>CAMZMU010000096.1:6709932-7309932 GCA_947311845.1 Poa pratensis
CGGAGGCGTGAAGGGGATCCGGCGACGGCGCAGCTGCGCCAGTAGCGAGGTCATCTCCATGGTCGCGCCTACCGAGAGAGAACGAGGGGTTCGTGCACGAATCAGGAGTTCAGTCTCGTCCGTGAGCGCCCAGATCGATGAAAAAAAAACAGGACCATACGAGCCCAAGATGGGCCAAATCTGATTCATTGTCTGGGGTGGTCCAAAAATTTCTGAAAATTCTGGGTGGGCCACGGCCCACCCTGCCCACCCTCTGCGTCCGCCAATGGTGTGTCCTGACGTTGTTTGGCAACCCCGAGTAGTACCCGAAAGTTGATTTGATCAGGTGGTGCCGAACAAATTTTCAGGAGATCGGGACCATGGTGCCACTAGAGCTTTTTCTTTCTTTCTCTATTTATTTATTTCTTTCTTTTGAGCTTCATTGGATCTATCAGGCGCTTTTAGCATCGGTGGATAGGAAGGGAGGAAGGGGACGAGCAGGGGTTAGGAGGTCACCCCAAACATTTATGTATTTCTTCGTTAATTTGTGATAGTAATGCGCGTGATTGGTAGTTTTACTTTGGCCCCTCCAATGCTGATGGCTGGCTCCGGCACAGCCGGTGGAGATGCTTTTGTGTCGGGAAGTGCATAATTGCATTTTGCATTTCCTCGTACATGAAACACTCACCCATCTGCTCTGTAACTCGAAAAATAACCCATATGTTGTACTCCGTCCGTTAAATGTGTACGACCTTCGACACTTAAGTCGGATCCGGATAGGAGGGTGTACCTTGCGTACCATCCAATATCCAAGCATGCGCGCTAATTTTTGTAAATAATACACGAAAATTATTTAATTTCGGAAATATTACGTGTTTTTATTTTTTTCAGAAATATTACCCAATCGGTCTCGTCGAAACCGACAGGCCCTAATCGGTCTCGTCGAAACCGAGTGGCCCCACTCGTCCACGTGTAAGCCCCAAGTATGCCTGGGTTATTACCAGTGGCGTGTATGGGTGAGTGCACGCCACTAGTAGGGCGTACCAGTGGCGTGTATGTATAGGTGCACGCCACTAGTCGGCTTCGACGAGACCGATTGGGGCCTGTCGGTTTCGACGAGACCGATTGGGTAATATTTCTGAAAAAAATAATAACGCGTAATATTTCCGAAATTAAATAATTTTCGTGTATTATTTTAAAAAAATAGCGAACTCCATGGTCTATGCAAACATAGAGAAGCATCGAAGAGGGGCGGCCGAAAAGATTAGTGGACAAATGAATGAAATGCATGAGGAGGCGGTCCAAACCTGGAGACGTGCAATATCCAAAAACGATATTTCTCCTCTATTCCATTCCATTCCATTCCGTGCAGGTAGGGAGGGGAGGTTGATTAGCGTGGGAGCTGAGAACTTGCCTGTGACAAGATGGTTAGGAGGGTCGTTGTACCCTCAGCCCACCAGAGTTCAAACCCCAGGTTTGACGCTGGTGTTTCTCATTTAGGCGGAATATTCTTCAGTGGGAGGCGACGTTCCCGTCGACAGCGAGGCGCCCGTGGTGACTTCGTCAATCTCAAGACTCAACCGCCGGCTCAGTCTCTCGGAGGTGCTCATAGGGATAGGGTGTGCGTGTGTGCGTTCATAGGGGTGAGTGTATGCGCGTGTATATGAGCGTCTGCGTTGTACTGTGTTTCGCAAAAAAAAAAAAAAAAAAAAAAAAAGATTAGTGTGGGAGCTGCATGAGGCCGATGGCCCGCTCGAGCGCTGGATCCGTACCGTACGTGACGGAGGAAATGCTTGGCTGGACGGAGCAGTCGCGGTGTCTGTGCGTTTGGATATCGGAATTCATTATCGCGTTTCCGTTTACGTGAAAGACCCATTTCTGGCTACACAGCACAGCCAGCCGTGCCTCGTATCCTTTTTTTTTTCCGAAATCAATAAAAAAAATTGCATGCGCGTTGGTGGGCCATTCTATCCGCGAAATCGAAGAGGATCTAAACTGGATGCCCATTGTCGATCCAAGCAAAGATTCGTGCCCATCAGCGACCAACAGCTAGCAACATCGATCGGACCAGCGCTGTATTGTAGCTCTACTGTAAGCTTCTTGTTTTGTTTTTACTCCTCCAGCTTTCTCCCTCGGTCGCAGCATCGATTCGACGAATCGTGGTGAGTCGGCCTCGGTCGTTGCACGCGCGCACGCATGCCCGGCCCGCCGGACTCGATCGGCTCGCAAACCGTATCCTGGCTCCAGTGTCATGTCGTCACACTAATGCAAGGATTTTTAAAAATATATTATTTTTTCTTAGCAATTTTATTAATATTGCGTGAATTTAATCATTTCCAAAAACTATTGTGCCATAAGCTAGCCTCGTCGAAATCGAAATCACTGATTCAGGTTTGACAACAAGGACAAGTTGTGGCTTGTGCCTTGACCAGTTGGGTCTGTGCGTGAGAGATATAATATCACCTTGGCCGAAAACGAAATCTCCTTTCCCTTTTAGACTCAGAAGCAAATCAATAACGAATATTCGAGATAATATACACGAAATATATGCACATTGACACGTAGGCTATGTTTCCGTGATCGTTTTCGAGTTTCGTCGACTGTAACTTGTTAATTTCGAGGCACGGTTCACACCAATTTTTGGACGAATCGAGTCAAGTTTGTCGCACTCCGTCAACGGTTTGAAATAACCTTTTGGGACTAGATCCATCTCACCGTGTCCCGCAACTAATGTGTCGTAGGACCATTCCTTTTGGCTCAAGAGGAAAGGAACTTTTTTTTTGTCATGGCAGACAACTTTTTGGCCTACTCTACAAACGAAAGGCTGATTTTGGTTTGGCCCATAAACAAAGGTTCATTTCGGTTTGGCCTTAACCCACAAGCACAATATTTTTGAAAATATGTTTTTCGTGAGATTTCTATAAATAATAATATTTAAAAACAAATTCCCAATGCAACATCTTAGCATCCTTAGGAGATCCCGTAAAATGGCCCAAATCAGAAAACAACTCCTATTTAAGATTTTGGGCGAATATACTGTCCCGAGCAGATCCGCAAATGTGGTCGAACTGATTTGTTTTCCGGAAATTGAAAACAATCACGAGGGGCCAACTATTGTGTAAACTGGAAAAGCACATGACAATTGGGGGGAGGGAACTTTCAACCCAACTGTCACACGACCGTGACCGGACTCGCTGGTCCCACTTTCACCACAGCATCTCGATCCCCACCAAATCGGAGCCGTATTTTACCCTGTATTTCGATTCAAATGAATACCGGCCAAATCTCCTCGATTCTCCAGTCGTAGGTCGAGACCACTCATGCAAGCGTGGGCGCAAGAGGTGGCCGACTATGCACTGTGGCTGATGCTATGAGGCGTCGGGAGAAGGGAGACTGCGACGTACGTCACCTCAATGCAATGCATCACACGCGGCAACCTCATAAAGCAAAGCAGCCTCCACGATGGCTAAATAAACAATGATGTTAGTTATTGGCTAGCAATTTTTAGAGCACGTTATAAAAGAAGCACCAAGAAATGAGAACCTATATAAGGAGAAACTCAAACTAACTTTTGTCCTCAAAGGCAAAAACGTGTAAAATTACGATTTCATCTGCCTAAATCATGAGGGGTGAAAGATTCTGATACGGGAGATATCATCCACGAAAATGATGCATTTTATCTTGATCCCAGTTGTAATATTCGTGGCGTAAACAGCGATTGCCTTCCGGCGGGTGTAAGAGGCCATCCATGCCGACCGAGCCCTAGTGAAGCATTTGGTACTGACAGTATACTCTGGCGTGACTGATATGGTCGTAGGATGATCCGCTGAGCCGTGAATATAAAAATTGCACAGATTGGTCTGCACGCGGCTGAACTAGCGAAGACGTGCTCAATATTTTCATATGACAAGGTTTGTATCATTCGACCATTATCACTAAATTATACTAAACATTTTTACCTATTTAGTCTAAATTTTAACTAGTTTTGATGCAATTTTTGCAATACAATTTCTAAAAGTAACTTTCTAATGTAACTAACAACATTAAAAATGATAACCGTCTTCCTAACAAAGAATCTAGAAGAATACATTTACACAAATAAAAACACAACTCTTTAAGGGTAGATGAGTTTTAGTCTCAAAATTTTCATTTGAAATCTATTGAAATTTGATGAAATCATTAAAGTATGATGGAATCACATTAAGCTATGGGTTGATCCTGCCTCTTTCAGGTACTATAGCGTGTGTTGTGTCTATTTTAATAGCTTCAGAATCATAGTTGTTTTTGTATCATACATAACTAATAAATATCATCACTGAATTCTTATCTTTTTACATAAAATAAAAAAATAGATTTATGGGGTATCTGGATTGTCCTCGAATGTTCTCTCCTTTGCCTACCCTTCCTTCCTCGGAGCCGTAGTGCAGGGGAGGATCAGCTGGAGTGTGTAGGTCGCGGCGCAGAGTATCCGTGATGGAGAAAATGCTTGGCCCGGTGGCCGGCGTGAGGCATGCGCGCATCCCGTTTTGGTATAGGGAATTCATTATCACGTTCCCGTTTACGTGAAAGCCCCCGTGCCTCGTATCCTTTTCCCAAAACAAGTTTTTTGTGTGCCCTGTATCAGCATGTGCGGTGGTGGACCATTGCATCCCCTGATTATTTCTCTGGCAGCAACAATGCAGGGGTGATGGCAACTCCTTTTCCCAAAGGATGGCATCGAGATGCAGATTGCAACTAACCATGTCGGTATGATTACAAACTCCCATCCACTTCTTTACTAGCTGATGATGAACCGGTTGCCATGATTTCATTCTAGTGTTGTCAATATTGTTCTCATAAATTGTCGTTGATCGTTTTGGTTCATGTTGAAGTTGAACGCACCCAAAAAAAAAAATGCATGTACATGTCTTATGTGCCCTATCATGTTTGGTTCATGCCAGCACGACTAGGAGTATAATTCCTGATGCTTAGTGCTCATAAATTGGATGTTGTAGTAGATGTACAATTTGAGGGTCATTTATTTTTGTGCCCCATTTGGCTTAATTTTTCTCGGTTATGCCCTACTCGCTTAGTTTTTCCTCGATTTTGCCCTAATTGACTCTTCGAGACTTGCAGATGGCCAAATGGTCCGTTTCCGTCTGGTCAACTGTGTTTGACCGTTACTTGGCTAAGTTGACAAGTGGGACCGCTTAAGTGGGACAAGCATGTGGGGACGGCGTGACCAGTAATTTATTCAGACATCTGGGTTGGAATGTTTAGACCCACCTCGCTAGTTTGGAGGGTGAACCACTGGTTTATAAGCAGGATTGCGTCGTATCTCACCAAAAGAATATTTATCTTGAGACTTTTCTAAAATCAAATAGACATCACCGAAAACTCTACTTGACTTCAGAATGGCCTCAAGATTAAACATTAAATATTTTAAACTTAAATACAAATATTCCGATAAATATTTTTTCTAAATAATGCTCAACATTTAATTTCTTTTGTTTAGAGATGATTCGTTGATTAGTATGAAGTTAATTTGGAGGATTAAGACTTAAACTAAATTTATAAACTAATTAGGAAACTGAAACTGAATTGAAAGTTACTGCTAATCAACGAATTGGGAGAACTGAAATTTTATATACTGATTTGAAGAAGCAGTACAAGACTTTCAGTACATAAACTGATTAGACTAACTACTAATTAGTGCTAATACTACTAATATACTACAACTACTACTGCTTCTTCTTTGTCGGTGGTGGGCTTCTACTTCTTCTTCTGCCTCTTCGCCGGCGGTGTTACACCCCCATCGTCATCGTCGTCGTCGTCCGCCTCCTCGCCGGAGTCGTCGTTGTCCTCCTCCTCATACTCCTCCTCCTCCTCGTCGCCGGAGTCGTCGTCATCGCCGCCGTCGCCATGGCCATCGTCGTCGCTGTCATGGCCCTCCTGCCAGTGGCTGTGGCCCTCCTCCCACCAGCCGGGCTGGCCCGTGTCCTTAGCGCTAGCGTCGTCGCTGTCATGGCCCTCCTGCCAGTGGCCGTGGCCCTCCTCCCACCAGCCGGGATGGCCCGTGTCCTCAGCGCTAGCGTCGTCGCGCCACCACTCGTCGTCCGACATGGCGAAGGAGAGGAAGAGAAGATCAGGACTTGGAAGGGAATGACATTATACTCTGCCGAAGAAGTGTTCAATATTTTTCTAGCACAATGTTTGTCTCATTCGACGATTATTACTAATTTATATTAAACATTTTTACCTATTTAGTCACTAATTTTAAGTAGTTTTGATGCAATTTTGCAATACAATTTCTAAAAGTAATTTTCTAATGTAACTAACAACATTAATCTTCCCAATAAAAAATCCAGAAGGCCACCGTTAAACAGAACTCTTTAAAAGTAGACAAGTTGTAGTCTCAATTTTTTTCATTACTGAAATTTATTGAATAAAATCTCAAAACATGGTGGAATCACAGTAAGCTACATATGGGTTGATCCTGCCTCTTTCAGGTACTAAAGCGTGGGTTGTGTCTATTTTAATAGCTTCAGAATCATACTTGTTTCTAGATCATACATAATTAATATATGTCATCACCTTATTCTCATCTCTTTTTTTAAATAGAAATTACTACTATATTAAGGGGCGACACTTTCTCGCCCTCTCCGGCCCCCGAGCACTGTTCATGTGACTCCTCCCTCGCGCGCGGCGCCGACGCCGCCGTCGCTGCCGGCGCAACGCCGCACCTCCCTGCGCTCGCCAACACAGATCCACGCCCACGGCGAGCACCACCGCCACCTCCTCTCCTCCCTCGCCGAGTTTCGCGTGCCGAAACGCCCTGGACGCGCCGCAATCTCCGCCGCCATCCTCGGCATCCGCCGCCGCTTCGGCACGCCTCCGGCGCCTCTCCGGCGACTTAAACACGGCGGCGCCGCCACCTCCGCGCACACCGCCTCCGCGCGCGTCGACCGCGCCCCGTGGCACGTCCCGGAACGCCGTGACGCGGCGCAGCCGTGCACGTCGCCGCCGCGGGAGACCCCGCGCCGCCCGCCGATGACGTAATCGTGCCGTCACCGCGCGTTACAGCGGGCTGGGCTGAAGAGTGCGCTGGTGCCTGGACCGGGCCTTCAGTGGGCCGCGTCCTGCAGCAGACATGGCTCTTTTTTTTTCCTTTTTCATTTTTAACTTTTCAATAAATAATGCTTTATTGCATTCACATTTCAGCAAATCTCGAAAAAAATGCTAAAAATAGTCAATATTTTGACATAACCATAATTTATTCCCTCTTATTATGTTTATACATAATAAAGTTATGGCAAAATGAAACCACGTTTCATAATTTCAATTTAACTAACAGTTCCTGCTTAATTATTAAATTTCAACAATCATACATACCGTTTCAAATATTCAAGCACATTTTTCAAAAATGTTTCAAAAAAGTACAAATTAACAATACTGGAAAGTTGCTTATTTGCCACTTCATTCCAATTTTAAAAATAGTGTTTTACATCCTATATTTCTAGACCACACTTCAAAGAGTATTATTAAAAATAATTGTTCTACAAAAAAAAAACACACAAAATATTTTCAAAAATCAAACACGTCTTCCAAAAGTATTTCAAATTTTAAAAAATAGTGTTTTACATCCTATATTTCTAGACCACATTTAAAAGAGTATTATTAAAATTAAATGTTCTACAAAAAGTAACACAAAATATTTTCAAAAAAACAAACACATCTTCCAAAAGTATTTTACAAAAAAATACAAACTAACACCATTGAATAGTTTCTTACTTACCACTTCATTCTAATTATTTAAATAGAATTTCACATCCTATATTTTAAATCACATTTCAAATTTAATTTCACATCCTATAATTCCTGCTTAACTATTAAGTTTCAACGAAAAGAAAAGGATAAAATTTGTAAAAACTAAAACTTCCAATTTATGTTTCAAAAAAATCATGCATACCGTTTCAAATATTCAAGCACATTTTCCAAAAATATTTCAGCCAGTACAAAGTAACAATACTAGAAAAATTACTTACTTGCCACTTCATTTCAATTTTCCAAATAGTGTTTTACATCCTATATTTTTGGACCACATTTAAAAAAAATATTATTATTAAATTTAAATGTTCTACAAAAAATAGCACAACATATTTTCAACAAGGATGCGGCGTGTCGCCGCATCAAATATAACTAGTTAGATTTATGGGGTGTCTGGATTGTCCTCGAATGCTCTCTCCTTTCCCTCCCTTCCTTGTCGAGCAGAGATTCTTACCCATACCAGCAGGACCGTCCAAACCTCGAGACCAACAGCGACATCGATCGGGGCCAGCACTGTACTTACTGTTTGTTTGCAACCTTCCCCCTTGTTTTTAGTCCTCCAGCTCCCACACATGCATACCAAGAGAGACACGGTCGTAGCATCGATCGTAGCAGTACTCTACCGAACCAACCAAGTTGTGTGGTTCCACCAATCAAATCCACCGACGCCCGACGGAGCCCTGCACGTGAGCCGGCGTCGGTAGCTTCTACTTATACTATACTCACTCCGTTCCAATTTAATTGACTTGTTATGCGTCATATGTGGATGTATCTAGACTTGTTACATGTCTATATACATCCATATTTGGTGCATAGCAAATCAATTAAATTGGAACGGAGGAAGTAGCTCAGAATTCAGATGATGTTGGAGTAGGCGCGGCCACGGCAAACAACACATTAATCGACCGCCGTGCAGGTGCAGATCAGGACCGGCCGGGATCGAGTTACTCCGGTGGCCAAGGCCGCGTCCAACTCTTGGCGTCTCAACACCTACCTAGGATCAGGCGTGTAATTGATGCACATTGGCACTTTGACAGTGAAATGGAATTGGGTGTCAGGTACTGTAATTTCCTTGTTGCATTTGCACATTCGATGTGCCTGCTCTGAATTTTCATTTATATCAGTGCGGCAATCGATCATCTTACAGACCGTTGGATCGATCCTGAGACATTATTATGTCACACCGATGCAATGCAAGTACGGGGGCAACATCGTCGAGGTAGTCTCCACAGTTTCGAGGAAACAGAGGGCGTTGGATATATGGATGCTGCTAGCAGAGATTCACAGATTATATGATTGGCACTCACAGATGACCTTCCGCCTGGCCAGAGCAGCGAGCAAACAACGGCCGCCCTTTCCATGTTCTCACCGTCGATGGAGCTCGTCCATCACACCAATGCAATGCATCAACCTCGTGAAGCAAGCAAGCAGTCTCCACAGCTTTGAGCAAACAGACGGTGCTGGACGTTCAGCTTCACAGGATTCATTCCATGATGACTGGCGTTGCCGCGTTTCACGACTGGCTTTGAGCAAACACCATTTGGTTTGGGTCGCCCGCCTAACAGGGTTCCTAGCCTATCTAGCTGACACCATGAAGCCTGTAAGAATCTCCAGGTTTTCAGTGAGCGGGCTCTGAACTGAAGCGTTCGTTCTTGAAACAAAGAAAAAGGCCATAACGGAAGGTCTATTGATCTCATTAGTCGCATCACGACCGCGAGACTACACCGTGGCAACGTTTACATAACAGTTTTACAGCATCCTGAAATACTACACTGTCGACGACGACAGCCTGATGGACCATATGCCATGATATACGTACAAAGATCAGGAGACAGCAGGTCAGGTGCAGTGCGTAATAATTCTGCAACAACCATCAGCATAAGTTGAGAGCATATTCTACCTTATAAAAGCAGCAGTCAGTAACACAACGTTAAGAGTTGTCATCAGGAGAATAATCAAACTGTAGCCACACCACAAGCTTACGTTACACCAAAACAACAAAGCAAAATTATACTAGCTCTAACAGAAATTGAGGCCACAGATATACGATGGGCCAATTATCTCATAGGCATATGTATTTATGAAGCTTCACTGGGTTTTTTTCTCCCAGCGATACTCAAACAGTAAAAACTGCAAGTGATAGTACACAATAAATGGGCATCTGTCTGTGAGTTTGCATCAGAAAACATAATCTAGCTGGTCGATAACTGCAACCATGTTCAAGTCTAAAGGAGAAAAAAAAAAGATAAATTACAAGTCATGTTTCCAATATTTCCGTGGCACGTCATGAACACAAGGAACTGATTTGAAACTTCTGTACTGAGCAATGATTCATGAACATCACGCATTTACCTTCTTACAAGCTGCATAAAGAAACAACATGAATTATTGGAGATACCACCATGTGGTTCACAACTGCTAATATGGCTAAAACTCCAGTAATACATCACTAATGTGAAAACAGAGCAGCCATGCAGGTTAACGTGAGGTTGTCTTCCAATCATGTCTACTTGTAAGAATTATTCCCCAGTCCCAGTGCATCTGAACCAAAACAAACCAATAATGCAAGATGGTGTACAAGATATTGAACAGCTTTCTTTTAGAGCATCCCATGTTGTCAAAGAATCGCACTACACTTCTTTTGAACGCAAAGGTCATGCTACAATCCTCCAGCTCTCTGAGCAACATGATGATGGCAGAGCAAGGCGCTACTATTCAACTAATGTACAACTAACAAAACCACTAAGCTGCAACAAAAATAAGTGAACCTCATGTGGAACAACACATTTTTAAACCTTCCACAATCACCACCTAGCACAAGAAGCCATTTTCGTAATGAATGCAACTAGTAATCCGCTCCTGATCCTACAAGCACAAAGAAAATATACGAAAACAATCATATTCTTACTAACGTACTTATCCATCGATAGTTCGCATCATGTAATTTCAAAACACTTGAAAATAAAAATATAGAATCAGGTACAAACTTTCAACCTGGAGCAGCTTGCATTTATTCTACCAGCAGAAAGGCATCATTGCAAGGAAAATCTCAATTCTGCCTTTGGAGGGTTTAAGTTCAGATAGAATGTACCATGTCAACTGTGGAGGCCTCCTTCAATAAACTGATACCTTTCTGGGAGCAAATCTTTGTGCTTATGGTATATCCCTTTCCTTGAAAAGAGGGATATCAACAAGGAAATAGTTGACGCTTCGAGCGACTTGCTCTTCCCATCAAGTTTGGACATACAATTTATGGCCCTGACTATTTCACCTTTTTCCAATAACTTTCTGATAATATTATTTAACATACGAGAGTCGGAAACACAACCACTCGTCTCCATCGATGAAAATGTGTTCTCAGCTTCTTCTACCAATCCTGCTTCTATAAGGTTTGATATCATCGTTGTGTAGGTTATAACATCCGGTAGCAATCCATTGGCTGGTATTGCAGCAAACAAATTCTTAGCTTGCTCTATTCTTCCAACTTTAAACATTGCATCAATTATAATAGTGAGAGTTATAACATCAAACTTAAGATTCATTGCTCGCAATTTCTCGAACAGCAAGATTGCTTCATTGGCACACCCATTTTTACAAAGCCCACCAAGAATTGTATTGTATGTACCAATGGAAAATCTCACTCCACTTTTGATCATCTCATGGAAAATTTCCTTCGCAGCAACAGTTCTACCAGCCTTAAAGAGCCCATCCAGTACCATGCCATACGTAAGAGTATCCGGTTTAGCTGCCATACCTGACATTTCTTTGAACAGAGTCAACGCATCATCCACCATTTTAGCTTTAAAATATCCACCAATGAGTGTACTGTACGTAAATGCATTAGGTTCAATGCCAGCCGATACCATATCATCACATACCCTCGATGCTTTTTGCATATTGCCAACTAAGCAGTATCCATCAATCAGTGAACTGAATGTGATAACATCAGGCTTCTGACCAATATGTATCATAAAGTCAAAGACATCTTGTGCATCCGTCACCCTTCCTCCTTTGCATAGGTTGTTTATAATTGAGCTAAAGAACATAACATCAGCACAAGGGATGCCTTTTTCCATCATTTCATAAACCAATTCTTTAGCTCTCGCAACATCACCATGTGTACAATAACCCTGAATAAGGCAACTGTAAACTTCCACATCCAGTGGTACCCCCATATTAATCATGTGGTTGAATTTTTCAATAGCATCATTCATCCTACCCTTTCTGCGAAATGCATCTATCATGGCTAAATAGGTTACACCATCTGGTTTCACTCCCTGCTTCTGCATGTCTTCAAAGATAAGAACAGCCTCATCGAGCGATCCACACTTAGCATATGCATTAATCAATATGTTGAAAACATATTGGTTGGGTACAATACCTTCTCCTACCATCAAGTTATAAAGATTATTCATATCAACAAGGCATCCTTCTTTAGCATACCCGTGAAGCATGGTAGAGTATGCCACGACATTGGGTTTGAGGCCCTTTTCAATCGCGCAATCCAGAATTTGTCTCGCTTCTTTGCTTCTTCCACACTTGCACAACCCACCAATAATCGAGCTATATGTCCAGACATTAGGAACAATGCCCTGCTGTACCATTTCCTTGAATAGATTGCTTGCTATGCTCCATTTATCCTCCTTTAAGAAGCCATGGATGACCGTGGTATATGACACCACGCCAGGGGAGCAGCCACTTTCCTGTTTCGCCATCATCCGGAGCAGGTCAAGTGCACGCTGGCTCCTGCTATCATCACATAAGCCCTTGAGAACTGTGTTGTATGAGATGTCATCAGGCACGCAGCCCAGATCAGACATCCTGTGAAGCAGCACGTCCACAGCCTCATCTGTCCGCTTTGCCCGGCAGAGGACCTTGAGGAGGGTGTTGACGATAAGACTGTTTGCCTTCAGGCCCGTCCTGAGGAAGTGGCCGAAGAAGGCGAGCACTAGGTCCGGCTGCCGCGCGCGGCAGCAGCAGTCAAGCAGGATGCCGTACGTGTGGACTGTGGGCGGCGGCACCGGCAGGCCATCGCCTCGGGGCATGCGGTTGAAGAGGGCAACGGCAAGAGAGAGGCTGTCGCTGCAGGTGGCGGATGGTGGCGCACGGGCGAGGGCGGCCAGAAAGCCGTTCAGGGCGCGCTCAGGGACCGGAGTGGCCTGCTGCAACAATTCGTCGAACAGCTGGTGTGCGTCCTGGGGGCTGAGCGTCCCTGAGCGGACCAGCTCTGTGGCGGCGGCGAGGGCGACGTGAGGGGAGCGGCGTGAGGGCGGCGAGGTGGAGGAGGAGCGGCGGCGGCGGTGGAGTGAGATTGGAGCGGTCGAGTAGAGGCGAGACATGGGATTCGTGACCGGCGGGCCAACGCCTCGGGGCATGCGATTGAAGAGGGCAATGGAGAGCGAGAGGCTGTCCCTGCAGGCGGCGGATGGTGGCCTGCAGGCGAGGGCGGCGAGAAAGCTGTTGATGGAGCGCTCGGGAACCGGAGTGGCCTGCCGCAGCGATTCGTCGAACAGGTGGTGCGCGTCTTCGGGGCTAAGCGTCCCGGAGCGGGCGCGCTCCGTGGCGGCGGCAATGGCGACGTGGGGGGCTCGGCGTGAGGGCTGCGAGGTGGAGGTGGAGGAGGAGCGACGGCGGAGGGAGGTCGGAGCAGTCGAGTAGAGGCGAGGCATGGGGTTCGTGCTTGGCATGTGCTACTGTAGCCTAGCATGGGGAAATGTTTTGCTGCTCCGGCCAACCGCTGCTAAATGGCGTTGTGTTTACTTGAAACTGTATCATGCAGGGTAGTAAGAATCAATTCAGTAATTCCTGCGGATCAATTCCAAGATCAGATCCCCGATTACCTTATAATTTAAAAGAAGTCATGCTGCCCACCCGGATTCGAGACTTCGACTTGTGGGTGCTCATGTTGTTTCTGCTACGGGCTACGGGCTACGGCCGGCCAAAGGATAGTCCTGGCTGGTCCCATTTTTAAAGTAGGTTATAAATAGTGCGAAAAAAAATCAAAGTATAAGGACTTGGTAGAATATATTTGGCAAATATATTATTTTTCAACGGGGGTATAGTAGTGTTTTGATTGAGGTCAAATGGATACATCACGCAGAGGCTCCTTCGTTCCAAATTAGTTTATACCGATTTGTCTAAAAAAGGGAAGTATTTTGACGTATTTCACTGTGTAGATATATTCAGACGAATCTGTGTCAAATAATTCATGAAGGAGGGAGTACTATTATAAGCTTCCTCAATGCAGCCCTTTTTATGGAAAAGAAAATCCACAAATGGCATTTGTAAGTTCAGAAAAAAATGATGCATGCAGATAATGATGAACTCTCTACTAGTGCGCAAAAACCAATACGGGATAATTTATATTCCAGCCTGATAAAAATAACTAAAATATGGATCTGTGTGCGGTGAACCCCCATTCTCTAACTAGATCTCCGAGTGAGCTTTTCAGGGCTACGACGAGGTGTGAAGCAAGGGAAAGCTGTCCTCTTTCCATTCATGTGAGGAAACGGATTCACCATGCACATTTTGAAAATTCGAATTTTTGTCATATTTTTATTTTTGTGTAGCCTAGCATACAAATTATTTTGGATCGGTTTTTTTACACATTGGTGGAGTTCGTCATTTTCTATATCTACAAATGTTTTTCATATTTTTTAGAAACTTTGAAATGGAGATTTTGAATTTTTCAAAATATCAGGCTCCATGGAACCCGAGCTCTCTTTGGAATTTTCGTAGATCTATCACTCTGGAAAAGCAGCGACAAGGGGGCGTGGAATTAGGGAAACTTTATTCTTAATCTGTGCAACGCGGCCATTCTGCTATTGGTTGACCAAAACCATATGTAGATCCGAGGTCCCCACGCCCTTCCTAAGTCATATGCCGATGTGGAGGGTACCCTTGGGTTGGGAATAGTGGAGATTGGGCGTAGACTAGGCAATCGTCTCTTAGATTCAGTACTCCCTCCGATCCTTTTTACTCCGTATATTAGGTTTGTATTAAGTCAAACGCTTTTGAGTTTGATCAAGTCTATAGGAAAAAATAACAATATTTAGGCTATCAAATTAATACAATATGAAAATATACTACATGATGGATCGAATTTTATGTTGTGAATGCTGATATTTTTTCTATAAACCTGGTCAAAAATTAAAAGATTGACTTAAAACAAAACTAATATGCGGAGTAAAAAGGACCGGAGGGAGTACTTCTTATGGTTCAGTTCCAAGATGATTTTCTTGAACTGGATCAATTCCAAGATTATTATTCAACTTAAAGCAGCTTATAAAAAAATGCTTCAAAAAATTTAAAGCATATGGACATAGCACGGTAAAATGAATTTAGCAAATATATGATTTTCAACGTGCATATACACCATAGGGTCGGGATTGAGGTGAATTGGATACATCATGCGTTGGAACTATTTAGGGCCCGTCAGCTAGCTCTCTCACACACGGTCGCAGCATCGATCCTAGTAACTCTACCGAACCAAGGTCTTTTTTTTTTACGTCTGGATCTCCGTGCCAGAACGCGTGACCGGAGCCGGACTCGATCGTCACGCCGTCGGATCCAGCCCGGCCGGCCAGCTCGAGCAGCAGTACGGAGTCTCCAAATAGATGAGGAAACAGAGCCCACTGGTGGACATACACAGGTTCTATGATTTGGCATTTGGTAATGATCCTCCACAGCTTTGAGCAAACAGAGGTTCAGGTAAGCTAGTACAACGAAGCCTGTAAATCCCCAGGTTTACATACACAGTTTTACAGCATCCGTATTTCGGTGTTGCAGAAATACTTCTTCAGAGTCGATTCGTCGTGCTGCTTTAAACAAGATCTGGGGAACAAAAAGGAAGGCCCGATGGAACATGCCATGGTGTACAAAGGTCAGGAGATCTTTAGACCGTGCCATGATACGTCAACAGCAGTTCAACAGCAGTGAGTGGATACAGTAACAGCCAACAGCATAAGCTGAGACAAGTTCTGAAATACAAAAGCAGCAGTGTGTAATGCTGTAACATCATACGAGATAATAGATGGCACATATACGGGGGCATATCACAATGTGAAAAGGTTAATCAGCAGGAAAATAATCAAGCTGACCATACTTTACGGCATCATAGATGCCACACCAGAAGCTTTATGTTACCCAGAACAACATGGAAAATTATAGCTCGTATGGCAAAATGTGGCCACATCAGACGCTTCACTCGGTGTGCAGAAAATGAAGTGATAGCTACAAACCTACAAATATATGGGTTAATTGTCTCAGCTTTCACAAGCAGTAGTGAGATATGTAGTATAGCCACTGGATGACTGGAACCATGTGCCAGTCTAAAGGAGAAGAAACAAAATGATAAAGAACATTTCGTCGGCACATCATAAACACAGGAATTGATTTGAAGTTTCTGTACTGAGCAATGATTCATGAATATCACGTATATACGTTCTTACAAGCTGCATACTGAAATTGCATGAATTATTGGTGATACCACCATGCTGTTGACAGCTGCTGATATGGTTAAAATGTAAGTATACCTCACTAATGACAAACCAGAGCAGGCATGCAGGTTAACTTAAGGTTGTCTTCCAATCATGTCTACTTATAAGAATCATTGCCCTGTAACAGTGCATCAGAACCAAACGAAACACTAATGCAAGATTGGTGTACAGTAGATTAAAAAACTTTCTCTTAACTTCCCTCTTAGTATGAACTCGGGTAAAGACACAGCCGGACAAATTGGGTCGCCACGGTGGAGTTGCCCTTGCAACTAAGAAGGGGCAGCAAGATAGTCATCATACATCAATTACTTAAGTACCGAACCATTCTATGCAATAGATGATGTAATTTGACTGCTCAAAAGTCGGCTGGTTTTCCAAAACCCAGTTTCAACAATTTGAAAATGAACTTGTTAAAAAAGTTCAGCTTTAACTATTTTAAAATAATGGATAAAAAAGTTGGACATGCTCTAAAGGTGCAACCTGCGTGGATAAAAAATTGTAACTGCATATCAGAATAAAAAAGTCATTGACTTCAATTCGAATCTATATACGGAGTAATAAAATCAAGCCGACAAGTAAAAGCTCAAATAGATACCGTTGCGCCATAAAAATATGCCAGCTCGAGCAGGTGCGTTGATGACGCGCGCCATCATCACAGAACAGAGCCTACTGCATTTGAACCAAAGAGGCTGCACACAAATATATCATCCCTAAAATTGCTTCTATGAAATACTTCCAACATCCCCTCTATTATTCTCCTGCTAGGTGAGAACGGGGTAAGGCCCAGTAGCAGTGGCTAAACCCAGCAACCAGAATTTGACTCCGTCAGGGCGAATTTCTGGAATTCACACTTAGGAACAATTCTTCTATAAATATAAGCTACCAGGGGCTAGTCCTGATTTCGAATAAGAGTAATGGAGATCAATCTAATGGATGAATCCGATAAAAATGGTAGGGATGCCGAGAGAGACCTAGACGAATCGAGCGTGCGTCGCCAATATTTTCGGCGCCGTCTAGTCAGAAGTCCATGGTACGTGTATGTATAGTGAACCAGAGAGAGAGAGAGAGAGAGAGAGAGAGAGAGGTCGGCTAGAAAACGCGTCTCCTAAAAAGCCTAAACCTGATCGAGGTGGAGTTGTTTTCCTTATTATTATTATTAGGTAAAGATAAAGACTAGGACTGGCCCAGCATGATGTACACGCTGCATTCCCTGACTTCCTCAACTCCTCTTCTTGGAAATTACTGTCCCAGCAGGCTGAGGACGATGAGTTGAAATCTGGTTGTGTTTCGATCTCAGGCTGACGGTGCAGAGGACTCGATCGCGACGCGGTCGGAGTAGAGGACGTCCTCCGCCTTTTCAGCCTCCTCCCACAGCTCCGGCAGCGCCTCCCTCATGTTGTGGATGCTCTCCAGCACGTGATCTGCACCCTTCACCCGGTGCGACGTGCCAATCTGTATCAGTACAGATGGTTAGCCACTTGCTTGCACAATCCAGAAATGGCAAAAATATTCAGAAGGTTTGCACGTCAACCGCTGACTTGCCAGCACTGTGTGGAGTCCGATCAGCTTGCCAGCCTGAATGTTACGCACGCTGTCGTCGAAGAAAATCTGCAGCAAGTGAGTTTTCGTCAGCATACATGGTCAAGTACAAATCAAAATGCTACAGATTCTTGCATCAGGACATACCGCCTTGTCGGGGTTGACGTTGGCGATCCTGAGGGCCGCCTCCATGGCACCGACGTTGGGCTTGCACAGGACGGGGTCCTGGGAAGCTCGTCCACGCTGCCCGACTGCGCAAATGTCCGGCGATGTCGAAGATCTCCGGTGCTGACGCGGCCTGGTCATACGACGACGGCAGCAGGCATGGCAGGTTCAGGGTCTCGAAGCAGATGATCCCCTCGAAGCAGTCCTCCAGACCCAGCCTCTTGAGGGCTCGCACGGCATGGGTCATGTCGCCGTTGGTGAATATCTGAAACACAAAACTCGTTAGCCATTAGCTCGGAGAGGAATGCACCGTGCTGCATGCTGGGGATTTCAGGTAGGGAACATATATACAAGTTTCCGGATGCGCATGTTCTTGAGAATGTGCTTGAGAACAGGGTCGGGCTTGATGTTGTCGTAGGGCAGTCTTCCATGGATAAAGCTGTCAGACACGAACGAGACAAAATGTTAGAACAGAGTATGTACTAAAGAGAATTGGCATGAGAGAAGGTTGATTTTAGTGTGTTCATGCATGTACCTGTGGTACTCATCATTATCAAAATTGTAGCCGATCGCCTGAAAACAAATCAAAACAGGGGAGGAAAGAGAATGTTTCAGTAGTCTAGCTACTCACTTAGTTATCAGGGGCGAAAAAAATTAGAGTACGCGTGGAAGGCATCAGAGAAGTTGCATATAAATATATTTACCCTGAGGCCAGCCATCGTTGTGCCGTAGTTCTTGTACAGCAGATTGCCAAGGGTCTCAATCTTGCTCTCTTCAATACCCAGCTTCTCAACCATGTAACCTGCAGAATGGCAGGGAATAGGCATGCATTAAGTTAAAGAAATCACACACTAGAAGAATTACAGGAGCTTACCTTCAACGTTCGTCTTGACATGAGATGAGATCCCTGAGCTGGGTGGGTACAGAGTGTCGTCGAGGTCTGCAGTTTTCCATCGCATTTCGCTTTAAAAAACTAGGGTGGCACTAGCAAGAAACAGCAAAACACAAATAATGGAGAGCTAGCTTACCAAAGAGGAGGCAGTCGAACTTGGGGTCCTGGACCTTGAGGCAGCGCTCGTCGAACTCCATGATACGGACTGTTAGGAAAGAACAGCAGAAAGAATGGATTACCGACACACGGTTCAACCGAGCTACGTACATTTGCCGCAGACAAGAACACGAGCGTACCTAGCAGCGACTGGAGTGCTTGAGAGCTGCAATGCAACTGGCGCGGATGCAGAGCCGGGGAGCAAAAAGACAGAGGTCCCAAGGCTTCAGGAGCGCTCCGAATGCAGAGAGGGAGGAGAAGAGGAAGGGAGAGGTAGGGTTTAAATAGGGGAAGCCATGGCGTTAGCGGTCATGGTTAGCAGCCGATTGTTTCTTGAACGTAAAGAGACATGTAGACAGTGCAGAAAACGTGGGCATGCTAGAGGCCTGGCCGCTGCACACTTGTACCATTGCGTATATCTCTCTACCTCTCCTTGCATCACTACTGATGGATGACAAGGTTTTTGTATCTTGAGAAACTAATGTGCTCCACCTGCTCCTGCATCACACCGCTTTGTATATATCTTGAGAAACTAATGTGTTCTATCTAGACGATGCCAACCTTAATGGCGTGTTGTAACTGATGGGTGCGGTCATGGCATGGTTTGGTACGTAGTGTTGACGCTGGATGCATACAGCATACATGCATATATCCGGAAAAACCTCCGTGTCTTGTTTTGTTTAATTCACGTGAGTACTATCTCTAAGAGGAGGTCTTCGAAAAATAGTTCCCTCCACTCACCAACTACGTACACGATTAATGATTACACCACAGATAGATTCAAAGTCGCGTGTCATCGGTCTATCTCTAAGAAATATTTATGCCACTTTTGACACAGTTACCTATTCTACTCACAAGTTGCATGCATAAGTGACTATTTTCTCGTCTAGTGCCTATGGTCCAAAAGATAAATTCATGGCCACTGCAAAGATCAGGAAACCTTGTACTGCACCATACTAGTAAGTTGAGAGCAATTAGGGCCTAAAGAAAGTATTGGTGAATGTAACAACAGAAGAGATTCCCTCACGAAAAGAAAAAAACAGAGATTAAAGCTGGCACATAAGAACATGGCCAGAAGAAAAAACAAGACATGAAGCAGAACCAACACTTCAGAGAACTACTGGAGACGCTAATTGAGGCCAACTTGTTGAGCTAGGGGGGGTAGAGGAGAGGCTGTACAGCTACCACATACAACATCTGCATGCCAAGTTCACAATATTTGAAACATTCAAATATCATGACCTGCATCTCAAGTTCCAGAATGCTATGTCCATAATGTCCAGACAAAAACGACAGCACAAACCTCACATGGATGCAATTTGAGACAAAAAAAAATTGCCCTATCTCGTTATACAAACCATTGCCCTGTCCCGGTGCATAAGGAGTAAGGACCAAACAAACCACTACTGCAAGCTAGATTGGTGTACCTGAGATTCAACAGTTTCTCTCAGCTTCCCTCTTGATGAAGTACTCGGGCAAAGAGCATCCCGTGGTGTCAAAGAATCGCTCTACACTTCTTTTGTAACCCTAAGATCATGTCGTCATTCTCCAGCTCTGCGAGCAATGTGATGGTGTTTTTCGCAGGGTGCTACTCAGCTAATGTACAACTAACCAACCACTAAGATGCAACAAACAAATGAACCTCTTGTGGAACAACACATTTCTAAATCTTCCACAATCACCACCAGGCACAAGAAGCCATTGATTGTCCTAACAAACGAAACCAGTTGTACGTACCTCTGTGCATCCTAAACATAAATAACAGTTACAGAAAATTTGTATTCTAAATAATTTTTATCTGTAAGTTCAACACACTGGAAAACGAAAAATAAAATAAAAATGAAGAATCAGGTACTAACTTTCTACTGAGGATTATATTGTGTGTACCAATGGACAATCTCATTCAACTTTTGATGATCGCATGGAACATTTCTTTTGCATCAACAACTCTACCAGCCTTAAATAATCCATACAGTTTGATGCTATAAGAGTATCCGGTTTAGCTAGCATACCTGACATTTCTTTGAACAGAGTCAACGCACATCCACCGTTCCAGCTTTCAAGTATCCAACAATAAGTGTGTTGTACGTGAAGGCATCAGGTTCAATGCCAACGGATACAATATCATCATGTAGCGTGGATGATTTCAACATCTTGCCAACTAAGTAGTATGCATGAATCAGTGAATGGATGTGACAACATCAGGCTTCTCACCCATATGTACCATTAAGTCAAAGACATCTTGTGCATCCTTCATCCTTCTTTCTTTGTGTAGGCTGCTTATTACTGAGCGAAAGAACCTCGTGTCAGGAAAACGGATGCCTTTTCCCATCATTTCATAAACCAAGTCTTTAGCTCTTACTAAATCACCATGTGCACAATAACCCTGAATCAGGCATCCGTATACTCCTACATCCGGTGGTACCCCCATATTAATCATCTGGTTGAATATCTCAGCAGCCTCATTCATCCTACCCTTTCTGCAAAATGCATCTATCAAGACTAAATAGGTTACACAATCTGGTTTCACTCCCTGCTTCTTCTGCATATCTTCAAAGATAAGAACAGCCTCATCCACTGATCCACACTTAGCATATGCACTGATCAAAATGCTGAAAACATATTGGTTTGGCACAATACCTTCTCCTACCATCGAGTCATAGAGATTCTTCATATCAACAAGGCATCCTTCTTTAGCATACCCGTGAAGCATGGTAGAGTATGCCACGACATTGGGTTTGAGGCCCTTTTCAATCGCGCAATCCAGAATTTGTCTCGCTTCTTTGCTTCTTCCACACTTGCACAACCCACCAATAATCGAGCTATATGTCCAGACATTAGGAACAATGCCCTGCTGTACCATTTCCTTGAATAGATTGCTTGCTATGCTCCATTTATCCTCCTTTAAGAAGCCATGGATGACCATGGTATATGACACCACGCCAGGGGAGCAGCCACTTTCCTGTTTCGCCATCATCCGGAGCAGGTCAAGTGCACGCTGGCTCCTGCTATCATCACATAAGCCCTTGAGAACTGTGTTGTATGAGATGTCATCAGGCACGCAGCCCAGATCAGACATCCTGTGAAGCAGCACGTCCACAGCCTCATCTGTCCGCTTTGCCCGGCAGAGGACCTTGAGGAGGGTGTTGACGATAAGACTGTTTGCCTTCAGGCCCGTCCTGAGGAAGTGGCCGAAGAAGGCGAGCACTAGGTCCGGCTGCCGCGCGCGGCAGCAGCAGTCAAGTAGGATGCCGTACGTGTGGACTGTGGGCGGCGGCACCGGCAGGCCATCGCCTCGGGGCATGCGGTTGAAGAGGGCAATGGAGAGTGAGAGGCTGTCGGTGCAGGCGGCGGAGGGCGGCGCACGAGTGAGGGCGGCGATAAAGCCGTTCAGAGCGCGCCCGGAGACCGGAGTGGCATGCCGCAGCAATTCGTCGAACAGGCTGTGTGCGTCCTCAGGGCTGTGCGTCCCGGAGCGAACGCGCTCCGTAGCGGCGGCGAGGGCGACGTGGGGAGCTCGGCGTGAGGGAAGCGAGGGGGAGGTGGAGGTGGAGGAGGATCGCCGGAGGAGGGAGATCGGAGCGGTGGAGTAGAGGCGAGACATGGGGTTCGGCCGTTCCGCCGCTGCTTTGCCGTGCCGTCAAATTGGATCTCAACAGCAAGCTCACATGGTACGGTGGACATGGTACACTGAATTCAAAGCATCTCAAAGATTCTATTTCAAAGTTTCAGAAAACACTGAAATAAATCAAGCTCGTACATATTTATTTGACACTTGCTGTACAAAATTTCAAGAAAAAAGACGACCATATATGGCCTACACAAATAAAAAGGAGAAAAATGAAACTTCGTATTTTTTGCAGAGTAAAAATTCAGGTCATTGTACATACCTTTGACACTTTGTCTTTTTCACAAAAATTACATACTTATATATTTTAGTTTGAAATTTGACATGTATGTACCTACATATATTATCTACACTCGTGATTTATGCCCTATTTGTTTTATTACTTTTTCAATTTTATTGTTTATGACGGAACACATGTACCATTGTCGCCAAATTTGCGCCTTACATGCCAAATTCTATTATGATCCGCATTATATTTACATATATATTTTGCATTGGAGGTTCTATAATATATAAGTAGAGATATCTGACAGGACAACGCCATTTGCCACATAGAGTTTTGACCGGTCCACCATATGCCAAGTCAGCTTCCACCGGTGAGCAATTGAGCATAGTGCACAACTTATACCACTTTCAGCGACCGTATTTCATTTTGAAGCTCGTGACCAAAGTGAGACACCAACTCAAGTTCAGTTACAATAGATGAATTTTTCTCTTTGGATATCTCCGCGCAGCAGCCTCCAGGTTTTCAGTGAGGTTTTCCCATTTTTTTTCAGTGAGAAGCAGCTAGATAGCCAAGATGAAAATCATCCATCCTCAGCTTGCCCTGAACCCTGGACCATTTATCTTCGGGTTGGACTGCAGCATATACATCATCCTAGTTGAAGCAAAAGCTGACTTTATAGAGATGTATTTAAACATGACGTGGCAACACAAAAACTGGAGATCTGTTCGCAACCAAGAAATTGAACTCAAGCAACATGCCAGCAATAAAACAATCACACCAAGATCAGGAAAACTTGTACTGCAGCATACTAGTAGGACAATCATGTGTTACGGAAAGTACTACTGAATTATATTACTGTACAACAGAAGAGATTTCCTCGCAAAGAAAAAAAAAGATTCAAGATGGCACATAAAAACATGGCCAGAAGCAAAATAAGGACATGGAGCAGAACCAACATATTCCCACCAACTACGGGCAAGGAAGATGACACTACAAATTCTCAGAAAAACTACCGGAGAAGCCAATTGAGGCCACCCTTGTTGAGCTAGGGGGGGTAGAGGAGAGGCTGTACAGCTCCACCACATACTCTATCTACACCAGAGGCTGCAGATCTATCTGTACTCTAGACCATCAGTTGCTACCACATACAACACCTCTAAGCAAAGTCAGATCTGCATAAGTAACTAACTTTTCCAGCTGCACAACAACTCGGCTAATCCGAAAGGATCTCCTCCAGGTCAGAATCCTCCTGCCTGACCAACGAATCGTCATCAGCCTCAGGGTCATTCAACTCTCCTTTCGCAGCAGGATCATCTTCAGGAATCATCTCTTCTATTGCGGTGAGATCATCTTCACGATCATCTCTTCTTCTGTCCCTGTGGGGTCATTTTCAGCTCCAACCCATCCGCCTCTTCGTCGGTGTAAATAGGATATGCTGGTTCGCCGATGGCCTTCCTTATTCCAGTGCTATCGATGGTTTCCTTATTAATCAATTTCACTACTGAGATTCCATCGGTCTTTTCGCATATACACGCAGCAGGGTTGGCATGGAATTCGCCTCTTCCTGGCGTAACTTCCATGGGATCACCCATAAATCCTTTCTGGATTATTCGCATCTGAGAGGTGAATTTGTCCCATGACATGTTCCCCCTGTTCATAAATAACGGGTAGAGCTGTTTAGCATTTGGTCGGATTGTTCTCTTGTGTCCAAAATATCTCCTGTAACAAAGCACAACTAGATGGTCAGAACTCAGAATGAAACATGAACAGAAACATAAATAGCCAACAGAATCATCACCTTCGGCCAGCAAGTATTTTGGCCATGTTGCCATTGTTGTTAGTCACAAAAGCATCACTTCCATCGCAGACAATGAAATCAATGGCAGCCATGCGAGATGAGTGCGTCAAGAACGGAGTCAGCTCATCTTTGCTTGCCAATGATTCTTTTGTATGGAAATTTGGGAAGAGTGCTTTGAGCGGTGCTAAAGTTTCTTCCCCTCCATATATCTCACCAGAAGCAGCATAGATATGGACATCACTTCCATAGCCTAATGCCCTCAACAGTAGCCCTACCTCCTCAGGAGTTAGTGGGCACCTTCCTTGCCTTCTTCCTTTTTCTGGGTTGCTTGTCTGAAATTTAAAAACATAACAAGTTGGCAATATGCAGTTTTAACTCGCAATCTAAGTAGCTGAGGCATGATACTGTTCATACATGCAAGGTTTTCCATCGCTTGCGAATGGCACCTAGATCTCTCCTCTCCTTTTCTCCACCGCCATAGTAACACCCAGAAAAGGCAAGCATATCACTTTCAAATCTGCCAGAAAGACAGAAACCTATGTTGATAAAAAACCAAAAACATAATGATACATGTTGTGCGCATTATGGAAACAACTTCCATTTCTTCTTTCATTTTAATCAGTTAGCCATTAGCCATCAGAAGTTTGCTGCTCAATTATAAGTTTAGTTAAGAGCAAAAACAACTAGCTGGATCTGAATAGAATCGAGATAGTGAATCACTAAATTGTAATGACATTAGCTGTATTTGAATAATTCAAAGTGCAGTTTCATTCTGTGCAAAAGAATGGATGAGGGGATATCCTAAACCTCTGGAAATGTTGAAAGAATGTTTATCAGGGAGAAAGACTTGGGAATAAAGGAACGAAGATTCATTTTCAATTTGTCATTACAATTTCGTATTTGAGTAATCTAAGTATGTCGCCAGTTGTCATGAAAACTAAGGTTACATATGTCTGTCATATTTTGAGAGAGTTCGGTAACAACAGTATACTTTCGCATGGCCCCAAAAATATCACACAAAGGGTCATCACATTTACTTCCCAGTTGCAAACTAGAAGATGAAGGGCGAACTGTAATTGGTAAATTATAAAGAAAATATGCAGATCAAGGGGAGCTTAAACTAGGTGTACCTCAAGTGAAGAGCAATAAAATATCTGCTCTTCTCTGAGTTCTCTCGCATTCGTTGTATTAGCTTTTCACCCAAATTTTGTATTGGATCAATAAATCTCAAACCATGGTAATTTACTCTGCAACGCAGTTTTTGCAGGTCATTGTCCAATTTATTCGAGAGTCTGTAGTCATATTTCGTCATTCGAATGACCTGCAACACGGGAAAGAAAAAAACTTGTGACTTGTGTGAGAACATTTATGTACTGAAATATCTCTAAATTAACCTCATCCACAAAATGAGCAGGAAAAAAATCAAACTACAGACAGAAGCCTAGAAAATAACATGATGTACCAAGAACTTGTAGAATAAACAGCGTGCAAGCATCATTGTAAAATCTCCCAGCAAGGTAAATTTGGTAAAGGCTGTCTACTAAAATGCATAATTGCATTTAATCTGCAGATACAGAACTAATATGTCCACTAACAAAGGCTCCTACTAAGCCGCAGAGTCAACGACTTACATGTTTCTTCAGAAGTGCAGGCAAGACACGCTTCAAGTAGCATTGTGGAGTACATTTCCGGGGGACACGCATTTTATAAGGTCGCACAGCTTTGCCTCCTTTTTCTGGAGGTTCTTTGATTATTTTCACATCCTTTGCAAGAAATGAAATGAACCAGTCGATATCAAAGATTTCGGAAAAATTGCTGCAGCAGATATTGCATTAATATAGAATAAGCGCAACTTGTAGAACTTAATCACTTAAACAGTCATACAAGACCATGAGTCGAGATTTGGAACCGCTCACTACTTGCATACCTTGAATCTTTCCAGAAAGATGTCTGGTCCAGTTTGGGGACAACAAGTGTAGCGTTTAAAATACGTGCAGCAACTACAGCATCAACTATCTGAAAAGAAGCAGATGTCATGATTTGCTTGATACACACAGTTCAGTTGTACAAGACAAGAAAAGTACTTGCGTACTTTAGATTTGCAAGTAAACGTACGAAAGATGTGAATTGCTGTAAACTGTAATTCTTATTCTGCATAGCTCATAAATGAGGATGCATAGTAGCAAACTATCAACTCTAAAGTTCTAATGAGGATGCATAGTAGCAAACTATCAACTCTAAAGTTCTAATGAGGATAAAAGGTAAGGATCAAGAAAAAATGGTAGTTGATGTGGCTTAGCATACTGCCAAATAAATATCACATGCTTTTAGTGTGTAGGCCTAGTCCATCAGAAGCTTCTCAATTGTAGTAGTACTGTATTGTAACAGAAGGATGGAATCTTGATTTTCTCTTGCACAATTAAACTCAAGTGGGCCCAAGAACTATGCAAATTAGTGGTGCAACCAATTTATGTACCCCTAGTACTTTACAGATCCTAATGAATTTAGACAATCAGTGGAGCTGAGTTCTTAGTTCTTATCATATGTCCATTCACACACATGACTACATGAGAGCGTATTAATGCAAGGGAGGGAGGGAGGTTGGGACAGGTGCACCTCACCCCTGTTCTCTGCTGATTCAGACCTCCACTTGTAACAATAATCAAATATCGATCTGATTGTGTGGTAACACTGGAATCTGCAAGATTTTAAAAAAGCTTCAGCAGGATGTATTGAAGTTGTCATAATACAAAAAATGAACTATTCCAAAATGGCCAACATCCACTACACAAGTGCGCACAATATTCAACACTCACGATGCATTGTATACACAAAATAAGTGGTAAGTTTGAGCAGAGTGATGGCTCACCAAGAAATTTGCTGCTAGCGTTACTGCATCCATAGAAGTTGCCAGCGAGCTCTGAACCCCAGAGGTTGTCTTGCGCAGTCCAGCCACTTCTCTGCATTTTGGGTAACACATAACAGTTGATCAATCGGTTATGTAAGAAAGCTAAGAATCTCTTGTGCAAGAAAAACTACCACATAACCAAATCCTGAAACGTGTAAAGCTCCTTCAGGAGTAGTGCTACATTTTTTTTGGTTTCGATGGTCCCATAGAAGAAATATTTACACGCAAAGAATTTCCAACATAAGTGAATGAAGGAGCAGGTGCATTCGGACCTAAACCCTCCACGGATCAAACAAGATAAAATGATCTAAATATCAAAGGTGTTGACTTGACCATCTATCCCAATTCGATATATCCATCAAATCCGCAACAAATAAACCAGAATCGAGTCCTTGCATTGCGACCTAGTAACAATGCTCGAGATTCACTACCATCGGAGTCCTCCATTTCGCCACCTGAGCTGCTGACAGGAAATCGAATCGAACTTGCATAGTCGGGGCGAGGGGGGAGCCGGAGCAGGATGTTCGTACCGGAGGGTGGCGGAGGGATCGGCGCGAGGAGGCGACGGGGTGGCGTTCGGCGAGCCGCGGCGCGGAGATGGCGATGGAGAGGAGCGAGACGGCGAGGAAGAGCAGGAGGAGCGCCGCCACCGCCGGCAGCGCAACGCGGCGCGGGCACGCGTGGTGCCCGCCGCGCGGGTGGGCGTGCGGGTGCCCGCGGCGCCTCGGGTGGCCCATCTGGGAGAGGCGGGGGACGGGAGGGAAGCGGCGGGGCGGTGCGGTCGCCGGGACGGCCGCGGCGACATAGATCAGGGTTGGCGCGAGGGGACTCGCGACATTTCTTGTCTTGTCTCGGTGTGTAGTGCAGGGCACCTTACCCGATTTGGAGATTTCGATTTGAATATTGACCGACTGATTTATAAATCACCTTTTTACGTGCATTAATAAAAATCGAGGTAAAAACACTTAATCATGTAATAATACCAACAATAACATTAGCGGTACCATGATTTTTCTGAAAGTAAATTGACAATGTAGCACGAGGGAGGTGTTTTGAGTCCCAGGATCTCGGTATTTAAAAAACACGAAAATGACATTTTTAAAGTTTATAAAAAAATAAAAATGATACTAAAGAAATGGTGACTGTGAAAAGGCCATAAAAACTTATCTTTCCTTCCAACATTTTGTTTTTATGCAGGCCACATATGAAAAGATATTTCGATCCAATTGATTTGTATATACTAGATATGTATGTGGTGAAATTGTATGTTTTTTCACCCAAAAAAAGGCTGGAGACCTAAAAAATGAACTACTCATTTTAAACAAAAATAATCACTAGCTCCGGAGCTAGAAGTGATTTTCGATGTAGCACGTACAATTTCCAAGAAGATGTTTATAGGCAACCAATGTTTATAGGTTTCCGAAGGTAATACCGGCCAGCACCACAGAGCTTAACGAAATGGATGTGTAATTTTGACCCCAATGTGCCGCCCCGCCACAGATGGCAGCAGGTGGTCGAGATGGCGTTTGTAGAATAAGATGACATGGACTGACAGGTGGAAGAGAAAAAAAATGATTGTTCAAAGGGGTGACGAAGAAGAAGCGAAGAGAGATGGTATCGACGAAACGAGTGATGGTGGTGTGTGAAGGTAACATGATCAATGATCAAGAGGGGATCAAAGTATGTGGCGTCGGCGTCATGGGAAAGATAAGCGTGGTCTCGTCACCATAGAACAAATGACACGCTGTAGTAGTAGCCTAGTTTAAAATTTAGTCCTCCATGTTATGTGTTGGAAATCATATTCGTTTGACCTCGGAAAGGTTTTGAATCGAACGAATTTGGAATTGCAAAGTTCGAGATTAAATTTCGATTCGCAATTGGACAGACTCTTACATTTATGAGATGTCATGTTGCAGCGACAGAGGACGACTCTGCTTTTACATGGGCCAAAATCATTACTTTCGAGTCATTTCATCGTAATGTAATTCTGTCAAAGTATTGCTTTCAAGCTGTCACGTCCGCATATATAATCACCTGCTAGACTAGACTAGACTAGATTGTCATATGGTCGATATGTTCAACATTGGGGGGATAAAAATGAGAGGTTTTTGGGTTAATACTTTAGTCGATCTTATGCAAAAGTTGAGGGTTCAGCAATCACAAATGAGGAACTAGTTTGTTTTTAAGCACAACAAATGACAAACTAGTTTTTTTTTTGAGGGAAACTAGCTAGGCTTTATTCATTCAAAATGTTCATAGGTACAGTGGTAGTATCATGGGGAGTACCCAGCCAAACATGGCGGCCAACACCCAAAGTAAATGACAAACTAGCTAGTTCCAGGCGGAAGAATTTTGGTTCGAACGAGGCTTCAGCTTTGGCCTTTACAAGGCGCGCAGCCGCGTTGAACTAACGGCCCGCACAGGATTAAAGATGGGCCGTAGTCGTTGTGGGCCTGGCTCGACAATCAGTAGTCATGAATCCTTTTCAAATTCCCCTAAAAAACGAATCCTTTTCAAATGGTTCTCGATAAACAAAAGAATCCATTCATTACCATCCTCCATGCCTCCTTACATATCAGGAATAAATTTCCTGGGATCGAAGATCGACCCCAATCCAAGTGCTGCTGGAGTGAAAATCAAAGGAATTATTACCCCTGGAAGGATAACGAAAGTACTTAGGGGCATGTACGATGGTCTTATCGTGGCAATAACAATGCCACATAGGATAACTGTTTAGTTGGATGAGAGAAACAAAAAAAAAGAGGTTTGCCTTCTCTTAAAAAAGACATAATCTCTTAGCAACAATTATCTCAGCACATATTCAGGATATCTGGTTATTAGAGATAAGACTAAAAATAGCCTATTGTATAACATGTTTGACTGTCATATCTACATTACTCAAGATTAGGTACTCATATATTAATGTATATCTATATGCTATGGGATTGGGCCCCTATGGCTGTCCCTGGCTGATCTGAATATGTACGTATATAATGGCTCGTCCGATCGACTGGACGGCCGGCCGGTCAAGGCTAAAGCTAATGAGCTATCATCCGGCTACGTCTATCCGGCTTGAATTCTATATAGGACCTCGATCGGGCGCCATGATTGCCACCCAGAGCTCGCGCAGTTAGTGGAGGCCGGAGCTTAGAGGTAGCTAGCTATAGCTAGGTGGCGCTGTGGCGAAGGCACGGCAGCAGGAGTGCACTGCGGCGGCCGGTGGGCGCGGAGTGAAGAAGGCCAGGGAGCTGCTAGCTAGTTGCCGGCCGGACGAGGGTTACGGCGACTGACAGTGAACTAAAGAGCCATGAAAGCGAGCACAGAGAGAGGCAGCTAGCTGGCGCTGGAAGAAGTAAAGGGAGGATGGCGAATTCAAGCCCGAAAAGAAAGAACCACGTACGCCCCGTCGCGTCGGCACTTGCTGCTCCCTGCATGCTACGCGCGTACATTCACACGTACGTCTGGATCGAGTCAGCAGTGGGCAAGCTCAGAAGCCAGCAGCGTATATATGTACGTACCCGAACTGTGGTGATCGACCGTATACTTGTTCGCCGGATAATTCATCAGCATAGTATGCAGGTAGTAGACGCTTAGTTAGTACACTACTCCGTCATAGAGAGCAAGGGGGAAGAACTAGCCAACCAGCAAGCTAAATAACATAAACAAGATGGATCTCGAAAAAGAAAGCACAAACGGGATCGAGTTCGTACGTACAGTAGCTAGGAGGATTACTGAAGGAGCAAGCTAACTAAGCACTCGCATACGCATGCAGCAAGCTGAGGAATACGCGTTGCCAGCTGCTAATTGTCACGTGTTACTAAATCAACCACTATTAGACGGCCAGTTTTTTTCTTCCTTTGACAAACACTGGCAGCAGCCAGTACCAGGTACTCTCCAGTGTGCAGGTGGATGATGAACGGATCAACGGGCGATCTGGGGCTGGAGCCTGGCGTTGTAGCCGGCCTGCTCCATCTCCCACCGCAGCTTCGGCGTCGCCGGGTCATCCTCCTCCACCGGAGCGTACTCCTGTGCAACAACGCACACTTACTCAAATTAGACCAGACAAAGAAACCCAACCAATCACAGAAACTTAAAACTTGACACGATATGTTCATCTGAACTAAATTCTATCTGAAAAAGTGCTTGATTATACTTATCCGTCTAAACAAAACGAAGACCAATACTCAATCCGGCCTTACTTGTTCTTCGAAACAAAAATGATCGAACAGCAACTGACGAATTGCATCGACCAACCATAAACATGTATATACATATACTGAAGTACTGAACAGTCATGAACACTACGCGTTTGGTCCGTACGCCCAATATGGAAGAGCTTGAACTTCCAATAACCCGGAAGCCAGACGTACATGTAGCAAGGACGACTAATGAAGAGACAGAGACAAGCCGGGTACGTAGTAAATCATTAGGACCAAGTCATGCGAGAAATTAATCGAGAGCAAGGTGATTAATTAGAATGAGTACCTCGAGCTTGTGGACGAGGTCCCTGGCGTCGGGTGCGCTGACGAAGATGTGGCGCTGGGCGGGCCTGATGAAGCCGTCGTCCACGGCCTTGTCGATGAAGGCCAGCAGGAAGTCGTAGTAGCCCTCCACGTTCAGCAGACCCACCTGCACCCACACATCCGATTAATTAATTAATCACCGTTTATTAACAGATGATCGGGTAATTTAGCGGCCGGCCGGCGAGGGTTGAGTCGAGGATCTAGACGTACTGGTTTGGTGTGGATGCCGAGCTGTGCCCATGCGATGACCTCCAGCAGCTCGTCGAGGGTGCCGTAGCCGCCGGGCAGCGCGATGAAGGCGTCGGCGTTGCGGGCCATCTCCGCCTTGCGCTGGTGCATCCCCGACACCGCCACCACCTCCCCCACCGTCTCCCCGGTGATCTGTTCCATCGACGTTCATGCACGTGTTAAGTTAGCTACCTAGTGCATGAATGCATGGTCCTGTGGCTGAGAAGATGTCGATCTTACCTCCTTGCCCATGAGAGTGGTAGGTATGACGCTGAAATGCAGAGAAGAAAACAAAAGCAACACTCGATCGTGAGCAACTTGGATTACAGTACTGTCTAGTTTGGAGAGATTTCATTGTCGACAAAAAGGCAGCTACAGTGAGGAGATAGAAAGGAGAAGGATCGATCGGTTGACAATAATGCATGCAGAGAAGATCGAATGGATGTACGGACGGACCCGATGACGTGGCCGCCGGCGCTGTGAACGGCCTCGGAGACCTCTCCCATGAGGCCCAGGCTGCCCCCTCCGTACACCAGATCCATCTTCCGAGCAACCTGGGATAGACACATGCGTGCATGTCCAAACTCAAATCAGCAACCAGTTTAACTAACTAACGAACTAACCAGCTTAACTAACTAGCTAACTAACGAACTCATGCAAGCTAGCAAAACTAGCAGTAGCAACAAGCATGTGAGTTGTGACGATGCAAGTATTACCAGCTCCTTGCCGAGCTCGACGGCGGCGTCGCGGTAGCTGCTCCGCTTCCCGAAGCTGCTTCCGCAGAACACGCAGACCCGCCGGAACCGAGGCCCCTCCTCCACCTCCACCTCAACACCGCCGGCGCCACCCTCCGCGGCCACCGCGATCTCCTCCATCCCTCCGCCGCCGCTCTGCATGCTACCGGGCGTGCCGGGCGTGGCGAGGATATACTCGGATGGAGATGGCGCGTGGTGCCGGGCGCGCTCGTGTGTGGACTGTTGATGTTGGTGGGGGCGAAGAAGGAATAGTTGGAAAAGGAAGCTTCAAGCTGGGATGCCGGCCGGGGCAGGTAAAGCGGATCGATGGGGGTATATATCCAGCTGGGAAAGGGAACAGGAGTTCGATGGGGTATATATCCAGCCGGGGCATGTACAAGGTCTTCTTTTACATGCTATGTTACCGCGGTTAACCAGTACAAGATGTTACTAAAGGCCTGCAGACGGCCGCCCGTCCAATCAGGGAGTGTAGATAAGCTCCTGCTCCATTAGGCGCTACTCCACTGCGACGGTATAGTATAGCATCAGTGGCTTGAATGCATTGGAAGTTTAATTTATGATCGATCTCTCGGTCGAGCCAGCAAGCTAGGGCAGTAGCCAAGTTGTAGGAAAGGACGTACGATACTGCAAAGCTACCACTGCCCTAATTAATCTGGGTAACTGCCGGATATATTGATGGCGCGTGCCATGCCCATGCTGGCTTGGCTCTCAACGAGTCCAAACTCCAAACTCATGCATCTAGACTGCAGTTTCCATATCATATTCATATTTCTCAGCTGGTCAAAATTCAGAAAAGAAGACAAAATTAGAGCCTTAATTGGTAACTCCTGGCGCTCTGTAACTAATCTTAGTATGTAAGAGAGAAGACCTGCAATGTTTTCGCGGGCCGACTGAAGAGGGTGCATGAGCTCTTTTGTAGGCATCGATCGATGGCAACCTGTGAGCTAGAAGTGGCCCACTTTAGTTCATCTGTCTAGGATTTTGATTTGATACTAATTACCAACTATTCCCCATGAACTGTTCTTAGGTTAAAACAGCATCATTGATCAAGAGCCAGAATACTATCGTTTGCCACAACTCGCTGGATTACACCAGGCATTTGCAAATACCAGGTTCCTACCAAAACCCTCACAGCGAGTCTAGGTTGGAAGGGAATGCAGTATGCACAGCTTCATTACGACCCCTCTCAAGGTCCATTCGGTATGAAAGTTTTTTATTGGAATATCTTAGGGTTCTTTAGAAATTATATATGAAATATATTTAGTTCCTAGGATTGAAAAATATCAGGACTTTTTTACCCTATGACCAACTTTGCATGTAACTAAATTATATTTTTCTTTAGGTCTAATCTCATGGAAAATTACCTTTCTAATTAACGTTGTACCTCGTATTATCACCCACATCCCCAATGTTGTTGATGACATGATGTGTCCCCTATATGGGACTACGTGTTGCACAGTCGATGTTTGCAACACACCATGGAGAACAAAATCACAAGCACATAATTACCAACAATTAGCTACGAATCCCAGATAGCTTCAAGAACTAAAGTAGCTACTAAAGCATCGAGGTACCAAACGGCATGAGAAAAAAAAACGTACCATTGATGAATAATCAAGTGATTCAGACACAATAGGGACGGAGCCAAGATTGCAGCAGAAGGGGGCCAATTGCATATAAAAAATTTTGGAGGGGGGCATATGGGTAAATTTGGATAAATTTGGGGTCAAATCTAAATAAATACAAGGGGTTTTCCAAAAGATTTCCACCCTGGGGGGGGGGGGGGTATGGCCCCAGCGCGCCCCTGGCTCCGTCCCTAAGACACAAAATCTACAACGTATCGAGTACATTTATAAGGTAGGGACTATAACGAGGTTAATGAAGTTACGCTGAGGTGGCTATGATAGTTATATGATGAATCCCGGAGGCTAGAATCCTCCTCTTGCGTGGGGGTGAATATGATGGCTCTCATGATGAATCCCCCTCCCCTCGTAGATTAGGCTTGACGGAGCGTTTCACTCTGTTGTTCTGCCTATCTAGGTGTCTATGTTTGTCCCTCCGTCAAGGACTTGCACATCTAACATTTTTGGCGATATAGTTGAGACTTCAACGGTATGAGGGACATTATGAGCAGAATTGCTCGTCCATATACATTTATCTGTTCTAAGAATCCAGAACGAGGTGCTCCTTCTTTTGGTGAACATGATGTTAACGCTTCATAATTATCGACACGATGTTAACGCTTCATAATTATCGACAACATTGCGGTCCATTGTATTACTTCTTCAGCCTTCAAATTGGTTTTTGTGCAAAAACAAGCCCAGCGGTACCCGGTATATCTCGATAAAATATTGATTTATTATGATTACAATGTGACAAAAAAATTAGGTTAGATGCACGCATCAATCGTTCAAGGCCTAAGCCTGCAAGATGCAATATCCCTTAAAAATCTACGACACAAATATCATATAGCCTAGACAAACTGGAGCAAGATGCAATATTCCTGAAAATCACAATGTAGAGATATTGTGGTGGGGAAAGGGGTTCTGTGCATCCATGTACTCTCTTCGTTTATAATTACCCCGCGTTTAGGATTTAGTCAAAGTCACACTATGTCAAGATTGACCGATATGGATGAAAATATCAACATATATGATATTAAATCTGTATTATTATAACCGTAATAACATAACGTTTATATTATATGCACTGGGTATTTTTTATGTAAATAGTGTTTGATAAACTTTGTCAAGCAGCTAAAAGTTTGACTTTAACTAAACCCAAAAGTAGGAAAATTATTGTTATGCATAGGCTAAGATTCTTCCTCAATCGAGGTCTGATTACAGAGGAATTCGACGATACAGGAATGCTGCGATCCCGAGGTACAGGAAAGTAAAGGGGAACAAGGTTCTAATCATGTTCGAGTCTTGTCCAGGAGAGGTAGGTGGCTTAAGTAGTGGTCGTCATCCGCTTGTCCGCCGTGTTCGTCTCCTGGGTTTTGGGCTTCGCTGGGCCACTGTCGAGCGCCGCGTCACGGCCTGTACTGGGCTTGGTCGTGACATCGCCCCCTCCACCAGAACTGGCTTGTCCCCAAGCCAGCGTACCAGAAAACCGCTGCGCCAATGCTGCTTCATCCTCCCAGGTTACGCTCGACGCTGGAAGCCCCAGCCAGCGCACCAGCACACGCGCCACAGCAGCACCGCCATGTTGGATCTTGCGCCTCACCAAGATTTCTGAAGGTTGCAACATGACGAAATCATCAAGGCACAAGAGGCTCAAGTCGTCACTCACCAGGTGTGCCGAAGGAGCACGCTTCTTGAGTTGAGAGACGTGCACCACGTTATGGATGCGGCTGGACGACGGCAACTCCAGCTTGTACGCCACTTCGCCCACCTTCGCCAGAATCTTGTACGGGCCGAAGAACTTGAAGGCCAATTTCTGGCTGCTGCGAGGTGCCAGGGATGTTTGGACGTACGGTTGAAGTTTCAGGTAAACCATGTCGCCCACAGCAAAGGAACGCTCCACTCGATGCTTATCCGCTTGCTTCTTCATACGCTGTTGTGCTCTCAGCAGTTGTTGACGCAGAAGGGAAGTCATGACTTCAGGTTCTTGTAACCAATGCTCCAGGTCGGGTACTGAACAAGCTGCAGTTGCTGAAATGCCAAAATGTCGTGGAGGATGGCCATATAGCGCTTCAAAGGGAGCACGCCCGAGAGACTAATGGAATGCAGTGTTATACCAAAATTCCGCCAGTGGAAGCCAACGACACCACTTGGCCGGGCAAGCATGCACCGTGCAGCGCAGAAAGGTCTCGAGACACTGGTTCAGACGCTCCGTCTGACCATCCGTCTGAGGGTGATACGCCGAGCTCATCATGAGTTTTGTATCTGTCAGCTGGAATAATTGTTTCCACAGAGCACTCGTGAAAATTTTGTCCCTGTCGGAGATGATGCATTGCGGCAGCCCGTGGAGCTTATAGATGTTGTCCACAAACACCGTTGCCACTTGGAAAGCTGTGAAGGGGTGCTTCAGAGGCAGGAAATGGGCGTACTTCGTGAACTTATCCACCACAACCAAAATGACGTCGTATCCATTGAATTTAGGCAGACCTTCAATGAAGTCTAGACTGACTGTATGCCATGCTTGCTTGGGTACTGGTAAGGGTTGAAGTAGTCCAGGCAGTTTAGTGTGCTCTGCCTTTGCTCTCTGACACACATCGCAACGCTGCACAAAGTCCTGTACAGACTGCTTCAAATGGGGCCAATCAAACAATTTTTTAATTCGTTGATAAGTTGCGAGGGTGCCAGAATGACCTCCAATGCCACTATCATGCAGGGCTTGGAGTATATGTTGCTGAGCAAGTGAATTCCCTCCAACCCAGACTTTCCCATGCTTGCGAATGACACCTTGATCCAAGGAAAATCCATCTGCATTTGTCTTGGACACACTGAGTTCAGTCCATAGTTGCTTGGTCTCTGCATCATCACTGTAACCTGAGACCAATTTGTCTAACCAGGAAGGCACAGCTGAAGATATGGCCATGAATTCAGACTTGACCGGTCGCCTGGATAAAGAATCAGCTGCTGCGTTATTGATACCTTTCTTGTACTGTATGGTATACCGGAGGCCCATGAGCTTGAGGAAAGCCTTGTGTTGCATGCCGGTTCCCAGCCTCTGCTCTGTGAGGTGGAGTAAGCTCTTTTGGTCTGTTCGGATGGTGAACTCCTGGCTCTGCAGGTAAGGGCGCCATTTGTCCACAGCAATGAGGATTGCCAAGCACTCTTTCTCATAAGTAGAGAGTGCTTGGTTGCGAGGACCTAGCGCTTTGCTTAGATATGCACATGGGTGACCTTGCTGCATGAGAACTGCGCCAACTCCATACTGACAGGCGTCGGTCTCGATAACAAATGGCTTTGTGAAGTCTGGCAATGCCAAAACAGGAGCATTAATCAATGCTTCCTTCAGAGCAAGAAATGCTACATCATGCTCTGAGGTCCACTGGAAAGCAACACCCTTCTTGAGCAATTGAGTCAAGGGTCTGCTAATGATGCCATACAACTCGATGAATTTGCGGTAGTACCCTGTTATGCCAAGAAAACCCCTAAGCTCTTTAAGATTCATTGGTCTGGGCCATGATTTCACTGCTGCAATTTTTGACTTGTCTGTAGCAACACCATTGATACCAATGACATGACCAAGATATTCCAGCTCCTGGCACAGGACACAGTTCATGCACGAGCCCCGCCTCACCATGCCGCCGCGCAGGTCATGGCTGCCATGGCGGATGGGAGGATCCACCTCCTCCTCTTCCTCTTCCGGCGCGCGCTCGGCGCCTCCCTCTGTCACGCCGCCCTGCCTCAACTCTGGGCGGCGTGTTTCAACGCGCAGCGGCACCCTGCGCATCAACGAGCGCCGCCCCGCGTCGCCGCCCCGCAGCCTCTTCCGCCGCCTCGTCAAGCCCAAGACGGAGGGCAAGAAGAAGGCCGTGGAGTGGGAGGCACCGCCGGACTACCTCAGGGCGGCGGCGACGATGGGCGAGCCGGAGGAGGAGTTCCCCGGCCAGCGGCTCGCCATGGAAGCCTCGTTCAACGAGGTCCTCCCGGCGCCAGACGACGTCGCCGAGGAATGGTCGTTGAAGATGCACACGGAGGAGGAGGTGGAGCGCCAGCGGCAGATCCTCGAGCAGCTGGAGCGCGAGCGCGGCGGCTACTGGCGGCCGTCGCATTCCGCCTCTGCCGCTGCCGCCGGAGTACTACATCCTCGACCCGAGCGACGAGGATGAGGACGCCCCCACCGCGCCCGGGCCGAGCAGGTGGCACGGCGGAGACGCCGGCGAAGGCCCCAGCAACGCCGCTGGGAGCGGCTCCGACGGCGACGACGACGACGGCGGCGACTACACCGTGTTCTACAGCCAGTTGGGCATGTAGAGCGGCGTAGATCGCCTAGTTATCTTTATTTATGTTTTTATTTCAAGTTTGTAATATGTAATCGGCGAATTTTCGCCCTATATGAATGAAATTCGCCTAGTTTGCCATATTTTCGCCTTTTTGAATATTTGGGCCGAATTTGCGCCGAGGTTTGGGTTTGGTCCACTAGTACAGAACGACACATCGGATACCCCTCTATGGCAACGGCAGCAAAAAAACAACAGACAACGCTCACAAAGGCAACGGTTAAAAAAAATGTGTGTCACAATTGAGTCTACGCGGGAATAGAATCGCGACACATTGGCAACGGTCACTCATATTTAACTGTATGCGATATTTTGGTAACGGGTCAAAATAGCTGTCCGTATGCAACTTAGTTGGGCCAAAAGGCCTTTTTACACGCTCCAGTATATAAGCCTACACCAACCCTATCCAGATCCATTCCCCTCCAGCTCCCGCAGCCAAGTCTTCTCTCCTATCTCTATTCACTAACTAGGGTTCGAGCGCCTCCCCCGGCAGGAGCAAATCCGCCGCTGATTCCACTCAGCCAGCGGCCGATTTCGGTGCCGCTGTCGCCACCCCCGGCGCCGTTGGCCTTCCCGTCACGCGGTGCGGAGGATGGTGGTCTCCAAGGACGCCTTCCTGGGCGTTCCCGCATCCAAGGGCGCGACCCTTCTTCTCCACCTCCGTCCGCGCCGGATCCGCCTTCTCCGGCGCGTCGACCGCGCCGCCGGCACAGCAGATGGCGGGGGACGTCGGGAATCCGTGGCGGCGGCCTTTCTCCTTTACCACCGTCTGCGCCCGATCTGCCTTCTCCGGCACTTCGCCCGCGCTGCCGGTGAAGCAGATGGCTGAGCTCCTCGGGATCCATGACGGCGTGAGCCACAGCTCAAGGCGTCATGCTCCTCGTCCCCAAGGACCTTGGCGAGCGCGGCCGTGCGTGCGTGCAGGTATGTGCGTTCCTCTACTCCTCCAGTGCTCAGTACGTGCGTTTTTCTAGATCGAGGACACAAAGCTCTAGCTCAGTTCTGGATGGACGAGATCTGAGGTCTGGACGGGGCAGCACCAACGGTTTCAGATTCATGATTGTAGAAATTTAATTTCTGTTTAGATCTGCGTTCCTGTAAATCCATTGGAGGCCATCGAGTTCCACACATGATTGTAGAAATTATTTCATTTGTTCTTTCTCGTCTGTTTTTCTAGCACAAACAGTTGCTCACATGACACTTCAATTTTAGGTGATCGATGATGGATTTGAGACTTGAAGATGCTGTTTCTGGACTGTTAATGCAGGGTGGATTGCTGCCATGAGCCGTAGCATAGTTTTCCTATTTTGCGAGGGGACGCACGAGTTGTCTTGTGTATTCTGATGTATTTTGAGCATTTATCTTCTGTATATGAACTGTGTCCTGTGTAAGAGAATTAAATATGTGAATAGTGCTCTTAAATATGTGTAAGAGCATAATCTTTTTTTTAATATTCCATCTTCACATCGGACACGGTTGTTCGACTCCGTAGTAAATGAGCTGCTCTCACATCGGTATCGGAAGCGGGGCAACGGATGGTTTTTCCGTTGCCATAGGGCTTTTTGGCCCGTTGCCATAGTACTCGTCTGTACTAGTGGTCACGGCTGGGAATCGGGCCACCCCAGAAATCAGAATAGCGTCGTTGCCCCTCAGGCGGGCCAAAATAGCACCGTTTTTTGTCCTGGGCGGCACAACGGCTGGAGATGCCCTAAGACACTTAATTTTGGACGGAGGGAGTATATATGAATGCTTGCATGCATTGATGGCTTGATGCATGCAGTTAAGCTTGCTGATCAGATCTTAACTGTGGTTAGTCAGCTGGTCCTTGCCCGCGCATTGCACTGCATGCGAGAAACACACCATAGTACGTGTACGTGCTGTATGTTCTTTACTCCGTTTTCACTGTTGGCTATTGGTCGATGGATCAGTACTAACCAAGGTCTGCAGAAACTTTCACCGCAAAAAAAAAAAGGTCTGCAGAAACTTAACACAGTCTAGCTTAGGCAGGAGACCATGCTTGCAGCTAGTAGCCTAGCATAGAGAACTAACCGATCAATGCTGTCCGCCGTACTACGAGTAATACTAGTGATTAACTCCATGCATGCAGCTACTAGTGTATAGTACTCATGTTGTTACACATGTAGTATAGAGGACTAAGGGCATCTCCAGTCATTGGTGCCCCCCAGGACCAAAAAGGAGACATCCTGGGGGGGGCAAATTTAGCGCCGCGGCGCAAAATCAATTTCTGGGGGAGTCAGTTTTCCAGCCGCACCCACCCCAGGATGCAAAGATGGGATGATGAAAAGCACAAAAAAAAAAGGAACAACTCTGCATCGCGACCATGCCGATGTCGCCCGCCTTGAGCGCCGCCGAGGACGGCCGGCACAGGGCGCTGATGCTGACGAGGCCGCCGCCGCCCGGCTCGCCGTGAGCATGGCCCCGGCGACCCCGCCCGCCTCGACAGGAAGCAGGAGGTCCGGGAACCGCCGACGACGCCACGCCACGGCCCAGCGCCGACAGCACGCTCTTCTCATCCTCGCGCGGAGCATCAAGGAGGCCATCTGCATCTGCAGCTTCCCAGCCTTGGGCGACCCACGGCAGCGTGCGCCGAGCTCGGCTGCCTCGGCGAGCGTGGCGGCCACGGACTGCAGCAGCTCCCGGCAGAGCGAGTTCTTGGAGAAGCATGGGTGGGTGGACAGATCCGACAGGCACGGCGGCACCCTCTCCAGCCTCGCCGCAATGGCCTTCCACCGCCCTCCAAAGCCGGTCGCCGTGCGCGCCGCGTCCAGCGCGGCCGGCACCAGCCCCCGCGCCCGCTCGAGCAGCTCCTCTGCCGTCCCGGTCGGCGCGTCACCTGCCGCGGCCCGACAGCTCCGCGGCCGGCCGTCCCCTTCCTCTCCCCTTGCCGGCATGGGGAGGGGCGGATTCTTGGCAGGACCACGGGCGCAGCTCCTCCGAGCGCGGCGGCGGCCGAGCTCACCCGTGCTCACCCCCAGCAGGTGGAGGTGCAGGTAGACGACGGCCGGAGGGAGCTTGCCCAGACCGAGGATGCCGGCGCCGTCGGGATCGATGCGGCCGCGAGGAAGAGCGCAGCGAGGTCGAGCAGATGTAGAAAAAAAGCGTGGTTCTCCCGGCGGCGAAGATGGGCGGAGAGGCGGCGGTGCGAGGGCACGGTGGCGAGCGCCGAGCTCGGCGGCGAGGGGAGAGCACCATGGGAGAAAAAGGAGAAAGAGAGAGCACGGTTGCACGTGGGTGGGCCGGGGGAAAAGAGAGGAAAAAGAGAGGAGAGAGGGGAGCTGAGAGGCTGACCGTGGGCCTTCGCATGCAAAAAGACCCCCCTAGGCCGAACCTAGCGGCTTGGGTTTGGCCTGGGTGCGCTGGCGCTAAAACGGCACAAAACGGCGCTATTTCAGGTCTTGGGGGGGCTGGCTGGTGCAAAAACGGCGCTATTCGGCGCTATTTGGCCAAAAAGTGGCCTGGGGGGACTCCTGGGGGGCATGGCTGGAGATGCCCTAACCGATCACTCCGTTTCATAATATAAAATGGTTTAGCTGTTACACATGTTGTCTACACATTCGGATTTAAAAAGTGAATATGTACACTAAAACGTGTCTACATAGATGTCCACACTTATAAATGTGAAAAAAGTCCGGAACATCATATATTGCGGAACAGAGAGAGTATATATGACTAACTGCGGTAATAAAGTAGCAGCCATTTAATCTAAAAAAAACTGATCAATGCTGTTAGCTTATACTCTATGTTAACTTGCATTCCGATCATTAACATCGATCGATCCGTCCATAAGGTGGCCTTCCCTGTCACACGGAAAAAGCGATAGCATTGAAGGGAATACTCAAGTCACATCTGATCTGAGTACATCTAGAGCTGGCCAGTGCTCTGCTTGCTTCTGGAGTCGTGGTACAGCAGGTACGTAAAACGATTCAAAGTTGCATCCACGCCATTCTCTCATGCACGCTACCTCTACTCCCGCAGTACATCAGTCTATAGCTCATCGCACCAGTTGCAGTAATTCCATCAGACTTCAAAGTTGGAGTAAAATCACATCGATCGGAGTTGTGCGTCGACGTTTGATGGATCGATCTATCAGAGGATGTGGTAAGTGCATTCGTGATGATTATACCTTCGACTTATGGGCTCGGCAACTAGGAGTAGCTAAGAACGTAGCAGCTAGCCTAGGAGACAATCGGTCGATCGACTTGACCAGATGATCGACGTTGAACGAGCTCGATCACCCAGTGGAAATCAATAAGAAGCTACTACTGCTAGTGCCTAGTAGCTGCTAGCTCCTTGAGGAGGGAAGATCGTATTCGAGCACCTCTAGCGCATTCCGTATTCCCTCGGAAAATGGCGGGCGTGCTTGCTCGGAGACGCACCCCCACGGCTCCCAGCCACCCCGGAGTGGCTTTGCTGCGTCCGTATCTGAAGGTCATCGATCTGCCGAAAAAGGAGAAAAAGGCGCAGGGGGCGACGAAGGAGACGAAAGAGGATCAGGGGCTCACGCTATATGCCCCCGGTACCCTTGATATAGTGGAAGATCAGAAGACAAACGGATGCATATCCGGATCCCTAGATGGTTTTCTTACTTTTTTATTTTTTGTAAATATCCTTTTAATCTCTGAAAAATACCAAGTTTATAATTAATTTTTAGAGCGGCGTAATAATTCAAAGAAATACATTTTTTAATTCGAAGAACATTTTTCAAATGACCAGTTTCGAAATATGAACTTTTTCAATCAGATTTTAGTATTTTCAGAATCTGAACATTTTTTAAATCACAACATTTATAAAAGTATGTACATTTTAATAAACTGAACATTATCAAATTTTAACTTTTTTAAATCTGAATATTTTCAAAAATCTAGACATTTTTAGAATCAGAAACTTTTCAAAATCATAAAAGTAAAGTAAAAAAGAACAACAAAAAACAGAAAGTATAAAGCAAAAAGAAAACGAAGAAAACAGAAATGTTAAAAAAAGAAAAACAGCATGTGGGCAGCGACGGAGTTGTGCGGCGCGAGCCTCCCGCACTGCAACAAGGCCCAAAATAGGATTTGCCGAGTCGATCCTGCCAAGCCCGGCCCGCCGTTCGGGAGGACGGGCTACATGTAGCCTGTTTGTTTATTTTTTTTGCAAACGACAGTTTAAAGTTGCAATTTTTTGAAAATAATCTTATATGTAGATAATGATGGACGGGCTACATGTAGCCCGTTTGTTTATTTTTTTTGCAAACGACAGTTTAAAGTTGCAATTTTTTGAAAATAATCTTATATGTAGATAATGATGCCTTCTACCAGTGTTTAAAAAATTGAAGCGAAATATGTTTATCTGTGATGTGCAGAAATGACAAGTTTCTAATTCTGAGGTGGTGCAGTGCAGATTTCGCTATTTTTAACTTTTTCTATTTAGCGTAGACCGGAATAAAACACATTTCGTGTTGAAAATCGGCAGCACCATGAGTCCGTCATTTTCAAACTCTATGTTCTTTCTCGGAATTATTTGAAACTGTAAGATGCAAAAAAAAATCTTCGGTTTCCAACCTGCAATGCAGGTTTGGGCCATCCCATTCGCGCCTCTTGTGGACCGAGGGCCGCAAGTCTCCGGGCAGAGACGGAGTCCATGGACCGCAACAAAAATTATGGGCCGGACCAACAGGCATGACCCTTCAGGCCTCGACACGTTATTTGACGCTGTTGTTGACTGGCTAGGGGCGGATCGGGGAGAAGAATCCGGCAGGGCTGGGGGGCTCCAAAGGACAGCTACCATGGTCGCCGCCATCACCACCACCGTCTCCTCCGGCGAGTCCTCACGCCCCTCCTGGGTCCTCCTCAACATGTATGCCCTCGTGGGCGAACACCACAACGAAACCACTGCCGAGTGCTATGGCAGGAACGGCGTGATAATACGTGCTTCCCTTGCCCGTGAGCGCCCGCCGCTCCCCTCCAACCTCTACGTGCACTGCTCCGGCGCCAGCTTCGGCGAGCCCCCGTTCCTGCTCTAAATGGTGGATGATCTCATCTTCTTTCACGTGTTCATCGGACCTCGGTACGGCATCCCCCCGCACGAGAATTCCGACTTCTTCATGTACCGGGCGGACCCCAAACGGCCGTCTCTCACCCTACTGCCGTACCCGCAACGGGCCAGCGCAGGATTATCTCTTCGGCATCTTCCCTCGCGAGGAACACCACTACACCATTGCCGCGCTGGTTCGTCTCCGATCCGATGATCGTCCCTTGTTTTCACTCAGTCTCTACGAATCCGAGACCATGATCTGGAGCTGGAAGAATCTGCATGTCGAGTCGCCGCAGGAGGAGTTCCCGGTTGACATCCCTGACAAATTTTACCCTTTGTTATCACACTATACATCCGGTGTGCTCACCCTTGGAGACACCATTGGCTGGGTCAATCTATGGCGTGGTATCGTCTTCTGTGACATGCGCTCCGCGAAGCACACGCTCCGTGGTTGTCAGGTACTGAAGGTGTTCTGTGCATCCTTGGTCGTCAGTTATCCTACGGCTACAATTGCTCCTCACCGATTCATCTCATCTGACGGCCTAGAATGTAATAGGACAGCTTAATCACAGTGTTTAGCACTAATGATGCTTAATTGTACTAAAACTGGTTAATCTCGTGGCTCTGAGGGGGACTCTATATAACCCCAGAGAGTGGGAGGATGGGTGGCACGAGAAAACCGAAACCTAATTTTATCCTTCGTTTCCTGTTCTTCCTTTCTTCTTCGTCTAGTTCCAGCTTAATTCCTGCTATTTTCCTTCTGTTACTGTTGCTGTCCCACTACTCCCCTATCAGGTGCCTAACAAATTGGTATCACGAGCCACTCCTTCCCCGAAGTAGAACCCTCCCACCCTCTCCTCTCGACTCGCGCCGCCGCTCCGACGAGGTTCCCGGATCCCGCGATCTGGGGGTAAAATCCCTCTTGAGTTTGTGCTGGCGATTCTACGGGAGATCCACCTCCGTGAAGGAACATCCTCACCCGAAGGCACCATGCCCCACCGGCGCACGCGCTCGCAAGATCGCTTGGCGGCGGCGGCGGAGGAAGCAGCGCAAGAACAGGCGAAGGCTGAGGAGGCGATTCGTGACCGCCTGCCACGGGAGGTCCTGAACCTGCACCGACAACTTGAACACCAGCAAGCATCTGTCGATTCCATCCAAGGTAACCTCAGCAAACTCACAGAGTTGGTTCAGCAGATTAGCTTAGCTGTTCGTCCCCAGCAGCAACAGGATGATCAGGATCCGGCAGCTTCAGCACTGACTGACCCAGCGCCTACAAACACCAACACGCCACCACCAGCCACCAATTCCCTACCTTTGAGCCCAATTCTTGAAGGAAACACACCATCTGCAACACCTACATCCACCCTGCGACCCAACCAAGCTTCCAGCTCCAACCAATCTCTACATCTGGGGAATTTGACTCCTGACCAGATGCCACAACCTACCTTTCCACCAGCTAGCCCTCGCCCAACACCACCACCTTACAGACCACCACCACCATTGCCAACCACAACTTATTCACACCAACCTAGTTCAGGTTTCTTACCTGGATCACCACAAGTAACCAACTACCACCAGGTGTCAAACCCAACATCCAACCCACACATGTACCACCCAAATCCTCCACCTTTCACTACCCCTTATTACCCAAACCCACTTCCTTACAACCCACCCTACGCTAGCTACCCATATTACCCACCAAATTCTGGTTTTTACCACTACCCACCACCTCCACAACCGCAATACACTTATTCCCAAACCCCTCCAATTCCCTATACTCAACAACAGCCTATTCCATATACACCACCACCTCCCACTCCACAACCACCCCAAACTCCAACCTTTACCCAACAAGTGCCACAGAGGACGGCATCACCTGCGGTTGACAGTCAAGCAGCCCAAAGGAATGCCCAGCAGCAGTCTGATAACCAACATGAACCGTACCTCAGAACTCCACATATTGAGCTGCCTCTGTTCTATGGCTCCAATGCACAGTCTTGGATTGATGAGTGTGAAGGGGTATTCAGGCTGGCAGGAATCAACAATGAAGCAAAGATTAAATGGGCTAATGCACATGTCAGAGGTAAAGCAAAAACTTGGCTGATCAGCACAACTTTAGATGTGTACCTGATGACGTGGCCAGAATTCTGCGAGTTACTCTGTGATAGATTCCCAGAAGAGAGTGACCAGGAATCAATGGAGCAATTCCAGCAGCTCAGGCAGGTGTCCACAGTAAACAATTACATTGACTCCTTTGAGGTCTACATGATACAAATGAAGCGGGATCACCCAGTTTTGACAGACAGATTTTTTTTGTTGCGATTTCTGAGTGGGCTGAAAGACACCATCAAACATGCAGTGAAAAGCCATCAACCATCCACACTTCGCTCTGCCTACTTTCATGCGAGACAACAAGAGCTGGCTCACCTGTCATCGGTCAAGCGCACCTACCCTCCAGCAAACACCAGAAGTCCTCAAGGACCTCTTGCCAGAGGACAGCAACCAGGGCGCGAGAATAAGATCACTGCCCCACAAGCTCGACCTCGAGACAATCGCAAATGTTGGTATTGTCCTGAGCAGTGGCATCTTGGCCACAAGTGTGCCGGATTTCGAAGCATGCTGCACACTTTGCAGATGCAAGGACACTCTGATACGGAAGAAGACAGTGCTTCTGAAAACTTCCATGACGCAGAAGCTCAACTTTCCACTGACCAACAACAAGAAGCTCCTAACATTCCAGCACAACCTGAGGCAGCGCAAAAAGAGGAAATTAATCTCATTTCAGCAGAAGCACTACATGGTATCCCGGGAGATACAACCCTCTCTGTGTGTGTGCACATTGGAGAACACCAAGCTATTGCTTTAGTTGACAGTGGCAGCAGCAAAACCTTCCTGGACATAGAGTTTGTCAGGAAAAACAAAATGAAGACTCAAGCAACAGCCATTCGTCGAGTCAAGGTAGCTGGAGGAGGCGAACTCATATCTGATAGTACCATCCCTGATTGCCAATTCAGCATTAATAAAACTGCATTCCAGTTCAACTGTCATGTGTTACCACTGAAGGGATATGATATGGTACTCGGGGCAGATTGGCTTAAAGAACACAGCCCCAATTTCACTGACTGGGAAAACAGAAGCATTGCAATCACGGTTGACAAAGAATGGGTTACATTGATGGACCGAGCTGTTCCAAAGTCAGATTGCCTCATTTCTGTCAAGGAGTGCAATAAATTGTTGAGGAAGGGGGCGACAGCTTATCTGCTACAAGTAACAAATACAACAGTACCTTCGGTGGAAGTGCTAAATTCCATTTCTGATAGCACATCATCTGTGGAAGATATTCTGCAACAATATAAGGATTTATTTGAAGATCCTTCTGGCCTACCTCCTAGCAGAGCTTCAGACCATGCCATTCCCTTGCAACAAGGTGCAAATCCTCCAAATGTCCGACCTTATAGAATGCCACACAAACAGAAGAACATTGTGGAAGAATTAGTACAGAACATGCTAAAAAATGCTGAGATACAACCAAGTCAGAGTCCATACTCTTCACCAGCCATATTAGTCATGAAGAAGGACAAAAGCTGGCGATTGTGCATCGATTACCGGCAGCTAAACGCAATTACCATCAAAAACAAATTTCCGATTCCAGTGATTGAGGATTTACTGGATGAACTGCATGGAGCTACAGTGTTCTCAAAGTTGGACCTCAAATCTGGGTATCACCAAATCAGAATGAAGCCAGAGGACATCCCAAAAACGGCATTTTCCACACACATGGGCCATTATGAGTATCTAGTTATGCCCTTCGGCCTTACTAATGCTCCTGCAACCTTCCAGCAGTTGATGAACAGCATATTTGCTCCTTACTTGCGGAAGTTTATCTTGGTCTTCTTTGATGACATTTTGATCTACAGCAAGAACATGCAACAACACAGACATCATCTGCAGCTAGCACTCTCACTACTCAGGAAGCACCAACTGAAACTAAACAAAAGCAAGTGCTCCTTTGCCATGCCCTCAGTTGAATACTTGGGCCATGTTATCTCAGGACAAGGAGTCGCCACAAACCCTGCAAAGATAGCTGAGATAAAGAAATGGGCCTCCCCAACCTCCTTGAAACAATTGAGAAGGTTCATGGGGTTCACTGGATATTACAGGCGCTTTATTGAGCAGTATGCATCCATCTGCAAACCATTACATGAAGTAATGAAGAAGAATTCTTTCCATTGGGGAGATGCACAGCAAAAGGCTTTTGAGCAGCTTAAGCTAGTAATGACTACCCCTCCGGTACTTGTGCTCCCAAACTTCTCCATTCCATTCCACTTGGAGACAGATGCGTCGGGGACAGGACTAGGAGCAGTCCTAATGCAGAAAGGCCAACCCATAGCTTTCTATAGCAAATCGTTGGGCCCTAAAGCAATGTCCTTGTCAGTTTATGAGAAGGAAGCTCTAGCTATGCTTGAAGCACTGAAGAAATGGCGCCACTACCTACTGGGAAACAAAGTCCTCATCAAAACTGACCAGAGAAGCTTAAAGTATCTGACTAGTCAGCGTTTGCTAGAAGGCATACAGCACAAGCTCATGATGAAACTGCTTGAATTTGATTATGGCATTGAATACAAGCAGGGCAAAGAAAATCTAGTGGCAGATGCTCTTTCCCGAAAAGATCAAGATCAAACTGATGACACTTGTCTGGCTACTTCCATAGTGATTCCCACTTGGATGGCAGAGGTACAGTCCACCTATGAAAATGATGAACGGTGCACTCAACTACTTCAGCAACTAGCTCTTGATCCAACTTCCAGCACAAAGTTTACATTGACAAGTGGCTTGTTACGCTATACCAACAGAATTGTCATTGGAAATGCTACAGATCTCAAAGAGAAGTTATTCCAAACCTTCCATTCTTCCATCTGAAAGGATCGTATGGCCACCTAGAGGGGGGGGTGAATAGGTGCTACTCCAATTTTTAATTCTTTTTCGATTAAGGCTTGACTAAAAGGTAAATTCTCTAGATATGCAACTATGGTGAATTTACCTATATGACAAGTTAAGTCTAAACAAGATAAGATACAAGTAGTAAATAACTAGAAAGGATTAACCGATAGGAAAGCACGCGGAGACAAGAATTTATTCCCGAGTTCCTCCTTTTTAGGGGAGTACGTCTCGTTGGAGGGGTGTGAGCTTCAAACTCAAGATGCCACAAAAGGCTTCACCCTATTCTCCGATGAACCTCGCACAAAAGCTCGGTCCACCTTTCTTTATCGGAATCCTCCAAAGCGGAATCCGGAGCACAAAAGCTCGTTACAACAACTTGAGGCTCAACCCACAAAAGGATTGGGGGCTCTCAATCACCAACAACACCTGCTACACAAAAGTAACAAGCAAGTGAGAACAACAAGATGCCTAGGTTTTCCTAGTGGAAACCCTAGGCTCGAATCCCTCAAGTGAATGAGGGGAAATGAAGAACACTTCGGTGGAGTTGTAGATCCGGGCCTTCTCCTTCAATCCTCCAAGTATGAGTGAGTTTGGGTGGAGGGATTGGGAGATACAATGATTCTTGAGCTTGCAACAATGGAGTACTTTGAATCTGGGCGAGCTCAGCTTCTTGGAGAAGAAGCAGTCTTTATATAGGGGTCCCTGAAAATCCAACCGTTATGTGCAGAAAAACTGCCGGTACTACCGCTGCCTGCTTCCCTGCGGTACCTAGTGCACTGCAGAAGCCAGCAGCAGCGGTACCTCGTAGAGGTACCGAAGTTGCCAGGCAGAGCGGTACTACCGCGGCACGGCCTGGTAGTACCGCTGGGTTCGTTCGATTAAAATGAATGAACCCAGCGGTAGTACGAAGCAACTACCGCGGGGTACCGCAACCAATACAGAGAGCAAAAACGGCCTAGCGGTACCCTGGCGGTACCACCAGCGGTAGTACCGCTGGCTGAAACCAGCGGTACCACACGGTACTACCGCCAGGAGGAGTACCAGCTGTGCTGCAGGAGTCCCGCTCCAGGTGGAGCGGTACTACCGCTGCGACAGCGGTACTACCGCCAGACACAGAAATGCTCACTGTGCTGATTTCCAGGGTTACAAGCTCCACAAGACATAATGTATCAACGAGATATATCTGCAATTGTCAAGCGCACATTAGTCCTGATAATGTGTTGTCATTAGACTCCAAAATAGATTTACGAGCAAGTATGCTCTTTCAATCTCCCCCTTTTTGGAGTATGATGACAACACATTAAAAAGGTTCACAAAATATAGGCGGGCTCCCCCTAACTATATGCATTAGTAGAATTTTGCGTTTGAATGCAAAATGCATATAGGTTAGGATCAACACTCCCCCTAGATTTTATAAACCGGGCAAGTTTATTGAAACAAACAATAAGGCACAACTTGCACAACGGTAAGACATGAGATAAAAGCACATAAAGTCCACATAGTCTTACAATAATTTAAGGTCCACATGTCTTACCCCATGAGTTCAACGAAAGAAAAAAAACGAGATACAAGAGGTGCACAAGCGAACAAACACCAAATCGAGAAAAACAAGCTTGTGCCCTCAACCATGCAACTCCCCCGGACAACCTAATAGAACCATCTCCCCCTTGGCATCATGACTCCAAAAAGGGAGAGGCATAGCTAACGTCCCAAGAGGAAGTCACTCTTCATCGGAGGTGGAGGCTGCAGCAATGTCGTCACTTTTATCGGCTGAACTGAACCATCCTCACCACTTGCATCACCCTCCGCATCATCCTCACCATCATCATCCTCAGAAGCTTCTTCATGAGCAGCGGATCGACCAACCTGAGTGCGAGACCAAGGGACATCTGGCTGAGAAGTGGATGCATCATCCTGAAGATCATAGTCCACCCAATCGCGACGGTGCTTGAGCCAATCAGCTTCTGCAGTAATTCTATCCTCAGACCCGGCCTTAACCGGAACGCCTAAGTGCTCAAAACGCTGACGGTTGAGTTGACGCTCTTTCTTGTTCCTCTCATGTTCTTTATAGGCCCTCTTGTCAGCATCATCAATGCGGCAAAAGATGGTCTTTACAGCACCAGCCAGCCACTTCTTGAACCCATTGTCTTGAGCATTTGCCTTGGGGGGAAGTTCAAACAAGGGATCATCCTCATCATCATTGGAACTTTCTTGTTCAGGGGAATAAGTGGAGGAAGATGTTTCTTTATGCTCAGCTCCTTGACCTTGTGGTCGGTGGGATCCTCCTCATTGTCCAAAAGAGCCAACGGAAGCTTCTTCTTGACCCACGTGGAAATGATCAATTGCATAATGTGAGCACCAAATATAGAAGGTCGCCTTTTCATCACCACAGCATACAATTCATGCCATATGATGTCCATCACATCCAGCTTCTTGCCTTGCCCAACCATGATAGAGGATTCAAACATAAGATCAATGAGTTTGCCATGGATTTGGTCAAAGTTTCCCACACGAGGCATAACGGTGTTGCGATAGATCCGATGCATGATGTCCCAAACCTTTAGCAAATTCTTTTGGAACCCCACCATGGCACGTCCTTGGATGTACAAGTCAAAGAGGACCTCGTGCTTCATCGGATTTGAGTTATAGTTGATGCGAAAGAATTGTTGCTGAGCATCTTCATTCAACACAAACCCATTTTCAGCCAACCCAAGAAGAGAAGCAAAATCAGCCCATGTGGCCTCAAGAACCTCATCTTTTGACATCCATTTAATCCGTCTTGGCTCATCCGCGAAGAAGTGAACGGTGGCAAAGAATTGCATGACAAGGTGATCATTGAAATTCTGCTGCAGCCCAATATAGTCATAGATCCCAAACTCTTTGCAAATCTCAATAGCATCGCCAAAATACCGAAGGTGCTTCTCCATGTGATCGGTGTCAATGCAAAACTGTTCACAAACCTTGGTCTTGTGCTTGGGAAGGACTTCATAAAAGATCTTCTCTTGAAACAGATTGTGGAACCCCGGAGTGGTGTAAGTACGGAGCTTAGGAGTGGCATAGGGGTTCATCCTTCTTTCTTTGACAAAATCCCTTGATGACATGAGATTGAGCGACTTGCTCTGAGCAGCTCTGAGCTTTGCAGCATTTGACTTCTGACGGCGAGTGGTCTTTTCAGGCATAACTTCAGGCTCTTCATCTTCGTCAGCTAGGTCTTTGCCTGAACGAGCACGCTTAGCAGCCCGCTTGGTGTGACTCCCACTAGCCTTCTTACCAGCACCTGTGATAGCATAGGAGGATAGCAGGGAGATAAGTATTGCAAAAACATCGAGACCAAACGAAAAGAATCCAGATTGCACAGTTCTGGAAAATGCCAGTTCCAGCGGTAGTACCGCTGGTCCACCGGTAGTACCGTGGAGCGGTAGTACCGCCACGAGGGCGGTAGTACCGCTACCACCAGATCTAGCGGTTGACTTCCCGGTACTTGCTCGATCTATGGAAACTTCCAACAAAACTTTGCAATGAGGATCCTAGACTAAGTGCCATCTATTTCCTACAACTTCTACCACAAGAACTACGGAAAAACCTAACCCCATTGCATCTCAACGAATCGACTAGGTTGAGAGGTAGGAGTGAGAGATTTACCGGAGCTCATCGCGGAGGAGAGGAGGAAGAAGAGGTGCTTGAGCTTCCTTCTGGCCGGAGAGGGGCTATCCAGGCCGGAGGTGGGCTCCCCGGCGACGAACCGTGGCGGCGGCGGCAGCGGTGGGGTGGTTTTCGAAGGAGAGGGTCGGGGTGGAGGGGATAGAAAAGAAACTACCCCTCCACGCCCAACTTAACCTCTGGTGAAAACGCACCCAGCGGTAGTACCGCTGACCCAGCGGTAGTACCGCCCGCACTGGTACTTACGGTAGCCAGCGGTGGTACCGTTCCTGGGAAGGAACGGTAGTACCGCTGATCTGCCGGTAGTACCGCTACCTGGTACTATTGACTTCCAGCAAATTCTGGGAATTCAACGGTAGTACCGGGTACCTGGTGACTACGGTACCGCTCGAGGGACTGCTGTGCCTGGAAACTCCAGGCAACGGTAGTACCGCGAGGGCACCGGTAGTACCGGGCACTTTTGCCACGAAACGTCGACGGGTTGGTCACAAAGTTTTACAAATAGAGAGAGGTGTTTATGGATAGGATATTGGCTTAGGATAGAGAAAGTAACTGGGGGAAGAGAGGCAAACCAAGTTTGCAAGAATCAAACAAGAAAAGCCAAACTTGGTGCTCTCCACAAGATACACAAGAGGTCCAAATAAAATCCAAATAAACCAAATAAGATCCAACTCCTCACACAGAGGAGGGCGGTGGCCTAGGCCACCATGTATGAGTGTGTGGTGTGACACCGCGAAGATGTATCTTGGGTTCACGGCCACTACTCGTCATTTAAGCTCACAATTCATGAAATGAAAATAGAGAGGCAAATGAGTTCTTAATGTCGGCATAATGGGGGGAGGGATAGTCCAATAGATTAGGACCGCACTCCCCCTATGTCCATGCCTACATCCAAACCAAATTACTATTGTCTAATATGGGTAGGTATGCAAGAAGTCCACTAAGTCCAATTGCTTATGTCCACCACATTTAGTTCTCCTCTCAACTCCTTGAATCTTGCTTCACCAAGAGGCTTTGTGAACATATCGGCGAGTTGATGCTTGGTGTTGACATAGTTGATTGCAATATCACCCTTTTCAACATGATCTCGAATAAAATGATACCGGATCTCAATATGTTTGGTCTTCCCATGAAGTACCGGATTGTGAGCAATTTTGATGGCACTTTCATTGTCACATAAAAGAGGCACTTTGTCACAAATGACACCATAATCCTTTAAAATTTGCCTCATCCATAATAATTGTGCACAACAACTTCCGGCGGCAATGTATTCGGCTTCGGTGGAGGACGAGGCCACACAATTTTGCTTCTTGGAAGACCAACTCACAAGAGACCTACCAAGGAATTGGCAAGTACCCGAAGTTGATTTTCTATCCATTTTGCAACCCGCCCAATCCGCATCCGAATAACCTACAAGATCAAAGCTTGTCCCATGGGGGTACCAAAGACCATAGTTAGGAGTATCTATCAAGTATCTTAGAATCCTTTTAACCGCGGTTTCATGACTTTCCTTAGGACTTGATTGGAATCTTGCACACATACCCACACTAAACATAATATCCGGTCTAGATGCACAAAGGTAAAGTAAAGATCCAATCATAGAACGATAAAGCTTGGGATCAACTTCCTTACCCTTCGGATCTAAGTGTAGATCCGCCTTAGAGTCCATGGGAAACTTATATGGCTTGGCGTTGTTCATATCAAATTTCTTGAGCATGTCTTGAATATACTTGGCTTGACATAAGAATGTTCCTTCACTATATTGGTGGATTTCAAAGCCAAGAAAATACTTCAATTCTCCCATCATGGACATCTCAAATTCCTTGGTCATTAGCTTAGAGAATTGATCACTAAATTCATGGTTAGTAGAACCAAAGATAATATCATCAACATATATTTGGCATACGAAAAGCTCTCCATTTATCCTTTTTGTGAAAAAGGTGGGATCGATTACCCCAATTTCAAAACCATGGTCTACTAAGAACTCCTTGAGATGATCATACCAAGCACGTGGAGCTTGCTTGAGCCCATAAAGGGCCTTATGTAGTAAGTAGACATGGTTAGGAAAGTTAGGGTCTTCAAAACCCGGAGGTTGTTTCACATACACTAATTCACTTAGTGGACCATTTAGAAAAGCACTTTTAACATCCATTTGATATAAGGTAATGTTGTGAGTAGATGCATAGGCAAGCAATAAACGAATAGATTCAAGTCTAGCAACGGGGGCATAAGTTTCACCGTAGTCGACTCCTTCGATTTGGGTGTAGCCTTGTGCAACCAATCTTGCTTTGTTGCGAATGACTTGACCATGTGAGTCTTGCTTGTTCTTGAATATCCACTTGGTTCCAATGACATTATGTGATGTGTCTTTGGGTCTTTCAACTAATGACCATACTTTGTTGCGCTCGAAGTTGTTCAATTCTTCATGCATGGCCGCAACCCAATCCATGTCTTCAAGAGCATCATATACCTTGAGAGGTTCTAAGCTAGACAAACAAGAGACATGACCACAAAAGTTAGTTAATTGATTACGTGTGGACACACCCTTACGAATACTCCCAAGGATATTTTCTTTGTAGTGTTGGAGATGATCCAATGTTGATGCACGCCGAATGACTCGGCGTTCTATGGCTTGACCAATTGTTTCACCAACACGAACATCTTCATCATTTCCTTCATCTTGTTCATGGTCAACCCGAAGTGGAGTTCTTGGAGATGGGGGTTCATCATGTTCTTGTTCTCCACTAGAGTTGGGTGGGTCTTGACCATTATCTTGCTCATGTGGATGACTATCATGATCTTGTTCTTGTATAGCTTGTTGATCAATGGTGGAGATAATGCTCTTCTTGGGATGATTCTTTTCATGCATCTTTCCGGCTATGCAAGCACTACAAGGACGATCTTTGGAAAAATTAACATCGGTTAGTCCTACCACGTGTCCACCCTTCACAAGAGTTTGCAAATTTCTCATACCGACATGGCCTAGCCGGCGATGCCAAAGCCAACCCTTGTCGGATTTAGCCATTAGACACGTGGCGATTTGAGTGGTCTCTTTCGAGAAATCGACCACATACAAACCGTTTACACGAAATCCAACAAAGGCTACTTTAAGAGTTTGAGTGAAAAGGATGGTCACGTGGTGTTTATTAAAGATAACGGTGTAACCGACATTGCATAATTGACCAACGGAAAGTAAATTATATGAGAGAGATTCAACAAGTAGGACCTTCTCAATGGATAACTCCGGAGTGATCACTACATTGCCATATCCCAATACCTTAAGTCTTGCATTATTCCCGACGGTGACATGAGAAAATGTGAGTAATTGATTCAATAGGCCCTTTACTACTTCTTTGCTTCCGGTCATGTGAGAAGAGCACCCACTATCAATGAGCCATGAAGATCCACCGGAAGAAAAGTCCTACAAAGAATCAAGTCTTTGTTTTAGGTACCCATTGTGAAATGGGTCCTCTTTTGTTAGTCACAAGGGTCTTTGGAACCCAAATAGCATAGTGATAATCATCTCCATATGAAGTGCCAACATATTTAGCAAAAACACAACCATCTATAGATTTCATAAGAACATATGAAGGGTTGTATTTTCCCGCAAAGTCATTGTGAGTGGCATTGCCCCTTGTGGCATCACCACTCGCAATGGTAGTCTCTTTTGCTTGTGCGGGCTTGGCATTCTTCTTGTTCTTGTTCTTCTTCTTCTTCTTGGCAACATAACCAAGACCCTCTTTCCCTATGTGAGGCTTTTGCGCTTGCAAGAGCTCATAAAGAGGTTTCTCACCTTGAGGGCTAGAGGCCTTGGCAAGTTCATTCTTCAACCTAGCATTTTCCTCAATGATATTTGCATGATCACAAGAGCAAGTAGAGGAGCTAGGTTCATCAATTTTAGTAGATTGTATTTGAAGTTGTTCAAAAGACTTGGTGAGAATAGAGTGTTCACTCTCCAAGGCCTTGTGAGCCTTGGTGAGCGACCCTAACTCATCGGCTAGTCTATTATGACCAACACCAAATACGACCTTTTGTTTCTCTAAAACATTGTATTTAGCAATAGCATGGTCACGTTCTTTAATGATCTTAGAAAGAGTTTCATTTTGAGATTCATCAAGATTCTCAAGCTTCTCCTCAAGAGAAACTCGAAGTTCATGCTCTTCCTCAATCGCCTCGGTAAGGGAAGCGATCTCATTAGCATATTCTCTTTCTAGTCTCCCCTTTTCTTTAAGGAGATCTTGTGCGATGCCATATTGACTCATAAGAATCTCAAGCCGAATCTTGCTTTCACCTTGCAAGTTAGTCATCAAGAAATCCAAAGCAACATTTTCTTCCTTAACTCTAAGACTCATAAATTCATGCATTTCATTCATAGTCTTAGGAGGAAGGGAAGGTGATACCTCGGAGAGCTTGGCCATGAGACACGTAGCGGATTTGGTGGTGACATTATCATTGGGGGATTCAAAGAGAGAAGGGGTTGTCGATGAAGCAATGGCTAAAGCGGCCACTTCACTTGTGGTTGTTTCTTCTTCATCACTCTCATCCCCGGACATATATTCCTCTCTCACCACCAACACCTTGGAAGGTAGCTTCTTGTTGGGATTGAACTTCTTGAAGTAAGGCTTCGTGGGAGAAGAACTTGACGCTTCCTTGCGAATGAGTCTTCCTCCATGTTCTTCACGGTTCTTGTAAGGGCATTGGGCAACATAGTGGAATTGATCTTGACAATTGAAGCAAGTCTTCATTTTTGGGTTGCCTTCCTTGTAGCCTCTTGCTTTATGCTTTTTATCCACATAAGCTTTAGCTTTAGATGGATTTTTCCAAAAGTCCTTCGCCATGAGAGCCACATAATCTCTATGAGCACCCTTGAGTTCCTCGGGTGCCAAGTAACTTCCCTCTTCATGATCTTGGTCTTCATCTAGTTCCACAACCTTGGCCTTCAAAGCAAGTGAGGAACTTTGGGCCATTCCAAGAGCTCGGGCACGAGAGTCTCTAGCAATTTGAGCTCGGACCTTGTAAGATTGCATCTCTTGCATGACTTCATTTGAGGTCAAGAGGTCATAGTTGTGCTTCCCTTGGAGACTATTCAAGTCGTTCTCTTCAAACGGCATGAGGGCATTCACATACTTCCTCTTGATGTAAGTATCATCCACATGTTTAGCACCAAGGTCTCTAAATGCGGTAGCAAGAGCCTTGAGCCTTTGATACATCTCCTCATGAGTTTCATCATCTTTCTTGTAGAAGCCTTCAATTTGATTGCTCATGGCTTCATATCTATTTCTTCTCATGCTCTCATTTCCAACAAACACCTCCGTGAGATTGTTCCATGCTTCCTTGGCGGTGGTGCAATCTTCAATGTGATGGATGTTCTTTTCACCCACGGCAACACGGATCACATCAAGAGCGGTGGAATTTAGTTGAGCTTCAACTTCTTCTTTCCTTGTCAAGTCATTTTCATCCACCGGCTTGAATCCATCAACAATGATCTTCCAAAGACCTATGCAACCACTTTTCAAGTGAGATTTCATAGAAGATTGCCAACGGGTAAAGGAAGATGCATTAAGACTAGGTGGAGCTCCTCTTAAGTGAATAGGAGGATGAGGCACGGGTAGGTCGGGAGAGTATGCAAAAGGAACTCTAGCATGCTCTCCCTTCCCATTAGGTGTTTTAGGTGAGGATTCATTTTTATTTGAGTTCACCCCCGCTTTCTCTTCGACACTTACATCCGAGGGCTTCTCCTTAGGAAGAGCCTCCTTAGGAGGAGCCTCCGGAGTTAGGGAGGAGTCGATACCCTTTGCCACCATGAGTTGCTCTAACATTTTGCGCAACTCTCCCATTTGAGTATCCATAGAGGACTTCAAGGAAGTGAAGTCCTCCACGGAAACAGAAGTGGGAACGATGGTGTCATCGGGTATCTCATTCCCATGTTCGTCGAGGGCCATATTTCTCTTAGGCGGTTAAGCCCGAATAAAGAGCCGAGGCTCTGATACCAATTGAAAGGATCGTATGGCCACCTAGAGGGGGGGGGGTGAATAGGTGCTACTCCAATTTTTAATTCTTTTTCGATTAAGGCTTGACTAAAAGGTAAATTCTCTAGATATGCAACTATGGTGAATTTACCTATATGACAAGTTAAGTCTAAACAAGATAAGATACAAGTAGTAAATAACTAGAAAGGATTAACCGATAGGAAAGCACGCGGAGACAAGAATGTATTCCCGAGTTCCTCCTTTTTAGGGGAGTACGTCTCGTTGGAGGGGTGTGAGCTTCAAACTCAAGATGCCACAAAAGGCTTCACCCTATTCTCCGATGAACCTCGCACAAAAGCTCGGTCCACCTTTCTTTATCGGAATCCTCCAAAGCGGAATCCGGAGCACAAAAGCTCGTTACAACAACTTGAGGCTCAACCCACAAAAGGATTGGGGGCTCTCAATCACCAACAACACCTGCTACACAAAAGTAACAAGCAAGTGAGAACAACAAGATGCCTAGGTTTTCCTAGTGGAAACCCTAGGCTCGAATCCCTCAAGTGAATGAAGGGGAAATGAAGAACACTTCGGTGAGTTGTAGATCCGGGCCTTCTCCTTCAATCCTCCAAGTATGAGTGAGTTTGGGTGGAGGGATTGGGAGATACAATGATTCTTGAGCTTGCAACAATGGAGTACTTTGAATCTGGGCGAGCTCAGCTTCTTGGAGAAGAAGCAGTCTTTATATAGGGGTCCCTGAAAATCCAACCGTTATGTGCAGAAAAACTGCCGGTACTACCGCTGCCTGCTTCCCTGCGGTACCTAGTGCACTGCAGAAGCCAGCAGCAGCGGTACCTCGCAGAGGTACCGAAGTTGCCAGGCAGAGCGGTACTACCGCGGCACGGCCCGGTAGTACCGCTGGGTTCGTTCGATTAAAATGAATGAACCCAGCGGTAGTACGAAGCAACTACCGCGGGGTACCGCAACCAATACAGAGAGCAAAAACGGCCTAGCGGTACCCCTGGCGGTACCACCAGCGGTAGTACCGCTGGCTGAAACCAGCGGTACCACACGGTACTACCGCCAGGAGGAGTACCAGCTGTGCTGCAGGAGTCCCGCTCCAGGTGGAGCGGTACTACCGCTGCGACAGCGGTACTACCGCCAGACACAGAAATGCTCACTGTGCTGATTTCCAGGGTTACGAGCTCCACAAGACATAATGTATCAACGAGATATATCTGCAATTGTCAAGCGCACATTAGTCCTGATAATGTGTTGTCATTAGACTCCAAAATAGATTTACGAGCAAGTATGCTCTTTCACCATCTTTGGAGGACATTCAGGTGGTCGAGCAACTTATCATCGTTTGAAACACCTCTTCTATTGGCCCAATATGAAAGAGTTCATTGCACAACAAGTGTCTATCTGCCCGGTCTGTCAGATTTCCAAAACCGAAAGAGTTCATTATCCCGGACTGCTTGATCCCCTGAAAATTCCCAAGACCAAATGGTCAGACATTAGCATGGATTTCGTGGAAGGCTTGCCAAAGTCAAAGGGCAAAGATGTGATACTTGTGGTAGTCGACAGACTCACAAAGTATGCACACTTTCTTCCTCTTGCACACCCTTTTACTACACACCAAGTGGCTCAACTTGTTTTAGACAAGATTGTGAAAGTGCATGGTCCTCCTGAGACTATAGTAAGTGACAGAGATAGGGTGTTCACCTCCAAGCTTTGGCAGGAAATATTTTCAGCTTTGCAAACCAAATTGAGTTTCAGTTCAGCTCACCACCCTGAGTCCGATGGTCAGACCGAACGTGTAAACCAGTGCCTTGAGCAGTACTTGCGAAGCATGGCTTTCACTGAACCAAAGAATTGGGTCAACTGGCTAGCAGCAGCCGAATGGTGGTACAATACATCCTACCATACTGCCATACAAACCTCTCCATTCGAGGCATTGTATGAATACAAACCACCACATATCACTCACTTGACTCCAACTAGTGACATTTCTGAGGAGGCCTCGAGTACAACTCTTGCTGAAGACAACATGCTCAAGAAGCTTCAACACAATCTTCTCCAAGCTCAGAACAGGATGAAGAAATTTGCAGATCAGAACCGCACGGAAAGACAATTCGAAGTGGGTGACATGGTCTATTTGAAGATGCAGCCTTACAGAGAGAATGCTCTGGGTTTAAGGAATGCATTGAAACTAACTTCTAAATACTATGGCCCATTCCGTGTCCTCCAGCGTATTGGTCAAGTTGCGTATAAGCTTCAACTCCCTGAAGGTACTCTGATTCATGATGTTTTTCATGTTAATCAACTCAAGAAACACATAGGTCCAGCTGCTGTACCAAATGCCCGACTTCCCCTGCTGACTCCTGACGGCAAGATCAAGACTGAACCTCTAGCGGTATTAAAGTACAGGCAGGTGCCAAGAAAGGCAGGAGACTATGACATCCCAGTCGAACAATGGTTGGTCCACTGGGAGAACTTAGCTCCAGAAGATGCTACCTGGGAGGATGCGAAATTCATCCAGTCGACATTTCCAAATTTCCATCCTTGAAGTCTGGTTTCGAGGGTGGAGCAATGTCAGGTACTGAAGGTGTTCTGTGCATCCTTGGTCGTCAGTTATCCTACGGCTACAATTGCTCCTCACCGATTCATCTCATCTGACGGCCTAGAATGTAATAGGACAGCTTAATCACAGTGTTTAGCACTAATGATGCTTAATTGTACTAAAACTGGTTAATCTCGTGGCTCTGAGGGGGACTCTATATAACCCCAGAGAGTGGGAGGATGGGTGGCACGAGAAAACCGAAACCTAATTTTATCCTTCGTTTCCTGTTCTTCCTTTCTTCTTCGTCTAGTTCCAGCTTAATTCCTGCTATTTTCCTTCTGTTACTGTTGCTGTCCCACTACTCCCCTATCAGGTGCCTAACAGTGGTGTTCCGTTGCCTCTGCCATTGAAGTGTATACCGAACAACCTGACGCTGCCGATAAATGCCTAGGATGTGCAAGGTCTCACCGTGGCATCGCCTTCGTCAATGGACGTCTCAGGTTAGCCGAGGTTCGTTCTGAGTACGTCGACGTTGTTCCAAGTGTGTATGATGAAGGAACTGGGTGGCCTTGCGGCCGAATTGAAAACTGGAGGATCACCACGTGGAGCAACAGGGAGATGAGTAACTCTTATGATGATTGGCACCTGGACTGCACGCTCCAAGCTTCTGACCTCTCCTTCGGCGACCACTCGGAATCCCAGCCGCCGCCGCCGGTAGACTTGCAGAACCTTGTTGTTTCGGATCCCGCTATTGGTGTGGATGAGAATGACGGCCATGTCATTTACCTGACGGCGAGGGTGAAGTTCATGCACCCTCAGTCGTGGGTTCTAGCGGTTGATACAAAGGGATCGCAAGGTGCAAAGTGTAGTCAGGTCTGGCCCTGAACCTCAGGAAATGCGGTTCATAGATGCAAACTACTGTGATTGCAGTATCTCCAAGCAGTAGTGTACCAATGCTTCAGTAGGAGTTCTGTAATTAAGTAGTACCGTTGAGTCTTTAGTTGAATCTATTTCCAGACCTATGCTATGTCACACTTTTGCTTGTTGCCTGTGTTTCGTTGATACCTGTTTTTCAAGCCTCAGTATACTATTTAGTAGAATCCAGTGCTTGCAGGTATAATAAAATATATTATATATAAATAATCTGGCTACTTTTGGATGCTTCACTTCAACTTGATCAAATTAATTGCATTTTTTGTTTAGTTCTTGTGTTCCTGCCTGGTAGCTTCATCAAGCATTTAATCGATTTCATTGCGTGCAGTATCAGGTGGGAATTGGGATCCTGAGCAACCAACTAGCTAGGGAGTATAACTGGTTATTAGTAATTCTTGTTATTGGACATGCTTGTACTTAATTCTACATTTCATATGCTTTTAAGAAATAGGTATTGTTAACTGCTTGCTCTTGTCTGCATGCATGTACGCTCTTGATTCAAAGTAACTAGATTAGGGACACGATTTGCCATCCGCCTTCCGCACGATCGGGTAAAATGTTATATGTATCGGCTGTAGCATGACATTGCAATACAAAACAAACGAAAATAAAAACTCAGTAAACAAAAACACCTAGTTCCTTAAGAGCATCTCTAACAGATCCCGTAAAACAGCCAAATCCTTATAATAACTGCTTTTATAAGGATTCCGGCAGAGAAAACGTGAACCGAGCATGTCCCGTAATACCGTCCGACCCTTAAATTTCTTAAGGGAAACCTAAAACTGGGCTCCGAGAACCTCATATACACGAGTTCTGCGTTCACTAGCGCGGGCGGGAGCTCCTATTTGACGCTCCTTGTGTCCGCTTCCGAGGCAACTCCTGAAGAGCTGGCTTGGGTGGGCCGGCCCACGTAAGGTGCTCTATTTGGATTAATTTATTCTATTTTTATGTTTATTTTTTTGTTTTACCTTTTGGTTTTAGTTTATTCATTGATGCTTTCTTTTATGTTTGTCCTTTTTTCTTGCTTTTTTCGTTTCTAAAAGACCTTAATATTTTTATACTGGTAGTATACAAAAATTAACAACTATATTTAGAATTTTTGAGAAAAGAAATATTCATATAGTTTCAAAAATGTTTACCTAGTCTAAGAAACTGCACAAGGTTCAAAAAAATGTCCGTATAGTTTGAAAAAGTTGTTCATGTTGTTACAAAAAAAATAGCTAGGTTTTGAAAAACTGCTCATATAGTTCAAAAAATGCATGCTTTAGAAAAATTTCGTATAGTTTTGAAAAATTTCATGTTGCTCAAAATATGTTCACAAGTTTCAAAAAAATCCGTATAGTCCAAAAAATATTTAGATTGTGAAAACACAAGATTCAAAAAACAATTACATATTACACACTAAGTAACTCATATGATTTTCAAAAAACAAGAAAAAACGTGTTCACGAGTTCCAAAAAATTACACATCTTAGATAATGAAAATTTATTGTGTTTTTAATAAAAATAAAAAATAAACATAAACAATTTTTGAATATGAACAAAATCTTGAATTGGAACATCTTTCGAATGTGAACAAAATCTTGAATTGGATCAGTTTACAAATGTCAACATAAATCTTGAATTTAAACAATTTTCGAATATCAACAAACTTTGAATTGGAACAATTTTTGTATATGAACAAAATCTTGAGTATGAGCAATTTTCGAGTATGAACAAATTTTAAATTTGAACAATTTTAAAAATATTTTTCAAAATCATAAAAGGTGAAAAAACGAGAAAAGAAAAAATATAAAAAATTAAAAATTAAAAGAACAAAAAAGAAAAATTAGAAAAGAACTGCAGAAACAGAAAAAAAAAAGGAAATGGATAGGCCCAGCAGCGCGGCTCTTCAGTCGGCGCGGCCGTGTGGCGCCGCCTAAGGGTGATATATATCATTCGGGCGATACCAAGCACTTTCCAGCAAAGGATCATCTGACGACTTCTCATAGAAAAGGCCGTCCTTATTGGGCTTTAGAAAGTGCTGTTTTGACCGATACACGTTACGTACATTCCGTAGGCCACTGGGCCTTTTTTTTTTCGGAAGGAAAACATGGCTTCCTTCTTTCGCTAAATTAAGAAAAGATAATACTTCCATTTAATTCTAAAAAAAAGATAATGCTTCCATTCGACACATATGTGCTGCTTTGATCACCGGGGATGGAAACCGTTTAGAAAAGTCTATCTGGTTAAAAAAAGATCCACGGCCGATGCCAAACTGCCAGCTCTCAAACTCGAGACAGTGTAAATAATGAGACAGGGCAACTCCGGAGGAGACACACGGCTGCGTCTGCGTGCATGAAGATGCCGTCAAGTCAAGTCAAAGCCGGCTCGTGCAGCCACGCTGCAACTTTCAGCGAGTAATCGGGCAACGAATCTAAAGTACTTTTCTTTGCACCTGCTGTAAACAGAAACTTACCTAGAACCAAACGAACTAATACTAACAAATCAAACGTCACATGCATGCATGCATGATCTTTTGGTCAAAGTTGGGATTTAGAGCATCCAACAGACGCTGGGTCGCGCGACGCTCTAAATTTTGTTTCGGCGCCGAAGTAGTGTTATAGCGCGCGGCTGTGGTGTTCTGGTTTTTCAGACGAGCTAAATTTTTGATGCGGAGTAGCAGGTTTTTCACGCGCTAAAATAGATTTTAGCGCACCGCAAACACGTACTTGATTAGTTTCAAACAAAAAATAAATAAATAAATAAATAGACTGAAAATATAAATTATATTGATTCGACGAACAACACACAAACACTTAGACTGAAAATCTAAAACAATGAACACTCTAATATTAAACTAAAACGATCTAGTTGGATTCATCGGAGCTGTAGTCCGAGTTGTCGGAGGTGTCGGAGATGTCGTCGTCCAGCGCCGCCCACCTGGGATCGTCGGCGGCCCAGGTGGTGTGTTCGATCTGCGCCTCCGCCTCGGCCCGCCGCGCCCGTCAGTCCGCCCGCTCCTCCACACGCTCGGCCTGCCGCTCTGCCCGCTCGGCCGCCCGAGTCTGCCAGAACTCCTCTTCCTCGGCTGCTTCGCACGGGTGGCTCGTCCGCCACTCCGCCACGGCGCGCTCGTCCCTCTCTGCGACGAGACGGAGGGTCGCTTGGCGGCGGTGGAGGCGCCGGTCCTCCGCCTGCTCCACGTTGCACGCGTCGGTGAAGTTCATCTGGCCGCGCGGGCGGCCGAGCCTTCATGCCGCCGCGTCATAGGCGCGAGCGGCCTCGTGCGCGATCTCGAAGGTGCCGAGCGAGATGCGGTCGTAATCAGAGCGGAGCTGGGCATAGTAGGTTCCGTTGGGAGCGGTGCACTATATAGACCGCGCGAGCTCTCGCTTTTCCCGCGCGCTGGGTTTTCCCGTGTCCGCTGGAGCGCGTGAATTTGGCGCGTCTGTTCGAATTTGGTGCGAATTGCATTTTTTTTCCCGCGCGGCGCTAATTTGGCGCGTGCGTTCTTACATCAGCTCAGCCTTAAATCAGATCGGTGCTCTTACAAGTTGCATGCATGCAGAGCAGATCCGGCCGTGTACCGTACGTGGTGCCTAGGTAGCTGCACAGCCCATACCCATGTGAAAGATACATTCGCTGTGGGCCTGGGCTTTTCGCGTTTGGAATGACCCGCTTGTCCGCGCTCGCCGGACGCGCGACAGAAGCTCACCCGCCGGCCACCACGGCGTCGTACACCAACCACGTGCCATCAGTCCGGGCTGACCCAAGCTGCGGCCGCGCATGCATGTCATGCGCAAAATGGTGGCAGAGCTGCATGCATGCATGCACCGTGCACGGGATGTTGGTCGACGCCATGTTTCATCAAGCTCCCAAAAAGTTGAAATCCCAGGCCATCGATCAACACGACGGCCGGTGTGTGTGCACTGTGCACTGCGCAGGACTGCAGGCCACAGTCAGTCACACACCTCGTGCTTCATCGTACGGCAGATTGTATGATATAAAACTGCGTGCATTGCATGCATGGACCCTGGGACTCGTGCTTCACCACTGACTGACAAGGCCCGTAGATCTGGGACGCGGTTGGTAGCCAGCAGAAACTCCAAACAGCCCCGTGGGCTGCAAAGCCGGACTGTTTGTTTGGTTCCATCCCATCAGATTTTTAGCTAGCACGGGCATTAAAGCACCTCAGGGCCAGCCCGATAGGAACTATCGAATCGGCAGTTTCCATGGAGCCAGGCCGCGGGGCTGCAAACTGGGGAGACCGTCGTGCGCGCGGGGAAGGCGGGAGACGGCGAAATCCCGGCCCTATTTCGCGCCACACCTAGCCCCCCCCCCCCCCTCCTCTCTTTTCGGTCACCTCCACACTTTCCCCAATCCACACCGGCGACTCCTCTCTCGGTGACCAGATCGGCGACCGGATCTGTGACCTCCTCTCCACTGACGGCGGCTGCTCCTCGCTTCCGGCAGCGGACCAGCTGCAGCTGTACGCCGTCCTCTGTTGGAGGAATCCACGCCGTCGTCTCTACGGACGGCAAGAGCTCCTCTTCTTCATCTCCGATGGTGCCGGCTCTCCATCATCTCCAATGGCTGGAGCCAAGGTAAAACTCTCCCTAGCAGTGCGAAAACCGAACGGTAGAGTAGATCTACACCGTACTCATGTCAGATCCATTTTATTAGGACGACGCAATGGCTTTGACCAAGAAGACGGCACCACTGATAGCCGTCATTCAAACATGGATCATGATGGTTCACAAGATCTTAGTTAGGCGTGCTGCTTATCCTAGAGTGACATATGGTCCTATGTTTGCTCGAGACCAGGAGGGGCTTGCTAATTTGAACTTCATCTACAACTCGAGCGAAATAGTGTATGTACAAATGCTTAGGATGTGTAGAGGCCCCTTCTATGAACTTGTGAAGAGGTTTAGGGAGGGGGGGGGGTCTCTTGAAGGATAGCATCCACACATCTGTGGAAGAGCAAGTTTGCATGTTCCTTCATATTGTAGGCCATAATCAGAGGTTCAGAGTCATCCATAGCACATTCCGAAGATCATGCGAGACAATCTCCCGGTACTTCAAACAAGTCTTGTACGCTATTGGCGAGCTAAGGCATGAGATGATCAAGGCACCCACTGGCCAAACGCGTAGCAAGATTAGAGAGAGCTTCAGGTGGTACCCGTACTTCAAGGTAAGCACTAATATTGTAGTGTGATCAGAGTTACTGAATGTGTAGGACAGATTAATCACTCACTGTTCTTCTCTTGGCAGGATTGTATTGGCGCCATCGATGGTACTCATGTCACAGCTAGAGTGCCGAAAGAACAGTCAAAAGCTTTCAGAGTGAGGAACAGTTGAAAGAGCTTTTGGTGCACTCAAGAATAGATTTAAGATTCTGGACCAGAAGCCATTTCACACATTCGAGACCCAAGTGAAGCTTGTCCTTACATGCTACATTCTTCACAACTGGATCCTTGGTTGGGGTTTTGATGAGCATGTCCCAGATGAGACGTCCTTACATGCTACATTCTTCACAACTGGATCCTTGGTTGGGGTTTTGATGAGCATGTCCCAGATGAGACGGATGTGACACCAGACGACATTGATCAAGGCAATGGTGTCGCCGCTGATGACAATGAAGCTTGGAAGAGTAAGAGAATGGAGTGGGCTGAAACAATGTGGTTGGACAGAGGTAACGCCAGGATCTGAAGAGGATGAAGATGAAGAAGAAGAGTACGATGAAGAAGAAGATGATGACCATTGAACTATCGACCCCCATGAACTATCTACCGGTCTGTAATACAAGTACTACTATTTGATTCGTACTAGTTAGCGTTGTACTCAGTAACTACCATTCGTGTTAGTTAGGACTGAATTACATATGAACTGCTATTGCATATTTGTGATGTCCTCTACCGCGGTGTTGGATGCAACCAAACACAGCACACTGCAGCAAGCAAGCCTTTTGGGCGTTGCTGCAGGCTACCAAACAGTTGGCACCAAAATGTGCCACTGATGCGATGAGGGCGACCAAATAAGATGGACAACATGGTTTTCGGGGCTGCTCCACGAGGCCAGGCCCTTGCTAGCCCTGATGCACAGAGCGCAAAAGTAGCTGCTGGCTACGAAACGCACCCTTGATTCCTGCATGCAGATGCAGCCTGCTTGTCTGCTCTCCCCCACAAAATTCGTGTCCTGTCCAAGACGCAATTTACATGGCCGCCGGCCCATTTTCACTCGCTGTGCCGCCACGACCCGTCCTTTATTTTTTCTAGCCTTCCGCTAATTTATTTTTATCATTGTCAGCAGTTCGATATTACTATTATGTATTGTACCGGTAAATTAATTAGCACAATAAGTGTTTCTCCGGACTTTAAAAAAAGGCAAAACGTTCTTTTTTTTCGAATAAAACAGGCAAAAGCTTTGTCTTTTCATTAGTATAGACGAGAGATTTAAGATTTAAGGTTCGAACAACACAAACATGGTCCAAGGCCAGGGATGGAAAATAAGCGCCTGCCGTAACCCAAAGGGATCGCCTCTCGTTGGGTTGTGATTTTTGTCCCGGAATTGCTCTTAAGGTCCAAAAATAGTGGTGACTTGTGGATGGATACGTCTGCTACCGATATAAACTAGACGCCGTGTCCTACATCTCCTACGTCCGGTCCAGGTGTGAAGTTTGCGACTACAAGATTAATTGTTGTACCTCCAACTGCAAGTCAGCTACTACTCAGTACAAGTGAACTGAGCTGCGCTGCACCTGAACCGCACGGCTCTCGCACTGCGTGAGACGAGTGCAAATTAGACGCACACACACGCCGGCAGCAACGGGCACGACCCAGGAGCGGATCCAGGATTTGACCATAGAGGGGCGAACAAGAAATTTACCATCAAAAGAAAGAAAGTAAAAAATATCAAGTTGTACTTATCACTGAAATATAGTAAGACGTGTTTCTACTTTCTTATCAATAGGCATATCCCAAATTGGTGGAGCCTTTTGTGATCTCACCCATATGAAATGCTTACAACTCTAGCTTATTCAAAGTTTACGATAAACAACGTGATATTTGCTGTGAAGTTTGCATATAAACCGGGTCAGATTAGGTTAGACCAATCGGCTAAAAAGAATCTAATTCACAATGTTTTTCTTTTCATGAAAAGCAGTTATACTAGCAAAAACTAAACAATAATCTATTATAACTAGTACATCAAACTAGCGAGTAAATAATGGATTTGATTAAGCTAGCACATAGCAATACGTATAGGCTAATATTACCTTGGATCAATCAGGTTAGGAATTGTGTCGGTGGTGTGGTGCGCAGGACGGCGGCAGTTTGTAGCTGTCGTTGACAATCGAAACAGATGTCATGGCAGAGAAGATCTAGTGTGTGTACCGTGGCGGCGGCCGCCCGGCGAATGCTCAATCAAGGCAGGTGTGCGGCTGGGCAGCGGCAATCTAGTAAATGTAGATCTAATAATGCGTGCGGACATGCAGTACAGGAAGCCCGAGCGTAGATGCATGGATCCATTGATTTAGTCTTGCTTAGGCTATCATGTACTCCCTCCGTTCGGATTTAATTGACACACACTTAGTTACACACGGATGTATCTAGACACCTAACAAATATAGATACATCCATATTTGGACAAAAGCAAGTCAATTAATTTGGAACGGAGGGAGTACGTGCGCCCTTAGGCCCTTGGCTAGCTTTGGGCTTGGCCCATTCAAGTGCGCATGTAGGTCTTTAGCTGGACAGGGCAGGATTAGGATTAGCCAGCGCTAATTGCCGGTGTATTAAGCTATAATACAAGCTCACAGCTACGGGCCCCTGCTACGTATCCCTGGGGGAGGCCAAGCCATGGCGGGGGCCAGGCCACCCCCCCCCCCCCCCCCCCCCCGGATCCGCCACTGGCACGACCACGAACCACATCTAACCAACACGGCACTCTGCACGGAAGAAGAAACCCCAACCACACCGGAGCTGCAGCTACAGCGACCTGACGAGAACCCCACGGCAGAGAAAAGTGCATCAGCTTCCATTCATATTCTCCTTCCGCAAATAAGCTTTCGACAACAAGCATTCCAAGTGGTTGGTTAAACCCACAGGTGTACACCACCAACTAGCAATATGCAAAATTGATATATCGCCGTCTGGCCAGTGGCGGAGGACCCCTTCGGGCAAGGTAGGGCGCCCGCCCTACGTTGATCCCGTGCAGAAACTAATCTATACGTATGCATACGCTGGCTGCTACGATTGGCTCTGGCTGAGTTCGTTTGGAAAATCGTTAGAAAGCCACCGGTCGTTGGTTACTTGGTTCATATGGGCCACAGTCATAGTATTGGGCTTAGGAAACTACACGCGGCATGGAACAACTTGAACAAGTCAAGCGACCTCCTGACCAGTACACACGAATCCCTTTCAGCGATTCTAAAAAAAAACCAATCCCTCTCAGGTAACCAGTCAACCATGCACGCGCACGGCAAGACCTTAAGAGTTCGCCCCACCTTAATTTTTTTCCGTCCTCCGCCACTGCGTCTGGCCATGGAACTATCAGCAACACGACGACACGAACCCAAACGAGCAAGACATATATAGCCGGTAGATTCGCACGGGACAATGATATATCGATCCGCTCAAACAAAGATTTCCCTTTAAATTCCAGCAAACTCTGTACTTCCGGCCTGTCTCCGGCCGGTGTCCATATCTTCTTAATTACTTCCTCATGCACTTGGAATCAGTCGTGCGCGTGCAAAGAGACAAGCAAATGATGTGGAAATACATACATGCACATCATCTTACTGATCATGACTGGCTTTTCAACAAAGCAAAAATCTAACTCATGTTCCTTTTACTAATGTCACGCTTACTACTCCAGAAGCATTCTTCTACTACCACTTGACGATTGCGAGTCTCCGTCACTGCCATGTCATGGTCATCCCTCCTACTCCAGCGTAAGAATAGCTAGAAAACTAATCACCAACCCGTTTTCGTCTCGGTTGACAAAAGGTAGGTCCAGTTTAAGGTATAGATACGCGATAAGTCACTCTCATTCCCTCCAAAAGCGGATAAAATGGCCTGGTTCCTAATAAAGTAGTGCATTATAAACCAGTTTGTCGGGTTTTCTGGGCAGAGCAGGTGGAGCAGATGAACCACCGGAAAGAGCTAGGAAAACGAGAGAGAAAAAAAAACATGCCGTCGTTTCTCGCTTGGTCACTTGCGAAACAGCACAAGCCAAATGGAGGAACCAGAAAGGGCAGCGTAGAAAAGGAGCCATGCATTAATGCAGATTTTCTTCCAAAAGGAGCCATGCGTAGATTAGATTTGAGAGAGGTGTTGCCCTGTCTGTCTCTCGCCCGTCAACCTTGCTATAGCTTAGCTACTCTTGGACAATGGACATCAAAGTAAGATCACGGTGCCCTAACCTGTCGCTTCCATTAGTGCAAAGATCTCACCATCACTGATATGCGTGGACAAGACATACAAGACCTGGTCTTCTAATCATGAACTGTTAGCTGCCCACCAATTCTTAGCAGCAATCTAGCTTCACCAATACGTGCAGTTCGTATATATATGGCAGATGACTGTGATGTTCAATATATGTTTGTTTTCCTCCTGAAAAGTTGTTCTCCAGTGTGTTTCTAGTAGCTAGTGATGTAACGAATGCTTTCCCTCTCACCTGCTGGATCTTGCATTGCATGCACCGATGCCGCGGCCGGCAGGAAGATGCCTAAAACGCTACTGCTAACACAATATACAATGTGGCATTTCCTTTTGTTTATGACTCATCTTAGAATATTGTAATTGAGGTAGTCACACCAGATCCACCAGAAAACTTTTCGGTTTGTTTCTGATTGAGATCATGAGCAGCTTATTTAACCATGCATGAGTATTGCATGATGTATCACCACATCATGAGCTGTGATTTGATATAGAGTGTGACCGTAATCACATTATAGCAAGCAGGCCATTTAATTAACAAATCATAACGAGTAAATTCCCCAGAATACTTACAGCATTTCAAAATAAAAATAGACATGTAAATGTTCTAGCTGTCTATATGCGTGCATTCATGGCATAAGATCATTTTTGTAGCATAAGCCAAATGAGGAATCCCGAAAGGGAAAAATAAAGGAAGCCATAGATTTGATTTCCAAAGGCGGCAGTCTCGTCCGTCAACCTAGCTAGCTTAGCTACTCCTAGGCATGACATAAACGTAAGCCCTAACCAGTCACTTTCATTACTCAAGAGCTCACCATCGGTCACTTCCGTTACTGCAAGGTGGAGGAGGTGGCGGTGCGACAGTGATCAGAGCTGATGAGATGGCGTCTTCCCATGGTAGCGTCGGCAGACTAGGATGTGAATAGGAGCGCGGTCTCCACGACCCTGGCGACGGCTACCTTGGGCACTGGCGGAGCTCCCTTAGGGCTAAACTGGGCCATGGCCCGCCCAAGATTTTTGCAAAAAGATGAACTCCTAGTCATCTAAGGCCCAGCCCATCAGAACAGACAGGCCTGCGGTTACGTGACTTGTCTTCTGCCTTCGCTCGACTCTTCCTGTGCTCCCTCCCATCTTCTTCTCAAGCCATGGCCATGGAGATAGTTAGGTGTAGGCGTGTAGCGACAAGGAAACAACAAGGGGGGCATAGGGGTATCGGTGGAGGGCATAGTAGGCAGCAGCGCTGGGCCGCCGCCTGCGGCCAGAGCTGGCTACTCATCGCCTCAGCGGCAGGCTGCAGCTGCAAGTGCGGCCGCATCGCACAGGCAGCCTGGCAAGGCGCACTGGGCGCAGCCGGCAAGCGACGCTGCTACTGAGTCGAGTCTTTCTCTTCTCCAATTTGCCTGTCCTTGTCGTTTTCTTTCTTTTCCCAAATTTTTGGTTAGCAATTGACAACATGGAGGATTACTTTACCGAATCTGTTTTTCAATTTTGCACGGCCATGGAAAAAGTCACTTAGAGAAAAATTGATTTTGTCTTGCAAAGAAAAAGAGATGATATTAGTGAAGTTGAAGAATATTCTAGATCAACAGCAAATGATCCTTTGCCCTTACTTGAATTGGAACACGAAATTGTGTTAATAAACTAATGACTAATGTGAAGTGCTATGATTTAGAGCAATTTTTGTGTGCTTTGTAATAGCCTGGCCCGCCCATGATTTTTTTTCGAGCTCCGCCACTGACCTTGGGCTTCGAGGGAGTGGTGAGAGGGCGCGGAGTTGGTTCCAGATCTGACCGCGGAGGTGGCTCGTGGAGGGAGATCACGGTCACTGGGTCGCGAGAGCAGCGGGCTTTCTTTTCTTGGTCTCAGTTTGACCTGTTAATCTGTTATACATAAATTTGCAGTGGAGATAATAAGCTACTTAACTAAGCATGCATGAGTCTCCCTGTGAAGTTCACTTTTGGCACCCGGTATTTCAAAATCATAAAATGTTTCATAAAAAGTCTTAATTTAGCACCAAATATTGTCTCTTTTACACAGGCCACACAAGATGTCGATTTTTTTTCGTGCAACGACTTTGTGAAAATATAGGATGTTTGCGTGAGAATTTTTTATTTATTTTTGATATCTCAAAATATGTTTAAAACCTATTTTAGATAAAGGGTGCCGGGAGCCAAAACAGCACACTCCCCTCCCCCGCGATCCAGACTCATGAGTTTTGTTCTTTTGAACCCTGGAGCAAAAACTTGCGCGTGCAAATACGTACGTACTTTACCCCACAGCCGTGTTCTTTCGTCGCCGACGGAAAAGGGCTGTATTCACCGTGAGGAGCCATGTACACTAGTAGTGGTGCGGGGACATCCAAATACTCGTACTACCTCCGATCCATATTAGTGGGCACAACTTTGTCTAGATACACATGTATGTAGTCTAAATATTTAACTAGATACATATGAATTTAGACAAAGCTATGCCCACTAATATGGATCGGAGGGAGTACATCTTTACCCTGCTGTAGGTTTATAAAGCGGCGTACTACTACGTGTACATGTCGGAAGCTTAGCCACGGCGTAGTTGCACACTGTGCAAACACGACTGACTGTACGGCATGGTCAAACAGCGGGTGTCGATCACGCGGCTCGAGACGAACAAAGCGGCATCGGAACCGTATACTCAGAGCAGCGGTAAAGCAAAAGACGACCTGAAGAAAATTAGCCCAGCGCGAGAGGGTCTGGACCACTAGGGCAGGTTCAGGGGTCCTCCCGCGTTCAATCGTCCCTCACAAATGCACTCTCTGCTGCAGGTGAGTGCATTCATTCAATCCGGTGGGAATGGTTTGCACGTTCCACGCCCGAAATAAGACAGTGTTTCGCCTTGTCGATCACTTGAGCCTTTGGTGTTGGCCTGTTCTACGTTTACAAAAGAGACATGACATTTGCACAGTGGCATTGGCCACTGGGTAGAGGTTGTAGATGTGATATGGACGAAGTGCTTCTGTTTCACATATTTGGAGCCCTTTCATTGCGTTTGGACAGAGAGCTATCTGGTTGGCGTCTTTCTATAGATGGAGTCACCAACTCACCATCCATGTTCAGTGAAAAGCCACAGGCTGGTCAGATCGATTATTTTGTCAGTGCATGGAGCCGGGCGACAGTAGTAGTATACTGGAGTACTTCTTATTTTTGTTTCTGTACAAGTACGAGCCGGCCATCGCGAGATCGCCATCAGTATAACTGGACTTGCAGTCGCCGTTTCATCGGCCGGAAGGTGTACAGAATCTGCAGAAAAATGAAGCATGGTCGCCGTGAGTACTGGACGAGTCCGCGAGTAGTACTGCTAGTTAAGATGTCTGATGTCTCTGTCGTCGGAGTTGAAGTAAGTGCGTATTTAATCTGTAATCGCGTGGAGCAAGTGTACTGAACCAGGAGCAGACATCAGCTGGGTATAAACTATACTACAGTGCAGAAAAATACCGGATGGAGTAGAGCTATACTAGGTGAATCTGCTGCCTTAACCCTGATGTGATGCCCTCATCATTGCGTGGTGTCTGTCATTAACCGGCTCTGATCCGATCCGGAAATCCTGTGGTCCGATTCCTTGAATTTGAGTTTGAGCCTACTGTGCATATGGACTTGAGAGTTCAAAACTGTTGGAAGACCTACTAGTGGCAATAGTTTTCGTGCGCACGTACGTATGGGAGGAGAACCCATGTGGTTTTCCCTCGCAGATCGTCGTCGAGGCAGTTCTAATTTCCAAACGATGGTCATCTCATATCATAGTGCCTGTTGAAAGAAAAAAAATCACAGTCAAACTAGCTAGTGCATTAGCCTACTGGGCAAGTAGAGTGGAAGGACTGAACTGGACCGCTCGTGCGTGCTTGTACAACACGAAGAAAAAAACGAAGAGAAAATACAAAGGCGGAGAATATTACTGACTCCGTTTTTAAATATAAGATGTTCTCGGTGTTAGCTAGCTAGCCAGCTGACGGCAGGCCCAAAGCAGATTCTACGACGACGCCGTCCGCACTACGTACGTCGGGATCCCAGTATTCCTCCACTCGTCAACATTTTATTTCCTCTCCTGCTTTCAACCAAATCCTAGCTCGTCTACTTATTAGACAGAAAAAAAAAGTTTGACCTTTTGACGGACTGGAGTTACCCTGCACTTTGATCCAGTCTGTCACGCTCAGATTTAACCGCTCGCTCGGCCGAGCTGGTGTGCCCTGCGCGGTCTGGCTTTAATTTCTTCCTGGCGCGGTTGTTGCAGCCTTGGCGTTCGTTCGTTTCATTTTCTCCTTTCTTTATTTCTTTTTTCCAAAAGAAAAGGGAATGGACGCTGGGTGGATGGCGGCTTTAGTATTCTCTACTCGATCGAATGATTCGTGGTCACGTGATGGATGCAGCCGGAGAGAATGTTCTTCGATTGGTTAGGTTAGGAAATGATTTGATCGATGGATCCATGCATGCATGCAACTGGCTGCCGTCTGCAGGTCCGCCTTGACCGCCGCCGGCCCGGAAGGCCGCCGTAAGAGCAAGTACAATAAGTCCTATGTCACCAAAATCTTAGGTGGCAGAGAGAGAAACGAGGAGAGAAGGAAGCTGGCGCTACAGCTATCGCCCGCCGGTATGCTAATTACGAGGAGTAATAGCTCGCTTGTAGCCCGCTGCAAACGCTAGGCCGGCGCTTGCACTCGATTTATGCGTGCCCGCTAGTCTGGCAGGATGTTGTGTAGTACATGCAAGCATTGAATGTTTGAATATTCAATAGCGTCATGCTAATGCTAATAGCTAAGTACTCGCTCAGTTCCAAATTAATTGACACACATTTGACAACACATGAATGTATCTAGACACTAAACAAGTATAGATACATCCGTTTTTGGACAAAACCAAGTCAATTAATACGGAACGGAGGGAGTAAAAGCCAACCTGTTGTACGAGCGAAGGCGCTAGATGACATGGCGGTCATCTGCAGCCAGCTGCCGGCTATAGCTATTGTTCTTGCTCTAACGCGCGAAGGAGATGTAAGGCGGCCGGGCGACTGTACGCCTACAAGTACAAGTACTCCACCGACGAACGTTCGTCCAACGCTGTCTATATACGGGTGGCAAAAACTTCTTCTAGCGTGAAATGAATCCGACACCGGTACGAGTAGGATCATAAACGGGGGCATTCACTATAGATGTGTTGGGTCCGGTTCGGCCCACTGACCCACCGGACCGCACCTAGCATTTGGTACCATTAGGGTAAAGGGCCGGCCCACTAAAAATTAGGTCCAACGAGGTTCGATCCCAATCGAACCTAGGGACAACCCACACCTGATGCAGGGACGAACTGGAGGCCGAGACATCGCTGCCGCTTACGCACTTTGATGCATCGGAGCAGGGAGCACGGTGGACGACGGAGCAGCACGCCTCGTGGCCGGAGTGCTCAGGCTGCAGTTCGAGATCCGGTGGCGACGGCCTCGTCCTCGTGCGTGGCGCCGGAGGGGGTTGTGCACAGGGGGTCTGTCCGCACGGGAGGACGGGGTCGCGGCGGCGGCCATCCCCGCCGGCGAAAGGACGGGGCGGAGGTCCTTCGGACTCCCCTCATCTCCCGGTCGCCAGCGGCGCGCGCGGCAGGGCCGGGGCGGCTGCATACGGCGATGTCGAGCTTGATTTCAGGGGCGGCGTGCTTCATGGCATTGGTGACTATCTCGTCCACCCCGTGGCTCTCCATGACGATGCTGCGGGCGCGGAGGAGAAGGTAGAAAAGTGCGGCGGCGACCGACCGCCGTAGTCGGGGATGAGACCTTTTGGCTCTTCCATGGAGACGCTGTTGATTATCGCCGAGACATCCCGCCGCCGCGACAACACCGGATCGAACCTAGGTGACCCTTTACCCTGTCAGAAAAAGGTGCGGTTTGACCCTTGGACCTAAATTTTTGCTAAAGGTTCAGAGGTACAGTAACTGGTCCAAACCGGACCGGACCTAACGCATCCCTAGCATTCACTGCGCCCGTGTGTCCTGGTCGCGGGACTGCCACTGCCACTGCATGCCCACACTGGTTTTTTTTTTACACTTTTAACACCCCATATATTAGGACAGCAAGCCGCCTCATTAAAAACCCTACCAGTCCCGACTGGTACCCTGGTAGGGAAAAGTGTGCGTCTGAAACTTGCCGCCTTTAAGCATTCAGAACAGTTACATCGTTGATTACAAAAGGTAAAAGAAAACCCGGGGGATCCCCCTCCCAACAAAAATTCTCTTTGGATTGGTACACATGTTTAGCCAAATTATGTGCTACTTGATTAGCCTCCCGAAGACAATGCTTGAACTCAACTGAATCCAGCAAACTTATCTTCATGAAGCTCTCAGCCAGAATTGCTGCATTTGGGGTCCAAATCTCAATCTTCCTGTTGCACGCGTTGATTAATTCCAGGGAGTCCGATTCAATGCACACCGATGAGCAGCCCAGCCTATCCAGTAGTTGAACACCCCTAAGCAACGCCAGAGTCTCAGCAGCAGCAGCGTCAAGCACATTGTCGATCATACATGCCGTTCCGGCTAAAACCTCACCCCTATCATTTCGAAGGACTGCAGCAACCGATCCAGTTCCATTTAAATGAAACGAACCATCAATATTTAGTTTGAGCTTTCCCGGTGGTGGTTTAGACCAACACACCACCTTCGGTTTTGCAGTAGATTTTTGCGCCGCCTCAAAGTTTGCTGTGAGAGCTTGGATCGCGAAAGCTGACCTGGTAGGAGTTGCAACACGTTCACCCTTTACTGCTTCTCTTCTCTGCCACCAGATGTACCAACATGCCACCGCTATGGTTTCCTGTAGACTCAATGCATCCAGCGTCGGTGATTTTTGGTTCTTACTCCGCAGCATACACTCAAGAGCCACTGAGCCAGACTGATCCATCCTGACAGTTTTATCAATATACTTGCACAAGCCCAACTCCTTCCAAACTTTTCTAGCTCGCTCGCATGTGAAAGCAGATGTTTTATATTCTCCACCCCCTTCTCACAGATAGGACACTGTGGGTGAACTTTGATATGCTTAGACGCCAGGATTCTCATACCAGGAACCGTGCCATGGAGTGCTTTCCATCCCTCGCCTAGTACTCCCTCCATTCTCAAATATAAGATATTTTAACTTTTGTCCACATTCACATGCACACAAGTGTATCTAGACATATTTCATGTGTAGGTTCACTTGCTTTAATATGTATGTAGATAACATGTGTAACACATAAAACATCTTATATTTAGGAACGGAGGGAGTAATTGATTTTGCCTCGACTAGATATCATAAAACTGGAGCTTTTGCACCGACCTGGTCAGTGGATGTAACTGACGCTACCCAATTGCGGAGTGGCCGTCACTCGCTGTGACATCACGTACTATTAGCATGTGGTTGAAGGCAGTTCGAAATGCGTGGTACGATTCTAGGCCCGATCGATCGAACAAATGCGATGGCCGGTCGATCGATCGACGCCGACGGGTACCCGCTCCCCCGACCGTGCGATTGAGTGAACTGCAGAGGAAAGGTAGTAATCTACATGCACGCACGTACCATGTCCGGAGCAAGGTAGTATGCATACTTCGTCCAGCGGATTTGTTGGGCGAAGTATATATGCATATTTTGGGCAGCGGAGTAGCTAGGAAGCAGATAGAGTGCGTGCGGGAGAAACAGCTATAGAGAGAAAATCGCACGGGAGACCTTGCATCCAGAGTGAGTCGATCGAAACAAGGCTAAAATTCTAGTATTATCATTTTGAAACGAGACAGCATCGATCAAATGTTGGCAACATGTAGTACAAAAGCTACGTCTGCGACGAAACCGAACGAGGCATCATCTCAAGTCTCAAACGGGAGGCATCATCTCCCTTGCTTTCTCTGGCCGAACCGAGGTTGTTCCCGGCGGCGCTGCCGCCCCAAGATGGCTGAGGCGAGGTGCCGGTTAGAGTAGTTTGTATAGTAGCGCTAGGTCCTGTCCCCAAGTGGCGTCTAGGGGTAGAGTTCTAGATCCGCCGGTTGGATATCGTGCGGCCCAAGATCGTCTTCCTTGCCGTGCTTTTCGGGTGTCAGGAGCTGTTGTGAGTGATGAGGAAGCGCGGTTGGGGGATCTCCAATGACAATAAGGATGCGCTCTCAAGATTCTCTTTCACCAATGCCTGGAGATTGTTGGACCAATTCTTTTTCCTCGCAGTGCTCTGATGGTTGGAGACAATGCTGGGGGACGTGGGTCGGACAACTTGGTCAATAGGCTCGATGAGCCCTCGCTGTTGGGGGCTGTTCTGGTAAGGCTTTGAATTTTGTTGTTGCGCCTTCATCTCGTCGTCCTAGTGGCGAACGTTCGAGAGTGGTGGCTTGATATGGGGCTCCATGGGGTGTTCTTGCTGCAAGCTAGAGATCACTATATGGAGGCCTTGGATTGACGCCATGGTCTTTGGCTGAGATGGCAAACGCTGGTGATGCCAATGATGGCATCACCTCAACCTCCATGACGGAGCCCCTTTCACAGATTCCCATCGGCGCGCTTCAGCCTTTCTCTACCAAGTGATTATGTCCCCATTGAGATGTAAGATGGTTGGCAGTCGATTCCTGGTTGATGCGGTTGAGAAGAAGGAACACAAGGATCTGATCACGTTTTCTATGTGTACCGTATCGTCCTTGTGTTAATCTAGGACTATGTTGTAATTTTGTTCTTATAGGGTCATGTTTTCAAAAATGTACTCCAATCGATGAATTAATGTAGCTCTAAACCTTTCTAGGCCTCTCTGCAAAAAAAAAAAGCTCCAAACATTTTGCCACGACAAAGAGGTGGATGAAACGCATATGATCATTTGTTTATCATACTTTTTTTGTCTAGTGTTCATGCATTAGTCATGGGTCACAAATGTTTGACTGAAACAACTAACCGTCTCTGCTAATTACGAGTTAAGCTGTAGCACACCACGTAGATTACATGATACATACCCTGATTTCCAATGTGATTTCATCTATCTCGTATGTATATTTACCTGCGCAACAATGTGTTGCTTAATACGTGAGAAAATATATTTTTACGGTACATATATATAAATCGAGTGCAGTACTGAAAGTGCATGGTGCCCCCTTGTGTAGTTTTGGTAATTAATGACAATCCTTAGATCTTGTTCATAGGAAAAGATTGGAATTCATGTGTTGGACTCTACAAGCTTACATAATGCAAGTGTGGATTGGAAAAGAAGATTGAGTGAACATTCATGTGTATCTCCAAGCCATCATATATATTAAGAGAAGATTATGAAGTGCAAGTTCAATATGATAAATCTCGGAAGATATCATTTGATTGAAGCTTGCAATGGATACATGAAGACGGAGCTAAGCGAGACTCTCCCATAATGGAGTATGGGGGGGGGGGGGGTATTTGGAGAAGTCTTCATCAAGCATGTGCTAGCAAGCACGATCAAGAAAGATGTTCCAACTTGAAGAGAACAAGATCATCATCATCTAGCTCAAGTGGAATACGCAAGGCAAAAGTATGATCTTGATAGGGTTTCTATTTTACCGGTCTCATGGTGTTAGTGGGAGACCGGTTTATAGGATAGACGTCGTTCTATCAAGAGGGGCTCTCAAGTGAGTAACTTGATCACATCTTTATGGAGAGCTCAAACCTTTGCATACTTAGCATATCATCTTTCTTGGTTCTTACTTGGCTTTTCTCCTTGTTGGGTTTTGGTGCTTGTTGTGATCTTCATAACAAGACCAAGTTCTTCGAAAACGGATTTCGTATGGAAAACTTGTTGTGTTTTCGTGTTGGAAATATTATCGGTTTATCCTTGAGGAAAGTTCCACACCTTCCCATGTGTGGTGACTTTACTCTATTTATGGTTCTTAATATTTCCAACAAAATTGGTTTCACCTGATTTGGAGCTCGTATGAGAAAGTTTTGGGGTTTACAGTTTTGCTGAGTTGATGCAGGAAATTCTGGTCCGGAGTCTCCGGACTGCCAGGGCCGGAGTCTCCGATCTGCCCAGACCGGAGTCTCCGGACTCAGGGCAGCCGGACTCTCCGGCCTGCTCTTTTTTCCATCGTGCGACGGAAGTGGTGTCACCCATTGGTCTCACACCAGAGGAAGACCGGAAACTCTCCGGAGTCTCCGGTCTGGCCGGAATCTTCGGTCCATTCTTCAGACCGGAGATTCCGCTCAAACCGGAGTCTCCGGCCTAGCCAGGCCGGAGTCTCCGGTGTAAAATTCCTGCAACGATTCTATTTTTTGGGGACCTATAAAAGGCCCCTTCTTCCCCAAAGAGACTAAGCTTTTCTGCAGCCCGTTTTTTTCTCACTTCCCCACCATTGTTGACCTTGGAAAGCTTGCCCCTCTCTCAATTCCTCCCATGATTCTTGCATATCTTTGAAGGAAAAGTGAGAGGAGACCTAGATCTACATTTCCAACAATCCATTCCTCCTCTAAGTGAGGGGAATCTAGTAGATCTTTATCTTGAATTTCTTGTGTGGTTCTCTTCCTTGTTCTTCCTCTCTTCTCCTCTCATAAGCATTAGTTGCTTTTGATGGGATTTGGGAGTGAAGGATTTGAGCACTTCTTGTGTTATTGCCATTATTTTTGTGCATCGATTTGCTCTCTCCACGAGGATTCATGGAAGTGAAAGTTTGTGAGCTTGTTATTCTTGGGTCTTTGGACCCTAGACGTCATTGTGGTGGTAGAGACCTTTTGTGGTCACTTGTAGCTGTTCGGGAGCCCCAAATTCAGTTGTGGATGTGTGCCCCGGATCGTTGTTGTAAAGACTCCGGTTTCCGCCTTGAAGGGAACCGATAGTGGAAGGTGAATCAATCCTTTGTGATGCGGTTCATCGGAGAAGAAGGTAAAGCCTGTTGTGGCGTTGAGATCAACCTGTTGTGGTGGCTCACACCTCTCTAACGAGACGTACTCCCGTAAAAAAGAGGAACTCAGGAATACATCATCGTCTCCGCGTGTCTCGGTTATTTCTATACCCGAGCTCTTTACTTATGCACTTTACATTGTGATAGCCTTCGTGCTTGAAGTCTTATTTTTTGCTATCACCTTGTCACTTGTCTTGCTTAGCATAAGTTGTTGGTGCACATAGGTGAGCCTAGTATATTTAGATTGTGTGCTTGATAAGTTAAACACTAGTTTTATTCCGCATTTATCAAGGCTAAACCGGAAAAGTTCTTAATCGCCTATTCACCCCCCTCTAGGCGACATCCTTGTCCTTTCAAGTGCTTCAGTAGTCCAATTGTAATCACGACGTCCTAAGCATTACGAAGCAAATCAAAGAAAGACTTGAAGTGACCAAGGCTCAGTCGACCCTACATCAAGATGTTCCCCTTTTAGTACACTAGCAGGTATATGAATTTTGATCAGACGGTTCTCGGTGGTGGTTGCATCGAACGGTCCGATTTTCTCCCGCTCTCCCTTCGCCCTATTAATTCCCTCGCCATCTCGCCCTCTTCACATCCACCTCTCAAATCAGCGGCGCCGCAATTGCCTTTTCTTTCCTTTCCGGTCTCTTCCACTTCTCTTCTAATAATTTCTTTCCATCTCGCCATCTCCTAGGTGCACACTCTTCTTTCGCATACATCTCTAATTGCCGCCTCTCTCGCCATTTACCGTCCTCTCTAACCACCTCGAGCCAACCATGTGTGTCGCCGCCGGCCTTCCCCTTGTAGTCGCCCATGTTCGTTCTACGAGATCTGGAATCGAGGACACAAGTAGATCCACGAGATCTGGAACCGATGAGACATGTAGATCTCCGAGCTCTCGAACCAAGGAGACACGTAGACCTGCGAGCTCCAGAACCAAGGAGACATGTTTGTTCTACCTCTTTATATCCATTTCTTCCCCATCTTTCCCATTCTAGGGTGACACACTATGATTTCGCCTACATCTCTAGCCGCCACCTCTCTTGCGCGCTCCGCCGCCCTCGTCGACCATGACCCCGCGCTGTCATCTCCCACCCTTGTCTCAATAGCAGACAACTCCCCGCCGCCCGTGTTTTTGATGTGCCGGATCTAGAACAGTGAAGACACATGGATCTACGGAAAACCGGCTCCGTGATGTCCTCCGGCCCGCTCGTCGCAGCCGATGTGAGTGTTATCGGATAGTTCCGAGACAAGGTAATCCTCGTACTCCTCTTCATTGTGCTTTCGCCAATTTCGTCAAGGCGTAAATTTTGTCTTACACCTAAGAATATCACCACACACACCTACACTGCTTCGGTGCACCGGCATCCGTAAACGGTGAACCCTCGGTGACCATCCATTCTCACGTTGTTCTTGCTCTCCACGAGGCCAAGCAAAGCGACCACGCAACGCTGGTCCTAGCTAGTAGGCCGCTGGCTGGGTGGCTAGCCCACACGCACGGAACGCACTGCGAACGCCCCCGCAACCGCGCGCGAGTACAAAATCCCACGTCGGAAGCCAGCAAGCACAAACCGCCGCGCCGAAAAAACCGGAAAGAGGAAGAAAACATCAAAATCGCCACAAAAATACAGAATTAAAGGCAGCACATATTCCACGTCACGGCAGCCTGTTAGACTGTAACAAAATGTGCAATTCTTAGCGAGAAAGAAAACAGAGAGAAATTAAGGCCGGAAGAGGAGGAGCGGGGCAGTGCTGGGCACCCGCCCCACCGAAATAAATCCACGCCGGCGACAGGCGTCAAGGTACGGATGTCTCCTCCACCATTGCCCCACCTCCACCACCACGGTACTACTCTCGTCAAGAGCCCGAGTCTCTCTCCGTCCGTCGTCAAAATCTCTTCTTTTCTTTTCCCGTGTGTTGGGTTTGGGTAAAACCGCCGCAGCACCGAAAGAAAGAGCCAGACGAGCCTCCCTCGATCGATGCCGCCTCGTGCTCCTCCCCTCCCCTTCCTCTAGCACCCCACTGATCCATCCACCCGTCGTCCACTTCACTTTCCCCCCAACACCGCGCGCCTCGGAACCCGCCCCCGCCGCCGCTGGTCTGGCCGACCGCCATCGGAGCGGAGCATGCGGTTGGGGTTTTCACCGCGAGGAGCAGCAGGGGGTTCAGGTGCGGGCTGCTCAGGCCGCGTCGCGACGAGGCGCCCACCGCTGGCACACGCGCCCGCGCCCGCGCCAGCAAAAAGGCGAAGATTCCCGGGCTCGGCCCCCGTCCCCTCCATTACCCCCTCCTCGCACCTCTAGCCCCAGATCTGCTGCTCGCCCCGCTCCCCCTTCCCAACCCCACGCGCCGCCAGATTCGCCGCCGCCATGCGGTTCCTGCCGCGGCCGCTCTGAGCAGCAGAGAGAGGGGGGAGGAATAAAAAGACTCCTGCTTTCGGGATGGGGTGCGGCCACTCCAAGCTGGAGGAGGAGCTGGCGGTGCGGCACTGCCGGGAGCGCTCCGACCTGCTGGCCCGCGCCATCACCCACCGCTACGCGCTCGCCGACGCGCACCGCGCCTACGCCGCTTCGCTCGGGAACGTCGGCGCCGTGCTCCACGACTTCGTCCACGGCGTGCGGACGCTGCCCCCGCCGCCGCCCGAGCCCGAGCTCCGCCTCCCCGCCGCCCGCAAGGGGGACGGCCTCCCGGCCGCCTCGCCCGCGCACCCCGGTGGTGGCCCCGCAATCGCGTCCTCGTCTGCCCAGCCGCCGCCGGTCGCCAAGCAGGTCCGCATCAACCCCGACGACGAGCACATCCGCTTCCACTCCGACGGGGACTCCGATTCCGACGACGGCCACATCAAATTCCACTCCGACGACGAGGCTGAGCCGGGCCAGCGGCGGCCGGAGATCGTTCGGTCCACCGGGGAGCCTGGGATGACGAGGCCACCGCCGTCGCAGATGGGGCCGCCACCACCGTATGGCTCCTCTGCCTATGGTCCGCCTCCGTCATATGGTGGTGCTCCGGCGTACGGGTATGGTGGTGGATACGGCCCTCCTCCACCAGACTACGGCGGCGGCTATGATCCGGGCTACGGTGGGATGGGCGGTGGAGGAGGCAATGAACCAGGCTACGGTGGCATGGGCGGCGGAGGAGCCAATGGACCGGGCTACAGCAGCATGGGACCGCCGCCTGTCGATGGCTACGACCCACCGCCGCCACCAGGCTATGGCGGCATGGGTGGCTACGGCCAGAGCTTCTTCAACATGAGCTATGCACGCAGCCAGCCGCCACCGCCATCCGTTTCGTACCAGCATCGCCCGGAGGCCACTGACGCCACTGTACAGACCTTCTTCAACATCAGTTATGCGCGTGGCCAGCCCCCACCGTCCTCCGTTTCTTACAAGCACCGTCCGGAGGCCACCGACGCGACGGTCCAGACCTTCTTCAGCACCAGCTATGCTCGTGGTCAGCCCCCACCGCCATCTGTGGCATACGAGCAACGCCCACAGCCCAATGACGCCAGAGTTCAGTATTATGCCGATGGCGCCGCGCAGCCACCCCCGCGTGGCTACGGCGGGTATGCCTCCCCACCACAGGGTTCCACCTCCTATAACCAGTATGCGTACGGTGGTTACTATGGCGGTGCTGCTGCTCCGCCTCCGGCAGATATGCCATCATCCTCGCGTGAGGAAGTTGCGCCACCGCCGCCTCCATCTCCGCCGAGGGTTTCTACTTGGGACTTCCTGAACCCATTTGAGACATATGGGAGCTACTATGAGCAGCCAACTGCTGCGCAAGCGCCATACACTCCCAGCAGGAGTTCCAAGGATGTGCGTGAGGAAGAGGGCATCCCTGATTTGGAGGATGAGGACAATGAGGTAGTCAAGGAAGCTTATGGCGATGAGAAGCACTCAACAAAGGGGTACACTGGGAAAGGGAAGGCAACAAAAGAGGAAGGTAGGAGCAGTACCGGGGATGAAATGCCCCGTGAATCCAAGTCATCGGAGGCAAGTAGTAGCGGGAGCAGCTTGGAGCATGATGTCCATGTTGTAGAGAAGAGTGTCGTGGGAGAACAGGTGCAGCGGTCTGAAGCGCGTCAGCATGTTGCTGGCCTGCCCCCCACAGGATCGGAGAAGACATACATTGATGACAATGAGGTGGTGCTCGAGATCAAGGCCCAATTCGAGCGAGCTTCAAAATCAGCTGGTGAGGTGTCCACGATGCTTGAGGTCGGCAAAATGCCTTACTACCAGAAGAGTACTGGTTTCAAAGGTTGGTGAAGTTTGTCTCGGATGCAAGTTTTGAGTTTTGTTCTTTTGTAGTTTATAAACACGTGTGCTAAAATTTACCCAATTGCCAATCCAGTATCCGCGATGATGATTTGCGGGATACCAACAATGGAAGAGGAGTTCCTGCGGTTCGAAGAGGACAAGGCGATGGGATGTGGCAACCTTTCCTCGACGCTGCAGAAACTGTACATGTGGGAAAGGAAGCTTCTTCAGGAAGTTAAGGTATACAGTTTTTTTTGAATTTATCAGAAACATTGTGCCTATTGACTTGTTGACTACTTGGCAATGTGATGTCCCCTGTTTGTATCGCATGCTTGTGTGTCCTAATTTAGAGTACAGAGTCCAAGTATGGTATGTGACAGTTTTGGATTTGTCTATCTATGCTCTAGGCCGAGTATTACTAGTTTCCATCTTATTTTAAGTGGTAGCACCTGTTTAGTTACCATCATTATGACTATAATTAGAAATTATGTAGTTAATAGTAAATAAGACAATAGAATAGGTCTACTCTGATACTTCATTTTTTTTCCTTTCCGTGTGTTAAGAAAATGGTTGGTTCTTTGATGCTCATTTAAATAGGTTGTCCTACATTGTCTTTATATATCTTTTTTTTCCTCTTGGGGTCTGTCCTCAACCTTATAATATATTTTGTTTAATGATTTGCAGTATTTATGTTTCAAAAGTTCGGCTGCATTGTTTCTACAGCTTTGATCTGACTTGTAACACAACGCTTTATTTAGCGATACGTATGGGTCAATGTTCTTTATCACTCTGCACCCATTTAATGAAGATTAGATTCAGTGGACTCAATTTTTTTTGGGTGCATTACAGGCTGAGGAGGACGAGAGGCTTAAGTATGATAGGAAACGTGAGGAGCTGAAAATGCTAGACGAGAAAGGCGCAGAAGCTGAAAAGATTATGGCCACTGAAAAGGAAATAAGGAAGTTATCAACAAAGATAAGCATTGCAATTCAAGTCGTTAACACTATCTCGGGAAAGATCAGTAAGTTGAGAGATGAAGAGCTGTGGCCACAAACATGTGAGCTCATTCAAGGGTATGTACCTCTCCCATAAAACAACTGTAACTTTCATATAGCAAAGTGATACACCTCTCCGTTCGCTGCTTTTTTACATGTCAGAATGCCATGTCTGGTACTTGTCTAGCTACATACTTACATTAATTTGGATATTTTGCTTCTGCAAATTAGTGTTCCTTTGTTATTGAGACACACTACTAAAGCTGAGTAGTATGCAGTAGGAAAAGTAAATTGCATAAGGTTTCCTTGCGTGACCAAAATGTTATTGTTATTAAGTTTGTTTGTATTACATGTGTGCTGTGATATTGCAATTGAATATATCTCAACTAAAAATGATATGAATACTTCTATTCAGGTTGATGCGGATGTGGGACATTATGTTAGAATGCCATCAGATCCAACTGCACGCTATATCCCAAGCTAAAAATATAGACTCCATGATAGACGGCGCAAGATTTGGGGAAGCTCATATGGACTTGATCAAGCGTCTAGAGCTTCAGCTATTGGACTGGACTACCTGTTTTGCTGCATGGGTTAGCGCTCAAAAGAGCTATGTTATTACGTTAAATGAGTGGCTGTTGAAAGGAGTTATCTATACACCAGAGGAAACAGATGATGGCGTGCCTCCTTTTTCTCCTGGGCGGTTAGGCGGACCACCGATTTTCATCATATGCAACAATTGGGCAGCCGGTGTGAAGAGGATATCTGAGAAGGAAGTGGTCAAGGCAATGCAAGTCTTTGCGTCCAATGTTCTCCAACTTTGGGAGAGGCACAGGTCAGAGCAAAGGCAGGGCATGATGGCTAATAAAGGTATGGACAGGGGCTTAGGGTGATGGAACGGGATGAACAGGCGATGCGCAAGGCCCTGGAAGCGCAGAACAAGAAGCTTGTCCTCGTTTCTGACCAGAAGGGTGTATCCTTGTCCGCACAGGTGTTACATGACGGAGGCACCCCGGCAGAAAATAGTAGTTTGCAGTTGGGCCTGAGGAATATTTTTGAGGCAATGGAGACTTTCACTACCGCTTCTGCAAATACTTATAAGGAGCTCCATCTTCGTGCCGAGGAAGAGAAAGTTCGAGTTACCCAGGAGAGTGTCAGAGTTCCTTAGCTCCCGTGGGCTCGCTTTCTTTCACAAGACAATACAAGCCTTTGTCAGTGCAAAGAAAACCGACGCCATGATTCTGGCGGAGGCTCCCAAGCTAAAAATAGCGGCACAATTCTGGTCGCAGGGCTTCCGCCGATACACCCATGCATGACGTATCCTCTAGCCCTCCACATTTGGGGTTCAGGAATGCCGGAAAGCCCTCCACATTTGGGGTTGAGGAATGCCAGAAAGGTCCGCGGCAGGCTCAGTGTCTCAGATGCCAGAAAGCTGGTCTGATGCGGCTGGATCTTGGAGGTGTCAGTTGGATGCGGCTGGAAGGCGAGCTGGGACATGAGTCAGAGTTGATCCCTGGCGCCGAGGGACAGCAGAAAGTTCGCACATGAAACTGAATCGGCAAGCGAGAGGAGGGACCTAGCATCTCAGCAGCACAGCCGCGCTTCCAGCTCATCGGAAAATCCCAGTAAATGGCCAGAAGATGCCTAGCCGCGTGAACAAACAGCAATCTAAACAAGGAGCTGACTGAATCATAAATTCCATGTTCATGAAGCTGTTTCCACCCGTGAAAAAGAAACAAAAGGTGATCATCGTTCAATCAGATTTCCGGAGGTTTTAGGATCGATGAGGCTGGAAGGTGACCCGGACATGAGTTAAAGCTGATCCCTGGCGGCCGAGGGGACATGTCACAGATGGAGACTCTGCCATTGTAGGATATAGTTCGCCGGAGGCCGGCCGAGGAGCTTGATCCATTGTAGGATGTAGATTATAGATATGCCCGCTGACAGCTCCGGCCGCCCGTGCCCGAAATTTTTGTTCTCGTCCATGTTGTGTTTATTCATCATCATATAGGAGATATAATTCATTCGTGACCTTGGTTGGTTTGCTGTACAGCTGTTGGCTAACTTAACTGAAACCCTTTTATTTGGTGTGTGCGTGTGATTATTCTTTCTACCGAAACTGGGCGCTGTGTGCCTTGTGTGTGAGCTGGGTGGTGTAACAGGTGCAGTAGCTCTTGTAGAGTGATGTATCGGTTGACCGTCGCTACAGGTGCAGTAGCTCTTGTAGAGTGATGTATCGGTTGACCGTCGCAGCCCCAGTCCGCATGCTCGGTGGCTGGCCATTATCGCCATTATGCACTCCATTTATGTAACCGCTAATATTCCAATGTTACCCCGCGTAAACTTTGAAATCAGATAGTAGAAGAATTTTGCGTCGCAAATGTACCCTGTCTTGCCTGTCATCCTCTTCAGAACGGGAGGCTTTTGCCAGATGAAAGCACTACGAAGTCCTGTACAATTTTCTCTCTCTTTTTAGGGAAAACATTCAGCTTTATCACGAAAACAGTGGAGAGCATTTCTCTGTTGCTATAGCTCTCTCACACTCGGGAGTGTTTCTCTTCACTTGTCTCACTCTCCCCACGTTGACTGTATACCGAAAATAAAAGAAGCAGTTGACTGTACGTCCCGACCGTTGGTGCAAGTTCCTAGCGCATGCGCGCGCCCAACAAATCCGCTGGCCGGTTGCCCAAAAGCTCCTCCGGTTTGATAACCAGCAAACAAGCGGAAATTCGCATTGGCACCCGGGAGCATATGCTCCCGGCATTTTCAAAAAAAAATTAAAATTTCAAAACTTATCAAAAAAATCTGAAAAAAATCATGCACGTACCTGACCATGGTATGCACCACCGTGTTTTTTTTCGCGCCGAAATGACATTGTACGCGCGCTGTACAAAAATGACAAATTTCCTGTCAGTGTCAGACCAAACATGGAACAGTAGTACGTAAAAAACAGATAAACTGACTGCACTCCTGTTCCTGTAGCTGGTCAGCCAGTTCCTACAAGTCAACCGACGGGGCTGCAGCCAGCCAGCCATGTCTTGCTTGCTGACCAAGTAGAAGAAAAAAAAAGTGATGAACAAGATCTCTCCTTCTCGTTCCGCGGCGGCGGCGGTCAAGGTCGACCGGCCGATGGGTCGGACCCTGCTGCCAACCACTTGCATGCATAGATCCATCAGCCAAACGATCAAATCATTTCCGACCCAACCCAACCTAACCAATCCGAACATTCTCTTCTCTCTAGCAACATCCATCCATCACGTGACCACGAATCATTCGCACCCAACGATCGAGTAGAATATATACTAAAAGCCGCCACCGAGCGTCCATTCCCTTTTGCAGAAAAAGAAATAAAGAAAGGAGAAAATCAAACGAACGAACGCAAAGGCTGCACCAACCGGAGAAGAAAGAAATTAAAGTTCAACCTTAGCAGCGCGCGGTTAACGCCACACTTTTCACTTTCACCCTTGGCCACACACACCTGCTCTACAGCCTGGATGAAACTGCAGGGTAACTCCCTCCGTCAAAAGATGAGGCATTTTCTGTCAAGTAAAAAAAAAAAACGGTTTTTTTTTTTTTTTGAATTTTCCATACTTGTATTCATACTAGAGGAACAATTACAAGATCGGATACAAGCAAAGAAAAAGGAGGAAACGAAGGACGGCACCGCAGCGCCTCGCCGTCTTCACCACGAGCAGCTCCCGCGCGCTCAACCTCCACCGCCGGAGCCGAGGAAGAAAGCAGTGACGGGTGGAGGAAGAGAGGGATCCCGACGTACGGTCGCCGTCGTGGTCGTAGATTCTGCTTTGGGAAGACATTCATGGTCGTGGTCGTAGAATATTGTCTAGCCTCTAGCTGATATATTCTTCGTCTTCGAATTTTCTCAACTTTTTTCGTCGATCAGACAGTCATCGACGAACTTACTACCGGCCGGACAAACAAGCAGGCATTCACGAGCGATCTAGTCCAACCACGCTGCTCTGTTTCCACCACCTTCCTCTCTCCTCGCTCGTAGGCTAATACACTACTCCTAGTTTGACTCTCAGATGAGATAAATTTTTTTTTTGAGGACGGATCCGAGCCATATATTAGGATACTCAGCACAAATTACACAGAGGTCCAGGAAACAAAGAAAATTACAAAGAGACCTTGAAAACTTGCACAAAGCACCCTGAGCAGCCTGGTCAAATCACGATCGGATCCACAGCCGGCTCCCAAGAGCCTAGATGAAGCCGCCGTCGCCGTACCACGAACCGCCGGAGAGAGGGCGCCGCCGCATGTTGAAGCTGGTCGCAAGAGTCGCCCGCCGCCCCGCAACGGAGTCCTGACTCGATGAACGCGCACGACCGCGACGCGAGCTCTCCAGCACCTCCCTTCTTCCCGCCGAGACGGCCACGACCAGGCCAACCTCCACGCACCCCCTACCACCTCCAATCGCCGCTCCCTCGCAACCGAGGCCGGCCGGAACAAAGACGACGGAGGGAAACCACCTGCAACCACAGCAACAAAACGGGAAGCGCAGCTCCACCGACTCCTCCCCTCGCCGCCACGGCCGGCCGGAGAAGCAGGAGCGGAGCAGCACACCCGACGAAACGCCTTCACGACCTCCCCGACGGCGAGACCGACGCCGGAACGGAGCACGGAGGGGAAGGACCACACTCTAACCACCGGCGCCATCGCCGCCGCCTGCGACACCGCCAGGGAGCACGCACACCTACTAGTGTAAAAATAGCGGCACGATTCTGGTCGCAAGGCTTCCGCTGATACACCCATGCATGAAATATCCTCTAGCCCTCCACATTTGGGGTTCAGGAACGCCGGAAAGGTCCGCGGCAGGCTCAGTGTCTCAGATGCCGGAAAGCTGGTCTGATGCGGCTGGATCTCGGATGTGTTAGTTGGATGCGGCTGGAGGGCAAGCTGGGACATGAGTCAGAGTTGATCCCTGGCGACGAGGGACAGCAGAAGATTAATTGACCGGGCTTTTCTAAGCCGATTTTGAAAATCACACCATAAAGTTCTTTCCGATGCATCTCATGGACGGTTTAGATTTGATGGGACCCAGACTTGCACTACAAGAAAAGGGATTTTTTGTGACGAAAAGCCGCGTGACAAAGTTCCATACGTACCGCCATGGACATGTCTTATTAGGTGACGATTTTTTATGACAAAATGATTTTAATATCATGCGAGACCCACTTGGTAGGTATAAAAATAAGTTAGAAAAAATTGTGGTATGCGGACCCACATGTCATATATTTTCTTATTTAGATCTCAATATTAGAAACTCACAATTACATGTAGGACCAGCCTGCCATATATAGCGTTCATTTTGCATATGTAAAAAACAAATGCACAAAGGAGGATTCGAACACCACCAAGTTAGAGCTATTAGCTAACCACCGCAGCACATGGCATCATATGAAATTATTGGAAATGGAACATATTTTTAGTATGTATGCAGCGAGGCAATTACAACAAAACAGAATAAAAGTTGGAGAATAAGGGATTCAAACCCAAGACCTCCACCAAGTTAGAGCTATTGGCTTACCAGCGCACCACATAGCACCATATGAAATTATCGGAAACGGTAAACATTTTTCGTATGAATGCAGCGAGGCAATTACAACAAAACAGAATAAAAGTTGGAGAATAAAGGATTCGAACCCAAGACCTCCGCAAAGAAATGGATTATGGTTAACCGCTAGACCAACACACCCCTTATGATATAAAGGATTCGTATAATTAGATAGTGACGAAATTTTCAATATTTAATGACAAACCTGGCTGTCAACGATTAACCCTAAACGTTGACGGATTTTCCCATCGTCACTATCAAACATTTCACAGTGACGAAAAAGTGCATACCGTCACCCCCGATATTTTATGACGGGGCTTCTGTGACGAACCCCATGACGATCAAAATTCGTCACCCCAATGTAATCGTCGACGAAAATTGGATTATACATGACGAAAGTGATTTGTCAAAAAATATATTTTCCTTTGTAGTGTTGCGACGTGGATGTAGTGTTGCGACGTGGAATGCCCTAATAGGGCGGCTGACTTTGGTACAATTGTTGTAAGGGTCAGTCGAATTTTGCTGGAGTCTGTAGAAGATATTGAACCATAGTAATTGTTGTTGTATTCATCTGAGCGTCTTGTGTGGATTATATAGTGTACAAAACTTGTGTGCCAAGAAGCCAATAGGCTTGGAGTACAAGATGATCTCTAATCCTAATCCCTATTCTAATACGCTATATGTATTCTAATTGAGTCTACGTGAGAATGGAAATTCTCTGTGATCTTCATGTATAGAGCATTGGTTCATCCCGCGGTGCCAGTTGATAATAAGTTTTTTTTTTGGAAATAAAGATACCAGTAAAGCTTAAAGTCTTTGCGTGGTAAATTTGTGGAGGTGTATTACAACAAAAGATAAACTTGTTAAACGCAACTGGCATGAAGTTCAAAGGGTTTCGGGCATGAAGTATCCATGAATCCACCTAGAACTGACCACCATGTGTTGACCGGATGTCTTTTACGGTGGTGCAATGAATGCTACAAAAAGGACATTAGCTCACCGCCCTATCACACTCACACTACAAACTCGAAGTCGCAGATTATCTGGAGAGCCCGCAGCACCTTTGCCTAGTTGACTTGACCGCATCTTCGCCTCTCCCCAACACGGTTAAATAAATTGGTGATGATCTTTTTCGAAAACTCACCGATGCCATTATATACTCACAATTTCATCTTTGCAACTGCACATCGAGAAGTTTTCTTGCGGGACTCGCCTCAAAAATAGAGCACTGAACCACAAATTAAGGAATGTACAACTCAGCCACAGGTTCAATTCCAAACAGACGCAGATTTGGGTTTCTATTATTTCAAAACCAAACTGTTGTAGGGCCTTCCCCTACCGCATTCTTTAAAAAGAACCACAAATTAAGGAGGGAGACATCTTCCCATTTGCCGGGGCACAAGTGGAACACCCAATAAGCGAGTTAAAATATTTCATTGCATCACTATACTAATAAACATACTTCATGCAAAAGAGAACATACTTGAGAATAACTTCTCAAGGAAAAAGAAACATATAGTACGAGTCTACGAACTTGTCAAGCTAGCTGAATTTTAGTGGGCAGCTACACATCATGAGAAGATGAGGAGATCCTTTCCATACGCGGGATTATTGATGGTGAGATCCTTACACTAATGGAAGTGACAAGCTACATGTCCGGGAGTAGCTAAGCTATAGCTAGGACGTCGATGGACGAGATAGACAAGGCGAAACACCTGTCTGGAAATCTAATCAATACAGTACATGGCTTCTTTTCTACCCTTCCTTTGTGGTTTCTTCAATTGGCTTGTGCGATTTTCGCAAGGGAAAAAGAGAGAAACGACGACATGTTCTTTTTTGTTCTTCCAATTTCCACTTTCCGATGGTTCATCTGCTCCACCAGCTCTTCCTAGAAATCTCGACTAGGTGGATTATTATGCACTACTTTATTTTGAACTAGACCATTCTATCCGCTTTCGGAGGGTATGATCGTGATTTCTCAGGTACTTTTGGCATGCCTTTTGTCAACGAGACAAACGGTTTGGTGATTTAATTAATTTTGTATCCTCGGTGTTTGACCTTACGCTAATATCAATATGTGAAGTCCTACACGCCGATCGATGCCATGGCAGCGATTGAGACATACGATCGCACGTCTATGAACATAAAGGGTGCAGGCGTGACATTACTAGTGGAAAACAGGTCTTTAGTCCCGGTTCTAGAGGGCCTTTAGTCCCGGTTTGCGGTTGGCCACGAACCGGGACTAAAGGTCCCCCACGTGGGCGGAGCTGTGCGCGGGCGGGTGGAGGACCTTTAGTCCCGATTGGTATTACCAACCCGGACTAAAGGTACCGGGAATTTTTTAATTTCATTTTCAATTCTATTCTCAATTATTCTCAATTCTAGTCTTAATTCTATTGCTAATTCTATTCTGAAATTTCTTACTTAGCAACACACTTAATAACTAGTTATACACTTAATCTCAGGTCAAAGTGCTTACCCTGGTCAAACTTCCCATTCGGTCACCCATCCTCCAGCCCGAGCACGCTTAACTTTTGAGTTCCTTCCAAATTAGCTTCCAAATCAGAAGTTAGAACTTACTGATAATAGTATCCTATCAATCATATTAACCCCTGAGTTATGATGTTACACTTTTTTGCTGTTTAAATTTTTAAAATTTATTTGAATAAATACAATGATTATGTAATATATTTTTTGAATAAATAACAATGATTATGTAATAATATTTTTTAAATAAAAAACAGTGGTTATCTAATAATATTTAATATGGAATAATTCATATCTTTAAATCGTAAAACAAAATTTGACAAATAAAATGTCTAAATTGATTAGAAAAATTAGAGGAATTCAAATATGCCATCCATATCATCTTTTGCATCATAGAAACATCGATCTCTGGCATGAAGCCAAATGATCAAGTTATGACAATTCCCACGGCATAGTTTGTGATAAATTTCTCATATTCGACAAATAGGTGTATCTTGGTATAGAAAGCAATGATTCTGAAGGGATTTATCAAATTATTTTTATAAATATCATTTTCCTTTTTCAAAATGACAAAAATGACCATTTTGTGAACCAAGTACAAGATATAAGTTCCAAAATGGCACCCATCTAATTCTCACAAAGAGTAGTCCACATTTGATGGATAATACCCAAGTATTAGGAATTTTCTTGATTTATATCTAATTTCACCTAGTTAAATGAGTTTTATGCTGATTTTCCGAAAGTAATCCAAATTTGAACAGCAAGTGTTTGATAGTTTTGTCTGAATTTTTTTAAAAATCATTTTAAGATAAACAACTAGTGGTTATATCACAGAAAGATCGATAGTTTTAAAATTTTTGACCTTTTCGATGAATAGTAATGGTGGCCATTTTGACCTTTTTTTGAAAAAATCTAATAAAGTGAAAAAACTCAAAAAAATATATATCCTCTGGCATGGAGTCCTTTTATGTGTACTAATTGTTATGAAAAATGATAAACTTGATTTTTGACAAATTGTTAAAAAAATCTTCACAAAAAGGTCTATCATGTATAAACATCTATAAGTTTCAAGACAAATGACCAAGTTATTGCAATTCCCGCAGCATAGTTTGTGAGAAAGTTCTCATATTCGACAAATAGGTGTATCTTGGTATAGGAAGCAATGGTTCCGAAGGGATTTTTCAAAATATTTTTATAAATACCATTTTCCTTTTTCTAAGTGACAAAAATGACTTTTTTTATGAACCAAGTACATAATATAAGTTGCAAAATGGCACCCATCTAATTCTCACAAAGAGTAGTCCACATTTGATGGATAATACCAAGTATTAGCAATTTTCTTGATTTCTATCTAATTTTGCCTAGTTAAATGAGTTTATGCAGATTTTCCGAAAGTAATCCAAATTTGAACTACAAGTGTTTGATAGTTTGGTCTGCATTTTTTTTAAAAAAATTATTTTAAGATACACAACTAGTGGTTATATACTTATATCACAGAAACATGGATCGTTTTAAAAAATTTGACCTCTTTCGAGGAGGGTCATGGTGGTCATTTTGACCGCTTTTGAAAAAATCAAATAGAGTAAAAAAAAACCTTCAAAACAGATATGGTGCAAAATGGCACCCATCTAATTTCACAAATAGTAATCCACATTTTATGAATAATCACCAAGTATTAGGAATTTTCTTGATTTCTACCTAATTTCGCCTAGTTAAATGAGTTTATGTCGATTTTTTGAAAGTAATTTCGCCTAGTTAAATGCATTTTTGTGATCCAAAAGATGATATAGTTGTCATATTTGGATTTGTCTCATTTTTCTAATTGATTTAGACAATTTATTTGTTAAATTTCGATTTACGAATTTAAACATATGAATTATTCCATATTAAATGAAAAATGCGGGACGTTTAGTCCGGGTTGGTATCACGAACCGGTACTAAAGATGATTAAAGGGTCTCGCGCTGGGACCCACCTCTGTGACTGCCTGCCACAACCCTTTAGTCCCGGTTGGTATTACCAACCGGGACTAAAGGTCCCCTACGAACCGAGACTAAACCTGGCTGGCGCCCTGGCCGTTCGAACCGGGACTAATGGTCCCATTAGTCCCGGTTCCAATAATGGTCGGGACAAAAGGGCCGAACGGAAAGCCCTTTTTCTACTAGTGCATGAGAAAAAGGAACATGATCATATATAAATTAGTATGTTACAACTTTACAAGCACTGAGACATCGATTAGCACGTGAATAAAACACGATCATTTGGTGACATATTCACATACTAGCTGCGAAGTAATTTAGTTGGAGATCTATTTACGCGCGCTTGATTGTTGTGTCAAGGTGAAATTAAAATTTTAAACTCGTGAGCTAAACAAGTAAGTAGTTTGTGACTCGGCTTGGATTGAAGTCGATGTCTCAGGAGTCGAGCCGAGTTTTAAATCTGAATTCGTTTGTTTACCAAACTACTCGTGAGTAGCTCACGTGTAGCTTGTTTAACTCGTTTAACGCATTTCAAGTGTTTTAGCATGCTCGTATATGGAAAACTAATAACTTTCTTACTAATTCTGAACAATAAAAGATGGTCATGATACAATTTCACATATCTGGTTAAAGGGTAGGTCAATGCACAAAGATAGAATCTCTACACCATTATCGATACAAAACGTATTGACAGCTTGCCACTAGTTTATAGATAGATTTACACTTCAAATTTGAACGAGTTAAACGAGCTACCCGTGAGTACGGATTCGAGTCCAGTACGTACGTGCGAATCTATTGGCTAGTACTTTTTCGTGTTGTCGTGTTGCTGGTAGATCGATCTGCATACGCGCTAGTAGGCTTGCATCATTCCATGACCGTAGCTGCAGGCAGGCAGCTCTCGTGTGGTTGGGTTTTCTTTCTTCTTCCATGCACAGTGCGGTGCTGGTTAGATATGGTTTGTGGTCGTGTCCATTAATTCCGGCCGGCCGCCGGCGTCAGCGTGTGTGTGTTTGATTTGCACTCGTCAGGCAGTGGAAGAGCCGTGCGGTTGTTGAGGTGCAGCTCAACGTGGTACTCTAGCTGACTTGCAGGTAGAACATTCTTGTAGCCGCACACTTGACACAATCGGACGTAAGAGGTGGACGTACTGCAAAGTGCATATCGGTAGCTTAGAAATTCACCACGTATACTATTTTTTGACCTGAAGTCCCGAGAAAGAACACTTAATCTGTGGAAACACTCATGATTGTCGTACCCGTCCAAGTACAAAAGATTTATAACACAAAAATCATCAAATTACAAAAAAATACAGAGGTAATGTATAAAAATGGAGCTCGGGTCGTGGCGGCAGGCTCATCTACGTGCGTGGGGAATATGGCCGGGGCCGGCCTTGTTCTTGGAGCGGACAAGAACGAGAGCAGACACACACACTCACAGGCTGCATCTGCATGCAGGAATCAATCTACCGACCTTGTGAAGCACGAGCCCCTGCAGGGTCCATGCACGCAGTTTTACAATACTATCTGCCGTACGATGAAGCACGAGCTGTGTTTTGTTGCCTGCACTACCGGCCTGCCTGAGATTTCAACTTTTTCTTGACCTCGCCAGCTAGCTAGGAGTAGTAAACATCCCCGTGCACGCTGCATGCATGCATGCTGCTCTGCCAGCATCTTGCAGACCTGGACTGGAGCATGCCCCTGATGCCGGAGCGCAGCAGGGTCAGCCCGGACGGATGGCCGGCCAGCGGCACGTGGTGGTGGTGGTTTCCGGCGAGCGCGTGAGGCCAAGCGGGTCGGTCCAAGCGCCAAAAGCCCAGGGCACCGCGAATGCACGCTCACATCACATGGGCAAGGACGCATATATGTTGGTCTGGTCGATGCTCGCCATTAATTGCCAGTTTGCCACAGTGACACTGCTAAAATCGAAGCAAAACTTTCGTCGGACTCGGAGACTCGGGACTGTATCACCAACCTTTGCCGGACTGCCTGCCGTGGCGCGCCACGTACGATTCCACGCCAAAATTCTAGTGTACCGCCGAGGTAGGTACGGCGAGCCGGCAACTCGCGTGTACGTGCGGTGCGGCAGCTGAAGATTCTCCGGTGATGCATGCATGGCTGTGCAGCTACGCACGGTACACGCAGCTTCAACTTTTTCGTACGTCACTGGTCTGACTTGCCTTCGCGGCACGCGCGTACGTACGTGAAAATGCATGGTATCATTCATGCATCATTTCGAGAGAGAAATAGTCTGATTGTGTATACAGTGTATAACGAAAAGACTCTTTGAAATCAGTGCACTCGGACAGAAGAGAGCTGGAGCAAAACCTCAAATTAACCGACCTCTGTGTCTATCGATCCTCCCGTCGGCTGTTCTGCATGCAGCATCAGGCCTGAAATTCGAGCCGACCGACTCGGCTCCACTCGTTAAGCATGGTCAACTAACGAGTTAGTTCGGCTCGACTCGTTTAATAAACTTGGCCTGTCTCGCTAAATTCGCTACACTCGCGAATTTGCTCGTTTAACTCGTTCAGCTCGGTAAAACTGTTAACATGCATTATAATATTTTTTAACGACTTTGCTCAAACGTTGGCCTTTCTGGCAGTTCCTTACGTGCACGGATGACGAATCCATTATCTCCGTTTTTTTCTGCTCAAGTTTAAAAGGCGTTCTTCATTCTCAAACTTTGTGGTTTCGTGAGTTCATTGTGGATTTACAAATTTCCGATTCATCTCCTCTAAAAACTGAAAACTACAGTCTACCAAAACGATTCATGCAGATGGACTTTTCTAGACGATGTTTGTTCCCTTGGGTCAAAGAAGTCGCACTCAAACCTAGATGTGTCACTGTTTCACAAGGAAGTTTTTGTTTTTTCCTTTAAATGGGGAATTATGTTTTTTTCTTGTGAGGGAAGAAGGAAATATGTTTTCCTTCAAAAGAACAAAAGGGCCAGCAACCATGGGGAATGTACGTCACGTGGACCAAAGAGCCCTTTTAATGGCCCAGCAACGACGACATTTCAGTTAGAATTGGCTGGGTCAAACTACAAGCCGAGAGATACTACCGGTTGGGCCGGCAATATTCTTGCTACCAAATGACTGCTGGGCCCTTCTCTCAAAAAAGAGAATGTTCTGTAGAACCACCATGTCAGAAAGCGTCGCCCACAAATTTGGGGAAACGCCACAACAAGAACAAAAAAAGGGACAACATCACGTTGAAGATGCCACATACACCGTTAAAGTTTAACTAATGTTGGTGTACTATTATTAATTTCCTCCTCTCGTTCGTCGGCAGCACATATCTGTTTCCTAAATTGCTACGTGTGATCCATGTGTTTGTGTGCATAATATATATCTGTTTGATCTAATTGACGTTTCCTGCTTCTCCTGTGTTTTCCCTGGGATGGAATAATGGTGTCAATTAGTTATGTACTTGAGGTGCTGGCCCCAGACCCCAGTCCATCTTCTATGCAATTCTGCACTATTCAACACAATCATCAAATACATGTACATTTATAGCACAACAACACCATGCTTTATTCCAGAAGATTACATCACAACCCATAATTGGCTTATTGGCTACTCGAGTATATATACACAGACTGCCAGAAAAGTTCAGACGCCATAATTCAGGCAAATCGGACTGATATATAGGTAAACGTAGTTCTTCGCTACGTCGCATGTCCTCCACCCTCCAAGATCTTCCAAAAGCTACTATACAACTATACAAGCCACAATATTCACAAGGGAAGGGCAAAGCTTCAGGAAGCAAACACAACAGAGATGCATCGAGGAAGATACAACGTCTGATAGTACACACGCATTGGAGCTGAACCACACAGGCCATCTCAGTCCGTGGGATTCTGCCTCGCATGCCGAGAAGTCGAATATGATCGCACAGCTGAAGATGTCATGCCGATCGAGTGCTTAGTAAGGTCCATGCTCTTCCTTGCAGCAAACCAAATCGTCCAAAAGAATCCAATCCAACCTGCAGGAGGTTTATGACGTTAGCGTAGCCAGGTAAAACATACAGTTAGTGGCATGGCATATGATTTTTCTCGTAAAAAATTAGTAGATACACATTCAGGAAGCAGCAATTCAACGCAATTATTTGACATCTACTTCTTTGGATATGGAGCATCAATATCCACATTTTTAAAATAATTTGCTGCCAACAAACTAAGAGACAGAGAGATGTTGTACCTGTAGCAATCATGACTCCAACAGTTGCCGAGATAACCGTAGCCGAAATAACGAATATCGCAACTGATACTGCTCCGACATACACTGCAACTAAGCAAGCGAAGAACAGAGCCAGGAATCCTCCAGCAGCTGCCAAGGACATAAGGACTGAAACAACGATGGCATTAGTGGTCGCAACCAGCAGGAAGGACATGAAAATGAGCAGGCCAGTGAGTGATATCAGCGTAATCGTTCCAACCTGTAACGAATGAAATAAAGGTAATTAATTCACTGTGCAACTTGAATATTTCATTCCGACCATAAGTGCTAACAAACAACTTTGAGGGTACACAATGAGCTGTACGTATAAAGCTTAAATACTTTCTGGTATTTAGTCCAAACAGAAGTTCTTGTGGAATATCAAAGTGGGTCTACAAAACAGAACCTTTCTTTGATTAGTATCTAGAAATACGTTACTAACTGATGAAATTCTGACAACAGGATGATGGGAAGGAGAAATTATCGTTATTCCTATGATGCAATTGAGACGTTAGACCATGTTTTTCTTACTGTCCAGTAGCTAAATTCATTTGAAGGGTCATTCAGTTCGTATTTGGTTCCACTTTTCTTTCTGTTGACGTTCTAATCTGTCTGGCATTCGGCAAATTCTTACGACAAAGGTAACAAAAAACTTAGCCATAATAGGGATGGTGGCCAATTCCCACCGTACCCATTCTTTGGTCGACCAAAAATTTGCACAAGCAAATTACTAGGGATGCATCTACACGGCCAGTAATGAGCTACGATACAGTTCACGTTGGCACAAACGAATGCGAAAATAAAAAGGAGTATCATTTATTCATTTGGTGGACGGATCGAAAAAACGAAAGAACGCACCGAGATGACGAGGATAGCGCGGAGGCCGGTGCCCTGCTTGGTCCAGGCGAGCAGGTCGCGTAGCGAGTTCCTGGAGGCCCCCCGCAGCCGCGGCGCGCTCTCCCAGGACGCCGACCGGATCCGCCGCAGCAGCGGGTCCCCGCTGGCGCCGGGAGACCAGACGCCGTCGACGAAGCCGCGGAGCACCCCGGGGAGCGTGTCCTCGCCGAGGACTCGCCGTTGGCCATCTTGGCGGATTCGGCCATGTCCAAGGTTGAGCGGGGAGTCAATGGAGCACGGTCGGCGAGGGGGTGGGCGACCACGATGGCGCGATGCTGTGCATCCCAGAGTTTAAGACGGGCTTGTGACACGTGTCTCCGTTGGACCAGAGTGTCTGCCACGTAGGCCGCTTGCCTTGTCACTGCAGTCTCGTTGGGCCGTCGCTTTTGGCTCACCGGAGTCACGCTCTCGGCAGTTGGCACGGCCACCGTTTTTTTCCCCGACTTGAAACGCTGTCGGCAGAATCGATGAGTGCTACAAATGCTACCAGTATAAAACCATTTTTAAATCTGTCAAAAAATTAAAGTGTGAGCGCTCGTGAAGTATGTGTTTATAGTCTCCACAATTTTCAGGTCCAAATTTGAAATAACCATTGAGAAATAAAAACGACAAATCTAACATGAATAGTGTCACCTAGTGTCATAAAAAGCTAAAATAAAAATATGACACTATTCGTACTAAATTTGTCTTTTTTGTTTCCTAGTATCCATTTTGAATTTCAAACTGAAATTTTTGTAGGTTGTGGACATATACTCTATGGACACTCCCACTTTCTTGTATAATTTTTGGACACATCCAAAATTATATTTTCTAGTGGTACTATTTGTAGCATCTAAAGGGTTGGATCACTAGATATTCCCTCCATAGTCGACCTACGGCCCTGGCGTCCTGCTCACATGTATGTATGGGGACGAGCTCACCTCACTTCCTGGTTATTTTTATATAAGTAGATCATGTTTTTATTTGTACACGAGGGATGTTTTTCGGGAGGAGGAGCTGCACCCCAAGAAACCCTCACTGCCGGAATTAGGCTCTTTTCATCCATGGCCCTTAAATTTGTTCCTCTTATATAGGGATATGATGTTTTGACTAATAGATCTAGATACATACATTATGAAATAAAATCTTAAATGCATTATTTTTTCCAGAAAATTCAAAACAAAAATTTCGTTTTTATATATGAGATTTTTATGTCCGCGCGAAAAGTCTCGCAAAAAAGACATTTTTTATTGCCCGTGTAAAAAAGACAAAAGGATGTCTCAATAAAATCATTTTAGAACACAAGAATTTGTCTTTTAATATAGGTCCCATAAATGTTTATTTTTTCTGAAACTTTTTTTACATACAAGAATAAATGGATGTATACTCGGAATTTTTGTTTGATATTTTTTGACATTTTGAAATGTGGTTTTTAGATAGTAGGCCCATCTTAATATGTCCACATACGGTCCGAAGTTGATGTGTCAGTCTGAAACAAAAAATTGTTTTAAATAAAATTCATATCTTTTATTCTATTTATCCAAAATTTACAAATTATACCTTTCTGGAAACATTGGGAATACTAGAATACAATAACACCGTTAGTTTCCAACTTTTTAAAAATCAATTAAAAATTTCAAATATGGAATTGGTTCATATTTCAACTATAAAATCCATTAAAATTAGTTTGTTTTGCAAAACTAACTTTTGTGGATGGTTTATGTAAAACTAGCTACCTTTGCCCTCCGTCCTCAAATAAGTGGACATTTAGCATTCGAAATTTATCCACAAAAGAGTGTACTTCTATCTTCACAATGCACATAAAAGTAGAAAAATAAATGGGAAGCCGGGAAAGGCTGGACGCTCAGCAGGCGCCGCCGGAAATGCGAGGGGTGCCGGACACAAATTGGCTAGGCCCGTAATATTGGGGGTGCCGCTGTGTCCGTTTTTTTTGGGTCCGGACCCTATTGGGCCTTTGGGGGTCAACTGAGGGACGACGGTGAAGATGCTCTTAGCGGAGGGATCACTTTGTGCTTTCCTCGATGAAGCGGTCGAGGACGACAGAGCCAACACCACTGAGCACTGTCCGCCACCGACCAGTCTGAGCACTCAGCCTTCTACATGGCCACCGGAACCGGCGAAGAGAGCTACGTAACGTGGCGCGGTGCGATTCTTGGGTTTCTATTGTTCATCTCTAGCTCCCGCCGCCGTAACGTCTCAGAAAATTGAGGTGACACACTTTCAAAACTGCATTCCAGCATGCATCCTCAGCATCATCTTAATTTGCATCTAAGTTTGCCACGATAAATTATGCAATTGTGTACGTGTGAGTGCTAAGTTGCTTACTGGTAATTTTCTCAATTTGGTCGTGAAAGGGTTATAGTAATTCTTGTATGTTCTCTGTTGTGTTTGGATTAGCTTCTGGTATATATTTTTTTCCTCTCATAATTGGAATCTCTTGTACTCTTTTTCTGTCAAGAATTGCTAAATGCTAAATTGGGACCGTAGAGTTTCCTAAGTATTAAACCTTGTCTTTCGAGTCGGAACATCAACCCTAGCTTGTACATATTCCCATGTAGATTCAACTTTTCTTTTTTCTAAACCAAGCCTCCATTTCAAAAGCTACATATTGTTTAACTCAGGATTTGGGCACTATTTCGATTAAAAACCTATCAAGTGATCTATTTTCACTGAAATCTCCCCGTCAGTAAGTCAGGTAATGTGTGAGGGTTGATATAATTTCACAATTAACTGGACGCTTTTCGGTTACCCATCAAAACTGTGTAAAAAATGATGTCCAGTTTGTTGCCAGAAAATGATGTTCCTTTCATTTCCTTGGGAAATCGTTGCTATATTTTCAGGTGGGGTCCACTGTGGGTACGACCGCATCAGGCCTGGACTTTTATTTTCATTCATTATTTTATTTGCTATTTCTCATTCCCCATCGACCTAGTCCCCACTCCACTGAATCCAGCAGAGCCACTGCCTCCGCCGCCGCCGGCCACACCGGCCGGACGTCGTCGTCGCCGTGTTCTGCTCCACCTCGCTTTCTTCAGCTAGCAGCTCTGCCCGATCCGACGGTGCCGGCCAAGTCGTCTTGTCCATCACCGACCTTGCTCCCTTGGATTTCTGCACTGTCTCAGAGCTGTCGGTTCTTTCGCGCTGCTCCGCATTGATTCGGTGCTTCAGTTCGTCCTTGTTCGCCGAGTCGCCGGCCGCCTCAGATTGCTGCCCGCCTTGGCGTCCCATCGTGATTCCTCTAGATACCGCCGGTCTAGTCTGGTGAGCTTTTCTTCCAGCTCTTCTATTTGGCATACTGCCTCCTTGTACACGTACTCTTATCTGCAGCAGCAGAGTTTTGTGAAGAGAGAGAATGGCAGATTGAAGGTTAAAGAAATTATTTTATTGCTCGGCTTATATGCCCTCTTTACTTCTGAATCTTTAGTGAGACTATCAGACTAGAGCGCTAGCTGATTGTATTTTGCATATTGCTCAAATCCTGTTAACTTTTGTATATTTCTGTATGGTAGTTTGTCTTGCTCATTCAGTGTCAACAACCTCTGCAGCCTGGGCGCAGGACACCTGTTCGACGAATTGCCTAGGAGGCTCCGCAACATGGGTGACAACCAAGCAGCCGTGCCTGGTGTCGAGGACCGCCTGAGCGTGCTCCCTGACGATTTGATCCAGTTGGTGCTGTCGTTCCTGCCCTCCGGTGAAGCAGTGCAGACGTGCGTGCTCGCCACTCGCTGGCGCAACCTCTGGAAGTCCGTGCCATCCCTTCGTATTGACAGCAGCTGGTACAGTGCTGGTTTTGTCAATAGCCTGCTTCGTTACCGTGACCCAACACCCCTGGATGAATGTGACATCTCTGCTGAAGGTGATTGTGCGGATGAGTTTCACCGAGATGCTGAGCGATGGCTCCGTTATGTGGTATCATGCAAAGTGAGGGTTCTTCGATTCGACGTCTGGAATTGTGTAGATGGTTTGCCGCTATCAGGTGGTGCTCTCGTCTCTGAGCACTTGACAAGGTTGTATCTTTATCGTGTTGGGTCCGATGATGACTCCTCTCTAGATGTTTCGGGCTGTCAGTCACTCGAGGAGTTGGAGATTGACCAATCTGTAGTCACCATTGGGACTGACTTCCCGAAATCATTACGAATTCTAAGAATCAGAGATGCAGATTTTCTGCCCAAGGATAGAGATGCATATTTTCTGCCCAAGTTCACCCGGTCTTTTATTTCTGCACCAGGTCTGGTTACCTTGGAACTAGCTGATTGTTTGTGGTGGACTCCGTTCCTTAAGATCATGCCATCATTGGTAACGGCATTAATTAGGATTGGACATCATTGCTTGGATACTTCTTACGAACATAACTTTTGCAAGGTCTGTGGTGCTAGTTCATGTGTGCACTGCTATGGTATAGATGATCGTGTGCTTCTCGAAGGTTTATCAGGCGCTACGAATTTGGAGCTGATGAGTCCTAGCTCTATGGTATGTTGGAATAATCCTGTGTATCAGGATGACATCACCCTCTGCGTCATGTGCATGTCAGCACAGTTCTAGAAATATCTACCAGAGTAAAAGAGAACTTGGTATTTGCTACCGTTTCTTGGGAGTTAAGCTAGGAGCTAGCTGTAGCAGTAGCAATCTTCTCTTCGTCATCTTAGTTGGAGCTAGTTGTAGGAGAGCTGGCTTGTGCAGCTCACAAGTCCTATTTGCTTAGTAGCTAAGGTAGTAGAGTTCAAAGCAAACTTGAACTCCATCTCTAGGATAGGTCGGTTTGTAAGTCCTATATAAGGACATGACTATCACATGTAAAAAGAAGACAAGTAGAGGAAAACTTGTAAGCCAAGATGTAGCCTCATGCATATCTATGAAATATAGAGCATATATGTGTGTCATATATGCATATGTGTTAGTGTGTGTGCTTGTGTGTGAAGCACAACCTTGTTAGAAGGGAGCTAAGTGATTGAGCTTCCAACAATTGGTATCAGAGCCGCAAGGTTCGGGGCCGTGGTGCGCGGCGGACGGAGGCTGTGGAGGCGCTGCGTGGTGGCGCAGCGGCCACGGCGGCGCGGCGAGAAGGCCGCGGAGGTCCTGTGTTGTGGCGCAGGAGCCGCGGTGGCACGGCATGGCGGCGGCGTGGAGGTGTTGCGCGGCCACGGAGGCCGTAGCGGCGCCATGCGACGTCCATGGAAGCAGCGACCGGCGTGAGCACGGTGACGACCGACGTGTGTGTGTGTTCCGGTTGTTCCGTGTGTCACCGGCGGAGAAGAAGCTCGGCGTGTGTCGCCGAGGAAGAAGACCGCGTCTTGGGCACGCAGGGCCGGCCGTGTTGATCGCGTCAGCGCGCGGTCATGGTCACGAGCTGGGGCGTGTGGAGCGTGGCGATGAGCGAGGTTAGGGGGAGGACCAGATCGAGCTGCTCGAGACGGCCGCGTTGCCTGCGTCAGTGCGCGGCATGTGCGTGAGCTGAGGGCATGCCGATCATGGCGTAGTGGGTGCGTTGACGCGTGAGTGTGCGTCGTGGTCGCGACCGTGGCGACGTATTGTGCGAGCCATGGCTATATCCCCACCCCTGTAACTCAATTGAAGCACCACGAGGTTGAGCTCGGGTGAAAGAAAGGCGTCAGTGCGCCGAAAAGAGAAGCTGCGGCGTGTATCGCCGGAGATTGGCGTTTGTCGCCAAAGAAGAAGATGGAGTTCACGTCAAGCTTGGCGGTGGCGACCAGCGTATGTGAGCGCCAGGTTGTGTCCGTGGCGGTGGCGACCGGCGTATGTGAGCGCCAGGTTGTGTCCGTGGCGGTGGCGACCGGTGTAGAGCGCCAGGTTGTGTCCGTGGCGTGGCGACCGGTGTAGAGCGCCAGGTTGTGTCCGTGGCGGTGGCGACCGGCGTATGTGAGCGCCAGGTTGTGCCTGTGGCGGTGGTGACCGCGTGTGCGCCAGGTCGAGTCCGTGGCCGCTAGGCTTCACAAGTGAACGCATCAGGATTAGGGGAGATTGTTGGAATAATCCTGTGCATCAGGATGACATCACCCTCTGCGTCATGTGCATGTCAGCACAGTTCTAGAAATATCTACCAGAGTAAAAGAGAACTTGGTATTTGCTACTGTTTCTTGGGAGTTAAGCTAGGAGCTAGCTGTAGCAGTAGCAATCTTCTCTTCGTCATCTTAGTTGGAGCTAGTTGTAGGAGAGCTGGCTTGTGCAGCTCACAAGTCCTATTTGCTTAGTAGCTAAGGTAGTAGAGTTCAAAGCAAACTTGAACTCCATCTCTAGGATAGGTCGGTTTGTAAGTCCTATATAAGGACATGACTATCACATGTAAAAAGAAGACAAGTAGAGGAAAACTTGTAAGCCAAGATGTAGCCTCATGCATATCTATGAAATATAGAGCATATATGTGTGTCATATATGCATATGTGTTAGTGTGTGTGCTTGTGTGTGAAGCACAACCTTGTTAGAAGGGAGCTAAGTGATTGAGCTTCCAACATGGTATGCTTATTGAAAATGTTTCTGAATAAAGATGTAAAATCTTTTTCGAGGGCATGAATCCCTATCTCTGCTTATGCTTGGTTACTCGGAAATTAGGAACTCTCTAGAAAGCTTGTATTCAGCTCAGTATTACTAAATCATGTAATTGCAGTTAGAGCTTCAGTTGTCCTTTAATTTTTCACTCTATCCAGATCTTCAGAAGGGAGATGAAATGGTGCCCTGTGTTTAGCAAGCTCAAAACATTGTTGCTCGGTAACTGGTTTATGACTGCTAACTTCAGTGGACTAGTTTACTTTCTCAAGCACTCACCAGTTCTAGAGATGCTTACACTTCAACTTAGCATTTGCTCTAAGGTATATACCTTTTTTTTCTGTGTATGATGTCTTAATATTTGAAATTGTCATGTACTGTTGATTCATTTCAGTAAATTGTTTTGTTTTCAACAGAAAATTAAAACAAATCAAGTCTACAAGCCAAAGGAACAATTCTTGGTGTCAAAGCATCTCAAGGCAGTCAAAATCAAATATTGCAAGGAAGTTGGAAAGATTGACCAAATATTAAACGTACTTGCTTACCATGGAGTACAGCCAGAACTAATTGACATTGAAATGAAGCCCTATATTGAATGTAAGTAACTATTACCACATTTTACTGTCATATAATGTTTATGTAGTCCCCATGCATCATGCATGACAGTTGGGAAACTATATTATTATTCTATTCATGTAAATGACAAACTTTTCTTTTTTGCATATTAAGTAAAACATAAACTAATGATGAAATTTGGTAAACTTAACATTCAACCATTTTCCGCGTTTGGAAATGAAAAGTCCACCAAACTTATTTGACTGAATATGTAAACTTAGGCCAAAGCAGAATTACATTCACTGTTTACATCCTTTGGCTTGTGAATGCACTATGTACCATAAAATACCTTGCATCTGCATCTTGATGGACCATTAGACTGCTCATGATCAATACCTAACAGCAAACATGGTGACTACATCTGATGAGGCAACATCTTGGTCTACAGCTGCAAGATGTGGTTGGTGGCTGCAACTGCATGCCTATGCTATTAAGTAGTAGGAGGATAATGCTTGATAACCCCAGCAGTTTACTAAATGCATGAACACTTTTAATGATGTTTTACATTTTGTTGAATGATAGTTAGAACATCTGATTGGTTTCATGTTAATAGCACATCTATGAGAGTTATCATAAATATACCAAGTCGTATGTTTGTTCAATCGTCCGAGTGAATTCTGGTGTACAGTTTTTCCTGTACTTGAGTGCTATTCGTTAATTGGCCATACCTCACCCTTTTTTTAATTAGCCTGGACTTTCATGTGCTTATTGTGTCTTGTATTGTTCACACAGGCTTAAGTACTCAGTGTCAGTCCCATACTCCCATTTCACATGAAGCATGAGCTCCTGCAGTTTCTGTTATGTCACTTCGCCGGGATTCAGTTGGAAAGGCTTGAATGCCATCGCGGTCCTGCTGGGCCTCTTGCTCGCTTCCTGAACTCAAAGTCAGTCCTCAAATGATTTCCCTGCCGTGGGCCTATGTTTTAATTAGATTTTTCTAGTACAACTTATCTAATATTATGTTTGGTATCATGTTCTATGAAGCAGACTATATTATTATGTTCGAGATGTTCTACGAAGTGATCTTCGGATACTTGGAAGACTGTTTTAGTTACTTGTGGTGATTGTTTGACTTTCCCGTCATACGTTTGGTTGGCCCCGTTTGCTGAGCAGGCCTTCCCTTGTTGCCTATTGTATGGCTGTTTGCTCGGCGCGCATCATGAGTACCTAATTGAGATAATGAGATGGATGTGTGCCATTGCTTAGGCTAGCAATATAAGTTGTTCCACATGGGACAATTATTACCAAGCAACACGTCATAAACTCTGCTAAAAATGACAAACGTGAATACAAATTGTAGAAGTGCCACTTGGCAGACTCTTTGGGTGAGTCTAGCCGCAGGTTTCAAGCGGGCCTCCCGCATAGGCCTGCATAATCAGCTTTTAGTGTAAAACAGCTCAACTATGACCAAGTCAACAGCAACTAAGCTAGCCTATTTTCTGCTGGAGCGGGCCGGATCCGGGCGCCGCTTGACACTCTCAGTCTAGCCTCAAGCAGGAAGGAAGGTCACCACCTCCCCACAAGATTATGAGCTTTCACATTGGAGTGCCGTGGGGAATTATATGTCTCTTTGTGATGATCTCGAAGATAATGATGCTATATGAGCACAAAGCTCCTCCTCGACGCCCATGGTCACATTCAGGCAATCTAAACCCGGGATACCCCTTTTCTAAATAAAAAAAAACTAAACCCAGACAACATGATAAAAGCAAGGAATTAAGCCTTGCTATAAACTATTGCTAGATCAAACCAATTCCATTTCATTCCATTTTTTGAGACGGAAGTCTTGTATGAATTCTAGTCGATTTAATATGCTACACTTTCCTTATATATTGCCTAAATATGCTATGTATGTCTATTGAATTTGTATCAAAATGCAGGTACATGCTCATTACCTAGTTAAACCAGTCATCGACATTTACAATTTTTTGTGATCCCTTATATTATTGAATTCCGTTATTGAAATATCCGCTCAATTGACAGGGACCAACATGATTTGGGCCGGGATGATGGGAGCTTCAGCTAGTTAGAGCAACTCTAGCAGATACCGGATATTTCCATACCGGATAAAAGCTATCCGGTTGAACGGAATAATGTTATCCAGAACAGATCCGGTAAACTCGTACCGGATACGAGTTTACCGCATCTGTTCTGCACAGCGTACCGGTATCTTTTGGTATGAAGTGAAACCAAGCAAACCGGCCGCATTTCTTCGTTGAAGGAAGAATTAACAATTTTGCTCGCATGCTTCAACAATGGTGACAAATAATGATCTACGCATACGGTAGCGCCTACGAAAAAGGTGAGCCGGATAGGTTGGTACCTCGGCGAAGTAGTCTTTCATGAGCAACACACTTCCAACCGCTCGGTTGCGGGGAATGCAAAGCCGGCCGACCGTCGAGCCTCGCCTCTTCCTTTTGACTCCGCTCTCGTATTGCTCGACGAGCTGAGCCATGAGCATGTTCTCTACATCATCGTCGAAAAGGAGGTCCTCAATCTCCGAATCATACGACTCGGAGGAGGGCAGGACGAAGAACTCCAATCCATCTAGCATATACATGTTTTTGCTAACGTAAACTATAAATCTACTAATTTATAAACCTAAAATTACCGAATCGACAACGAATCAAGCGAAAAACGCACCTTCTTCACCACGGAACGACGGAAACGAGACCCGCCCGGACCAAAACGACGGCCGGACAGCCGCGCGAGCAGGAGAGTGTCTCCGGGCTGGTCAGACCCGCCCGAATCTGCTGCTCCCGGTGGGAACAGGGCTCACGCGCGACCTCGACGCCAGATCCATGGCGACGGCGTCCGTGCGGATGGGGCACGGCTCCCCCGGGCCCGGAACTGGGCGGAATCGAATCGCCGGTGGCCGGTAACCCTTTCCCGCGGTGCGGTGGAAGCGGGGGCAGGAGCGGGCGGTGAGGCGAGGCAGCGAGAAGCGGCGGCGGCAGGAGGCGCGGGGAGGAAGAGGACGGGCGAGCTGAATGTTCAGCGCGGGAGCGTTGGCGCCAAGAGTGCGGGATGCGGGAAATGAACCCTCCAAAACGGAAGCAGTTCCGCACCGGCGTTGAAATATCCTGCTCCCCAAAAAATATTTCCGATACGGGGGCTTATTCGGCGTCTGATCGGGTGGAAATTTTGTCCCGGACCCGGAAAAAAGCAGTTATTTTTCAGGTCAGGGTCTTATTGGGTATATGCTAGAGTTGCTCTTACTATAGCTGGCCAAAAGGGCCGGCGTGAAGCACGATTTTTTTGGCTTGGCACGGACACGACACGACACGAACTAAATGGGCCGCGGTACGGCACGGGCCCGTTAGTGCCCGGGCCGCTCCTTGATTTGGAGCCCGTGGGCCGGCACGGCACGATTAGCTATTATATATATATTTTTTAGCTTTTATAGCTATTTTTACCTTTTTTTAATTTTATAGCTATGTTTACCTATTTCTTGGACCATATTCGGGCCGAACCCGGCCCGTCGAGCCGTATTAGTGCCGGTGGACCGTGCCGAGCTTGAATTCGCATCCCGTGGGCTAGCACGACACGGCACGATTAGTAATCGTGCCTAACGGGCCTTAATTGGACTGTGCCTTGCCAGGCCCGCGACGGGCGTGCCGTGGCCAGCTATAGCTCTTACACGGGAGATGACACTGACGGTGGCAACGGTGGTGGGAACGGCGGTGTAGCGTGATGCTTTTGGACTCTCTCCTTCTGAATTTGCTCTGTGTTGATTGCCACTTGATCTTGGTCATGCTTTTGATCCGAGAACTATGTTAAAGACAGAAATTTTAACATTTAGAATTATGCATTTGGAATATTTAGTATCCGAGTTATTTGCACTGGAGGTCATACAACTCGACAGCTATGTACACACAACTTGAAAACTGAATTTTTTGGTCTCACAACTCACAAACGTGTGCACATTGGTCACAAACCGAACACGTAATCCCGTTTTGGACAGGAATTTTTCAGGAAAACCCCTGGATTAATATTATGAGGACTAAATTGAAAAATTCTACACCTGACGTAATCCCGCCTCCCCGCTGGCGACCCGCCCATGCAACCACCCCACGCCGGAGTAGCTCCGGTCGCCGCTGGGCAAGGTAGGGCGCGGTCGGGCGCTAGGGAAGGTCAAGCGAGGTCGGCGTTGGGTGAGCACGGCGCTGGGCGACCTTGGGAATTTGGGCGAGCACGGGAGGAGGTAGGCGGCTGCGGCTGTCCCTGGTAAAATCGAGCAGTGCGGTGACCTTAGACGGCCATAGGTGGTCGCGGAAGACGCGAACAACGCCGTACGGGGTCCCGACGGTGGCGAATTTGGGCGGTGCGTGCGCGGTGGCCACCACGGCTCCCGCTCAATTAGTCCCCGAGCGGACCTCCCGGTGCGGACGAGGCAGAGGGGTTCGCCGTGGCGTGACGGTCGCTCGTTGTGCTGCTCGTGCGCGTCGTGGTGCAGTGTGAGATCCTGGCTCAGGGCTTAACAGGATTGATAGAATACTCATATCAACAAGTTGCAACTTCTTTTCCGAAATCTCATCTGGAAGGAACTCCGAGGTTAAGCGTGCTTGGCCCGGAGCACTCCAAAGATGGGTGACCGACCGGGAAGTAGTTCCCGGGTGCGCACGAGTGAGGACAAAGTGCGCAGAAAAGACCGGTGTTGATCTGTGGGGCCAGTCTAGAGATCCTAGAGAGCTGCCAGGGGTGACAGGCCTGGCCCGGGGGTGGCCGGGGTGTTTACATGCAGCTGCTGCGCGCGCGTCGCCATGGTCGTGTGCTGCTCGTGCACGACTGCGCGTCGTCGCCATGGTCGCGTGCTACTCTTGCGCGTCGTGCGCGTCGTGGTGCAGCTTCTGCGCGCGCGTCGCCATGGTCGCTTGCTGCTCGTGCGTGTCGTCGCCATGGTCGCGTGCTGCTCTTGCGCGTTGTCCTCGTGCGCGTCGTCTTGCTACACGCGCGTCGTGGTGCAGCTGCTCGACGGGCAAGCTGAGCGGCATCCAGGACCTCTGCCTCCATCCACGGGCAAGCTGAGCGGCGTCCAGGACCTCTGCGGTGGCGGCGCTCGGCAGGGGACGCGGTGGACGGCGGTAGCGCGGTGAGGAGAGCAGCGTTGACTTCTGTTTTTTATTTTTATTTTGTTTATTTTTAAAGATCTGACAAGTGGGTCATGTCTAAGTTTGCAATATGGACATGATAATATTACTTGAGAGGTTTTTCTGAAAAGTCTTGGTCCAAAACGGGATGCCGTGTCCCTTTTGTGACCAATGTGCACACGTTTGTCAGTTGTGAGAGACCAAAAAATTCAGTTTTCGAGTTGTATGACTTAAGTGCACATAACTGTCGAGTTGTGTGACCTACAGTGCAAATAACTCTTAGTATCCTGTACTCCTAGGGTGTGTTCGGTTGGAGAATCAAATAGAATGGAATGTCATGGTTTCATTCTCAGAGAATGGGTCGATTCCGTTCCTGCGTTCGGTTGGTGTAAAAATTGGAATGGGTTGATTACGTTACTGCGTTCGGTTGGAGAGGTAGAATGGAAACGAGTGAAGCGCAGAGATGAACAGAGCAGAGCAAGTGCCCAGCAGCACGCGGACGTCGGCGCGGATCTCCTCGTGCGAGGCGCGCAGCTCGGCGGCGGCGCCCTCCCGGAGCGCGACGTCCCCGTTGCCGGCGGCGGCGCCCTCCCTCGCGCCCGGACGCAAGTAGCTCACCGGCCTCCCTCGCGTCGCCGCGCGCCACCGCCTCCACGAGCTGGCCGCGCCTCCGTTCCCCGGCCCAGCTCACGGCGAGCGTGGATTCGTCGGAGAGGTCGACGGCGATGGCGATGCGGTGGTGCGTGGATCCGAGGGGGGCGGAGGCGGCGGCGTTGGCGATGTTGGTCGCTGCCGCCTGGATCCCGCGCCTGGCCGCCCCCGCGCCTGGCCGAGGCTGCCGCCGCCGCGCGTGGCCGCTGAACGCCGCAGGAGATGGACGACGGTGAGCACGGAGGGGCTCCATACGGCGTGGGCTTTGGGGCCGTGCGCGGCGAGGGATTCTGTGGACGCCGAGGAGGGCCACGCCGCCGTCGCCCGGGTCCAGCGGGATCGACTGCGGCCACCCGTACGCCATGTACATCGCGGCGGCGGCGACGGCGAGCGGCCCCCTCGCCGGTGGTCGCCATCTCCGGCGCGGCGAGGTCGGGGTCGTCCAGGAGGCGGGTGCGGGTGGGGCGAGCGGCGAGGACGTCCCGGAGGCGGGCGCGGGTGGGGGCGAGGTGAGAGAGAGGTTAGCGAGGGAGAGACGAGGAACGAGGTGATTCCACCGATTTGGAGGAATCGGTGAGTTCAGCATATCAGGCGAATATGCCATTCCGGGGAATCGCTAGGTTCTGGTTCTATTTTCTACCGAACGCAAGAATCATGTCCTGGAACGGGTCGGACCCATTCCATTCCACTTCGTGACAGCAACCCAACACACCCCTGGAGAATACCCACACCAAAAAATTAATCAGAATCAATCTCTCTAAGTAAAAAATTGCTGCGCTCACAATCTTGTCCCAACCTGTTCCTTCTCGAGGCGACCCGTTCCCACCGTATGGTTTGCATGCTCCTGGCCTTTCCTCTGATCGTCTGGTCTTCTCATCCCACGCTTCTCGGATCAGGCGACGTATTCTCTGGCTCGTTGCCTTCCTCTCCACCCACCAACTGGGAATCGAGATGGATTAGGGGAGGGATCACTTCGTGCTCTCCTCGGAGAAACGGTCGCGGACGGCAGAGCGAGTCCACTTGCCACTGTACGCGGCGGCCGGAGGCGGCGTAGAGAGGTACGTAAGGTGACGTGGTGCGAATCTTGGGTTTCTTTTGTCCATCTTTCCCGCCTGCAGGGCCGGCTCTAACATTTTAGGGCCCCGGAGCGAACTCTATAAATGGGTCGTCAATCAATGGGCATCTAGCCATTTTTCTATGTCATTTATGTGTTACCGCTGGCGTATGTCCCTTTCTGTACGCCACCAATAATAATCTAGCCAGTTTATACCAAACTACAAGTGGCGTGTATCCGGTAATGTACGCCACTAGTATATGCGTCCCAGTTATGGGCCCCAAATTTGGCGGGGCCCCGGGCCGTCGCCCCTCTTGCCCTGGGCCAGAGCCGGCCCTGCCCGCCTGGTAGTTTGATCTTACTCATTAGGTGTCCACCACAGCTGCAGCCTTGGCGCAGCATACCTGTTCGACGGAATGTCAGAGGAACTCTGCAACACGGGTGACAACAAAGCAGCCGTGGCTGGCGGCGAGGACCGCTTGAGCGCGCTCCCGGATGATGTTATCCGGCTGTTGCTGTCATTCCTGCCCTCACATCATGCCGTGCAGACGTGCGTGCTCGCCACCCGCTGGCGCAACCTCTGGAAGTCCGTGCCGTCCCTTCGTATTGATATGCTAGATGACATCCCCGACGACAGTGCTAATTTTGTCAATAGCCTGCTTCGCTACCATGAACAAACACCTCTGCACCAATGTGAATGTGAGATCCTTCTCTCCGAGAATCATGATAGGGATGAGTCTCACCGAGATGCCGAGCGGTGGCTCCGTTATGCGGTATCGTGCAAAGCGAGGGTTCTTCGATTCCACATCCTACCCCTGAACGTTTGAAGCTATCAGCTGGGGCTCTCGTCTCTAAACACTTGACAAGATTAAGTCTTCGCCGTGTTGACGTTGAGGATTTCTCTCTAGAAGTTTTGGGCTGTCAAACACTTGAGGTGTTGGAGATGCACGAGTGTGCGATCCATATTGAGACTGAGTTTCAAAATCTTTGCGACTTTTGAGAATCAAATACGCATGTTTTCTCCCTGAGGATACACGGTCATTTATTTCCGCACCAGGTCTGGTTACCTTGGAAATAGACGAATGTTGGGGTTGGACTCCGTTGCTTAAGAGACTGCCATCATTGGTAACTGCATTTATCAAAATTGGATACTTCAGCATGGATTCTTGTCGAAACGGTTCTCGCTGGGACTGTGGTCATGAATTATGTGTGAAGTGCTATGGTGTAGGAGATTGTGTGCTTCTCAAAGGTTTGGCAGGCGCTACGAATTTAGAGCTGCTAAGCTATGGCTCTATGGTATGCTTGCCCCTTTTTCCAGTCGATATGCTTGCTGTTTTGCTGTCTCCTTTTGATGTTTGCTGCTATTCACCTTTGCATCAGTGTATAAGTCAGTCCAATAATGTAAACTAGTTTCTGATGTGCATTGCATTTTTTTTACCAATTCATTCTTAAATGTCATATTTCTTAATTTTTCTGTAAACACATCATAGTGCGTGCCATTTTGTATCAGAAGAAGAATGCCTACAGGCCCTGAAACTCACAAGACAACAAACCCGAAACCCCAAAACAATTTCAGTAAAAGGAGTAAAAAAAGCTTAACTAAGAAAAACCTGTGTTGAGCCAACAATGGCATGCAGCAGAGCTTTGTAAGCCTAGCCAGCCGCTAGCTCCAGCTGCCTGGCATGCAGGGGCAGCCTACATGTTCCTATCAAGACATCCCTATATATGGTTCGTGAAAAAGGCATTATGTTTATGGTTTATAAGGCTACTTCATACTTACACTGTATTAAATATGGTTCAGATTAATTTGGGAGCTATGTCAATTTATGCAACACTTAACTTGTATGGCTTGGCCACCATTCTTTTTTTTTCCTTAATTGTACAACCAAACGTTCTAAAATCTTGTCCAATCTTGTATTCAGCTCAGTATTATTAATTAATTTAATTGTAGTAAGAGCTTCAGTTGTCCTTTAATTCTCCACATTGTGCAGATCTTCATAAAGGAGATAAAATGGGGCCCTATATTTAGCAAGCTCAAAACATTGTTGCTCGGTGACTGGTGTATGACTGCTAACTTCAGTGGACTTGTTTACTTTCTCCAGCACTCACCAGTTCTAGAAATGCTTACACTTCAACTTAGTATTTTATATGAGGTATATACTTCTTCTATGTACGATTTATTGGTCTTTTAAATTTGCATGTACTTCTGATTCATTCAGTAAATTATTTTGGTTGCAACAGGAATCTTCTTACATTAAAACGAGTGTAGTCTACAAGCCAAAGGAACAATTCTTGGTGTCAAAGCACCTCAAGGCAGTTGAAATCACATATTTCAAGGAAGATGCAAGGGATGAAAGGGTTCACCAAATATTAAATGTCCTTGCTTATCATGGAGTACATCCAGAACTAATAAATAGTATTGAAATGAAGGGCTATACACATACACTTTATGCCGATACGAATTGTAAGTACTCCTAATTATTACAACATTTTACTATTATGATGTCTATGTAGTCTGCATGCGTGATAATTGGGAAATTTCATTATTATTCTAGTCGAGTAAATCACAAGCAGTTCTTTGTTGCAGATAAAGTAAAACACAAACTAATAGTCAAATTTGGTAAAACTAAACATTTGTCCATTTACCGAGATTTTAAAAACAACTTATTTATGTGAAAATATAAACCTTGGCCAAAGCCGAATTACATGCACTTTTTTATACATCGATCCTTTGGCTTGTCAATACCATTATGGTACCATACAATACCTTTGCATCCACATGCTGCATCTTGGTCCGACCATTTAGACTGGTCAGGTTCAATACCTAACAGCAAATGTTGCGACTGCATCTGTAAGAGGTGCTTGGTGGCTGTAACTGCCGGCCTTTGCTATTAAGTATGAGGATAATGCTTGATTAATGAAACCCAGATGATTATCAAATGAACGAACAATGTAATGAGGGTTTGAAACTTTGTGGAACGATAAGGTAGACCAAGTCGTTTGTTTGTTTAATCGTCCAAGTGTATGTTTGTTGTACAGTTTTTCCTGCACTTCAGTGCCACTCTCTAATTGGCCGTACCATACCCTTTTTCTATTAGCCTAGACTTTCACGTGATTATTGTGTCTTCTGTTGTTTCCACAGGCTTCAGTTTTGAGTACACGAATTAGTTCAGACCGTCTGCAATCGCTTCTCTATTCAGACTCTCATGTCCCTGGATATTTTTGCGTGAGACATGTCCCTGGATCTTTCACCATAAGGTTCACGCGTTTTGTCAACCAAGGCCGTGCGCCCTGCCCATGCCCAATTCACATGAAGCATAATGAACTCCTGCCATTCTGTTTCGTGGCTTCCCTGGATTCAGGTCGAAAGGATTAAATGCCATCGCGGTCCTATTACACTCTTGCTAGTTTCCTGAACTCTTAACTGAATTGCCTGCTCAAGGCCTATGTTTTAATTAGATGTTTCAGGTACAACTTATGCAATATATAATATGTTGTGTATCCAGTTCTCTCCAGTAAACTTTCATGGCACCTGGAAGGTTGTTCTTGTGATTTGTGGTGATTGTCCGAGTTTCCTGCATATGTTTGGTTGGATGAACTTGTTGAGCATGCCTTCTCTTGTTGCTGATTGTGTTTGTCCGTCTGCATGAGTAGCTAGTTGGATGGATATATCATGTTTGCCATTTCTCGGGCTACCAATATAAGTTGTCCCACAATTTGTTCTAATTGGTAGGGCCATCCCTTCGAGGCTCAGAGTACCACCTGGTGGGCGTGTGCGGACACCCCTTGCCGGCCCCGAATGTCGGGGTTCGAAGGATGTCCGGACGACAAAGTGTCCCGCAATCATCCAAGAGGCCTCTTCTACTAGTCTCTCTGACATATGCGCACAATTCTTGATGGTTTCTACCGTCACACGCCTGGTACTGCTACCGTTACATGCTCATGTCCCCGACATGTCCTCTAGTTTAGCAATATTAGATCGACGCCTTGCCTTCATCGACAACGTATTCGTTGACATAGACTCTCTCTCTAACTTCATCTTTGCGTACTCGATTCTGGCAAAATCGGGGTATGCCCTCGTTCTGATGTGTGCTTTGTTCTGCCAAGAGTATGTCCGCACCTCGTCCTCAAGGACTCGGACTGCATCAACTTCGGTATCGACATTCCTCCTCTACGGTTGCCTCGACGTGTCTCCTTCACTCCCCACACGTACCTTGCACATGCGGCATCCCACTCGGCACCTCGACACCATCAACACCGACCATAACATCGATCACAACGACCCCTTGCATGGCTATCTCAACCAAGGCTGCACCGCCAAATACTCTTGGCTATCTTGACATCGGCACAAAGGCTATCACCTCGACCGATGGCCTCATAAGCTTCCTCTGTAGTGTAGTCCAAGCGTTCGCATGGTGACACTGTCCACGATGTCCTGCTCTGACTGCAGGGATGCTAGCACAGTGGTTTCTACTTCAGTTTCTATCCAGTCTAGCCGTTTGTGGTGCTCCTGTTGTTCATGACACTACTGGTTCGCTACGTATGAAAGGTTTTGATCCAAATGGTGTGAATGGGTTGCATGGTTTGTCCAAGGGGGGAGTGTTCGGATTCGTGTAAATGATGACATTGGCCATTGTTTTCAAACATTAAAAGGGTAGATCCGTTGTCACCGATTTAATTTGATTTGGTGGCCAATATGTTGGCGGTTCTTATTGCTCGAGCCAAGGAGGACAGCCAAGTAGGTGGTTCCACATTTGGTGGAAGGCGGAGTTTCCATCCTACAATATGCGGATGACACGATTTTATTTCTAGAAGATGTTCTAGAAAGCAGTCATTATGAAATTGATCCTGGCCTTTTTGGGACAACTCTCCGGCCTTAAAATTAATTTTCATAAAGTGATTTTTTTTGCTTGGGTAAGGCTAAGGATAAAAAAAATGAGTATTGTCACATTTTTAGGTGTGAGGAGGGTGCTCTACCTTTTCAAATACTTGGGCATTCCTATTCATTATCGAAAGTTGTTAAATAGAGAATGGAAAGTCATAGAAGATCGTTTTGAAAAGTTGCTAGGATCATGGGCAGGAAAAATGATCTCATATGGAGATCGTTTGGTCCTAATAATTCAGTTATAACAAGTTTTCCCATGTTTCTTCTATCCTTTTTTCAGATTCCAAAAAGGGTATGGAAAAGATTAGGTTTCTATCGTTCTTGCTTTTTTTTGGCAAAGTGATCAACATAGAAAGAAATACGCCTTACTAAATGGAACATTATTTGCCGTCCCAAAGATCTGGTGGTGGTGGGGGGGGGGGGGGGGGGGGGGGTCTTGGCATTAAGTTGTTAACATTAAAAACAAGTGTTTGTTAAGCAAATGGCTTCTTAAAATACTAAAATGAGGAGGAAGTTTGGCAAGAACTCCTATGTAATAAATCGAAAAAGGAAAATTACACGTACATGTGGGTACTGCTCCTATCCTGTCCGTTCATTCGGCATCTATGCACAGATCTCAAAGCACAGTTTGTTTCGCAATAGTATCCTCATGAGTAATAAAACCTAGCGTTTCTCAAATGATAAAATTGTTCTGCAATAATATCCTCATGTGACCAGATTGTTTTCTCAAATGAAAGACAACAACATGAAAATTTTCGATCTTGTGCATAAATAGTAAGAGCAGTACCCACATGTACGTGTAGAAAACCGCACTCTGTAATAAATACCTATATGGTAAACTCTATCTCAGGTTAGTGTCAAGCCCACTAACTCTCCTTTTTGGAAAGGAATCATGACAGTGAAAGCCAATCTTTTTGCACGTGGTTCATTTGTTGTTGGTTATGGACAGTGGACTAGGTTTTGGGAGGATATCTGGCTGGGGATACTCCACTTTCGGTACAGTACCCATCCCTATATAATCTTGTATGCCAAAAAAATGTTTTGGTGGCCGATGTTGTGTCAAATGCACCACCATTGGATATTGAGTTTCAGAGATATTTGACTGGCAATAATTGAAAGCCTGGTTAAACCTAGTTCAAAAATTAATGAGGGTCTCTATCAAATTAACAAGAGGCCAAGAGCTTTTTCTGTCAAATCAATGTACTAAGATTGTATGCATGGACATACACTTTCCTTCATAAATACCTTTGGAAGCTAAAAGTACCGTTAAAAATTAAAATATTTGTGTGGTTCCTCCACCAAAAAGTATTGTTCACAAAAGATAATTTGGCTATTAGAAATTGGACAGGATGTAAACGTTGTGTTTTTTGTTAGTCGGATAAAAATGTTGAGCACTTGTTTATCTCTTGTCCCTTTGCTAGACATATTTGTTGACTAATTCATTTCAATTTTAGTATCTCACTTCCAACTAGTGTTGCTAATATGTTTGGCAATTGGCTAGTCTGGGTTGAAAAGAAAACTAAGGCTAGAATTCGTATTGACGTTTGTGCTTTCGTTTGGGCAATTTGGAATTGCCGGAATGATGTTGTTTTTAACAAGATCGGAAATGCTCACTATTTGTAGGTTGTTTACAGAGCTACTTATTGTTGGATCCACATGTGGTCTTTCCTCCTCTCGGAAGATCAACGGGAATTGATAGATTATGGTTGTACCCGGTTGTTGGTGGTGGTCGAGCTATCTTCAACCGGTGTGGCTGACGGCATTCTAGACGACTACAAAGATTAGAAGCATATTGTTGTTGGTGTTTTGAGTTGGTTGATTTATGTAGCCACTATGGCTAATCCTTGAGCTATAATTTTTCTTCATACTTTTTATACTCTTTGTAAGAGTTTAAACGTTTTTATTAATTTAAAAGCCGTGTGCATCATCACGATGCAGAGGCTGGGGAGTCCCCCATTTCCAAAAAAAACTGGTTCGACCTGCTGAGGATGCTAGAGTAGGGTATATTCGTTTAGGGACATATATGATTGAGATAATATTTGATCCTTGCTTTTCTTCTACTCCAAGTTGAAAACGTGTACCTCTATATATACTTGCACACGAGACTCAATAATATATCAAACATATTACGACAAACTTATTCGTTTTTAGTGGAAATGGATTGAAGGCGGATTGGATAATGCCCTTCTCAGATGTGTTTCATATTTTTTTAAACGACTATGGACACAAATACATATGCAAATCGGATGTTCATCGAAGACAGATGCATATCGATTTTTTTATCAATTTAAAAGGGTTATAATTATTGACGGATATTTATACTAAGTCAACTATAAAAGGTCGACAGATAAATTTTCTGATATATTACACAACAGTTTCAAATGTAGTCACAGAAAAATAAAATTGACCAATTTACTGAGATGGGTTAAACTCTATAAAGTCTGTCTATAAAGCCATCAAATTTACCTCTCCAAATTTGAAAAAAACACGTGTTCCATTTCTAGGCGACACTGTTCCCAGCGTGAGTGTGGCTCGTATGAATGCTCCTGCCTACCTCTGCTCGTCTCGTCTTCCGATTCCACGCTTCTCAGCTCGAGGCGACGTATTAATGGAGGGTATGAATGCAGAGGAGTAGCTCGAGAGTATATCCGTTCTTTGTTGGCCCGTCGCCTTCATTTCCCCCAGTAACCGAGAATCTAGATGGCTTAGTGGAGACTGTGGAGTGTGGAGTGTGGAGGGATCACTTCGTGCTTGGAGAAGCGAACTCCAAGGAGCTGGGGCACTCAGGCATTCTGCGCGATGGCCGGAGGCGGCGAAGAGAGGTACGTACGTAAGGTCACTCGTGGTGCGAATCTTGGAGTTCTTTGTCCATCTTTCCGGCGCGGTAGTTTGATCTTGCTCATTCGGCGTCCACCACCTCTACAGCGTCGGCGCAGGAGACCTGTTCGACGGAATGCCTGGCAGGCTCCGCAACATGGGTGACAAGGAAGCGGATGTGTCTGACGGCGAGGACCGCTTGAGCGCGCTCCCGGATGATGTGATCCAGCGGGTGCTGTCCTTCCTGCATTCCGGTGAAGCAGTGCAGACGTGCGTGCTCGCCACTCGCTGGCGCAACCTCTGGAAGTCCGTGCCGTCCCTTTGGATTAACCACAGATGCTACAGTCATGATTTTGTCAATAGCCTGCTTCGCTACCGTGACCCAACACCTCTGGATGAATGTGAGATCCTTATTGATGATGATTGTACGGATGAGCTTTACCGAGATGCTGAGCGGTGGCTCCGTTATGTGGTATCGTCACTTTCATTCGACATGCTAAATTGTGTACATGGTTTGCCGCTATCAGCTGGGCCTCTCGTCTCCGAGCACTTGACAAGGTTAGATCTTTTTCGTATTGGGTCCAAGGATTTTCCTGTTGACGTTTCGAGCTGTCAATCACTCGAGGAGTTGGAGATTCGCCAAGGTGTCGAGCACTTGACAAGGTTAGATCTTTTTCGTATTGGGTCCAAGGATTTTCCTGTTGACGTTTCGAGCTGTCAATCACTCGAGGAGTTGGAGATTCGCCAAGGTGTAATCAACATTGGGAACGCTGGGACTCACTTCCCAAAATCTTTACGACTTCTAAGAATCAGAGATGTAAATTTTCTGCCCAAGGATACCCGGTCTTTTATTTCTGCGCCAGGTCTGGTTACCTTGGAACTAGTTGATTGTTTCGGGCCGACTCCGTTCCTGAGCACGCCATCATTGGTAACGGCATTAATCGGGATGGGACATAAGTGCCGGTATTCTTCTGGCTGCAAAGTCTGTGGTTGTATGCCATCCGTGGACTGCTGCTATGGTATATATGTTTGTGCGCTTCTCAAAGGGTTGTCAAGCGCTACGAATTTGGAGCTGATGGGTCTTAGCTCTATGGTATGTTTGCTCTTTTTTTCAATGGATATGCTTGCCCTCTGTTTTGCTGACTCCCTTTTGTTGTTTGTTGATATTCACTTCTGCACGAGTGTATCCGTTAAATATGGTTCAAATTAATTTTGGAACCATTTCAACTTATGCAACCCTTAAATCGTGTGGCTTTATTAGTTATGTTTCTGAACAAATCAAACGATGTAAAATCTTTTTCCACAAAATTAATCGCTATCTTTGCTTGTGCTTGCTTACTCGGAAAAGGAACTCTCTAGAAAGCTTGTATTCAGCTCAGTATTATTTAAATCATGTTATTGAAGTTAGAGCTTAAATTTCTCTTTAATTCTTCACTCTGTCCAGATCTTCAGAAGGGAGATACAATGGTGCCCTATGTTTAGCAACCTCAAAACATTGTTGCTTGGTGACTGGTGTATTACTGCTAACTTCAGCGGACTAGTTTGCTTTCTCCAACACTCACCAGTTCTAGAGATGCTTACGCTTCAACTTAGTATTTTGTGTAAGGTATATATACCTTCTCTATGTATGATGTCTTAATAATTGAAATTGCCATGTATTGTTGATTGATTCCGGTAATTTGTTTTGTTTTCAACAGAAAATTAAAACGAGCGAAGTCTACAAACCAAAGGGACAATTCTTGGTGTCAAAGCATCTCAAGGCCGTCAAAATCAAATATTGCAATGGAATTGGAAAGATTGACCAGATATTAAACGTTCTTGCTAACCATGGAGTGCAACCAGAACTAATTAACATTGAAATGGAGCCCTATATTGGCTGTAAGGCTATTACCACATTTATATAATATTTATGTATTCTGCATGCATGACAGTTGGGAAACTATGTGTAATTATTCTATTCATGTAAATCGCAAAATTTTATTTTTGTAGATAAACTAAAACACTAACTAATATGGAAATTTGGTAAACTAAACATTCAGCCATTTTTGTGTTTGGAAATGAAAGAATCCACCGAACTTAATAGATTGAAAGTGTAAACTTAGGCCAAGGCAGTATTACATGCACTGTTTTTACATACTTTGGCTTGGCAATGCCATTATGTAGCATAAAATACCTTGCATCTGCATCTTGATCGACCATTAGACTGTTCATGATCAATACCTAACAGCAAGCATGTCGATTGCATCTGATGAGGCAACAACTACAGGTCTACAGCTGCAAGATGTGGTTGGTGGCTGTAAGTGCATGCCTATTTTATTAAGTAGGAGGATAATGCTTGATTTCTGAAAAGCAACGGGTTTACTAAATGCATGAGCACTTTAATGAGGGTTTGAAACTGTCACATGGTAAATTAGAACTTCTGATTAGTTTCATGTTAATAACACATCTTTCAAGCATTATCATAAGTAGATTAAGTCATATGTATGTACCTTCAGTGATCCTAATTTAATTTCTTATACAGTTTTTCCCACACTTCAGTGGCCACTCGTTTATTGGCCGTATCATACCATTTCCTATTAGCATGGATACTGATGTGCTCAGTTGCTCATTGTGTCCTTTGTTGTTCCCACAGGCTTCAGTTGTACCAGCACGTAGTCGTTCAGAGTTCAGACCGTCTACTATCGCTTCTCAGTTTCCCGCGTTTTGTCAACAAAGGTTGTGTGCCGCCCTGCTCATGTCCCATTCACCTGAAGCAAGAACTCCTGCCCGAGTGATTGTTATGTGTCTCGCCTGGGTTCAGTTGGAAAGGCGTTGTTATGTGTCTCGCCTGGGTTCAGTTGGAAAGGCGTAAACTACATTGCAGTCCTGCTGCACTCCTGCCTGTTTCCTGAATTCTGTCCGGCATGAACTGAATTACCTTCTTAAGGACTATGTATTAACTAGATGTCTGTAGTAACTTATGCAATATCTAGTAAGTTGTGTATCCAGTTCTATCGAGTAAACTTTCACCGAGACCTGAAAGGCTGTTCTAGTAGTTATTTGTGCCGACTGTTTCAGTTCCCTGCATACGTTTGGTTTGCCACACTTATGGAGTAAGATTTCTCTTGCTGGTTGTGTTTGGCCGGCTCGACGGGACCTAGTTAGGCTAGCAATGTGAGTTCTCCACACGTGACCATTACCTCCAAGCAACAAAAAACTGTTATCATCGCAAAAACTCGATAAAACATCTATTCATGGCAGCCTCTTTGGGCGTGCTTTGGCCTGTCATGAAAGCTTGCAGCAGGAGATTGAATGTTTGTTGAACAAAAAATGCATAGTCCAAATACACGATTGCGCTAATAAAAGAATTGAGTTTGCAACGGAATTTAGAACCTGAAGCACACGTATTTGGAAGTGAATCCTAAAGCCAGATAAATGTATAGGCGTGTTCCAAATATCCCCGGAAGCTTATATGGTACACAACTTGGGGGGGTTAAATTGAAATCTCTTGTATTTTTATCCAAATATTCACACGCATGTGCATTAACCTCCTTTTGAACTGAATATGAGTATGCATGTATTTGTGGAAAATTTGCCTGTAAATGTTTATCTGAAATAATTTATCTTGGCAGCTTGGGATAATCCTAGACACTATGAAAATTTCCAGGATATTTGAATATAATCTGAATCAAAATCTAGTTTTTTAATGAACGAATAAATCTAACTTTTATTTATAAATTCAAAAGCCTGTTCCGGGCTTATTAGAATGTTTTGTTAACGTACATAAATTATCAAGTATACCATAACAAAAATGCAAATCCAGTGGATGGGAGGCTGCCGGCTTCACAAGAATTATGACCTTCCATTCCGTTTCAAAAAGATTATGACCTTCCACGTTGGAGTCCCTTCGTTCATGACGGAACATGGCACCGGGAATCAGACGTCTCGCGACAATCTTGTACTCCCTCCGTTCTGTACTAAATCTGAGTCAATTATTTCAGAACGGAGGGAGTAGATGGTTGTGCTATTTGAGCGAGCGTAAAACTATCACTTTTTTAGCCACACCTATGTTTTGGTACCACTTTTGGTTATGAGCGAAAATACTACCACATTTTTCTTTGGCTTCTTTTCAAAAATCAAATCCGGATCTTGATGATAAATTGACACGAAAAATGCCGACCTAGGCCCAGTAAGGTGACGTGGCACCAACCTGACTGGTGGGACCCATTTGTCAGGGCCAATTTGTTGACACGGACTGAGACCCGCATGTCAGCTCAAATAAAAAAAAACTGACCAACGTTCAGCTCTCGAACTCGCTTTTGATGCTCTAGGCCACGTTGTGTCCCCGACGACCAAACGAACGGAGGATTGGACCATAAGGTCGCCAGTGTAGCCGACAACGACCCAATCTAATTAAGGTGGGTGACGGGAACACGTCGACCTAACACCATTTATGTCGCGGTTGCGAATGGAGAGGAGATTTCATGCTCCCAAGCACCATTGATCCTGTTGTACTAAAAAATGGTACTTACGAGTATTAAAATTAAAAATTCTAAAAAAATACAGATGTAGTCAATGATGTATCCCACAAACGTGCAGAAACTCAACTTTAAATATTTTTTATTTTGTGCTACACGAAAACGGAAAAGGCGTGGATCTGAATATGTATATATTTAAATTCTCAGCTTTATCAGATTTTGTCATTTTTGCGTAGACCAGAATACAGAGTATTTTGAAGATGAAATTTTGCATGATCGTGGGATATATCATTCGCTACATGCATGATTTTCTCTGTTTTTTGAAACTCGTAACTTTTTGTTTCGAATTTTGTAAACAAACGGATCACTGGTGGTCGGGAAACAAAGACACTTTCCACATATACAAAGACATTGTATTATTCTTGTCTGTGGTGTCGCCCAAATACACGCTTTTGGTGCGTGCACCCAGCAGTTCTTCCGCGCCCCCAACGGGAAACTCTCCCCCGTGCCTCGTCGAGGAGCATCTTTCCGCCCTTGTGGACGGTCAAGTCAATGTGACCGTTGGACACAGAGCCGACCGGCGCAAGGAGAAACTCAACACGAGCAACACCACACTACCGCACCACGCCGAAGCCACCGCAGGCGACGAGAAGATGATGATGCCCACGGCCGGCGAGTCCCGCTCCCCCGTGCGCGCGCTGCGGCGGCTGTCCGGCGCCCTCCTCGCCGCCGCGCGCCTCCGCGGCTCCTTCAGCGCCTCCAAATGGTCCGTCCCCTCCCCCCTCCGCAGTTTCCACGATTCCTCGCGGTGCTGACCATCCGACGGGCGTGTGGGTTGCAGCAAGACGGAGGCGCGCATGGCGGCGGCGCGGATGAAGCTGCTGCGGAACAGGCGGGAGGCGCAGGTGCGCAAGATGCGCGGGGACGTCGCCGCGCTGCTCCGCGACGGCCGGGAGGACACCGCGCGCATCAGGGTACGTCTCGTCTCGCACCCGCACATCTTCTCCCGCTTTACATGTCCCGGCTTGCTCTCGCGACGCGTCAGTTCGCCGGAGGCGTTAGGGTCGTCGCCGCCTTCCTCCTGCTCGCTCGCTCTATCCCGCGACTCGCGGGCGGATCCAGATATCGCTGGCGCCGCGCGCGATAGCAAGAAATTGTTAGGTGCGATTTGGACAGGCAGAATCGGGGAACAGATTTCAGCAGACGGGGAAAAAATTGATGCGGAGGACAGGTATCGTTGGTGCGGCTATGGCAACAAATCGCTGGGCGATTTGATTGGGACAGACAGAATCGGGGAACCGATTTAGGCATGATACTAGTAGAAAACATTGATGCGGAAGAGATTTTAGCTGCTGCCTTACATTTTACCTCTTTTAATTAGCCGTTACTGGTACTACTTGCATTCCTTTTAATTAGCCGTTACTAGTACTACTTGCATTCCAGATAAGGAAGCATTTTAACTGTCTTAAATTTTCCGAGCAAAAGCAAGATTTTTATTTGTACCCAACCATGTTCAGTGGATTTTTTTACCCTAGTTAATTTGTGCTCAATCTTTGTTACACTTGAGTCTAATAAAACATTGAACAAATTAGTTTCCCTGATTGTTTTGTATGAACATGATTTAACCATTGTAAATTAGCATTTGTGCGTGTTAGTATACATTTGGGAAAAGGATATGGACATGGTACACAACTGTCGGAGAATAGCTGTAGCTACATACTAGTATGCTTACTCTATTACAGCTAGATAGCATGAAAAGGGGATTTAACGTTGCAATGATATATGCAGCTAGATAGATAATTTGGTTAAATTCTTCTCAAGGATTCAGATTTCAGCCATATGCAGCTCCATGCTACTATGCTACTCTATTACAATCCCCAGTTTCAAACAATCAGGAACCACTGTAGAATTTTCGTTTTAGGAGCTCCTTCAGTTAAGGAAATGCATAACTGGGGAAAGAGCCATCCTTTTCACCCTCCATGGCTTGCTACAGTCAGTACGAAAAAGTTGATTCCCTTCAGACCTTGCACTGACTGAGTGATGTGCACCATGACGAGCAGATTCAGTTCCCTCAAAGATCCATGATGACTTATTTAAATATCAAAATAGCTGGGCGTAAATACATGGAAACGGTTAACCCCTCTCTCAAGCAAGCTGAAACGTGTGAATTCAGGAAACAGATTCCTAACTGATTCCGGCAGGTTGTAATCGACTATATATTCCCAAATCTAAACTTATGTCCCTGCTCCCGTTCACCGATCCAAAAGTTAACGACCCTTCTCGCTGCTCCGTCTTACTCCACCTCTCGATGGCTAGACGTCTAGTCAAAATCGCGGCCACCATCGCCGTCACTGCCTCCATCGCCGCCGCCGGCACCGTCGTCGTTGCTGCATATGCCGTTGGATGCGCCGCTGCTAGCGTCACCTTGGGCGTCATTGTACCCGCCATCGTCGTCGCTGCACATCACTAGCTTGCTCTGGTTCTGGGAGGACCTCATTAGCTTGCTCGGTCTTCCATATAATGTCAGCCAGCACACCCGCCAGGAGAATCCTCTGAATACATCTGCATCTGCATGGATGGCGATGTAGTCTGTGGATTGGGCCTTACCTTAGGCTGTTTTTTTTCTTTTGTGGCACGAATTAGAGATTTGTTCGAACTTTTATTCTTCGTTGTTATGGGCTGTGTGCATCTTGTTGTGCAGAGGCTAGGTGTAAACTCTTTTGCTTGTACCGCCTGGATCCGACTCTTGAGTTAATATAGCTTCTTTATTGAAAAAAATCTGCCCCACTATTAAATGTGTGGAGAAGGTCTGCGAGATATATAACCAACTTTATTTACTTGACTGTGCAATTTTTACCATGTAACGTACCGAGTTTGCTTAGTTATGCTATCCCCAATACGTAGCTGGTGACGAGATGGGCAAAGTATTGGGCTACACTATCTTGATATCTAGGCGCGGACTGATTATGTGGGAGTGCATGATATTATAAGATTTCTGTAATACACAAGTTCAGAGTTGTGAAATTGATCAGAGAAGGAGCACATTTGCCAGTTTTCTACATAGTTCAAATGATCATGAAAACGGTTTCATTTGTCAAAGTTACGTAAATTTTAATAACCTTACATCATGCGGAAAAAATGAGAACCATTCCCGATTTAGCCACAGTTGAATCTTTCCCAATCAGAGAAAGAGCACATTATATTATCTTTAATAACCTTACATCATTTTACTAGTTTCTTAAACAATGCAAAAAAAATCACTTATATCTGATCATACTTGCTGTGTTTTGACTATAGTTATTTTCTGAAAAATCATGTTGTTGTTACATTTTTATGGCTAATGTTACATATGGCTCTAATACTACATTGAATTGTCTCTCCTGATTGCTAACCTTTGTAAATTAGAAGATGCGCATGTTGTGTACTCAAGAAAAGGATATGCACATGATACTTAACAATGAAAAGAATCACTGTGCATGTTGTGTACTCAAGAAAAGGATATGCACATGATACATAACAATGAAAAGAATCACTGTCGACCATATTGAAAATAAAGTTATTTGGTGTTTTGCAGGTTGAGCATGTAATTAGAGAACAGAACATTATGGCTGCGAATGAAATCGTTGAACTTTTCTGTGAGCTAATTGTTACACGCCTTCCCATTATTGCCAAGCAGAAGTATGGTATTCTTACAACATTTCTTTGCTTTCAGAATTATATCTGCTGAAAACCAGGTCCTAAACTTGTGCCACTGGCCAACCTTTTTTGTAGGGAATGTCCAGCAGACCTGAAAGAAGGTATCTCCAGTTTGATATTTGCAGCTCCAAGGTGCTCCGAACTCCCTGAACTCAGTCGGATGCGTGATCTTTTTGAAAAGAAGTATGGTAAAGATTTCGTTGCTGCTGCAGTTGACCTGCGCCCAAATGCTAGTGTTAATAACCTTGTAAGTGTGTGTATTTATTTTATATTCAAAGTCATTCATTGTCGCGGCTGCATATGTTTTTTTGCTAATTTCTGGAACTGATGTCTTTCTGAAGCTAATTGAGAAGCTGTCAGTCAATAAGCCTTCTGGGCAAACTAAGCTGAAAGTTCTCAAGGATATTGCAAAGGAGCATCAAATTGATTGGGATGTGACCGAGACTGAGCAGGATCTTCTTAAACCACCTGAAGAGCTGCTTGTATGTTCCCCCGGAACTCTAATGCACATACTTTTATTTCACAGGCTTTTTATGCCTTGACCTGATAGGTTTAACTCCTGTGCAGCAAGGACCTAGTTCATTTGTTGAAGCTTCCAAAATTCCTGTGAAGACTATGCTATCAGCAAATATTGTGCAACCCAATCCATCTAATTACAGGTTTCTGAATTCTTTCTTGGCATATATGTCTGTATACAATACAAATAACTTAAAACCTGCATAACATTTGTTCCTTACACAATCTGTTCTCATCAGCAGGTATGAATATGCTGATGAATATGATAATGGTGGTGCTATGCAATTCAAAGATGCTGCCTCAGCTGCTAGAGCAGCCGCGGAGTCCGCTGCTCAAGCAGCATCTGCCGCCAAGGCTGCGGCCGATCTTGTCAATAAGAACACCCATTCATCTGATGAATCCACCCATTCATCTGATGGAGATGAAGACTGGAAGACTACTCTTAATGAGTCTACTCATTCTAGCAGACGCCAAACGATGAGCAACACAAGTAGATCCTCCAGGAAAGAAAATGTATCCACCTTTGATGAGCCAAGGCCCCGTGGAAGCACAGGGAGGAGGTTCAGTGGACCGAACCACACGGAAGATACAGACACAGACCTAGTGGATTTGGGTACCGGGAGGATGCGCAGAAGGAACAGCCGTGCTACTCGCAAGGTGCACTCGGAGATAAAGTTTGATGATTCAGAGGGATGGAATTCGGAGGCAGAAGACGTAAGCGACGGGCGCAAAAGGGATAGCCGTGGTGCAGCTCGCAAGGTGCACTCGGAGATAAAGTTTGACAGTTCAGAGGGAGAGGATGAAAGCGCTGCGCGCAAAAGGGATAGCCATGCTGCTGCTCTCAAGGTGCACTCGGAGGTAAAGTTAGACAGATCACAGGGATGGAATTCAGAGGCAGAGGATGGAAGCGATGCCGAGATACAGTCCCTGGAAAGGCCACATCCCAGAAGAGAACAGTGCCGAGGAAATGGTCACTCCGATGAGAAAGAGCCAGACGATGAGTTCCCTGAGCTGCCAAAGGCTGCCTCCCGTGTTCATCCAAGCATGCCCCTGGATTTCGAGACCCTGACTGCACGCTTCGAGGCGCTGAGATCCGGGAAGCTTCCTTAGGACGTGTCTGTGAACCATGATGTTACTTACTTATTTGCTGCGTCTATATAACACCAGAACTATACACTAGTAGTAGGTTATAGTAGTGCATTTATATTGGAATTGCTGTTTCCTTGCCCCCAAAATATTACTCTTGTAACGTCCCAATTATGTATACACTATCTGAACTTGTGAATTGAACGAGAATGGGAACGTTTTCTGTTATCTTTCCGATGGCTGAGTGAAATTAACTCTGTTGTTCCAAAGTTAACTTTACAACATTTAACTCTAAGTTGGTTCAACTTTCACCATTAAACTCTTATAACTTTCACCACTAAGTTTGAAGTCACCTTGAAGGCAGTACGTAGTCAGCTGGATTTTAGAAACAGTGAACGTGTCTTCGTTCCAGAGGAGTAAAACGGAAGCCTCCTAACAGAGCCGCTGGAGGCATCAATGTCAGTAAGCTCGGTTTCTTGGATGCACAGGATCTGGCATGGAGTTGAGAGGATTGTCTCACTCACGGCGATCAGGGTGGTTCAGTTCACGAGTATTGCATCGACATAATAGATAACCAGTTTTCATTCATTGCGAAACACACAAACAACAAGAAGAAGAAGAAGAAGATAAGTTGGGCATAAGGCCGGCTAACACACACACACACACGCGTGAGGACAGCGACAACAACTAGGAAGCCTAGAGCAACATCAGTAGCTCTTCAACAGGCTTGAGCAGCAACCATAACAGTGCAGTTGCAACTAAAGACACATGACAAGAGAAACAGACCAGCACCCGCAGGTCTTCTTCACCCAACGCGCGCGGGCTCTACATAACACGTCCGCAGGTGCTGCTACAGGTTGTTGGAGATGGCCTCCACCGACATAACGGCGACGACCTTCTCCTTCTCGCTCAGAGACGGTGACGGCGACGGCGACGGTGGATGTATTATCCCTACAGAATGCAGTGCGTGCTTCAGAACGACAGACCTGACAGATGAACTGATGAAAACAACTTGGAAGCTACCGAGCAGAGGTCGGGCGCGACGGGCCGGCCACAGGCAAAAATTACCTTCGCATTTCGCCGCGAGGCGCCGGGCTGCTACGGCGTGCTGGCCGCCGCAGGGGCCGTAGATCATGTCGGGGACGTCTTCGATGACGAGGGCCGCGAATTGGAAGTCGGAATAATCATCCAGGAGGCAGAGGCACGGGATCACGTCGCCCGTCGCAGCCAGGGAGGAGTCCACGCCGGAGCGCACTACGGCGCAGCTTTCGCCGGCACGGACGGCGTCGGTGATAGGGTTGTCCGTCGCCAGGGCGTTGATGTAGAGTGCCAGGAGGCCGGTGCTGCACGACTCCGGCCGTGGCGGCGGCAGGCCGAGGCTGGCGGCCACGGCGGCGACGGCGAGGAGCCCAGACAAGAGGACCAGGAGAAGGCTGGGGCGCTGCATTGTTCAGCGTTGGGTTTCAGTACAGACTATACCTTCGCCTGTAGAAGAGCTTCTTCTCCGGCCATATTCACATGTATATAATGCGTTCTGGATCCAGTAACCAGTACCTACATGCACGAGGCATGCAGTGCAGGGGTACGTACCACGACGAGTCACGAGGTTTCATCATCCTGCAAAAGATCGAACGTACACGGTACACCACATGCTCTACGTGCTCTCTACGGCCCTGCTGCTCAGTCCTCACCCACGCATCGCCTCCGTGTGCAGTGACCTAGATTGTAGTACACCACCCATTCACCCAAACACCACGCCTTGATATATCGGCTGACATTAGTACGTAGCAACCGCTTTTTCACAAAAACTACGATTAACTTGTTTTTTCCAGAAAGCGAAATCCTGGTATATATACTGCAAACGGACTATCACTTATCCACAATTTTCTTGACCCATCCGAAGTTCCGAACAATCTTTTAGGTTTTTTTTTTCTTTTTTATTGACGATAACAAGGTTTTAGGTTGTTACACCAGAAATCATGTTTAGAGAAAACTGGCTCTCTAGAAACCCGGTATCCAAAGAGGGCCACATCCTGTGAATTAATGGTATTTCATACGAAAAACTCTTCTAACTCCCGAGCTCCAGTGCGCCTGTTCTTTTAAAATATCGAAAACCTTATTTTTTTCATTTCAATTTTTTTTTGAAACAAATCATACAAGTACATATACATGTCTTCTATGTACGCACAAATTTGTAGAGAAATATCTTTTCATACGTGATATGCACAAAAAAGGACAAATCTCCCAAGTAAAATGTGTTATTTTCAGATTTTGTGATTTTGGTGTAGGCTACAATACGATGTATTATGGAGTGAAACTATGCAGATATGTAAATAATATGTATATGTATCCACGATTTTTAATGATTTTTTGAAACTTTAAAATGCCAACGCTGTCGGGTATCTAGTTTTTTGTCAAGTGTATTTCTCTCGGAAATCAACATCTAGGTTGTATATCGGACATAACTGAAAAACACTCGGCAAACTTTTTTTTTTAAACAAAACTCGGCAAACTTCAGATACTTAGTAAAATACAGATACTCGACAACTAAAGAAAATACACTCTGCGGCGACCACCTGATCCAGGGTGGGTCAAGATCAATGCTGATGGTGCAATCAACTCCTTGGCCGAGGTAGGAGGAGCAGGAGGAGTTGCCCGTTCGGACTCCCTGTTCCTGGGTGCTTGGAGTAAATGTTATGAGGGGATTTCGGACCCGCTCATTATGGAGGCATTAACTGAAAAACACTCGGCAAACTTTTTTTTTGAAACAAAACTCGGCAAACTTCAGATACTTAGTAAAACTAGTAATTGTGCACGTGCAATGCACGTGTTGTGCTTGTACCTAAAAATAAGAATTTTACAGTATATATACCGTCAACATTTACTGCCATCAAATATGTGTAAGTATAGTACAATAATTTCTACTTTGATTGTAAAGTTTGGAAATTCGGTATTAATATAAATATGCGATAATTGGAACTCTTCCTCACAACGATATATTATAGAAAAAACATTACTCTCATCGATTTTAAACCTTGTAACATTATAATGTGGAATAATATGAACATCAATTAATGTATCATCTTTGGAAACCCTCACTATCATATCATGGTCTATTGATCACACCTTATGATAAGTTCGAATAACAGGAACACATCATTGGCAAAGTGAGAACATGTCTTGAAGACAGTACAAGTATTTATTTTGTTTTATTTTGAACACCTTTATGACCATGAACATAAAGGATGATAAACACCTTCTCCTCACATAGTCACACAAACATTACACTATCAAGCATCAATAAGCCGATCAAAATTTGCAAGGAATACTGTTAAGAACTTTAATCTCACTATTAATAGTATTGCACACCAACATAGCATCTTCCCCCTCATACTCCTTAGAAATTCCAAACGATATTGATGCAATAGGATTGCACGCCACCACAACATCCTCCAAGCCACAATCTGTGATCCACTAAAGTCAGTATGACTTGTCAACCATCCGTTCTAGGTGCGACGGCAGGGGCGGTAAGCACCACTGCAATTTTCATCTTTCGAAAAACATCTGTACAATTCTGTGTGCATTGCCATTATGCACACTTTAACACATATATCAGCCAATATACTCAAGTATTTCTTTTATATGCACGTATACAGGATGGGCCTGACATGAATCCTTGGTGTAATTAGCGTCTTGTCAAGGCAAATTATCATGTACTCCTAGAATCAATAAATTTACATGCACATACTTATTCTTTTATACATAGACAAATTGTGATAACCCATAAAAACATATATCATCTTCTCTGAAGTTTAATCTATATATACTTGTCTCACAATAAAATCCGATGTGGCAAAGTCGAGCAATGAGAAATTCTAATAATTCATATCCGAAAGATAGTTTGCCTTCACACGGAATATTGGCCTTGGAGAAAAATAAAGCACTGAACGTCTGAACCTCCGCCCCCGATGAGATTTTGCACTCGGGCTCTTTACCCCTGCCCACAAGAATATACCATTATATGTCGCTCATTAAGAAGCTGATTCTACCTTGCTCTTATTGATCCTTGCATCAGAATCGAGAGCTTATTAAAGCATTTCCATAAGCACTTGCTGGGTACAGATTAAGAATTCAACTAACTGATGGTTCTGTTTAAGCATTTGAGCAAACTTCCAGTCCGTTCCTACATGGAAGAGATGGAGGTTGAAGCAGCTAGTAACACGAATCCCATATTCCACAGTTTTCTACTCCGTAGGTCGGAGAGGCTCCTAGTTAACAATTGTAACAAGCAAGAACAGATGAACATCAGCCACTTATAGTACATGTGTTTGTGAACAATACATGAACATCCAGATCCAGAGGAAGAGGAGCCGTGCTGGCTGCTGCAACAAGCGAGGAGGGTGGATGTTTTGACGGCTGACAGTCGGAGGACGGGCGGGCAAGCTTGGGGATCATGGGCCCGGCGGACGGACGAACGGGCGGTCTTCTGTCGGCGGCCTCCGCGTGGGATAGTGCCAGGCAACAACGCCTCTGCCTGCGAGCAGCATCTTGCAAGGGCTGCAGCCTGCGACGCTCGGCTACAGGGAGAAGTCTGGAGTCACGACGGTGTTCCTCCTGGGAGCGACGACATGCTAGGAAGAGAAGGCGGCGCAAGATCCGGGCAAGGCGGGAGTGGCGCAATGGATGGAGGGCTGGGCGCTGTGGCGAGCGGGGGAAGGTGTGCTCGGGTGGGAGGAATTTACGGGAGCCATGGAAGGTGTGGTGCTCTTTCCGTTCAATTCCGTGGTCAGTCTCCGTTAATCGTAACCGTTTGATTGATCAATCTGTGGCCCTGATTGTTTGGATCACCCCTGTCTCTCCCTTTTTATATTAGTGGTGATACAGATACTCGACAACTAAAGAAAATACACTCTGCAAAACTACACGACACGTACGTGTCCATACTGGCTGCGCTTAACAGCTCCGTGACAACGAGAACTATTTACCATGAGTGTCCACTATTAATGGATACTTGACATATAGGTGTCGAATTTTGCTGCCATTTTTCCGGCAAGGAAATTCATTTCAGTGTCCTACGTGAGATACTTGGCAAACTTTGAGCGGGACAATTATTGTTCAGTCATTTTTTTTCCTTGCCGACAACAAGATCTTTGCGGCGTGTCTTGGAAATTCATGAGAGAACAAATGTAGTTTTCCCGCCATTTGTTCCCGTCACCTACCCCATCAATTTATCCACTCCACCCACGGTTGCACTTACCCCCGCCTCTTTATCCATTCCACTGACACCCGAATCGATCTCAATCGGGTCCTTATCAACTCCGGACAGTTGTCAACTTCACACACACCACGCCACACACACCATACCTCCCCAGTATCCAGTCCGCTCCATCCCGACCGGTACTGCCTCATGCCACAGCTTCGTTGTTGTCGACATGTCCCGTTGGTTTGTTGGCGGCGGTTCAGGGTCACGCCGCGGCCGTGCCTCGATGCCATCGGAGGCGACTAGTGCCCGGCGTTCTCCACCGCGCGGACGTCGAGCTCCCACCGTGCTCCCACTTCTGAGCATTTTTCCTCCACCTTTGTGCTGCCTCCCACTCTGAGGGTCTAGCCTTAAGAACAAGCAGCTGCGAAGGAAGAGGCAACACTTGCGACATGGAGGAGTATGCTTTAAGACATTCTGTTAAGGCCGAAGAAGGATGAGAAGAGGTGTGGGGCGGCCCCACGCGTGACCTAGAGGCAGGTCAAGCACGAGACATTAGGTGTTGAGCTCATTTCCCATGATGAACATATTGAATCTGTTCAAGTAGATAATTATGATTCGGATGAGGATGATCGTCTAATCGGACCCGCCCCTTCCTTTTTCTTTAAGTCTCTAAGGGTTACTACGAGATAGAAAGCGCGAATCGGCTTGCCTATGAGCTCAACACCTAATCCCTATGAGGCTGTTCACCGTAACAACATAGAAAATATAGGTGACCGAGGAGACGCCGGTTCAAAATAGCATGAGCATTGACAGCCATCGGTAGCTTGAATAAAATGTATATGTACTTTGGTTGTTAAACTCATGTAGTTGTACTTTAGTTTTAAATTAAATTGTACTTTGGTCGTTTTTAGCACTATGTTTCACTCGTGTGGTTTGCCGCGTGTGAACTATGTAGTTGGCATTATATGTTTCAACTTTGTTTTTCGGATTGAAAAATACTAACGCTGTGTTTGGATGTAGGAAAGTTTGCTGGGAATTGAATTGGATTAGCAATTCCATTTCCCCGATGGAAAGGAAATGGACTCCAATTTCAATTTCGCTGTTTGGTTGTGACTGGAATTTATGGCTGGAATCGGAGGGTAGAACACGATTCCAATTCCTGTTTGGATGTATGAATATTGGAATTGAATGTTTTGTTGAGATTTGATAATATAAAAACTTGTTACGTGTATGAGAACAATTGTATGTGTATATTTGAATATTGATATATTATTTGCACATATAATAACATTAAAAATTCGAAATAGTGACAACGACAATCTCTAAAAATAGCACAAGTCGATAATTTATGTCTCTTACACATACCACAAATAGATCATTGGCGAACAACAAAGTGCATAGTATACATCAACCAAACGGGAACTTGGTACAACACAACAATGACTTCATATCGCTCTCGTGTTCATCATCCACAGCAGCAGATATTAATTCAGTAAAAATCCACAGACAAAAAACCGTCGCACAATTACCACAACAGGATTCCAACACCTCAACAAAACGATTTAAACTTCTCTTCCTGGTTTCAAGTCATTCAGCCGAGCATATCATTATTTCCACAAAGCAGCAAAACTAAGAAAGTGATTTAACCCCCGAATTGGTTTGGGTTTGAGACAAGAGGTCCACAAATCATAAACTGCATATGCACGGGTTCTAGCCGCCGGAGGACGGGAAGGAGGCGGTGTAGGGAGGAGGACGGGAAGGAGGAGGTGTAGGGATAAGGCCGAGGGAGAACTAACCTCCATCGCCGTCGTCGGATTCCTTCAGCCGTCGAGGTGCCGGGCGAGCGAAAGAAAACTTTCCGAGCCTTTCCCAGGTGCGGGGCTCGGAAAGGTTGGGAGTGGGGCGTGCGTGCGGAGGGGTATCGCGCGGAATTGGATCGAGTTTCTAGCCTACAATTCCTAGACCACTCCAAACGGTTGAATTTGCTGGGCAATTCCAGATTCCCCAATTCCAGCCCAACTTTCCTACATCCAAACACAGTGTAAGTTTACACCAAGTCTTGTTCGCATTGAAAAATATACTCTCTTTGCCAAGTATTTTTCAGATTTTGCGGATTATTTTCGATACCAATATCGTGTTTTCCAGTAGTCCTCCATATATTATACAGTAGATAAAATTTTCCAATGTAACCGTGCCATATTGGAAAAACTGTTTGCGGTTTAGCGTAAGGGACGCGACTACACAGTGCCCGGGCACTGTATAGCGCTCCGCGGTGCCCCCCCTGTCCGAACAAGAGACTTTCACATATACCTGGGCATGGGCAGCCCGGCCCGACCAGCCCGGCCCGGCCCGAAATTCCCGGGCTTGGGCCCGACGGGCCTAACCACTGGGCGGGCTTGGGCAGCAGATTTAGGCCCGATGACTGTTATTGGGCGGGCCTGGGCAACAGATTTTCGTGTTTTCAGAAAGAAAGCCCGGCCCGAGGCCCGACGGGATTTTGTAGTTATGGGCAGGCCTGGGCATGAAATCTAGGCCCGATGGTCGGGCCGGGCCGGGCCTGGGACTGGGTTTTTTCCCGCGGGCTTTTTTAGGCCCGGCCCGAAGCCCGGCCCGGCCCGCCTCATGGCCAGGTATACTTTCACAAAACGGCAAAAAGTGGTACGTCTGGTCCTTTTTGGCGTGGAGCGCACGTGGTAGTGTCTGGTGCGGTTATGCTCGCTAAAGCGAGGGAGAGCGCGTCCCCAAGACCACGTGGCCAAGTCCAGACAAAACGCCCGACCCGAGATCTGGCAAAACCCGCATCTACTGCCTTCTTTCTCCATCTGATGGCGCAAGAAAACTCCATGGATGATCTAATTACAGCTTTCTTTCTCCATCTGGTGGCGCAAGAAAACTCCATGGATGATCTAATTACAGCAGAAACTACATGTAATTGAACCAAAAAGAACAGAGCAGATTTGCAAAGCTCCCAATCCATATGCCTGAAAGATCACAGCTATAAGGAGAGCAGAGCTACAAGAACCTGGACGAAAAGGTAAATATTCTTCAGCAAAAGAACTTTCAGAACTGCCGAATTTTTTACAGTTGCAAATACAGACAAGATCACGGCAGATGTAAATTTAGTACTCCCTCCGATCCATATTAGTGGGCATAGCTTTGTCTAAATTTATATATATCTAGTTAAGTATTTAGACTAGATACATGTGTATCTAGACAAAGTTGTGCCCACTAATATGGATCGGAGGTAGTATAAAAATACTGGACAAATAACATGCTACTTTGATAGTAGCATCGGATTATTAGTGGCCATGCATTACTACAATAATAGTATAAAAATACTCAGCAAGCCAAATTCAGTAGAACAACAGGAATAGACAGTACAAATTTACTTATACTAGGGGTATGACGGTGCAAGCAAATCGTGTTGAGTGGTGTCAACAACTCAACGGGTCAACGTATACGCATGAAAATTAAACCATCTAGCACATTTGTTCAACCAACTATGGCTATACTAGTGACATTTTCTTGCATGGGAACATCATCGGATGCTGGGATCAGATTCAATAGAAAAAAAATCACAGGTCAAACTGAATCAACAAGGAACATTGGGCAGCTTACATGCTGGGAGTGTGCCCTTGTTTTCCTAGCCGATAGTGATCATGACCTTCTCCAACTGAATAACAGGGGAGAGCGGGGTACCGGTGACCTCCTCCAACCGAATAGGGCGCCGCCGACCTCCTCGACGGCAGCGGTAGAGCAAAAAAAAAACACCAGTCCAGCTTGACCAGCAAGCTGCAGAGCGCCACCCAACAGCAACATACTCCTCCAGAAGCCACCGAAAAGCCCTGCGCTGGTCCTCCTCGTGGCAATACAACAACCTCATGAGCCTGATAATTAAAAAAATATCAGTTTGATCCAACCGCCACCCATGTATTACTTTGGAGAAAGAAAGATCAAACTGCATTACGAATCCCATGTATGAAACTTGAGCAATTCTCCCTCCTTGCTTCATTCATCTATGCTTATGATGTAGAAGTACAAAAGCAAAAATAATGTTGACAAGAAAAATTACATGTGTAAAAAAGCTAGAATAGAAGATTAAAAGAAGTGGTCTCTAATATACTATGCACTATGAATGAGCTACATTTAGAAGAAAAAACTAAAACAACGTCTCGCAAAACTTTAGTGGCTGCCATTGCAAAAGTAATGCTTTATGGAACAACACACATTTTCACTTCGCAATGTACATTTCAGAAATTCAGGCTACGACTGAAACTACATGACATATTTCAAAAATTACATCAAGAGACGTTTAGAAACTAAATAGTTATATAAAGTAAATCTAACAAGCTGACACTACATCCCAGACTTCAGAAAAATACATCCTGAAAAAGTTCAGAAGCTAAGAAGTTATAAAAAGCACATGCAGGAAGTTGAAGTTACATCTCAGAAATCAAAAGGAATATTGGAAAAAACTCAAAATCATACAGGCAGTTAATGTAAAAATATAGCTCTATTTGAACTAAAATACACCCAAAAAACAACACAATTACATCACATATTTGTGTCAATCAGACCATACTGACTTAAGCATTCGAAAATGACATCCTATACAAAAAATCATATAGGCCATGGATGTAACAAATATAGCTCAATTTGAACTATACATCCACATAACACATGCTCACAACGTCAGGTTTATGTGGACAAAACCAAGGAAATTTACATCCTGTACTGCAGTTGTACAAGCAATGGATGCAACAAATATAGCTCTATTTGAACTATACATCCACATAACACTTGCTGACAACGTCAGGTTTATGTGGACAAAACCAAGGAAATTTACATCCTGTACTGCAGTTGTACAAGCAATGGATGCAACAAATATAGCTCTATTTGAACTGAAACTACAGCAAATAACACATGCTGACAGCTAAGTCAGGATTATGTGGACAAAAAAATACTTTTTTTTGCCATGTGAGCAAATACATACTAACTGGGGAAAGTACATCATGTAATCTAGTTATACACGCAATAGATATAATAAAACAATTATAGTTGAACTAAAACTACATCTTCATGTCAGATTTATGTGAACAAAATACATATTAACTGGGGAAAATACATCCTGTACAGCTGCTGTATAGGCAATGTATGTATAAATAACTATAGTTGAACTAAAACTACATCCACATGTCAGGTTTATATGAACAAATACACACTAACTGGGCATACTTTCTTCCGAGCCAAACCTACTAGTATAGCTACTGAACAAACAACAGTCATCATTCAGCAACACATATTGGTAGCACTGAATCAGTTGAAACAATTCAACTGTTAAATGCTGATATAAAAACGAGGAAGAAGAAGAGCAGTGCTACCCAAGCAAGAGTCCGGAGTGAGCTGCCATCCCTCGTGGAAGGCCTCCGGCCGTCCGGCGACAGCTCGACCTGGACAAACGCCATCTTGGGCTCCAACCTAGACGTGCAGCCGTGCAGGCCCTCCCCAATCCCCATGGTGTTCACCACGAGCCACTGTCGATCCCACCTGACTCGTGAGCAGGGGAGGTCGTCGCTGCTGCGTGTGGGAGACCAGCGTCCGGGCCTGCTCGGCTTCTTCGCGAGCGTCCGCCGGCACCGCCGAGTGAGAGGTGGTGGAAGTAGGACCAGCCCTCACCGCGGGATATTGCGGAGGCGGTGGACCTCTTCTCGGTCGAGGACGCGCGCCACTCTCCTCGTGCGCAGCCTTCTCAACGGCTGGTCGCCGTCCGGTGGCGCCGGTCCTCTTCGGTAGCGGCGGTGGGCGGCAGAGATCTGGCTAGGCTATTGGGGGGCGGCGGCGCGGGTATTCTCCAGGAGCGGTGGTGCCGGCGGAGATCGGGCTACAGCGGTTGGGAGCAGCGGCGGCGTGGCTATGGATGCGCTAGATGGTGCTCGCCGGCTGTAGTTGTCCAGAGAGAAGTGGGATACGACCCCGGGGATGGTGCTTGCCGGATCGCCGCCGATGAGATTGGAGAGGCAGAGGGAGAGGAATGCGAGCGGAGCAAGAGGGGGAATGGGGAATCGACTCGGACGCGTCAGCATGTGAGCACTCTGTAACGCCCGAACGGTGCGCGGGCACGTAATAGATTTTGCGTTAGCGTAAGCCGATATTTTACAGTCTGGGTTTCGCGGCATCAAGCTCATCTTTGCACATGGACCCACGGAATAATTGCATTTACAGTTTACTGAATAATATGGCGTCACTCTCGCCTCTACTGCCTGGCCACCGCCGCCGCTGCCGCCGCCGCGCATATCCGGGGCCCCTCCATCGGGATATATCCGCCTCGCCGTCGGGCGAAGGTTTGGTCTACGCCTGCGCGGCGGCTCGATCACCTCCTCCGCTGCACACTCTGGTGAGGGTTTCGAATCGAATAGGCCCTCTAATCAGCAGCAGATAGCAGTTACTGCCTCACGGCCGGCAGTTGATGCTCTTTTGTGTAGATTTAGTAGACCTGTTTGTTTAGACTCGGGGAATACATTCCCTAGTCTCTCAAATCGCAGTGGAGGCTTCTAATCGCCGCTTTTGCTTCTTCTCAGAAATTAAGATTCAGAGTCGCCTAATGACACACCGATAGCGAGACAGATTGAATGCTTTGTAAGAGGTTGTGCCCAAATGGCTAAACCTCGTCATATAACTATTGGTCGCAGGCCATTTGACATGAGAAGCGGCAGGCATTCTGGAGCTGCCGAAGGCCGGATGTGACTTCTGCTGTGCTTGCACGTTGTAAGTTGCCGTTACCTCTGAATTCTCTCATACTTGTGGTCTTGTGGATATATACATTTTATTTCAGATTTTGCCCTTTATAGAGTATAATCCGACATATTTCCCCAAAAAGATGCATTTTGATATGTGATGTTTTCCTGAGTACTGCGTTTGAGGGTCTGAACCTGCACACTGGTATATGCACAGTAGGCCTAAATTGCAACATCATAAATCATGAATTCTGATGGCGCCCTGGTTAAAACTCCAATCATATAGATGCCACTAGAATTTGAGCTTATTTAGGTGCCATAGGATGGTGAGGAATCAGCTGCCCGCCTGCTGCATTTGAAATTAGAAACCAGGTACTGCCCACAGCAACATACTGACCAGGAAACATGGGTTGAATGTAACAAATCACATGATATGCTGCAAATCAAAACTAGAACACATGTCATGATATTGCAGCAAGTTGTCTGAGTTTAATACCAACTTGACCAGTGGCCCAAGAATAGTAGGGGCATGCAGACATTCAAACTAGTTGTTCAGAAGCAATGTATTGTGAGCATGGACAACCGTCGACTATGTATCTCAATCTCAGGGGATATCCAGATCTATAAACAATCGATATCTCACTGCCAACAGAACTGTCCCCCACTGTTCACACATTGGGCCTAACTTACATGTAGTCCTCATGAGTCATGAAGCATGCCCCCGATTCATTAAACAGGTCAGTATGGCAGCACATTGTGATATCCAATCACCCAAACACTACCACTATTGTGTCCAACAAGTACCAAAGAGGTAGCCTCTAAACATTGCATGTGAAGCTCATGGCCTTGTCCCTTGCCAGCTTGCTTTGATAGCTGCACTTAAGCTGCATGCTTATCCCAACCCCTATATATACATCAGCTCTGCATCATCGGTTCCATCCACAAGCAAAGCACTACAGCTAGCTTACTTGACACAAAACTCTGAGCTTTCTGCCAAGAAAAAAAGGAGATACAACCATGGTCAGTTCCAAGAGACTTTCTCAGATGATAAAGAAGTGGCAAAGAGTGGCAGCCATCGGGAGGAAGAGGCTCCTGTGGACGACAGTGAAAGAAGTTGATGAGTGCTGCACATCTGTTGCAGTGAAGGGCCACTGTGCCATGTACACTGCTGATGGGAGGCGGTTCGAGGTGCCATTGGTGTACCTCAGCACAACGATCATTGGGGAGCTCCTGAGGATGTCTCAGGATGAGTTTGGCTTCACAAGTGATGGGAGGATCACACTGCAGTGCGATGCGGCAGTGATGGAGTATGTCATGCGTTTGCTAAGAAGGAATGCATCAGAAGATGTAGAGAGAGCTTTCCTGAGCTCAGTGGTGAGACCTTGCCACTATGGAAATTGTTTGGAGCCATCCATGGGAGTTAGCCAGCAAGTTGCTGTTTCTAGCTTCTGAAGATTCAATGTTTGTGTTACCTTTTTTCAGTCCATTTTTTTGGATGATGTAAATAGTTCTATAAAGGAGATAGGAAATGAAAGAATCATATAGCAAGTTGACCATTTGACTCCCGTCTTAACTCCTGACTGCTTACTCCCGCAACTCCTTTGTGTGACAAATTAAGCTTGATTATATATCAGGTTTTATTTGCTAATCATGTATGCCACATGATTGTGACAAATTAAGCTAAGGCTTATTGCATAAGACAACAAAATTCAGACTATAGAATGATTTGACATGCTGATTTGACCAAGGGCACCAAAAATTTGAAGATAATTCAGTACTAATTTAGCAAAATGGTACATCGGCATGGTCAGGTAGAGTTATATCTTTTTTAGTAACTGTTAGAACCTCTTGCAGATCATCAATCTTATTCGAGGCGGTCAAAACTAAAAAGAAAGTCATGAAACCTGTTAAAATCTCATAGGAAATTGTAGGAACAACAAGCGAAGTGATGCTGCTAATAAAATAGACCATCAACTGAAGAGGTGATGTGAGATTATCAAGCAAGTTTTTTGGATATGTAAATACTTCAGCAATAATTATTTATGGGCATAACCAACTTTCTGACTATATATCTCCATCTTAGGGGCCACACTATATATTTACTAGCTAAGTGCCCGTGCGTTGCAATGGATAAAAAACATTTATACGTGCCTATGGTTATGAAAAAACATAGTTTGTACGACACAAACATGTGAGATTTAATCCTTAGTTTGTCTGAAGACAATTAGAAAATATGTCAGATATGTTGGATTTCAATCCAGTATTATTCCAAACAATCCTCTCAAGAGTATGGCCTATTTTCACTCCTCTGCTTTCATCATGAATATGCAAGTCAAAACAAAGAAGAGTTTGCAGCACAATCACTCAACAATGAGTACGTTATGTGCCTCCAATCATTTCTATAAATAAAGGATTTAAAAAAGAATCATGTACTGAAACATGTATAGAGACTTGGGCCATCAGAGAACAAACTTTTACTGAAACATCTTGCAACTATGGTCGATCATGCAATATAAACCATTCTAGTTGCATAGGAGCCAACTTATATATTCTGATCAGAGTTTAAGCCTCAAAAACAAATTTTGATCAGAGTTGTATGACAACTATAATATTTCATGCATGTGCAAGAAGGCTAGCTAGTGCACGTTGATTGCACCAATTCATTCAGCGATGCAAAAAAAAAAATGATTCTGTTTAGTCTGTACATTGTATATGCAACTGATGTCGGATAAATGCATTAGCGACAAATAAAGCAGAGTGGGACATTGTTTGCAGATACAATCAGAGTTACTATTCAACGCCTCTTGGACAAAAAAAATGCAAAAATGGGTCAAGCTTCCATATAGCGAACGGTATAAAAGGCCAAATGCAAGCAAATATCTTGATGGCCAGCATGTTCTATTTGCGGCTGTGGGAGGCTAGCTGGCAGGGCCGTTGATCGTTTTCAACGCATGTAAGGCAGTGGCGGCAGCTGCAATGGTCCTTGCCGTTCACTCCCCGGAACACCATCAGTGTACATACATTGGCTTCATATTAGTTACCAGAAAAGCAGTGCATTGCCTGCTGATAGAATTTGTAGAAGCTGTTAATTTGGTAACAACGCGTACCCTGCTATCTGCGATGATCAGAAGAATATACCATGTGTTTGGACTTAGCCTTGCCACCGAAAACCTGGTCCAACCATCCTAGGCAAAGACTATGAGCTCCACGAGCGGGCAAATATCTCACTACGAGACTCCAGCTCACGTATAAGTGATTGTCCAAATGAAAAGCTAAGTAACAGAGGTACTCTTATCCAAGCAAGCAGAAGGCTGATATGATCAGCCATAGAACTGAGGCTCTCCTAGACCCTGCAAGGCTGCACACAAGAAATTCAGTTACGTCAAGTCGGTAGATGTGAAACAATGAAGCTGTTTGTCGGTACGGATAACCATAGAAAAGAGGTGTTTTCCATAAATTACTTTACGTGTGAATTTTGGCAGCTGGTTTTACTCTTCTTCTGTGCACTGGCTCAGATTGTTCGAGATAACCTTATAAATGCTACTATCCAGATGTAGGTAATTATTCTTAGTCTGAAGAATCTAACAAAACAAATTCAACTTAAGAAATTCAGAACTATCTAGTGCAAGCAGAGCCCGATGCTGGAAATGCTATTCTTTTTCAATACCCGGTGAAACTGAAATAGAATACTCCAACTTCAAGACAATTGCTACTATTACCTAAAGTTTACTGAAGAAGGAAGTGTTGACCTTGGAGTTCAGCACGTTCAGCGCGAGACCAGACTCGATGATCTTGGGGTTTTGTACCTTGACTGACGGACAAATCCAGTGGATGTATCTGGACGCCCACGCGTTTCTGTTCTTGATACCGCCTGCTGCTGCTCACCATGGCGATGGGTAGAGTGAGTTGCAGCATGCAGACTGAGACAGGTGAACGACAGTAGTCCGAATAACAGCAACATATCACATGTGCCCTTGATCTGAAGGAGAAAAACCAGAGAACATGCACTTGCCCCAAAATCGCGTTGCTCCAGTGGCCGGCGTCGATGGGTGGCGAGGGTGCCGAGGTAGAGGAACTCGTTGCTAGGGTTGGAGGAGGTGGGGCATTGGCTGCGGCTTGACCTGCATTCATTCCTCCTCCTCCGGCGAACGGACGTTGCGGAGGAGAAGCCGTAGGAGATCCTCGCGGCGGCGGCATTTTCTGAGCGCCAATTATTAGAGTAGAGCCGGCGGGAAAAGGCGGATGGAGAGGACGGGGGTATCGCACGAAGGGATGGATCATGGAGGCCTGGAGGGGAACGTGGGACGTGGGAGTGAGGGATCGGTTAACGCTGGGTTTTTTCTCCGGTTTTTTTGTACGAGATCGTTCGGAAGGGTGGGAAGGAGGGCGACGTACCACGGACTACGGACACCACCGACTGCGCTTTAATATAGTAGAGATTCAGGATATGATCAAGCACTCAAATAAATTGGATCATGCTGCACAATCGTAAGATGGTATACGTTGTTGGTGATCGTGTGACAGATCCTTGCACAAACTGAAGTCTAACTAATAAGTTACGATCAGATGGCTAAATCTTGTAGATTGCCTGCAGGTTATTCGACACGGGAATGCGGCATTTCCGAGATCAGCCGAGGGCCAGATGTTACTTTCGCGATGCTTGTAAGCTGCCATCGTCGCCTCTGAATGCCTTCATTTTTCCACGTGCATATCTTGATTTCAGAATGTATCTTTTCAATGAATATTCTGACCTAGTCTCAAAGTAGGATGTACTTGTGATTGCATTTTATTAAGAATTATCTTTCTTGAATGCTGTTTCAGAGGATCTTATCCTGCACACACTGCTGAATGATATATAAACAGGAAGCCAACATTATAACATCATACACCATGGTGACACTGGTTATCAAATAGATGCACTAGAATTTGGGTCTATTTAGGTTTCCTGTAGGACATTGAGGATACAACAATCTCATTTTACAATTGAAACAATGCAAGCAACTCCCACAGGAAAATAAAGACCAGGAATCATGGCTCGAACGAGGCAATCACATTGATGCACTGCAAATTCAAATTATGTATTGCTACAAGTTGCTTGAATTGAATACCGACATGTTCAGGGCCACAAGCATTGTCGGTGCACATAAATTTTGGCTCTATCAGTCTTCTCACAATAACATGTTGGCTAATTCCTACAGGTGGAACTGCATAGTACGGTGGCATCGCCATGGAGTGGAGGAACGCCGCCTCCGTCTCTGCAGAGGCCTTCTCCTGAGAAAGGACATGGCGTACTCCGTCACCATGGCGTCACATGGCAGCTTGATCCTGCCTTCTCTGCTTGCGAAGTCAAACACCTCTTGTGACATCCTCAGAAGCTCACTGAAGACCACCGTGCTGAGGCATGCCAATGGCACCTCGAACCTTCTCCCATCAGTGGTGTAGATGACGAAGTGGCCCTTTCCAGCGACTGCTGTTGAGCACCCTTCGTCCGCTGTTGTCGTCGTCATGGTAAGCCACTTCCTCCTGAGAGCTGCTACCTTCTGCCACTTCGTTGCTAGTTGAGCGATTCTCTTGGAGTTGATCATGGTCGGTTCTTTTTTTTGCTTGGAGGTTGAAATTCCAACTGAGTTATAATGCTTTGTTTGTGGATGAAGCAATGGTGTTTGGAGGGCACTGGACCAAGAATTTATAGCTTCAGACATGAGCCATGTCAAGTGCCATCGTTGGTTGGGTAAGGGGACAAGGCCAAGAGGTTTGTTTGTGCAATGCCGCAAGCAGATCAACAAAATAATATTGGGTTTATATATTTTCTGTAGGGCCTAATGTTTGGTGCATGATGGGCACTGCCATAGTGGCACGTTTGGTGGATAAGTGGCATGAGGACCTCATTCCAACAGCGGTCCAACATTGTGTAATGAGATATTGGCAGACAACCCTTGTGCAATCATCTTGGATCCAGCCCTCTTATTGATAGCTAACTGTGAAGGGTTATATACTTATGTTTAGTTGCAAGATTAAGCATTTCACAATGATCAGGGGATCTTACTCTTGTACTTTGCGATTCATCAACACTGAGATTGCAATCAGTAGCGCTTCAGTGCAAATTATTAACATTTTGATTAGGTTTGATGGGGACAACATTAATTGTTGCAACACAAGCAACTTGCTGAACAGTTTAATAATTCTGCAACCAGCTGCAAGCGCGCAAAACATAAAAGGGCGTACCCAGTGCGAGAGCTCCCGCGCTGTGCGGGGTCTGGGGAAGGGTGTCAGTGGCAAGCCTTACCCTCGCCTTGTGCAATGCGAGGAGACCGCGACTCGAACCCGGGACCTCCTGGCTACAGGCGGTAAGACTCTACTGTTGGACAGGCGATAATCCAAACATGGGTCCTGTAAATTTAGCCGAAAGCCAAGTTTGACAGGTATGGACTAGTCTTATGTTGCACACTTTCCTTTGAGCATTTTCAGGCCTACTACCTTCTGTAAAGTCTTATTTTACCTTTTCAAGGACGTTCAATTTATCTGTAACAGTTAGACATAATCCACTGATTTTACTCTAAAAGTTAGCTCTGCAGTTTGTACTGCTAATGAAATTTCGCTTTTCCATTTTTGGATTTTATGCAAAAAATATGATAAGTAAGCTGACAAGTCTTGTCTGAGTAGTGAACATTGTGTTTTGAACAACACCCTCGGTAATTGTATAAAATTTGCGTCTATCATATGTATTATCTGAGAGAGCTGCATATATTACAGATCATGAAACAGTGAAAGAGTTTCGATGGCTATTATTTTTCTTGAAACTATTACTTCATCAATAAATATAGTTTTGTGGTTTAGTTAGCATATAATAAATTTGCATATGTGATTCTCTTACTGTAGTGTTGTTAGGCGTAAGCGTCTATCAGCTCTACATTTGTACTCTGAAGCTCGAGGTTGAAGTAAATAGCTTTTTTGCACCTTATGGCCCAATGCTATATAGTTTTAATTAAGAGGACTACATAAGATGAAATAAGCTGGTATGCTAATAAGTAATTTCCTCTCTTTAGTGCTAAACTATTTTACATCATATTGGATAAGACATGCAAAATGGAGAGTAATGAGGCAAAAACTCTGCATATATTCAGGAGCTACAAACTGCAAGCTGCTGGTGCAGCGCTACATGCGGCACCGTACATCTTGTATATTGGCAAGGCATCATTACAGAGCTCTGGAGCGCCCTCTCTACTTCCTCCGATGCATTTCTTCTGAGCAAGCACATGACATACTCCATGACCGCTGCATCGAATGGAAGTGTGATCCTACTGTCACATGTGAATCCAAACTCATCCTGGGACAGCCTTAGCAGCTCACCGAAGACTGTCGTGCCGAGGTACGCCAACGGGACCTCAAACCGCCTCCCATCGGCTGTGTACATGGCACAGTGACCTTTATCTGCGACTGGCGATGTCGTGCAGCATGCTTCGTCGTCTCTGGATGCTGTCTTGACTCTTTGCCACTTTCTCACCAACTGAGCAATCCTCTTGGGATGGATGATGGCCATGGCTGGGTGTTCTTGGTCCTCAGGTATTTTGCTCGGAGATGCTTGGTCTGCGAGTTTGTTGATGAAGTGATGGTGTCTTAGCTCATGAATATATAGGCATAGAGATATGAGACTCCCTAGCAGTTGACAGGGAACAAGGTGCATGCAATGTTGGCTCTGAAGGGAGGCAGCCAGATTCAGATCAGATTTTGCTGGGCCATGGCTTGCTCTGTAGAGGCAAAGGTAGTGGACTAGTGGCTGGACCATGCATTATGAATGCTACAGTCCTTGATGCTAAATTGGGTAGAGGCATTATGCAACCATCTGGGGTCTAGCTTTTATGGATCTGTTCCATTTGGTTCGCTGTCCTGTATCATGAGATTAGGAGCTAGTTAGCCTCGTTCAGAAACTATCAATTCTGAAGGATTCGATGACCACGTGTTTGTACTTTTGCATCAACCCGGTGATTGCAATCAGGCGAGTTGAAGAGCCAGTGTCACAGGGGACACTGCATATGATGGTCAGGAGCCTTCGCTGAGTAGATGCAGAGTTTGCGTCACTGCTTTTGGTAGTGTACTCTGCACTTTCAGCTGCAGCTGCTTGCTGGCTGGTTTAGCAGTGCTTTGATTTCTTCAAATCTAGCCAGTTGTTTGACGGCTCCATATCTCATGGTCCGCATTATTTTTAGCATCGCATGTGTCAGCCATTCCCCTGTATCTCTCCTGTATTTTCCAATGGGCCTACAACTAGTTGGTAGAACATCAGGTCACCAGGTTCAGCAGGAAAGTCTGGTCCTGGGGCTTCAGGGTATGGTATTGAGTCCGTCTCTACGGAGCCGTCATTGGTTCAGTCCAGTACATTTTTTGGGGGGCCAGGACTGCAGTAATGCACGATGCAACACAGGGCTCATTTGTTAGTACCAGAGAGTTACGTGCATGTCCATGACAGATTGACAGGGACATAACTAGTGGTTTTAATTTCTTTTGCTGAAGAAAAGTCTTAATGAGCTCATGCTCTGTCACAGAACCAATTTCTGTATACTCACAGGTTTTCTGGTGCCAATTCAAATATAATCTGACAGTTTTGCCTTTGTTGAATAAAATGCAGCAGCTTCTCTCTAAAAGGTCAGTTCCCTTTTCCATCCGTGAAGATTAAGTCTTATTTTTTGTTAATCCGTGAAGATTAAGTCAACGTTTTTTTGTAACATTTTGGGTTCATATGACTGCAGAAGAAATTTGTTCATGCATCATGGTTAGGTCCTAAAATTGTTGGTAACTCATTTATCTCCGCAACAAAAATATACATCGAAAGAACAGTGGCTATCTACTGGTTAGCATCTTCCTTGGCTGCTGCTTCTTTCAAGTCACCAAATACCTCTATACCAAGGAACACCAGTGGCACCTTCAACTGCACGCCATGGGCTGTACGTATACACGACGCAACAGCCTCTGGTTAGTATCTTTCTCCGTCAGAAACGTGACAAGTGAGCCTCTTTCCCCTGAGGACCACCGTCCTCAGCCACTTCTTGGCCAGCTGAGTAAGTCTTCTGAGACTCATCATAGTAGCTTTTCATCTTTTGGAAATTGAAGAGATTCTTCTGTGAGTTTTTGCTTGGAATGCTTTGGATTTATATCTCAGGGCTGCCATGGACATGAGACAAGACCATGAGCAGCCGAGATTATGCTGGGGCAAGTGTTTGGCGTGTGCCAGAGCTTGGATTGGACATCGCCTATGCTACCATGCTGATTGGTCTAGCACGAGGACCCCATGTTAATTTCGAGTCTGCAGTGCTCACACAAAATACAGTGGCAAGTTGCCCAAGTTGGTGCAGTGGGCGATCACTGTGACCGAAAATCTGGTCCCATAGAAATCTCATCAAAATCATTCATCACATTGTCTGCTGCTAGGTGCAACAACATTGCATCAAGAGCACTCATGGCATTGTTTCCTGCCCACCGCTCTTGCTGATAGCTGTTAGGAATGAACTTCTTGTATTCCAAGGAGGGCCAAAGGCCAGTACATATACATGTGTGATGAACAGTAAAAGGTGAACAGTGCCTATACACATCTAACATCTAACACCCCCCGCCCCCCTCAAACTCATGGTGGGTCAACAACACTGAGTTTGGATAGGAAGAACCCATGTTGCGCTCGAGTCTGTGCCTTCGTGAAGAAATCCGCCAGCTGTAACTCGGAGGGCACATAGTGAAGAGCAAGAATCTGATCCTGCACAGCAGCACGCACAAAGGAGGCATCCACGCCGATGTGCTTGGTGAGCTCATGCTTCACCGGGTCACGCGCAATGCTGATGGCACCTGTACTGTCTGACAATAGAGAAGTCGGTGCAGCAGCAGAAACACCAAAGTCTGCTAGCAACCATCGCAACCAGGTCACCTCAGCCGTCAACATAGCCATCGCTCGCAACTCAGCCTCTGCACTGGAGCGGGAAACTGCCTTCTGTTTCTTCGTCTTCCAGGCAATGAGAGATCCTCCAAGAAAAACACAATAGGCAGACAGCGAGCGGCGATCAGAAGGATCACTGGCCCACGTAGCATCAGAGTAGGCCTGGAGCTGGAGAGAGCTGGAGCGAGGAAAGAAAAGGCGGCGAGAGATCGTGCCACGAAGATATCGTAGAACACGGAGAAGGTGACTATAGTGGACAGAACTGGGAGCAGATACGAACTGACTCAGAATGTGGACAGGATATGATATGTCTGGACGAGTGACAGCCAGATAGACAAGACTCCCAACAAGATGGCGATAGCGTGTCGGGTCTGTGAGGGGATCACCATCGGTAGCACGAAGCTGAACATTGAGCTCCATAGGAGTCTCAGCAGTGCACTCATCACCAAGAGCGGCGCGAGCAAGAAGATCCTGAATATATTTTTCTTGGGAGATGTAGAAGCCATCAGAAGTCGAAGAAACCTCAATCCCAAGAAAATAGCGAAGAGGACCAAGATCTGACATCAGGAACTGCTCACGGAGGCGGGCCTTAACAAAGGCAATATACTCAGAGTCATCGCCAGTAATGATCATGTCATCAACATATAAGAGGAGGAGCGTCCGACCACGAGGTGAGGTGTGGACAAACAGCGCAGGGTCATGGTCGCTAGGCACAAACCAGCGGCAGTCACCACAGAAGCGAAACGCTCAAACCAGGCGCGAGGGGCTTGTTTAAGGCCATAGAGAGAGCGCCGAAGACGGCAAACCATACCATCAGGAACAGAGTACCCCGGTGGTGGCTGCATATAAACCTCCTCACGCAACTCACCATTGAGAAAGGCATTCTGGACGTCAAGCTGAGACACAGACCAATGACGAACAGAAGCCACAGCGAGAAGAGTGCGAACAGTGGTCATGTGGGCAACAGGAGCGAATGTCTCATCATAATCGCGTCCCTGCTCCTGCTGAAAGCCACGAGCCACAAGACGAGCTTTGTAACGCTCAAGAGAACCATCGGAGCGAGTCTTGATCTTATAGACCCACTTGCAAGTGATGGGACGAACACCGGGAGGAGGGGAAACAAGATCCCATGTGCCAGTGCGCTCAAGTGCAGCAATCTCCTCAGCCATCGCAAGCTGCCACTCAGACTGAGCCATGGCATCCCGATAGGAAGTGGGCTCAACAGTAGCAGAAAGACCGTACTGGGAAGGAGAATAGCGAGCAGGAGACCGTAAGGAAGGCGAGAACGAAGGTTATGAACCGGTGTAGACGGGGAAGGTGGCGCGCCGGAAGTAGAGGGTATGTCAGAGGAATCATCCACAGCACGAGGACGACGAGTGTAGTGGAGAGGAAAGGGAGAAAGGGGAGGACACGCCGGAGCGGTAGGTGGAGAGGCAGGTGACGAGGGAGGAGAGGAAGAGGAGGGGAGGGTGGTGTCGGAGGTGTATCAGAAACCGTGGGACTCGGCGGAGGTGGAGGTGGAGGAGGAACAATAGGCACAGAGGGAGATGTGTCGGGGAGTATAAGGAAGGAGAGATCGTCAACTGAAAAAGGGAGGTGGTAGGACGCGGATAGTATGGACGAGACTCATCAAAAGTCACATCACGTGAAATACGCAGACGACGACCAACAGGATCCCAACATCGGTAACCCTTGTGCTCATCACTGTACCGAGAAAGACACACTCAACCGACTGAGCAGTCAGTTTGGTGCGTTCTCGCGGAGCAAGAAGGACATAGCACACACACCCAAACAGACGAAGAGCGGAGTAGTCAGGAGAATGACCAGAGAGACGCTCCATAGGAATACCACCCTGTAAGGCAGCCGAAGGCTGGATGTTGATAAGATAGGTGGACGCGGAAATAGCCTCAGCCCAAAAGTGGGGAGGAAGAGAGGCGGCGATCATCATTGCACGAGTCGTCTCAAGCAGGTGGCGATGCTTGCGCTCAGCAACACCATTCTGAGCATGGGCACCAGGACAAGAGAACTGGGCAAGAGTACCCTGCTCGGCAAGGAAACCACGCAACATCTGGGAGATATACTCACCAGCCGAGTCAGCACGAAAAACACGGATGGGCGTGGAAAACTGGGTGTGAACCATGGCAGCAAATCGCTTGTATATGGAGAGAACCTCACTGCGAGATTTCATCAAATAGAGCCAAGTATAGCGAGAGAAGTCATCAATAAAAAGAACATAGTAGCGATGACCCCTTTCGAATCAAAGGGAGCAGGACCCCATACATCAGAATGTACTAAGTCGAAAGGACGTTGAGAGACTGACTCACTAGTAGGATAGGTAACTGAGTCTGTTTGCCAAGTCTACAACCATTACAATGTAAAGAAACATCACCAGAGACAGACCCTAAAACACCTTGGCGCACTAATGAAGACAAGCGAGAGCCACAAATATGACCAAGTCGATGATGCCACTGCTGGAAGGACGCAGAAGAGGAGGCAGCAAGAGCATGTGAACTGGCGGGTGTGGGGCAGTGGAAGGAACACGAAGCCAGTCAACCTCCCAAAGGCCCTGAGCATCATGGCGCCGAGGGCCAGCTCCAACTAGAGCCTGGGTGCGACGATCCTGAACAGAGCAAGAGTCGGGATCAAGAATGACACGACAACCAGAATCAGCAAGTTGAGCAGCAGAGAAAAGATTCATGGTAAGACGAGGAACATGAGAAACACCAGGAACAGAGAAAGAGGAAGTAGAAAGAGTGCCACGACTAGCAACAGGAAGCGGTGTGCCGTCGGCAGTAAGAACATTGAAGGAGATCAAGAGGTCGAAGAGAAGACAGAGCAGAAGAATCAGAAGACATGTGAAAGGAAGCTCCAGAATCCAGAACCCACGGAGATGTACCTGACTGTGTAGGCGGTGGTGGCGAAGTAGAGGCAGTCAGCGAGGCAACGGTGCCCGTCGAAGAAGAGCCAGAGGAAGCCAGCATACGCTTGAGCTGGGCAATATCCTGGGCAGTGAAGGACTGTGCAGACGGAGGCGCACGACCGCAGGAGAGGAGCGACCCATGTCACGCTGCTTCTTGAAACAATCAGACTCTGAGTGGCCCGGCTTCTTGCAGTAGTCGCAGAACATGTGAGAGCGAGGCCGCCCACCCCCCGTGAAGGAGTGGGTAGCAGCGGTGGAACAGACGACACCGGAGCGCGGGCAGCAAGCACAGTGGGAACCACAAGCAGTCCAGCAGAACGGAGTCGAGTCTCCTCAGCGCGAAGCTCTGCAAGTACCTCTGAGATGGGAACACGTCGACCACGGGCAAGCAAGTGTGCACGCCGAGGCTCAAACTCGGGACGCAGGCGAGACAAGAACTCATGGACACGCTGAAACTCCAAATCAGACCTCACTGTCTGACAGCAGCGACAAGTACCACAAACAACAGTCCGCAGAGAGTCAAGCTGACGCCAGATGGCAGAACACTGTGTGTAGAACACATCAACAGTAGAGTCACCCTGCTGAAGATCATGCCCTGACAGACCACAGAGAGGTAGAGGCATCACCAGAGGGCTGATAGCGCTGACAAAGGTAAGTCCACATAGCAGCAGAAGTGCCTAATCCCATAAACTCAAAAGCAAACTGAGGCAGAACACTAGCAGTGAGAACAGCAGCAGCACGGGCATCATCATTGCACCACTGAGTGCAACGGGGCACGGCGGACAGGAGACCTCGCCAGAGAGAACGCCCCAAAGCAGAAGACCGCGCATGTGGATACGCATAAAGCCCACAAACTCGGCGTAAATTGTGCCATCAAAGATCACGGAGCACCGAGGAACAACAACATAGCCCGAAGAGGACATCGTGGGCTCCCTGATGATTTTTTTTTTTACACTATCCGGACCAGGAGCCGGCCTGTGCCGGGCGGACGACCGGGCCACGAACCGAAGCAACCGGACCAGAGGCCGGCCTTGGTCGGTCTGAAGGCCGAGCTGCCAACCGAGGCAGCCGGACCAGGGGCCGGCCTGTGCCGGGCGAACGACCGGGCCACCAACCGAAGCAACCGGACCAGGAGCCGGCCTGTGCCGGGCGGACGACCGGGCGAAGCACGCGGCGCCGAGCTCTCCTGCACGATGCGGCTACGCTCACCTGCTCGATGCGGCTACGGGAGAGCACGGCAGGAGCGGAGGAGAGCCAGCCCCAAGCTCACCTGCTCGATGGGGAGAGCTCGGCAGGGGCGAGGAGAGGCCGGGGAGAGGGCGGCCGGAGGGCGGCGGCCGCGACGGACAGGGGCAACGGCGGCCGCACGACGGGGAGGAGCGGCGACGGCCGGCCGAAGTGGCTGCGGCAGTAGGCCACGGCAGGAGCAGGTCGACGGGGATCGGTCGGCGAGGAGCGGCGGCTGTGGAGCAGCAGGCCGAGACCAGCGGCGGCGGCGGTGATGCAGCAGGCCGAGACCAGCGGCGGCGACACAGCAGGCCGGGGATGGCGGCAGCGACGCGGCAGGCTGGGAACGGCGGCGGCTATGTGCGCCGGGGAAGAGGAGAGCACCTGTGCTCTGATACCATGTTAGGAATGAACTTCTTGTATTCCAAGGAGGGCCAAAGGCCAGTACATATACATGTGTGATGAACAGTAAAAGGTGAACAGTGCCTATACACATCTAACATCTAACAATAGCTACACACTACCCACACATATGCACTGCCCAGAGCCCTCTCTTCCCTGTACTATTAATACATGGCCCTCTCTTCGCGGTTATGGAGTATGTCTTGTGCCTGGTCAGGAGAGAAGCCTCCGAGGAGGTCGAGAGGGCATTCTTGAGCTCCATTGCTGGGCATTGCCACAGCCAAGAGGCATCGTTGGGACTCACCCATCAATTTGCTCTTTGTACATAGCTTAGCTACTGAGAATCTGAAATATTTTTGGTCCAATCCCAAGAATTTTGTACAGTCTGATGTGAGATTCTATTGTAGCCGGAAATGATATGAAATATATCTTCGGTTCTGAGAGAAATTTAATTATTTGCCTCTCAAAAATCAAAGTCCAAACACATTACTTGCCATAGTTTCTACAGAGTACAGAAAAGGTATCATAGGATCTCCATTCCACCCGTGCCAGTGTCATTGAGCCCTCGGCATCATTCTGGGAGTCTACCATTTGGATGTGCAGCTAGCATTTGCTGGCATGGGGCGGGCAGCATCTTGTCCTCTCTTCTACACTCAGTTGAGATTCTTTATACCAAATAAGCCCAGTAGTCGGTACTAGTCAATAAGAAAGCAAGCAGATCTGCTCAAGTTCTTCATGACCTGCTTGTTGTGACGCGGGAAGTGAAAATCCGCTTCCTTCTGTCCTATATCAGTTTGATCTTGGTTGGGTACAATGTTCTCATACTGCTTTTGATCTTTTATTTTGTGCATTACCCAATTACTGCATTGAAAAGTTATTTGACATGAAAATGCTACCTTTCTGTGATCTACTGTAACTTGCCAATTGGACCTCTGAAAGCATCTGTCGTTCTTGTTTGCAGAAACCAGGAGCCTTTACTCAGTAGATGCAGAGTTCACTTCACTGCTTTGGGGTGTGTTGATGGTTTCCAGGCTACATCCTTGAATCTATCAAAGGAGTTTCATTGTGGTATTTCTTTTTGGGAAAGTGAGCACGCTGCAATGTGAGCTGCAATAGAAAAGCCTTTTCATTGTGGTATTTCTTTTTGGGAAAGTGAGGATGCTGCAATGTGAGCTGCAATAGAAAAGCTTATTTATTATAGTTTATGACTGGAAAACTGGCCTGACCTGATGACGACCTGATGAAGTACTTGGACATAATATGAGGTATCAAATTTATCTGCCAATCACGTCTTGATGAGCTCATGCTGTGTGACAGACCCAATTTTCTGAACATTTTCAGATTTGCCAATCCCGACTCGAGTATTAATTCGAAGATTTTTACCTATAGTTGAACAGAACACAGTTGCCTTATCCAAAAGGTCAGCTCCCTTCTCCCTATGTGAAGATTTGCCTGCCCACCTCAACTTGCCGTTCTAACATTGTGCCTGAGGCCATATAACTGCACAGAAGGAATTTGTTGACGCGTAGTTCTTAGGCCATATAACTGCACATTTTATCTTTGCAACAAAGTATATATATACATTTAAAGAACAATGTCTGACATAAATTTTTTTTTTGATTGCTTCTGTGCTTGCAAGATCAAAATGCTTCACACAAACAACCTCCCTTTTTCTATTTTTCATATATCTCCGCAGTTGCTTGGTAATCAGGAGCTGCAGACACCAAAATGCTGGCTAACTCCCAAATGAGGCTCCACATGATAGTGGCATGGCATCGCCATGGAGCTGAGGAACGCGGCCTCCATCTCTGCATAGGCGCTTCTCCTGAGCATGGACATGGCGTACTCCATCACCAAGGCATCACAGGGCAGAGTTATTCTGCCATCATCTGTGCCTGCAAAGCCAAACTCCTCTTGGGACATCTGCAAGAGCTCAGCGAAGACTGTCGTGCCAAGGAGTACCAGTGGAACCTCGAACCGCATGCCGTCAACGGTGTACACCACGCAGTTGCCCTTGCCAGCCACTGACGATGACGCGCCACATGACCCTTTGGTTTGTTCCGCTGATGTCAATGACAACCAGGTGAGCCTCTTCCTTCCAATGGCCGCCACCCTCTGCCACTTCTTGGCTAGCTGAACGAGTGTCTTTGTACTCATCATGTTGTCGTCTTGTGTTCCTTGAAATGGGAGAAATTCTTCTGCGAGTTGGGGATTAGTATGCCTTTGTCTGTCGATGAAGTGGTGGTATTTGGAGGGCACTTAGCCATGGATTTATAGCTCAAGGGTAAAGCAGGCGCCCACATGGTTCAGTGTGATGGTTGGGCAGGAGACAATCCCATGGGCACGGTACGTGTGCTGCTGCGGTTTTGGAAGTGCGGTGATGTGATCTGGATTAGGTTCTGCTGGGGCCAAATGTTTTGCACTCACTAGAGCTTGGGCTGGACGCCAGCACAGCCGTGGTGATCGGTTTGCTGAGGAAATGGCACGAGGACCCCATGGATTTAAGACATGGATGGTGCTTGAAAATCTCATCAAAATCATTCATCACATTGTCTGTAGCTAGTTGCAACAACATTGCATGCAGAGCACACATGGCCTTGTCTCCTGCCCACCGCTGTGATAGGTACACACAATCTACACGCATATGCACCGTCCTGAGCCCTATCTTCCTTCTACTTCTACTATAAATCCATGGCCTGCTCAACACAAACTTCCTCATCTCATCAACAAGCAAACATCAAAGTCTACAACACAGCTTCAGACTTTCAGAGTCAAAGTGAAATTCAGCCAGCCAGGAACACATCAGACTCAACCATGATCCATGCAAAGAAGCTTGCTCAGCTGGTCAAGAAGTGCCAGCGGATGTTGGTGGTCGGAGCCGGTGCCAGCCGTCGACAGGCCTCGACATGGCTGACGACGAATGCTGCAGCACAACGTCATCTGCGGTTACCGATGAGGGCCACTGCGTGGTTTACAGCGCCGATGGAGCACGGTTTGAGGTCCCTCTAGAGTACCTTGGGACAACGGTCTTCGTTGAGCTCCTGAGGATGTCCGAGGAGGAGTTTGGCTTCGCAAGCGGTAGCGATGCAGGCAGGATCACGCTGCCCTGCGACGCCACAGTGATGGATTATGTCTTGTGCCTGGTCAGGAGAGAAGCCTCTAAGGAGGTTGAGATGGCGTTCTTGAGCTCCATTGCTGGGCACTGCCGCAACTACAATGCTAGCTGCATGGCGCTGTCAATGGACCTCAGCCATCAATTTGCTCTTTGTACTTAGCTACTAGCTTAGCTTCTGAAATATATTTTTTGGTTAGGACCAAGAGGAGCTCTGTAAGATTCAGTTATCACGGGAAATGATATAAAACAGACAATTTTCGGGAAAAGATGGACTGTTTTGACACATCCTTTAACACACTTCGTGTAGAGTTTTGAACAACAACAACAACAACAACAAAGCCTTTCATTCCCAAGCAAGTTGGGGTAGCTAGAGGTGAAACCCACAAGATCTCGAAACTAACTCATGGTTCTGGCACATGATAGCTAGCTTCCACGCGCTCCTGTCCATGGCTAGTTCTTTGGTGATGTTCCAATCCTTCAGATCTCTCTTAACAGACTCCTCCCATGTCAAGTTTGGTCTACCACGACCCCTCTTAACATTCTCATCACGCTTTATCCGTCCGCTATGCACTGGCGCTTCCAGAGGCCTACGTTGTACATGCCCAAACCATCTTAGACGATGTTGGACAAGTTTCTCTTCAATCGGAGCTACCCCAACTCTCTCCCGTATATCATCATTCCAGACCCGGTCCTTTCTTGTGTGGCCACATATCCATCTCAACATGCGCATCTCTGCTACACCTAACTGTTGGATATGTCGCCTCTTGGTTGGCCAACATTCTGCGCCATACAACATTGCAGGTCGAATCGCCGTCCTATAGAACTTGCCTTTTAGCTTTTGTGGCACTCTCCTGTCACAGAGAACACCAGAAGCTTGGCGCCACTTCATCCAGCCAGCTTTGATTCGATGACACACATCTTCATCGATATCACCATCCTTCTGGAGGATAGACCCCAAATATCGGAAGGTGTCTTTCTCAGGTACCACTTGTCCATCAAGGCTAACCTCTCCCTCCTCGTGCCTAGTAGTACTGAAACTGCACCTCATGTACTCAGTTTTAGTTCTACTAAGCCTAAAACCTTTTGACTCTAGAGTCCGCCTCCACAGCTCTAACTTTCTATTGACCCCCACCCGGCTATCATCGATTAGCACCACATCATCTGCAAAGAGCATAGACCATGGGATATCTCCTTGTATATCCCTTGTGACCTCATCCATCACCAAAGTAAAAAGATAAGGGCTCAAAGCTGACCCCTGGTGCTGTCCTATTTTAATTGGAAAGTCATCGGTGTCGCCATCACTTGTCACAACATTATCATACATATCCTTAATGAGGGTAATGTATTTTGTTGGGACTTTGTGTTTCTCCAAGGCCTACCACATGACATTCCGTGGTATCTTATCATACGCCTTCTCCAAGTGAATGAACACCATATGAAGGTCCTTCTTTTGCTCCCTGTATCTCTCCATAAGTTGTCGTACCAAGAAGATGGCTTCCATGGTAGACCTCCCAGGCATGAAACCAAATTGATTTTTGGTCACGCTTGTCAATCTTCTTAAGCGGTGCTCAATGACTCTCTCCCATAGCTTCATTGTATGGCTCATCAGCTTGATTCCACGGTAATTAGTGCAACTTTGGTCATCCCCCTTGTTCTTGAAGATTGGCACTAATGTACTCCGCCTCCATTCTTCGGGCATCTTGTTTGACCGAAAAATAAGGTTGAAAAGCTTAGTTAGCCATACTATCGCTATGTCTCCAAGGCCTCTCCACACCTCAGTGGGGATACCATCAGGGCCCATTGCCTTGCCTCCTTTCATCCTCTTCAACGCCTCCTTAACCTCAGCCTCCTGGATACGCCGCAAAAGCGTCGGCTGGTATCATCCGAGAGTCGTCTAGCTCAATGGTAGAACTCTCATTCTCTCCATTGAACAGGTTGTCGAAATACTCTTGCCATCTACGCTTGATCTCTTCGTTTTCACGAGGCTAAAAGGAGACGATGGGGATGGGGAGGATTAGATGAACAATATATAAACTGCTGTTCCTACCTCTGACTAGAACAGTCAGATTGAGACTGCATGACCCAGATGGAGGTGGGTCGAGCAGTTTGTAGGTTCTGGTTAGAAGTAGCAATGGCGATTTGCTGCCTAGGAAATGGACGCTTCCACTGTCGCTGCCAGAAGTGGCCAATTCTGGATCTCCCTTCCTCGTGTGCTGGATATTGCTTGCATTGGCTGGGCAGCCTCGTGTCATCTCACCACACCGGTGAGAATTCCAGATACGAATAAGCCCTCTAGTAGCAGTATGTAGCAAAGCAAGCGAATTTCTGACACTTGCTTTTGAACTTCTGTTCTGTAGGCATTTCCCAGAAATTAAATGAGCCTTGCAGTTGAGCATATGGTACAATGATTTCTTTTTTACTGTTTTCTTCTAGGATGGCATCTATTCATTCTTTTAAATGCAAATTAAGTATCTTCTTTTGTGAAGAAACTGACTGTAGGTTCTGGATTGAAAAGCCTTGCAACATTGAAAAGGCTTTACGTAGATTCCATTAGCATTAAGAATATGCACAGTTTCCATTCTCTTTCTATCTATGTCAAAAACCTACTTTACTAGCAAGTACTAAGCAGAAAAATATTAGGAGCTGCAAACATCCACTTGTTAGTTAACACCCAGAGATGGTGCCATACAACTTCCGTAGTGACATGGCATTGCTATGGAGCTCAAGAATGTCTTCTCAACCTCCAGTGAAACGTTTCTCCCAAGCAAGCACACTGTATTCCATCACCGTGGCGTCACATGGCAACATGATCCTGCCATCGTCGCTGACGAAACCAAACTCCTCCTGAGACATACGGAGGAGCTCTCTGAAGATCATCATGCCAAGGTACGCCAATGGCACCTCGAAACGAGTCCCATCAGTTGTGTACATGTCACAGTGGCCTTGCATGCCACTGCCTTTGACATTGAGCACCCTCCGGCTTCCTTTGTCACCAATGGTAAGCTGCTTCCTCCCGAGGAATGCCACCATTTGCCACTTCTTTGCTAGTTGAGCAATTCTCTTGGCATTGACCATGGTCACTTATTTCTTCTGAAAGGTGGGACTGGAGACTCTACATGAGTTGCAATGCTTTGTTTGTGTTGATGGATAGTGTTTGGGGGGCACTGAACCAAGTTTATAGCTAAAGAGAAGCAAGAGCCTGTCAAGTGCTATCCATGAGTGTGCAAAGTCGCAAGCAGATCTAGGCAATGTTATTGACATCACATGTTGCTTTGGGCCTAACTGTTTGGTGTGTGCCGGCTACGTCACCATGCACCGCTAGTGACATGTTTAGCAGATAAGCAGCACGAGGACCCCCCCATGCAAACGGGTTGAACGCGTGAGGGCTAGTTTTTTAGCAATTGTGCAATAATATATTGGCATACAATCCTTGTGATTGTGATAGGGACTGATGATTAACCGACTTAGTTGGATTTAATGTGTGTTGTTAATATTTTGATTAGGTGAGAAAGGGACGGTGTTAACTGCGCAACAGACACAACTTGCTGAACAGTGTCTTATCTCAGTCTTGCTGATGGCTTGCCTGACTTGTAGCATTGCATGTGGAAGCCATTCCTTAGCTCCTTCTCTGAACTTTCCTTTGGGCCTTCAACCAGCTGCATGTCTGAAGTGAATGACAGGCATATACCACTCTTGCACCGACAGTACCTTCTGTAAAGTTTGTGGGTAAAACATTCAATTCTTCAGTAACATCATCACATGTTTTTAACCCAAATTTAAATATGCCTTAGAACACTAAATACTTTGGAGTAGAACCTGCTATTTCTTCTATTTTGCGTCTTTATCCTACTTTGTTACTTCTTGTATTGATGTCCATCTAAAGTTTTTTCTGACAGTTTATCATTGTAAATGGCTCCTTCACCACCTTGTCATTTCACAAATTCACGATTTTTTAAAATCTTTTTAATGGCCTATCTTAGATGATACTCCCTCCCTTCCCAAATATAAGATGTTTTAGCTTTTGTCCACATACACATGCATACAAGTGTATCTAGACATATTCCATGTGTAGGTTCACTCACTTTAGTATGCATGTAGACAACATGTATAACACCTAAAACATCTTACATTTAGGAACGGAGGGAGTAGATTGTAAAGAAACTTGGTGTGTATTCTCTGTTCACCAATATGCAACTATCGATATCTAAAACTAGAGTGAAGACCATTACTGGTTCATTTTGTAGTTGTATGGAACTAAAATGTAAGAGAGGAATGGCTGCAACTGCTGGTTAGCCAAACTTCTCCCGAGACATCCTCAGGAGCTCGCCGAAGACCGTGGTGCTTAGGTACATCAACGGGACCTCGAAACGCCTCCCATCAGCCGTGTACATGACACAGTGGCCCTTGGCTGGTACGGAAGTGCAGCACCTTCATCTTCCTTGGCTGTCACGGTGAGCATCTTCCTCCCAAGTGCTTCTGTCCTCTGCCACTTCTTTGCTAATTGAGCAAGTCTCTTGGTTCCTGCCATGGTTGGTTCTAGGTATTTGTGTTTTCAACTCTTAATCTGAAGAAGTGAGCTATGGAGGTTGCAATGCTCAGTTGGTCGATGAGATGTTGAAGTGGTGGTGTTAAACTGGCCGCTTGCTGAATTTATAGGCAAGGTCGCAAGGGGAAGGACATTGTGACGGTGAAGTGTAGTTGTCATTGTGAAGAGTGGGCAAGGGACAAGGACATGGGATCAGTGTGCAATGTGGCATTCATGATTTGGTAAGGGGACCATGCCATGAGTCTAGTCCATGCAAATGTCACAAGCACATGAGGGCAATTTTATTGAGATTAGATACTGATGTTGGCCCAACTGTTCGGTGTGTGCCGTGTACATCACCATGCACTGCCACTGACATGTTCATGCAAACTTGGCTCAGCGCGTGAGGGTCAATTCTGTATCTATATGGTAATGATATATTGGCAGACAATCCTTATGATTGTGATTGGGAAATCTTGCCAGCATGTTTAGTTGTCAATAGTTTTCCTTTGGCAGATGCTAAACTGGCTTAGTTGGATTTATGATTGCACTTTAATGCGTGTTGTTAGCATTTTGGTTAGGTGTGAAGGGATGGTGTTAATTGATGCAACACACCCAACTTGTTGAACAAATGAACAGTACCCTATCTCAGTCCTGTTGATGGCCTGACTTGTAGCATTGCATGTGGAAGCCATTCCTTAGCTCCTTCTCTGCACTTTCCTTTGGGCCTTCAACCAGCACGATGCACCAATTATTCGTTTTACAGCCACACTTATTGTTCGTTTTCCAGGCCTACTGCTTTATGTGAAATTCTGTGAGTCGAAGGATATTCATTTTTCGGCAACAGTTAATCATTACTTATTTCTATGCCAAAAAACAATCTTCCTGAAACTCCTAAATAAATCCTACTTTCTCTTTCATTTTTTGATTTTTTGTCCTGCTTCATTACTTCATATATTGACGGTCTTCTAATTTTATCCCAAAGGATTCATCATTGAAAAGGCGCCTGTACCATCTAGTCAATTCACAGATTCCCATTTTGTGACCTTTTTAGTGACCTAGCTTGGATGATAAATTAATTCTGCAGCAGGATGCAACTATTGACATCTAAATATATATTTACAACCATAGGTAGTCCATTGTACAGTTGTATCGTATGCAACTCAAATGTAAGAAAAGATTGGCTGCAACCACTTGTGGTTTGACAAAATGCTGCTTTGAAGATCACATTGCTTTACATACAGTTTTCCTTCTCCAGTTATCTGTTATCTAACTATCTTGCACTATCCAGGTAAACTACACAAAACTGAAGACACCATCAGGGTTTGCATGCATGTTCTTCAGAAGCTACAAACAGCAAATTTGTTGGCTGGCTCCGACAGCAGGCATCACATAGCCAGTGTAGTGGCAAGACGTCAACATCGAGCTTAGCAGCGCATTCTCAACCTCGGCAGAGGCATTTCTCCTGAGCAAGCTCATGACATACTCCATCACTGCGGCATCGCAAGGCAGTGTGATCTTGCCATCGCTTGCAAAGCCAAACTCCTCCTGAGACATCCTCAGGAGCTCGCCGAAGATCGTCGTGCTGAGGTACACCAAAGGGACCTCGAAACGGCCCCCATCGGCCGTGTACATGATGCAGTGGCCCTTGGCTGGTACGTAAGTACAGCAACCTTCATCTTCTTTGGCTGTCACGGTGAGCCTCTTCCTCCCGAGTGCTTCCACCCTCTGCCACTTCTTTGCCAGTTGAGCAAGTCTCTTGGCGCCACCCATGGTTGGTTCTCGGTCTCTGTGTTTATAGCTGGAAGTTGTTGGTGTGAGCTATGGATGTTGCAATGCTCAGTTGGTGGGTGAGCTGATGAAGTGATGGTATTGAGCCAGCAGCTTGCTGAATTTATAGGCGAGGAGAAGGACGTCTTGACAGTGAACTGTGGTTGTCATTGAGAAGAGTTGGCAACTGGCAAGGGACAAGGCCATGGGATCGGTGCATGCAGTGCTGCAATATGATTAATTCGGATTAGATTGGGGCCAAATGTTTGGTGTATGCCGGAGCCTGTAGTTGTAACGGGTGGGCAGTAGTTTGCTTTCTTATCATTCATGTCTACCATACTGAACCGCGTAGAGAACAAGACGCGTGTCGAGAATGTGGCTATTGGCAATGTGCGCAGAGAGGACAGCGATGGCTTACAGATTCAGGGATTGAACAATTGCTGCGAACACTGTATATGTGTTTCTGCTGACCGATACCTGACATTGTGATGTGCCTTGTTCATGCTCCTTTTGAGGCTTTTCTGTGAGCATTCAGTCAAGCTCGTGTCGGTCTAGCACATGATCTGTTTGATATCCGGCATCTCACATGGGTATTGCTCCTTGACTCCTTCCTTCTTTTTATATCTCTTGGGTACATGAGTACAGGACCAGAACCAAAGCTGCAGGTATATTACATTTCCAAACTGAAGCAGATGTCTCTAATAGTCTGACATGTTGTGTTGACTGTTCGGTTCCAATGCATAGATTGTATTTGCAGTGTGAACTTTCCCGTTATATTTGAGTTTCTTATTTATAAAACTAGCAAGGTGGCCCTCGCAAATGCGAGGGCATGGTCTTTATCTCGTTTAATCTCAGTTGACCAATTTTTTTCTTAAATCTTGGTCCATTTAGAAAAGTGCAACCTTAATTCGAGAAAAGTCCACATTTATACAATCAAACTACTTTTGCTCCTATGAATACATGCATCCATCCTGTCGTTTGCCCAAAGATAATGTAGTCCGACTCTTTGAGTTCGATATTTCACTTACTTATTGGACACATAGTCTATATGTGTAGATTTCGGTTAACCAAATTAAATTCCGCCACATATATTGGACTCGCAGTCAATATGTTTAGATTTCGATTAATCGGTTTCCATATCTATTAAAAATCTCAGCCACTAATTATAGATTCAAATGTTTAAATAATTTGAGTGATGTGGATTAGTGTGACGCCGACGCATCCTTCAATGTGTACCTTTCCACATATAGTTTGCGCCCATCTTCCCTCAAATTAAGTTTTCGAGAAATAATACTATTTTTGTAATCTGTACTCGTAATTGAACCTAAACCTCTTTGTATACGAACCTTGTGATTGATTCTATTTTAAGCAAGGAGTTATTTGATTTGTAAAAAGTCATGTCTATCCGCTTCCTTGTGCTCTAATTGCCTGGGTTTGTTCCACCATCGATCCAAACTGCCACATTTTTTGGTACATATTATGTAATTCTACGAAAATATCCTCACTCGCCCTCTCATGGCCGTGATATTCTTTTCTGCCGTGGCAATATTATTTACACACTAAGTTACATTTCGTTGGCAACTATTTTTTAATTAAATGCCTTAATCAGATTGCTTGAATTAATTCTTTTATCGGTATTAGTTCTGCGTTTCTCTAAAATTCACCCATTAATTACATATCCATCTTTTTAAATAATTCAACGTGGTTAACATCGTGTCTCTAATAGACTTGTTATATTGTTATTAAGTAATAAATCAGTATTTTAATATTTTCTCTTTGGTCAGAACGCATCGTTGGCAAATAAATCTACCTATCACTCCGACACGTGAGAATGATAGAGGTGAGAGAGAAAAATAGACAGACTAAACTGTTACTATTTTCACGGCTGGAAAAATATATGAATATCTGCATGAGACTTGTGACCCATGCACATTGTTTTTTTTTTTTTGACATGCTATTTTTGGGTTGAATGTTCACAGCATGAAAGATTGATTTTCACGTCAGATCAAATATGTGAGTGCAAGCCAGATAAAACGGTTATTGTTTGTTGGTTTGGAATAGCTCAGTATTTTAATTCATGGCTAAAAAATATTGGGACTTCATAGCTAGCATGTTCGATGGCATAGGCTACGGTTTTTAGCTACCATTTTCTTTTCTGGGTATTCGTGGTGGACCTAGCTAGTGATGCGCAGGTTTTACACGGTGATTCTTTTTGATGAAGTTTACTCTTCTGTATACGTACTGGTTCTGTATACGTAGTGGAGATAAATATCTACACGGGTCCCATCAAACCGACTTGCACCTTTATTTTATGTCAATAGACTTGCAACGGTATATGGTACAGGACCATATCCCATCAAACGTGACTGTGTCAAACGGAACGTACTACACTGTTACGCAAATACAATCTTTCATTAAATCCTAACCACTGATTTTAGATCTAATTGTCGTAAATAATTATGATGATGTGGATTAACGTGGTGCCTCGAAAAACTAACTCATTTTGCTTTTAGTATATAACTAGCACAGTGGCCCTCGCAAATGCGAGGGCATCATCTGTTTTTGTTTGAAAGTGTGAAAGAAATAAAAATATAGTTTTGTTGATATCACATTATTTTTCATTATGGGACAATAAAAAAACTGTTCTACAACTATCAAATTTGTGCTGGTAAGCAAAATATTACGTATGCGAGCAAAATCTTTGGCAATCCGAAATTTATGGGAAAATGATTAGCATGCCATATATTGAATCACCCATGTAATTGATGTTGGATATGTAAACCGAAGTATAGTTTTATATGTTGTTATATTAGTACACGAAGTTAGTTATCTTTGATAAAAATCGTTTAATTAAGATATAGAATGGTCTATCATCCTTAATAGGTAGGTCAACTTAAATAGTGTAATTTATCTTGTTATGATGTTTCTTCCCCTCATGTACACACTTCATGTGACAGTGTGCAGCGTTTTTTAAACATGAACATAGTAAAACTTTGGACATTACTTTTGTATGACTATACCGCTAGACACATCATTTTCTTCTAGGTATATTTGTTAACATATTTATAAAATAATAGTCAAAGTTCGAGAAGTACGACTCAAAATGTTTCAGACTCTTAACTTATCATGATCTTTGTTCAATGATTCTACACACCAAGTCATATTTATTTTCCGTGGTATGTAAATGACTACGTGCTTTCGATAGCATAGTTAAATACTCTTAATCGCTCGTAAATTTTGTTGTGCAATTGGAATGACATGTGATTTTATGTTGATTGTGTTACATGAGAGAAAGACACATACACTGGTCCAAATATGTCTACCATACAAACCAAGCAATAGCCGCCAAACTAATCATAAGACTTAAGTGATAAAAAACACGCTATCCTCCTTAATAGGTCGGTCACATTAAATAGTGTGAGTTATCTTGTTCCGAGTTTTTTCCTCTCATTTACACACTCCATGTTATAATGTGCAAAATTTTAGAAACATGATGTGGTAAAACTTTGGCAATTATATTTATATGAATATACTTCTAACGATAACTTATTTCCTTCTAGGTATATTTATTATCATGTGTATACATCAATAGTAGAAGTTAGAGAAGTACGACTCTAAGTTTTCTTGACTCTTAACTTATCCTGGTCTTTGTTTATTGTTTCTACATAGCCAGTCATATGAATGTACTTCTAACGATAAATTATATTCTTCTATATATATTTGTTAACGTGTTTATACATTAATAGTAAAAGTTAGAGAAGTACGACTCTAAGTTTTCTTGACTCTTAACTTATCCTGGTTTTTGTTTATTGGTTCTACATATCCAGTCACATGTATTTTCCGTGTTATCCAAAATGACTACGCGGCTTGAATAGCATTGTTAAATACTCTAATCAGTCGTGGATTTTAATATGGAATTGGAATGACATATTCTTATGTTGATTTTGTTACATGACATAAAGACACGTAAAATATTCCAAAGATGTCAACCGTAAAAACCAAGCAATATCCGCCAGACAATTCAAGTGTACACTTTTAAGTTTCTCAGATTAAAAAAAGTAGCGACACGTCATGTTGATGCTAAATGAAACATATCAAGCTGAGCGTCTGTTGTGACTTAGCTCTGCATGTATCATTAAGAAAAATATTTTATACTGTGAGGGACATTCCCGTCGACAGTGCGTCAACTAATGTTGTATCTTCATCAATTTTTGAACCATTGAGGTTTTATGTCTTCCTAAATCAGTATATTCCTTCAGTGGAGGGACATTCTCATCACCGCGAGGATATGTGTTAACTCGGCCATGTGTATATCATTAAGCCGGTAATTTTCTTAGTGTAAGAGACGTTCACATAAGTAGTGCAACTAATGTTGTGACTTCATTAATATTAATATTACACGACTCTGAACTCCGGATTTCCGTAGACGTTTTATGAGAGTGTTGTTCCGCTGGCAGTCGAATAATTTTTTTACTTATGTGTACTCAATCATAAAAACAATGTACATAGTGCGACTAATGTCGAGACTTTATTAATACAAATTCCACGACTTCAAACTTATGTAGGCGCTTTTTTGGTGTGTTGGTCTGATTGCAGTCAAATAAGTCATTTCTATGTACTCAATCGTAAAAACAATGTACCCCTCCATTCACAATTCTCCCGTATTTGGGGTTTGGTCAAAACATACTTGATAAATTTTGACCAAATAAATAGAAAAATTAACCTTTATAGTATGAAATCATTATTATTAGAATAAACCTAAATTATATCTTCAAATTATACAAATATGGTAGTATGAAAGTTATATTTATTGCTACATATTTAGTAAATATTTAAAATTTTGGCTTTGACTAAATCAAAAGCATAGGCTAAATAAAACAAAAGAGGGGAAATACGTATTAATAGAGACACCACATTAAGTCACATCAACTAAATTAATTTCAACAGTTAGATCTAAAATTGATGGTTCAGATTAAATAAATAGTTACATAACACAAGGTACGTGTTAATTAACGTGCACATATGAAAAGCTGATCGGTGGTTTTCCCAAAAAAAAAGAGGTGCACATGTGAAAATCTGATCGGTGTCGGTAGTTTAGAAAAAAAATGATCAGGAATTCAGAGCCACGTCCGTGTGAACATAGGTCTCCTATAGGGCTTCACCAATCACCACGATCGATTTTTTTTTTTCCTTTTGCTTGCAGCCATCACGTACAGGCCACGGTCGAGCAATTTTGTTTTGCTTGCAGCCATCACGTACGGGGCAAGTTTTTTGTCTTATACACGGCTGGTGTTTTAAACAGACGTGTCACGTAAAAATGTTACGTAACTACTAAATTGTCTTAAAATCTCAACCACATATTTTAGATCTAACTATCAAAATTAATTTAGATGATGTGGATTAACGTGGTGGCTCGAAAAACTACCTCATTTTGCTTTTAGTATATAATAGATAGATGACTATTTAGTCCAATATAAGAAAAAAGTTAGAAAAGGAAACCTCTCTCTAAGAATGCCATGACACACATGTGTATTACTTCCTCCTGGACATGTTCAGTGTCGGGTTGTCCGGCTTTCTTTAAACCTTTGATTTCTAACCTGTGCACATTCAGAAAACATATATATTTTTGTACCCGGGCATTCTTCTAGTGAGCTGTTAACTGCTTTAGATTTGTACAATTCTTGACTGAAACTTGTGAACTGATGGTGCAATCAATAATCTGTTCCAATTCCTGAATTTGCAGGCAATGGAAAACCAAGTATTCTAGGAGAAGGCTGGGTCAAGTGCATGCATGTCACTGTGGGAAGCTGGGAAGGGACTGGTCAATGAGCACCTAACGTGCAATGCTGCTACAATCCCAATGGATGCATGCATAAAGCATGTGTGTAGTGCCAACCTGATCACTGTTTCTGATAAGGCTTTGATGGGGTTCATGTGCTCTCGTTGCTTGCACATCAACAGTGCATGCAGCTATTGCCATGCTGACTAGTTCAGTGACTGTGGAACCGACATGGCGGCATGTGGGCAGCATGTTAATCAGGCACAACCTGTGTGATGATATGATCCCAAGTTCCATTAGCAAGCAACCAGCATCAAAACGATTTGTATCACGCCCACCTCTTAAGTAGCCAGTAAGAAGGTCAGTATGGCATCACATTGTGATCTTCCATCACTATTAATATACCATTGGTTCCAGCATGTGCCAGAGAGATTGGCCCCAAAGATATCAAAATCACTTTGAAATTGTACAATTACTATTGGCATTGCATGTTTAGAGCTCATGGATGTTTGTTTTGTCATTCATGATACCACAGATGCACCTAATTAAAACTTATGCCTCTTTTCCTTTTCCTGTTGCCTATATTCAACTATCTACACTAGTAACACTACCCAGGTCAACTACAGAAAACAGAGGACAATATCAGGCTCTGTGTGCATGTTCTTCAGGAGCTACAAGCAGCAGATTTGCTGGATGGATCCAACAGTTGGCATCACGCAACTAGTGTAGTGACAAGATGGCATCATAGAGCTGAGCAACGCGGTCTCGACCTCGGCAGAGGCATTTCTCCTGAGCAAGCACATGACATACTCCATCACTCCGGCGTCACAAGGCAGCATGATCTTGCCATCGCTTGCGAAGCCAAACTCCTCCTGGGACATCCTCAAGAGCTCGCCGAAGACCATCGTGCTGAGGTACACCAATGGTACCTCGAAGCGCCTCCCGTCGGCCGTGTACATGATGCAGTGGCCCTTGACCGCTGCACAGGTGCAGCACGCTTCATCTTCTTTGGCTGTTGCTGTCAGCCTCTTCCTCCCAAGGGCTGTCATCCTCTGCCACTTCTTTGCCAATTGAGCAAGTTTCTTTGCGCTCACCATTGTTGGTTCTGGCTCTTTGTATTCAGCTGGAAATTCGGAGAAGTGGGTTATCGATGCTGTAATGCTCGAATGGTGGTGGACGAGCTGATGTTGTTGAGCTTAGCCATTTGCTGAATATATAGCCGAGAGGAAGGACGCCGTGATGGTGAAGTGTATTTGTCATTGGAAAAGGTGACAAGGGACAAGGCCATGTGATCAGCGAATGCAGTGTTGTAGTATGATTAATTTGGATTAGATTGTGATGGGGCAAATTTTTGGAGCATGCAATTGGTTGGCTGATATATCATTTTTGCAGTGTGGCAAGCTGGTGAGGGACAAGGCCATGCTCTATTCTGCGATTCGGATATGGATGGATTGGTTGAGATATCATCAGTGCCAATGATCATGTTATCTGAAGCTCTGGATCGACTCGTCCATGGTTGTGACCGGTTGCCGATAACCTTCTGTCTCAGATTGGTTGTTGATCAGTCAGATACTGCTCGACAGAGGTCGCTGTTTCTTAGCTGGTGCTCAGCTCCACGTCCAGCATCTCAGGTGGTCTCCAGTTCATGATTGTTTCCCCCGTTTTAACTTTAATAAGAAAGAAATACACACTGTTTATAAAGGTATATTTCATAACTTAATCCTCACATTTCATAACTTAATTTCTCACAAAACTGAGATTTTTATCTAGGGGAATTCAAGTGTTCGGTAACTAGTTCTCCCACAATGCTATTACATCTGTAGGTGTTCATTAATTATTCAGCTGAGTTTTCTGTTTAATGAAGGTTTTCTTTCATCTGATAACATGTGTAAGACTCATGTGGAATGCATAGTTGAATGTATCGCCCATTGCTTTTCTCTTCAACGCTAGGCAAAGCTCCTGTCTCATTCTTCAAGAAAAACATATGCATGACTCATTAGTTTTATAGTTTCTAAAACAGATGTACAGATCGGTTTAAAAAAAAAGAAAAAAAGAAGTACAGATCAGTTTTAGTTTGAAAGTGTATTCCATGACGAAATTTGTTAACACACAAATATAGCTGTAATACTGAAGCTTTGTCGGCTATGTACCGACTCTGAAATAAAAAAGTTAAACTGCACATTTTTTTGCTGACCAGAAATGTTGCAAATTTTCGTCCATTTAGATTCTACTAACTTCATATTTACATCTTGCATCAAACAAAAATGGTGCTTAGAACAAGGATCCACTAGTTGCCATTGCTCTGAAGCTAACAAACATCTACATGGTGGCTAAGCCCTACACTGTGTTCAAAGCGGCATGGCCTTGCAATGGAGCTCAGGAACGCCCTCACAACTTCCGCGGAGGCATCCCTCCTTAGCAAGCACATGGCGTACTCCATGACCGTGGTGTCACAGGGCAGCGTGATCCGGCCATCATCGAACCCAAACTCCTCCTGAGACATCCTCAGGAGCTCGCTGAAGACCGCCGTGCCGAGGTACGCCAGTGGCACCTCGAACCTGCCCCTGTCAGTGGTGTATACCACGCAGTGTCTCTTCACCGGTACTGAGGTCGTTGCGCGGCACTCCTCCTCGACAACTCTTTTCGCCGTGGTAGTCTGTGTGATCCTCTTCCTCCCCATGGCCGCCATCCTCTGCCACTTCTTTGCCAGCTGAACAAGCCTCTTGGCACTCACCATGGTTGCTTCTCTTTTTTTTTTTTTTGGCTCAAAGTTCAGGAGAAATTTTGTCTGATGTGGTAGTACTCAGCTTGGTGTTGTACTGGTTAGCTTGTGGATGAACCGATGATGAGATGGTGGTGGTAAGCTGACAGATTTATAGGTGCAGCTGATCAATTTGTCATGACAAGTTGGCAAGGGACAGAGCCATGCACTCAGAACATGCAATGCTGCAAGAGTGCAGGGGCAAGTAATGTGATCGTGATCTGACTTTTCTGGGGCCATTAGTTTGCCACTTGTTGGGGACTGTACTAGCGGATGTAGTCTTGGGTGTCTGGACATCACAATTTTGCTGCCATACTGACCTGTTTCAGTTCAATAGTTAAGCTAAGATATAAGAAGCATATGAAAGTGGGTCCATTTATTTTTGTGATTGCGCAACCAGATAACAATATTTATTTATGTGTCGAATGATATCCTAATGACAAGAAGTATACATTAGAGTGGCCCCTGAAACGGAGATTCATCGTCTGACAGTCTATGCTTTCTGAACATTCAGTTCAAAGCTTGTGCTGGTATAGCGCATGCTTTGTTCAGGTTTCAGCTGCCTCACATGGTGAATGCTCCTTGTTTGCTACCCCTGTGTTTCCTCTGAAAGAGGTATACAGCATTTCCATGCTAAATCAGAATCGAAGCATCCGCTTTTCTGTGATCCTTTTAATTCTGAACCACTGAGTATTACAGAGAAGATGTTCTGTTACTTGGCTTGGCTTAGTTCAGATGCCTGATCTTGTAGGCGATAAAAAAGCCGACATTGTAGTGCTAGGTTAAGTGCATCTGTGCATGCACTTGTGAGTGATGCCATGAGAACGTAGCACGCAATGCTGCTGAAACTGTGTGCCAAATGCCAATGGACGGATGCATTTCTGAGCAGGTTTCCCGTTTCAAAATAATAACTCTGAGCAGGTTTCGATGCCTGTTCTAGAAACCGTGTGCGCAGTGAGATGTATTTTCTTTTCGAAAGGGTGTGAGTTGTATTTAGGCTTTTTGGCCGGATCTAGTAGCACAGCTTGCACATCACTGTGTGGTTGACATGTGGAGCGGTTCAGTGGGTAACCACATGTTAATAAGCTACAACGTGCGTGATAACCCAACGTGCAGAATCACTACATGTACTTCTCATGAATTGTGCGTCCTAATCATCAGCTATTAAGCAGGCCAGACATTAGTCATGCGTGATCACTACAACACCGCTATCATTGCTGTTGTCTCCGGCAAGAGCCAAATAAGTTGGCCCCAGAGAGATCAAATCAAGATCACATTTCTATATCTTGGCCTCACAGTTGCAGTTAGCACTCCATGTTCAGGGTTCATGGCTCTGTTCCTTGCCAACTTGACATCCGTGATAGCATCGCCGCACCTAGCTAGACTGCATGCATTATCCTCCTTTCTTTCCCCTCACCTATAAATCCATCAGATCAGAACCACAGCTTCCATCAACAAGCAAAGCACCACATCCACCACAGCTTCCATCACCTAGCAAAGCACCAAGCCAAATATTACCTCACACACAAAACTCTCTCGACACCATGGTCAGCGCCAGGAGACTTGCTCAGATGGCCAAGAAGTGGCAGAGGATGGCGGCCATGGGCAGGAAGAGGCTCACAAGGACTACATCGGCGGCAAAAAGATCCTCCGACGAGTGCTTCACGACATCGTCGTCAGTGACGGTGAAGGGACGCTGCGTGGTGTACACTGCCGACGGAGCGCGCTCCGAGGTGCCGCTGTCATACCTCGGCACGGCGATCGTCGGCGAGCTCCTGAGGATGTCCCATGACGAGTTCGGCTTCGCGAGCGATGGGAGAATCATTCTGCCGTGTGACGCGGCGGTTATGGAGTACGTCATGTGCATACTCGGAAGGAACGGATCGGAGGAGCTTCAGAGGGCTCTCCTAAGCTCCGTGTTGAGGCCTTGCCATTTGGACAGTGGCTTGGAGACGTCCGTGAGAACTAGATCATCAATAGCTGTCTCTACTTTCTGAAGATCCACAACGTGATCGTTTTGAGCCATTAGACACCTTGTTTAGTTAGGATGATGTACAGATACATCGGAGATAGTAAAAAAATGAAAGGATCTTATTGCAAGTTCACATATGTGCATCAGAGCAATTTGTTTCCTTCTTTTATTTCGACTGTGGACTCTTCAGGCCTTGCTTGCATTCAGTGTGAATTTTGTGTGTTCCACAATAACTTGTGACTGAATTTAAGCCAACCACTACGTATATCCTCACTTCCGGAATTGCTAGCAAAATCATTTTCAGATATCCAAGTAGTTATATATGAAAGAGCCACCAAGGGAGGAGATGTGCCGGAAAATTTCACCCCATTAAAAGAACAAAAGAATATGAAAAAAACATTTTTCCGTTGGACAATATTACATATGAAAATAGGCCAAAATTAATTTAAATGGGAAAAGTACTAAAAAGCAAATAAATTATATTTAATAAATTGTTCCATCCGATATTGTTAAGATCGAGATATCTCATTTTGGGTCGCTTCCTTAAAAAACCCCCATTTTGGCACTTAGAAAATGAAAATACTTGTTTTGTAAGAGAAAGACCGAAAAATTCTTGTGGAACTATTTATTGACATGGAAAGATGCAATTCCGTGCCGAAGATGGTCACATTATGATGAAAAATATGTCATCAATATGGCCATTAACGACCTTGGTTGTTTGGTTCGAAAGTCATGCGGAAATGATCCGTTGTTCGCATGAGTAGCTACAGACCCTAACCCTAAACCCTAAACCGTTAACCCTAAACCCTACACCGGAGTGATCCCCTTGAGTGATCAGGGAGATGTCGCTATTAAAGTGTATATTATTATTAAAAATGATTTGAATTTTATTACTTATTTCTGCCCATTATGATTATTTTTAAAAGTCAACGCACAAAAATGATGACATGAATAATAATTTTTAAAATTCTGAACCAGTTTTGTACACCAAAAATCCGTTCTTTTCTAGGAAAACAAGCTAAAACAGGGATATACGGCTTGCATCGCCCTATAACTCCATGGTTTCTAGCTACCACCTTAATTAGCAAATCCTCTCTTAGAGTCATGAATGTTCATGCTTGATAAGCCATTTCATGAAGGTTTTTTTAAGATGTCAAAACCCATGTTTATAAATTTTCCTAAGAACTAGTACATATAAAAGAACTATATGCTAGGTGAAAGATTTTTTGAATTTTTCCCTTTCTTTGATTTTTTTTTTCAAAATAGGTCAAAATTGTAGGCACGACGATTCCTAGCAAGGGTTTGAAAATTTCAACACCATCTATGGCTATTGCATAGAATCCTACTTGAATACCTTTGTTGTTTTTGGAAATTCTTGGAACCAAACTAGATTACAATTATAGTTCAAATTTGAATTATTTTGGTAAATTGGCCAAACTTCATTTAAATGGACAAAAGTAGAAAGAAAGCAAGAATATTCTTAATAATTGGGAATGGTCCATCCAATATGGTCGACTTTGTCTGAATAATGGAGGGATGTAATTTTGCACAATATTCTTTGCATTTTATTCCCAAGAAAAATACATCTTGCCATTTAGGAAATGAAAAAATTAATTGATCGGTGGCAAAAGTTCAATACTTTTTTTTGCACTATAGTTTTGCATGAAAAGATGTACCTTTGTGCCAATGTTTGTCACATATATGATCTGTGTCGTGGATATGGCCATGACCGTACTCATTTTGTTTGAATGTTCATACATGACATGCCATTTTATAAAAGATTTTTTAAGATGTCCAAATCCATTTTTTTCGTTTTCACTATCAACTAGTACACATAAAATGAATCTATGCATCGGCGTTTTGACATTTTCTTGGTTTTTTACCTTTTTTTTTTACAAAAGTGGGGTCAAAATTGTCGGCATAACTGTTCATAGGAAGGGCATGAATATTTCCTCTATGGCCATTGCATATAATTCCTCTTGGGTATGTTAAAATGATTTTCGCAAATTTAGTACCAAACTATAAGATGTTTTTAATTCAAATTTGAATCAATTTTGGGAAATTGATCGAAATCCATTTAAATGTTCAAAAGTAGCTAGTAAGATATGAAATTCTTAATATTTGAGAATTTTCCATCCAATTTGATCTACTTTGTGTGAAAAATAGAGTTCTGTGTTGCACCATCTTCTTTGCACTTGCTCCACAAAAAAAACTTTTCCACACCTACCAAGTAAAATTGTAATAAAACGTTAGAAAATACTTTTGTCAGTATTGTGGGGCATGACAATTGATGCACTTCTATATCAAACATTGTCGCAATATCATGAACCATGCTATTATGTGAAGGATCTTTTAGAAAAAATCAAATACATGTAAGCATAAACGGACTTCATGCCATAAGCTTGTATTTTGTTGACATTTTCTTGATTTTCCTTTTTTTTCAAATAGGATCAAAATTATAGGCACTATTTATATTAAGCGTCCGAATCTTTCAAAAGTCTCTTTGAATATTGCATAGAATACTACTTGGGTAGGTTAAAATTATTTTTAACAATTAAATCATATGTGCTTAGTTGCCGATCGATAGATAAATGCCCTCAACAAACCCCAGGCAATCGGCAAGTCATGGCACACATCAATTAGTGCCTTGTGGATATGTTCAATATTTGAGTTGTCCAGCTTTCTGTAATCTTTTGTTTCGAACCTTGTGTATCTCTTCAATCATACAATCTGCCTGCTGGCTTAATGATTACCTCATTTGGTTGAAAGGAATTGCATAAGAGTTTTGGAGAATTAAATCATATAGAATTTTTTTCTTATATTGGTTGTTTGATTTGAAGGATTGGATGCTATAGGAAATTTTCCTAATGAATCATTTGTACTATTTCATATAGAAATTCTAGCATCCACTGCAACCTCCTTTTACAATTTGTTTGAGAGAATCAAACAAATTTTGGTACACACCGAGTGTGCATGACATTTCAATCCTATGCTTTTCCTATTACTAAGTTTATCCTATCCGACAAATGAAAGAGACCCTTAATCTGTTGCAGTGCCTGAATTTGCAGGCGATCGAAAAGCAAGTGAAATAGGCCAAGGGCTCGGTCTCAAGCGCATGCATTGCATGCACCTGTCAGTGTGGGAAGCTGGGAATGCTGCTCCCTGCAAATCTGATTGTCTCACGGAGCAGCTAGCGTGCAATGCTGCTGCATGCAAATCTGAATGGATGCAAGAGTGCAGGAGTGTGTGCGCGTTCTAATGGTGCCTGCAGCTAAGTGCAGGATCATCTAGTGTGGTTTGCTTGCACATCAACAGTCAGAGCCATTGCCATACTCTCAAGTTCAGTGGCTCTGGAACCGGCATGTGGGCCGCATGTTAATCTAGCTAGCAAGCAAAATCATCAATTTGTATCATGCCTCTTGATTAGGCATCACATTGCGATCTCCAATTACCCAGACATGACAGGCACTGCTGTATACTCCATGGGCGCGTTTGGTAGCCTGCGGATTGCCCGGCCAGGCCCTGCAGCTGCGAGCGCACGAAGATTGGATGCCTGCACGAGCGTCTGGGCCAGGTCTGCGCGCTTCTCAAAGCAGCCTTTGGCCAGACCCGAGAGGCACGCTCAAATCGACCGTGCCTCTGGAGCCAGGCTCCGGGGATGCGACCTCGAGGAACGCCGCGTGGGAGCTGCTGCAGGCGCCAGAGCGGTGGAGATGGCGCGCGGGGCAAAATTGCGGCGGGAGAAATTCGGTCACCGCCGCGAAATTTTCCCCTCACCGGCGCGCTATTTCGCCTCCCTATTTAGTTCCTCCGCGCCAGGAACCAAATCCAAAAATCCATTTCCCCCCTTTCGAGCTCCATGGCGATGGCGAAGGCGGGGTCTTCTTCTTCCAAGGCGGGAGGAATCCCTTCGCTGGAGCTCGTCCTCAGCAACTCTTCTCCGTACAAGATGGCGGCACATGTCGACGGCGGCAAGGATGGTGGACGCATGGAGGTGATGGATCTCATCGGCCACACCTGTGCCGGCAAGAAGATGGTGTTGGATCTCATCGGCCACAACTGTGCCGGCAAGAAGATGGTGCTGGATCTCGTCGGCGGCAAGTCCACTCCTAGGACTTCGACTGTAAGACCCTCTACTCCTTCTTCTTCTTTCTGATTTGCGGTAGATTGAGTACAACTGTAGGACATAGTTGCTAGTTGCTAGTTCTTTGCATGAGTACGGCCTAGTCTCATCTCCTTTTGCGACATAGTTGCTAGTTGTATGATATCGTCGTGTTCGTCATAACTGTAGGACATCTTTGGTATTTGCTCTCCGGATCCTGATCTGTATGCTCTGTCAGTACGCCATCCCATTCTACCGGACATGAACGCAGTCCCTATTAGTTATGCTCTTCCAGAGGATGAAGCTGCCAAGCCACTGCCTGACTCCTATGAGAAAGGAGACCCTCTTCGTTTTGTTCCCCGACCTCAAATGGTGTGGTCAGCTTCAATGTCCCTCTTCGTTCTGAATCGGGTTTGTGAGCTCGTCCGCAAGGGGATCCGTTTTGACAGAGGGTTCAAAGAGCACTACATTAACAGAGTGAGCATTGATGTTCTTGACTTCACTGGGATTACTGTAAGCACTACGCAGATCTACAACCATCTGCGGAAGTGGAGACAGAGGTGGATTAGGATCACTCATCTTGCCAAAGTTGAGGGGGTTAAATGGTGTGAGCATTCGTCGACCTTGCTGATGGAGGACGATAAGTTGATTGTGCACACCACGGTAGATCATCTCGAACTCTTTCATTTCTATTGCGTCTATTCAACAACCTTCAAGAACTAACATTGTGACTCCTCAATTTTAGGTTCATCCGAAGGACGAGGAGCTGCTGAATAAGCCCATCACCAACTATGAGCAGATGAAGACTATCTACTCAATGATGAACATGCCAGCTCCTACTGTCTACATCCCGGCGATTGTGATCCAGGCTTTGAACTACCTTGCTGATCACGAAGAAGAACATTGCCTCTACGCGGACATGACAGACACGGAGGGGAGGTCCTGGTTGCGTGCCTACTGCCACCAGCAGTCCGCCATTGCCCCTTGATACTTCTCAAATGTATCTATAATTTTTTATGTTCCATGCTGATATTATACCAATTGTTACATGTTTTGCATCCACTTTATGTCACTTTTATACATTTTTTGGGACTAACCTATTAACAAGATGTCACAGTGCCAGTTCATGTTTTCTGCTGTTTTTGTATTCCAGAAAAGCTAGTCAGAAAATATTCTCGGAATTGGACGAAAATTTACGGAGGCACCTATTTTATCAGAATACACATGGAGTCCGAAGGAGAGACGAAGAGGAGCCAGGAGGGCCCCACACGCACCCAAGGCGTGGGTCCCCCTGGCGCGCCCTGGCCACGTGTGGGCCCCTCGGGGCTCTCCAGCTGCCGCCCTTTCGCCTACTTATTCCCCCCGATGCGAAAACCCTAAGTACCCGAGCCATTATCCACGAAAAGTTCCAGAGGCGCCACCGTCGTGAACCCTAGCTCGGGAGGGTCCAGAACCTCTTCTCGGCACCTTGCCGGAGAGGGGAATCATCACCGGAGGGCTCTACATCACCATGCCTGCCTCCGGAGTGATGCGTGAGTAGTTCATCCTTGGACTACGGGTCCATAGCAGTAGCTAGATGGTTGTCTCTCCACTTTGTGCCATCATGTTTAGATCTTGTGAGCTGCCTAACATGATCAAGATCATCTTATTGTAATGCTACAGCTTGTGTTTGCTGGATCCGATGAATATTGAATACTATGTCAAGTTGATTATCAATCTATCTCATATGTTATTTATGATATTGCATTCTTTCCGTTACTAGTAGATGCTTTGGTCAAGTAGATGCTTGTAACTCCAAGAGGGAGTATTTATGCTAGATAGTGGGTTCAGTCTCCAGTAATCTGGACGAGTGACAGCAACGACTAAGATTGTGGATGTGCTGTTGCTACTAGGGGTAACCTAACAATGCTATGTCCACGGTCATATGTATTTGTTTACATTACGCACATTACTTAATGCAATTATCCGTTGCTTGCAACTTAATACCGACGGGAACTCGGATGACAACCTGGCGGTGGATTATTAGTCATAGACATTGTTGGATAACGGTCTATGTATTTTGTCGTAATGCCCAATTAAATATCATAGTAATCATCATGTCATATATATGCATTGTCATGCGCTCAATATTTTGTCAATTGCCCAGCTGTAATTTGTTCACCCAGCATGTTAGTTATCTTTTATGGAGAGACACCACTAGTGAACTGTGGATCCCGGTCCATTCTTTTACACTGATAATACAACCAACTGCAAACATTGTTCCTTTTCATTCTCTGCAATTTACTACTGTTTTCTACACCATACGTTTAATCCTTTGTTTTCAGCAAGCCGGTGATATTGACAACCTCACTGTTTCATTGGGGCAAAGTAGTTTGATTGTGTTGTGTGCAAGTTCCACGTCAGCGCCGGAATCCCTGGTGTTGCGCCGCATTATATTTCGCCGTTGACAACCTTCAGAAGTGCTACTGCTCCTACTGGTTCGATAAACATTGGTTTCATACTGAGGGAAAACTTACTGCTGGGCTACATCATACCTTCCTCTTGGGGTCTCCCAACGAACGTGTGTTTCACGTCAGCAAGACTTTTTCTGGCGCCGTTGCCGGGGAGACAGCAGGCTTCTGCAAGGGGAGTTTCACGCTTCCAATCTCCTTACTTTTTTTTGTCTTGCTTAGTTTATTTTATTTTATCTTGTTTGCTTTTAATTATCAAAAACACAAAAAAAATAGTTACTTGCATGTAGTTTATTTCCGAGTTATTTTTTGTCCTGTTTTTAATCTTGCTAAAATGAGTACTCTGAGCACACTAAGTTGTGCGATTTCACTAGCACAAACAACAATGATTTCATATGCACGCCTATTGCTCCACCTGCTGCTTCAGCAGAGTTTTATAAAATTAAACCTGCACTTTTAAATCTTGTTATGAAAGAACAATTTTCTGGTGTTAGTACTGATGATGCTGCTGTTCACCTCAATAACTTTGTTGAACTTTGTGAAATGCAAAAGCTTAAGGAAGTAGATGGTGATATTATTAAATTGAAACTTTTTCCTTTCTCCCTGAGAGGACGTGCTAAAGAATGGTTGTTATCTTTGCCTAGAAATAGTATTGATTCATGGACTAAATGCAAAGATAATTTTATTGGAAAACATTATCCTCCTGTTAAGATTATTTCTTTGAGAAGTAGCATAATGAATTTTAAGCAATTTGATAATGAACATGTTGCTCAAGCATGGGAGAGAATGAAATCATTGGTTAAAAATTGTCCCACTCATGGACTGACTACTTGGATGAGCATCCAAACCTTCTATGCAGGATTAAATTTTTCTTCAAGGAATTTATTGGATTCGGCCGCTGGAGGTACCTTTATGTCCATCACTTTGGGTGCTGCAACAAAGCTTCTGGATGATATGATGATAAATTATTCTGAGTGGCACACTGAGAGGGCTCCAACAGGTAAAAAGGTAAATTCTGTTGAAGAAACCTCTTCCTTGAGTGCTAAAATTGATACTATTATATCTATGCTTACAAATGGTCAAATGCATGTTGATCCAAATAATGTTCCTTTAGGATGCCTCTGATCTTGAAGTCATGCTTAAGGATTTTATTAGTACACAAACTGTTTTCAATAAAACTGTTGAGGAGAAATTAGGGAAAATTGATGTTCTTGCCTCTAAGGTTGATAGTCTTGCTCTTGATGTTGACTTGTTGAAAATAAAGAACATGCCTCATGATGTTAAAGAGAGCAAAACTCTCAATGCTATACAAGTTAAAATTGATAACAATGTGAGGATGTTAGCCGAATTGCTTGCTAGACGGGAAAGAGAGGATGAAATTGCTAGAAAGAATAATATTGCTAGAGTTTATACTATTTCTACTACTGAAAATGCTTCAAACTCAAATGTTAGCAAACCTCCTACTATTAATGGCAAGATAATTGGTGTTGGTAATGTTTCCACTTCTATTGCAAAACGTCCTAAATTGCCTGATAACTCTGAAACTGTTCTTGATAAAGATGCTGAAATTTCTAGTAATAAGGAAGACAATAGCTCCATCACCTTTGATGATAATGATTTTGATTTTGATGGTTGCAATCTTTCTGAAGTAATTACGTTCTTGCAAAAGCTAGCTAGAAGTCCTAAGGCAAGTGATATAAACATGGCTTTTACTAAACATATTACTAATGCCCTCATACAAGTGAGGGAAGAAAAATTGAAACGTGAAGTATCCATCCCTAGGAAGTTAGAAGATGGTTGGGAGCCCATCATTAAAATGAAATTGAATGACTTTGATTGCAATGCTTTGTGTGACCCTGGTGCTAGTATTTCTGTTATGTCTAAAAGACTTTATGATATGCTTAATTTAGCACCTTTGGAAAATTGTTATTTGGATGTTCACCTTACTGATGCTACTATAAAGAAACCTTTGGGTAGAATTGATGATGTTCTTATCATGGTTAATAACAATTCTGTCCCTGTTAATTTTATGATTCTTGCAAAATCTCCTAATAATATTGTCCTTGGAAGGTCCTTTTTAAAGAACAATGGAGTATTTATTAATGCAAAGTATGGGTTTATGAAATTCAATACTCCTATTAATCGAAGGTTCTTTTTCCAATTAAGAAGGATGATCCCACTGAAAGGTTCGAGGACTTCAATGTCTTTGGAAATACTTGATGCATGTTTTGTGCCTAGCTAAAAGGCGTTAAAGAAAAGCGCTTATGGGAGGCAACCCATTATTTTTATTTTCTGCAATTTTTCTTTATTTGAGTCAAGGTGTTGTTTACTTCTGTAGCAACTGCTTTGTATCTTTACTTTTTCGCATTGTTGTGCCAAGAGTAGCCTCTAATGTTAAGATGATGCTAAATATTGATTGCTGCGCAGAAACAGATTTCTGCTGTTCACTGTACGAAATTTTTAAAATCACCAGATTGTTAATTAAATCTGAAAAATTTTGTGCGTAATCTTTATGATTGTCTGAATCTTTCGTTAGTTCAAAGTTTTTCGATCTTAGCGTCCTAAGTGCCTCGAAAAAATTCGTCTTTGCGGACTGTTCTGTTTTAGACAGATTATGCCTTTTTATTTTGCATTCTCTCTTTTACTAGTGTTGTGTGAAATTCTTTTTTGGGTCGAAGAGCTTCACATAACATCAGTGGCAGTAGCTAATGTTTAAAGTAACAAGTCATATTGCGTCCTTATAGAACATGTGAGTTTTTTATTGTACACTAACCCTCTAATGAGATTTCCTTTGAGTTTGGTGTGACGGAAGTTTTCAAGCGTCAAGAGAGAAGGATGATATAATAGGATCAAGAGTGAAGAGCTTAAACTTGGGGAGGCTCCCATGGATCTCCCCAGCATATTTCAAGAAGACTCAAGCGTCTAAGTCATCCCCTTCTTTATCGGCAAAATTATCAGGTCATCTCTAGTGAAACTATATTTTTATTCTTTCACATCATATGTGCTGTTCTTGGAGCGTCGGTGTGCTTTTATTTTCAGTATTTTTATTTTCATTTTGTAATCAACTTGATTGGACCCTAACATTCTTGATTGCGAGAGAGACACGCTCCGCTTTTTCACGAGAATAATCCTATTCTTCACTTATATTTGATGAGTATTCATATCTAGCGCTGTTCAGTTTTTAGCTCTTGTTTTCATGTATCTCTTGTCAGAGCTATTAGTTTTCTTTTAAAGAAAGTACTCTCTTATTTCACTTATACTTGTTTGGAGAGTTATTGAAATGAATTGATTGGTGTTTGGTTGGAACAGAAAATGTTGCATGTGGTAAATGGTATAATGGAAAAAACTTGCATATTCTTGTAGATCACTAATTTGGATAATATGATACTTGTCAATTGTTTTGAGTTAACAAGTAGATCATGATTAAACTTTTGCATCATGTAAGTTAAGCCTATTAGTGAAGAACTACCGTAAAGCTTGTTGAAATTTGGTTTGCATGAGTGGTATCTCTAAGGTCTAGATATTTTCTAATAAAAGGGTTTGGTTAACAAGGAAGACGGTGTGAAGTCTTATAATGTTTGCAATATGTTTGTCATATAAAACTTGGTGTACTGGTCGATATTCTTGTTTGCTTACATAACCTTGCTAGCCTAAACTCTGTACTGAGAGGGAAAGCTTCTCGTGCATCCAAATCCTTGAGGCAAAATCATGCCATTTGTGTCCACCATAACTACTATATGTGGTATTTCCTTGCCACTCCAACTAAATTTTTCATGTGCTATCTTTAAATTATTCAAAATTGTTATTATTCCTTTTTGTGTCAATGTTTACTAGCTCATGAGGAAGTAGTGGGTTATTCTTTATTCGACTTGTCAAACAGACTTTACACCTGGACTAGTGGCATATACATCCGCTTATCCAATAATTTTGCAAAAAGAGCTGGCAACGGGGTGTCCAGTCCCAATTAATTACAACTTTAACCGCTTAATTCTCTTCACATTTTTGACCAGGTTTATCAGGAAGCAATGACAAACAGTGAAATAGCTGCATGTGTAAACAAAAGAGAAAGAGGGATGATCTGCCTTGCTGGTAGAAATAATGTCCTTCATGGGAGCCGCTCTTAAAAGTCTGTTTGATAGGGAGAATACTGTTTTCATCCGCTACCATTCGTTGACAATTAACAAACACCTCTCAAAATTTAATTTTTACTCTCTATATGATTTCAAAAACTAAAAAGTTCTAGCACATGATTTAATCCCTGCTTCCCTCTGCGAAGGGCATTTCTTTTACTTTTATGTTGAGTCAGTTTTCCTATTCTTTCTATCTTCCACAAGAAAACACTAGTGTCAACTTTGTTACAACATTTGTTATATGCTACATATTGGACTTATTATATTGTTTTGTGTTGACAATATCCATGAGATAAATATGTTGAAAGTTGAACCAAATGCTGAAACTTAATTCTTCCTTTGTGTTGATTGAATACCTTTTGTTAGAATCTATTGCTTTATGAGTTAACTCTTATGTGAACCTGTGGATGCATTGTCTCCAAAGTACTATTCATGAAATGTTTAGCTTGTGTGATTCATTGTTTACTCATTATCTACTTGGTAGCAAACTATAGACCATTGACTTGGATCACTTCATACATTTACATGTGCCTTATAATATTATATGATCAAGATTATGATGGTAGCATGTCACCTCAAAAATTAGTTTGTTTTATCGTTTACCTACTCGAGGACGAGCAGGAACTAAGTTTGGGGATGCTGATACATCTCAAACGTATCTATAATTTTTGATGTTCCATGCTGATATTATACCAATTGTTACATGTTTTGCATCCACTTTATGTTACTTTTATACATTTTTTGGGACTAACCTATTAACAAGATGCCACAGTGTCAGTTCCTGTTTTCTGCTGTTTTTGTATTCCAGAAAAGCTAATCAGGAAATATTCTCGGAATTGGAGGAAAATTTACGGAGGCACCTATTTTATCAGAATACACATGGAGTCCGAAGGAGAGACGAAGAGGAGCCAGGAGGGCCCCACACGCACCCAGGGTGCGGGTCCCCCCCTGGCACGGCCTGGCCACGTGTGGGCCCCTCGGGGCTCTCCAGCCGCCGCTCTTTCTCCTACTTATTCCCCCCGATGCGAAAACCCTAAGTACCCGAGCCATTATCCACGAAAAGTTTCAGAGCCGCCGCCGTCGTCAACCCTAGCTCGGGAGGGTCCAGAACCTCTTCCCGGCACCTTGCCGGAGAGGGGAATCATCACCGGAGGGCTCTACATCACCATGGCTGCCTCCGGAGTGATGCGTGAGTAGTTCATCCTTGAACTACGGGTCCATAGCAGTAGCTAGATGGTTGTCTCTCCACTTTGTGCCATCATGTTTAGATCTTGTGAGTTGCCTAAGATGATCAAGATCATCTTATTGTAATGCTACATGTTGTGTTTGCTGGGATCCGATGAATATTGAATACTATGTCAAGTTGATTATCAATCTATGTCATATGTTATTTATGATCTTGCATGCTTTCCGTTACTAGTAGATGCTTTGGCCAAGTAGATGCTTGTAACTCCAAGATGGTGTATTTATTCTGGATAGTGGGTTCAGTCTCCAGTAATCTGGGCGAGTGACAGCAACGTCTAAGGTTGTGGATGTCCACGGTCATATGTATTTGTTTACATTACGCACATTACTTAATGCAATTATCCGTTGCTTGCAACTTAATACCAACGGGGAATTCGGATGATAACCTGGCGGTGGATTATTAGTTATAGACGCTGTTGGATAACGGTCTATGTATTTTGTCGTAATGCCCAATTAAATATCATATTAATCATCATGTCATATATATGCATTGTCATGCGCTCAATATTTTGTCAATTGCCCAGCTGTAATTTGTTCACCCAGCATGTTAGTTATCTTTTATGGAGAGACACCACTAGTGAACTGTGGACCCCGGTCCATTCTTTTACACTGATAATACAACCAACTGCAAAGTAGTTTGATTGTGTTGTGTGCAGGTTCCACGTCAGCGCCGGAATCCCTGGTGTTGCGCCGCCTTATATTTCGCTGTTGACAACCTTCAGAAGTGCTACTGCTCCTACTGGTTCGATAAAACTTGGTTTCATACTGTGGGAAAACTTACTGCTGGGATACATCATACCTTCCTCTTGGGTATTCCAACGAACGTGTGTTTCACCCCTTAGAACATTAGTGCATATCGTTTCTGGTTTGTAATATTTTGGGAGGTGGTTTATGTTAACCCCTGAACTGATGAACTTGAGTAATTTGTGTTAACCCCTGCTCTAGTATGTCATTCTGAATTTGTGTTTGCTATGTTCGGTTAGATTATCTCTATTCATTTCGTGATGGGTAACTAATGGTAAGAGGTAACCATATAATATTATTGCATGGAACCAAACAACGAGTACTTGCACCGTGCTTATGTTTGCATACAACCAAACAACAGGGCTCATGTTTTACTCCTCCTGCAAGGATTCGACCATCGAGTAACCAAACAACATGCATAACATGGTCTATAACATGGTCTAGAGGCTGCATTAGCCAGACCAGGCCCTGGTCTGGCGGGGCGCGACAGGGCCTACCAAACGCGCCTCATATATACCATTGTCTCCGACAAGAGCAAACGAGATTGGCCCAAGAGAGTTCAAATCAGGATTGCACGTTCAGAGCTCATGGTCTTGTCTGTCCCTCGGCAACTAATCATCCATGATAGCATCGCCGCACCGAAACTACGCACAATGCATTCTCCTCACCTCAATCCCTCCCTTCCTCCGTTTATATATAAATCAGTCAGCTGGTTACAACCATCAACACAAGCAAAGCATCTAGCTAGCTGTGATTAGATACTGAACTCTGAACTTTCTGAACACCATGGTCAGCACCAAGAGGCTTGCTCCGATGGCCAAGAAGTGGCAGAGGATGGCGGCCATGGGGAGGAAGAGGCTCACTCGGAATACATCGGCCACCGACGAGTGCCGCGCGACTTCATCGATTGCAGCGAAGGGCCACTTTGTGCTGTACACTGCCGACGGGGCGCGGTTCAAGGTACCGCTGGCAAACCTCGGCACGGCGATCGTCAGCAAGCTTCTGAGACTTTCTCACGACGAGTTCGGCTTCGCGAGCGATGGGAGGATCATACTGCCGTGCGATGCGGCGGTGATGGAGTACGTCATGTGCCTGTTACGAAGGAACGCATCGGAAGAGTTGGAGATGGCTCTCCTGAGCTCTGTAGTCAGGAATTGTCACTACGATCGTGGCTTAGAGACGTCCATGGGAATTAGAACAGTAGCTGTTTCTAGTTTCTGAAATCCACGAAGGGATCTTTTTAGATTTCTTAGCAATTGTTTAGGATGATGTAAATATGTAGTTTCCTTATGGGAGATAGTAAATAAAGGCATCGTATGGAAGATATAAATATCTCTTCCATTTTCACAGCAGAGTTGAGACTCTTGAACGCTGAGTAATGCAGCTATGGGTGTGATAAGTTAAGCGAAGGCTCAATTGCATGATATAATGGTCCCTAAAAGGAATGCGGTATTGAACTACTGATTGACCAAAATGACATGGAAGAGAGGTGAAAGTTTAATTTTGCACGAATGATAAGGATCTCACACAGATCCTCAAATCTTGTTCTGGTCAGGCCAAACTTCATTTTTCCCTCTTTTTTTTGAGTAAAAGCTGTAACAAAAAGTTCATGCTGAAACATGTATGGTAGCATCTCTCCACCCTTGCTCCTACAGAAAAAAAAATATTGATGGACATCTCGACTATCAACTGAGAAATGTGGCCCCACGTTGATAATAATCATCAGCTACATGTAATCTGTAGCTAGGTGTTTGCGCCACTGCAGAGATTCAATCGGGTTGTTCAGCAACACTCTGTCATCGGGCATGAAATACTGTTAGACTAGATATCTCCATCCCAGGGCCACTCTACATATACCATTTCACTGGGATTTGATTAATCAACCACCCAAAATATCTGTATCTTTTGTGCGATCGCATACAGAAATGGACCTAATTTACACATGGTCCTCATCGTTCAGTCATATGCCTCTTATCTTTGCCACCCAAACAGGTGAGTATGGCAGCACACTATGATGTCCAATCACACACAAGGCACTGCTAGTATTGCTCCCAACAAGTGGCAAACTGATGGCCCCAGAGAAAATCAAATCAAGATCTCATTGCTTGCCTTGCACCTCCAGCATTACATGTTCTGATCTCATGGCCATGTCCCTTGCCAAATTGTCAAGATAGCTGCACCTAAACCGCATTGTTCCCTTTTCTTTTTTTTAGATAATAAGGGATCGCTTCCCCGGTTCCATTAACTTGTAACGAAACCACGGCGTCTTAGCATACAAGCCTGCTCGAAACACAGGTCCAAAAGAAGCAGGAAATAAACTTAGAAGTTATTACATGAGTACTCCAAAACTCGGCTGCCAAACTACCACAGCCTGGGCATCAGCCCCAGCGCTGCCAGAGCACATCAAAAGCTCCTTGGAGGCGGCGGCGCTTGCGGCCAGGGGGCCCTGGCGCGCGTTCGGCTACCTCCTGGACGAGGTCGAGCAGAAGCGCTCTCCCGACGGCGCTGGCGGTGTGGAGGTTGACAGCGCTGGCGAGGGGTCGGCGAGGTGAGCCCAAATCCTTGGGGCGGCGGCGCTTGCGGCCAGGAGGTGCTCCCGGCGCGCGCTCGACTACTTCCAGGACGCGGGCGAGCAGCGGCGCCCCGTGACGGTGCTGGCAAGGAGGTTGGTGGCGGAGTGAAGTCCCAGGTCTGTTCTGAGGGCCTGACCTGGGCCTCTGGAGTCTTTGTCGAGGCTGTCGGCGTGCGACAGCGTGGTCACGACTCCGGTGGTGGTCTGCATCCCAGGAGGTGGTAGGGCAGCGTTCTCCTCGGCTGAGCGGGGCAGTGGTGGACCAAGGCGTGGTGACTTCTTTGGCGGGGTGCTGCGGCGGCGGCGGTGTGAACGACAAGGATGGCGGCCACTTTCCGGCGGTTTGGGTGGGAGGTGCTTGACAAGCCGGACGAAAGTCTTGCCCGTTTCGGTGCAGGCGGCGACGACGCTCGTGGGCGCCGTTCCCCTCCTTGGAGGCGTCGCTGAGGTACGTCGGCACCCCGCTCTCAATCTGGCTAGGATGATGCCTCCGGGTGAAAGCCTAGGTTCGGTGGAACCGGCGCGATGGCGGCGTTCTTGACGTCGTTACTCTGTTGGGAGCTTCGTGTTGGAGACTCGGGGTGGTGCTCCTAGGTGCGCTCGTCCGGTGCTCGCCGCGGTCCAAGATTGGCCTTCATAGGCGCCATGTACGCCGTCGACGGGAGCCCTTTGTGGCGACCGACTTCGGTCGAGACGCGACTCTGTTTGCTAGTCTAGGACAAGTTCTTCGTTTGGAGTTGTATCGCCTGTGGTGTGTGGTGTGGAGTTGTGTGACAGTGTTGTACGCAACGGACTGTCAACTTTCTTGTACTCAAACCTCTGCCTTCTATACAAATAAGGTACGCAATTGCGTACTCTCGAAAAAAAAAAAAAAAAGCTCTCCGAAACTAACCAAACTACCACATTTCTACCAAAGGCTAACCAAACTATGCTTGCTACGCTTCAGAGACAGCTCGAAAACCATCAACATCATCCACCTGCGGGGCAGTGTCAGCTCCAGGTGAATCATCCCATCACCACATGAATGTTGCCATCCTCCTCCGGTGTGCGTGAAGGTACGCCAGGGATGTACGCCCACCGTGTGTCGCTATCGCGCTTGCTGCCCAGGATGCAATCCAGTCAAAACTGGTGCATCTCATCTTCACCCCCATTCCAGAGTCAAGGGAGAAGTCAGTCTTGTTTTTATCAGCTCCACGAACCGGGCGATTTGCCCTCCTTCGAGCTCCTTGTATGGTACCTTCCAGTTCCTTAGGAACGATAGCACCAGGCTCCACACCTGTTTCATGTTTAACCAAGATTTTCTATTAAAAACCAAGTTATTCCTATTATTCCAAATACTCCAGAGAACTGCAGAAGTAACCACATTTAAGTGCATATACCGTTTGTTGCAAAGCCACTTCGAGGCTAAAGATGTATAGTCAGCAATTCTAACATCAAAGACAGAAAAGACATCATCCCAATGGGACTTAGCAACAATACACTCAAAGAAAAGGTGGTACACAGTCTCGATTTCTTTACAAAGGTTACATTCCAGCTCTTTTGGAACGCCCCTTTTCCTAAGATTATCACGGGTGAGGATTTTATTTTGTGAAAAAAGCCATAAGAAGACTTGGATCCTGGGAGGGATTTTTTTTTTTTTGAAGGGATCAACATTGCGTATTCAAACCAGATTACAACACAGAGTAAAAAGCACAGGAATACGCAAATGAACAAAGCCAAGAAACCCAGCACAACAGCGAGGCCAGAAGAACCAGAGACCAAACGCTGAACCACCGCAAAGCCTGAAGCAGAACCTCAACGCCGACGAACTGCCGAAGAAGAAGGTCCCAGGCTACCACCAGCCCCGGGAAGAAGGCGCCGCACTCATGTAGAAGGCCGCAGGAGCCGCCCGCCGCAAGAAACGGAACCGAAGAACGCTGAAAGAGCACGGCCACGGCGCCACCACCCCACTTCCACCCTTCTTCCACCAAACCCTGCGCTGAGCTCGAAGAAGGCCTGCCGGAGCCACCATCGAAGATCCCCCTTGACCGCACCTACTCCCCTCGCCACCACGGCCGGCCGGAGAAGGAGGGAGCAAGACGAAGTAGACGACGACGGAGGACTCCGAGATCCCGAAGAAACCACTCCTAAACAAGCAGAGGAGGTAGCCAGCGCCAAGCACCAGCTCCCCTCCGCACCACCCCCAGCACCCCCAAGGCAAGGCCAGGAGGAGCCAAACCAAAACGAAGGAGGGGGCGAGGGACCAAAACTCCAGAAGGCAGCCACCACCTCCGCCACGACGGCCGCCCTCAGAGCATAAAACCTCACCGGATCCGCCGATCCGAGAGGGAACTACGCCTGGAGCTCGCCGGCAACGCTCCGCAGAGCGCCGCCGAGGTGGAGAACGATCTCCAGCACACAAAATCCACACCGCCGCCGCCAACTCCACCCAAGCTGCGCCGACCGGAAACCTACCCCTAACCCTACTATCTACACGCCTAAGGCACAGATCGGAGGTCCCTCCACTCCCCCACCGCCGCACGGGCGGCCGGAGAGGGAGGAGACCGCCGATCCGGCCGTCGGCGGAGCACGGGAACTGGGAGCTCTCCCTTTCGCCTTATCCGCCCGCTCTCTACTGTTTACGGGAGGGGAGGGGAACGAAAGGCTAGTGTCCTGGGAGGGATTTTTAGTTCCCAAATTACTGGCAAATACACATGTTTGATCCCCCTAAAATTAACAATCGCATACATCGATTTTGAGGAATAAACCCCGTTTGTCTCATACCACCAGATCAGTTGATCAGGCTCCTGCCACAACTGAACAAAGTTTACTATGTCTAAAATTTCTAACCACTGCAGCATCATCTCATTCATAAAAGTTCTCCTAAAATCGTATTTCAGCTCCGAGCCGTCTCACAGCTCCGCAACTGTCTTAGCTTGTTGATTCGAAATCACACATAAATCCCAACACTGGGTTGCTAGGGGACGCGGCTTGCCTGTGCCGCGCCCGTGCGCATGTGTCGCTCATCTGATGGTTCTCCGCGTTGTTTTTTTCGCTCGGTAAAAAACGACTTGTATGAGCGGTGCCTGTCTATCTTTGCATCTTCTCCTCTTGTAGACTCGAAGCTGGACAGATCATGGATACATGGAGGACGAAGGCGATGAACTCTGTGATGCCTTCCGCCGCGTCCCCATTCCTCCTAGCTCCAGACACCGTTTCTCTCTCGCACAGGCCGCAAATACTCCCGCCATTGTCCCCTTTCTTCTTTCGCCGGACGAAAAGCCGGTCACCGGCCCGGCGAGGCAGGCAACAGGCACCACGTCCTGCCGCTCTCACCACCGTCTTTTTCAGAACCATCAGCAGCCTCGTTGTCAGCCTCGTGTCCGACGACACGACTCTGACCCGCCGCCTGAGCGAAAGAGCAGCGGAACTCAATCGCGAACTCCCTCGCTGGTCTAGATGGACGGCGATGGTGGCAGTTCGGTGAAGTCTGTGGGGCAGGTGAACATGCAGCCCTGAACTAGCTCGAGTTCGTCGACTGCTTCATGAAGCCTAACTTCCCTGAAGTTCTCACAAGCTTCACTTTCTTCTGGCGATGCTGGGAGGTCTGGACTCTGGAGTCTGGACGCTCGCCGGCCACAAGGACCGCCGCCATCCCAACCTAGAATTCTTCGCGCAAAACTTTCTATGATGCAATTAGTCTGCAGATTGTTTATTCCCTGACTAATTTGGTGAAGTCTCCGGACTCCGGCCACAGCAATTTTTTTACTTCGTTTCCGTGTGCATCAGTGGTGAGATTAGGGGACATTTTCTCTCCAGATGCAAGTATTTTCGGTTTTGCTGGGTGCGAGTATTAAGGGAAAGGAAATACAATATTTCCTTGTGTGTTTTATTTGAGCCAGAAAATATAACCGGGAGAGCAAAATTGCATAAGCCGTGGGATGATTAATTAACGGCACGGGCGCACGAGCGCGCCGCAGGTTGCTAGCGTTGTGTTGCCAAACCATATGTCTTCCCAAAATTTAACCAATCTACCATCTCCTATTTTCCACTTATAACCTATTTTAACCGCCTTCGCCGCCCACATCACACCTTTCCAAAAAACGGAGGGGTAAGCATCCTGACAGCAAAGGATATTGGGGTTTCTAGTATTATATTTGGCATCAATAACTTTTTTCCAGAGAGCATCCTCTCCGTTCGAATATCGTTTTATCCAAGAACCCAACATGCACAGCACCACTACACCTATCAGCCTAGACTATAAATCCATCAGCCTAGCACCACCATCACCTCATCAGTTCATCCACAAAGCACAATATAAAGCAGCATCACAACACTACACCTATCCAGGAAAGAAAGAGGAGCAAAAAAAAGAACATGGTTAGTACCAAGAGACTTACGCAGATGGCAAAGAAGTGGCAGATCACACTAGTAGAGAACAGGGCATCAGTACCGGTCTTATTGGGCCTTTAGTACCGGTTGTGTCGGGACTAAAGGGGTAACCCTTTAGTACCGGTTGTATATACAACCGGTACTAAAGGCCCTCCACGTGGGCGAACCTGAGGGCGCGCGGCGGAGGACATTTAGTACCGGTTGGTATTACCAACCGGTACTAAAGGTTCCTGCTTTTTTTTGCCCCCCCCCCCTCTTATTTATTCAGGGGGTTTTCGGTTTTATTTCTTTTCACTTATTTTTCGGGGTTTAGGGTTTCCGTGTTTTTCCTTTTCGCTCATTTTTCAGGGTTTCGGAGGAGATCACGTATAAAATACTGACTACACATATGAAGTACTCATTACACATATATATAAAGTACTCTCTGTACATATAAAGTACTGATCATAATTACAATGGAGATCACCGCTAGCTAGTACATGCATGGAGGGAGTCCATTTTTCGACATAGTGGAATTCACCGATTTCATCTAGGACATGCGTCAGAATGAATCCCGCCAATTCCTCCGCAATAGCTTTTACGCGGTTTTGTGGTAGGAGCTGGCTCCGCTTCCTTGACATCTTTAAAAGAAGGATATCAAATCAGTTACGATCGAAACTAAACACAATTGATGGTAGCAAAATAAAAGTTGTGTATGATGTTTACGTACCTCTCGATTTTTTACACTATTGACTCTCTCATTGACCCTCGTGTGAATATACTCGCAAACGTAGTATCCACATAGTTCCGTCCCCTGTGGTTGTAGCAGACACCACTATACAAGAATATAATTTAATCAAATAATAATCAAGAGAACGATAATGGTATTACAAAGATACGCAGACCTAGATACGTAGTAGTACTTACATTGTTAGCCTTGAACTCCAGCTTCTGTTTCCATTCACCGCGTTCTTCCGCGATGAACCTTTTCCAAACCCTGCCCGGAAAAGAAAATGAATTGAGGAGTTATTACTTATACTTTTGATATCCGGAAATGAACGAAAGTGGATGATATAGTGCGATTGAAATTACCTCTCGAGCATTAGACGCACGCTTTTGTAATCATCTTGAGCTTTCCTCAATGAGTCCCAGACTTCAACTTCTCCTTCGTCGAGTCTAATGATTAGCAGAATGAAGTGGTATCTGCGCACATTTATATACGCAGGTATTCAGAACTCATCAATTACACTTAATATCGGGAAAGCAAAATAGAATGTGTACAAGACAGTAACACTCACCCGAAGTTGTAAGGAAGAAGTATTTCCTTTTTGGTACTTTGTCGCTTAAAACACGTTAGCAAAAGGTTCTCTGTGTCCTTGGCATACAGAGGATTTTCTACGGTCACCACATTAACTTTATCCGGGTCAATGAACCCAATGTCCCAGATTCCTCCCATTCGGCATTCACGAATCTTCATTCTGCATAATAGCGTACAAAAGAATGTTGTGATGATAATTACAAGCAATGAACAAGCTGAACTATAAATAATTAAATTACACGAATAAATTACTTACAGACAATAGCAGCTGAGGATAGCTTTGTCGAGGGCACGTTGATTGTATATCTGAAAAAAGTCGGCTGACGGGACGGCGCGGGCGATGGACTCGCGGTGGGCTCGCGATCATCGGGGAGGAGGGTGGACTTTGCTGTGGTGAATTTCTAACCGGAGGAGTCGGTGGCCTTGGCGCCGAGTCTGGAAACTTGATGTATTTCTTCTTCCATAGAACGATACCAAGCTCGACTTCTCCCAATGTCTTCTCGCCTTCAGCTCCAGGAATGTCAAGATCTATTGAGTTCATTCCCGACAGAACTTTCGTGACCCCGACACGAGCAAATCCAGCCGGAATCTCACCAAAATGGAAGGTTGCTCCAAATTGATGTGGTAAAGCATAGCCAATCGCCACCGGACAAGTAATGTTCAACATTGGCGCATGCAACTCACAATTTGTCTTCTCCGTGATATCATCCACGGGTAGTGAGGCGCCGACGGTTCAGCAACTGCAGGATCATCTTGTAGCTGCGTGGAACCCACGCTGCTTTTCCGCTGAGATGGGCAGGCATCGCCTGCAGGATCTTCTACTCGCAGTTGAGATTCCCTTGTCTTGGTAATTGAGCCCAGTTGCTCCTGCACAACCTTCACCGTGCGTTCTAACGCAGTAACCCTGTCCGCCTCCTTCTTCTTAATTCTGCAATATTTTCTGTAAGTTACAGCGTCCTCCGGAAACCCTTCAAGAAAACCAACCCCGCCTCCTCTACCTCGACATCGTCCCCAGTGTTCTTTATTCCCGAGGGCGAGTGTCAGCTCGTCGTCCTCTCTATCGGGAACATATTGTCCCAACTTGACTAGTGATATTGTGGCTTTTATCTTTTTTACGACTCTTCTAATTCTTTTCCTCCATTTTCCCTTTGCAACAATCAGCCCTGTTTCCATGTCCAACACTGCCCCATGCGCGAACAACCATAACTTGGACCTGTCGGGCCAGTCATCTGTCTGTGGAGTGATCCCTTTTTGACGCAGCTCGTTTTCATAGGCTTCCCACTTAGGCACGGCAGTCTTGTAGCCACCAGAGCCCAAACGATGGAAATATCTCTTCTTCTTAGCATTCAACTTATTTTGGGTCGATCGGGCCACAGCGACGCCCGATTTCCTATACGCCACAAATTCAGGCCAGTCATCTTTTAGCTTCTCTAGATGTCCAGTGAAATCTGGAGTTTTGTTCCCATATTTTCTCCATAATGTTTTCTTCCAGTTGTTGAATTGCTCGGCCATCTTGCTAAGAGTCCACTCCTTGACTTTATCCTTCCTACTCTGTGGGAGATCTGCCGGTAGGCTGAAAGAACCCAATATCGACTCTCAAAGGGTATCTTTAATTCTTTGCTCGAGATATTTTGCGCCAATGTTTTTTTTCTTCGGCTCATTCCATTCTGCAACGGTGATCGGGACCATGTCCCTTACAAGAACTCCGCATTGAGCTACATATTTAGTGTAGATTCCATCGGGTTTCTCCGGTTTGCCTTTTATGCTAACTTCGTCGATCGACAACTTTGCACCATCCGGCAGCTTTAACCCTTGGGCCGGGCCTCGTTTAGGGATTGACGTAGATGATCCAGAGGGCTCAAAGAAAAATGTTTCGTTAATAAGTGCGCATATAAATCAATTAATGCATCTAGCTAGTGATCAACAAGACTTAATATATACCTTGCCGGAGTCGTTTTCAGCTAGTGATCCGGAGTTTCTTCGTCGTCGTCGTCGTCTCTGAAGTTTTGTAACTCAAGTCCCTCACCGGAGTCGTTCAAACATTTCGCGCTGAAATCTTCGGCGTCTTCTTCGTTGGAATCTTCTCCATCAGAATCTTCTCCGTCGGAATTGGGTCCGGCAGCGTCGTTAAATATTAATTGTTGTATCGCTCTTCTTCCTCCAAATCTCGGATGAAGGGGGGGACATCGTCGATGATGGGGGCGTCGTCCTCCATAGCTCAATGTCACTGCAAAATTTTCAAACTTAGCTAATATTTCAAACTTAACAATATTTCAAACTTAACAACATTTCAAACTTAACAATATCTCAAACTTTGCAATATTTCAAATTTAAAATATTTCAAACTTAGCTAGAATTCAAACTTAGCACAATTTACTCAACCTAAACAAATTTACTCACATAAAATTTACTCAACCTATGTTGGGCTAAAATCTAATTTTCAAACTTAGCAACTAAACTCTAATTTTCAAACTTAGCAATTTTTATAACAAACTTTACTAAACAATAAACCTATGTTGGGCTAAAATCTAATTTGCTAACTTAAATTTTACTACACTAAACTCTAATTTGCTACACTAAACTCTAATTTGCTACACTAAACAATAATAACCTATAAACAATAATAATTAACCTAATAACAATAATAATATAAACAATAATAAACTTTACTACACTAAACTCTAATTTGCTAAAATCTAATAGCTATCTCTTGGCAAATCTAATGGATTTTTATAGCTAAAATCTAATGGAGAAAAATAACAAAAAAAAGAGACAAAAAAACTCACCTATCTCTTGGGCCGACGGCGCGGTGGTGGCGGAGGAGAGGAGACCCGGAGGATGACGGCGGCGGTCTCGGGGCGGTGGTGGACGCGCGCGCGAGAGGGGACGACGGAGGAGTGGGCGACGGAGTGGGGGCGTGACGCGGTGGCGGCGGCGTCGTCTCGGTGGCGCGGTGTGGCGGCGGCGTCGGTGGCGGAGGCGTCGTCTCGGTGGCGCGGTGGCGGCGGCGTCGGTGGCGGAGGCGTCGGGGCGCGGCGGCGCAGCAGCGGCCGGAGGCGCGGCGGAGCAGCAGCGGCCGGAGGCGCGTCGGCGTCGCGTGGAGAGAGGAGCACAGCGAGGACTTGTGATTTTTGGATCGAATCATCCACAGGTAACGGCTTTGAATAGCCCTTTAGCACCGGTTGCTAATAGCAACCGGTACTAAAGATTAGCAACCGGTGCTAAAGGGCTATTTTTGGCCGGCGAATTTTTGGCGCGCGAACCCGCCCCTTTAGTACCGGTTTCTATTAGCAACCGGTACTAAAGGGCTTCTTTTTTTTTCTCATTCTTTTTCTTTTTGATTTTCTGTTTTATTACTTATGTTTTCTCTAGTTTCTTTTTCTTTTATATCTATTTAATTTAATTGTCTATATTTGTAAAAATCATATTTGATGAGATTTTTGTTAAATAATATTATTTTTAATGGCAATTTCGCCTAATAGCACGCGCGGTGCGGAAATTTGAAAAATAGGGCGGCGTCGGAGCAGTTTTCGCCTAATTTTTTCCCGCCACCGTCTTATGCCAAATTTCTTCCCGCCACCTTTTCCCGCACAATTTTTTCGCGCCACAATTTTTTCGCGCCACCTTTTCCCGCCAATTATTTCCTGACGGTTGTTCTATAAAATCCAGTCGAAGGTAGGCATGATACTCACTTGAGCGCAAGCATGGTGTGTATTGGTCCTTGTGAGAAGTGTGTGTCCGGGTTTCACATTTCCGCATCCGAGCATCTCGCAAGGCTTTCGAGCAATTTGAAGGTAGATGGTAGGGTAGTTCCAATTGAAGAAATTTTGCACACTGAGAGTCATCTCGCTTTGCTTGGGGCGAAGCTATGCCGCGATGGGTTTCCGTATAGGACCCCGCTCCAAATTCGTGCAGAAATGCTCAGGCTTGCAGATAAGTTTGACAGGAAAGTTACGAATAGTCCGTTCTACCGAACTGAAGCTGACCGTGATTCGTACGGTCGTTCATGTCTCTGGGTAGTTGACAGCGATGATGACGACAATTTCATGCCGTCGTCAAAGGAAATGAGGGTTGAATCACTGAGCAAGGGCAAGGAGAAGAAGGCTGAAGCATCGAGCAAGGGTAATGGCAAGAAGGCTGAAGCTTCGTCCAAGGGCAAAGGCAAGAAGGCAGAATCTTCGTCAAAGGGTAAGGGTGGCAACACGGCGGATGGTGCAGGCTGCATCGATGGGAGATAGGTAGAGTCTTTGTTTTACTTGTGTTGTATCGTAATTTGCAGTTGTACCTTAATTTGTTCTATCCAGTATTTAGAACTAGTGAAGTTGTAACGTAGATCTCTAGTTGTATGTTAAATTAATTTATCGATTCAATGTGGGATGTTTCGTATCAATTATAATATGCCTCGTACATAGATAATAATATGTCTCATACAGACGAACATAAATATGAATATGTCTCACATACAAATAGATATGGTTTTTCTAAGCCCGCCTTTAGTCCCGGTTGGTAACACCAACTGGAACTAAAGAATCACACGGATCGTGTGTTTCTTTCAAACGCTTGTGAGCCGTTGGATCAGGGGTGTGTTTCTTTTGAGGGCTTGTGAGCCGTTGGATTTTTAGAACTAGTCCCGGTTGGTAACACCAACCGGGACTAAAGAATCACACGGATCGTATGTTTCTTTCAAACGCTTCTGAGCCGTTGGATCAGGGGTGTGTTTCTTTTGAGGGCTTAGTGAGCCGTTGGATTTTTAGAACTAGTCCCGGTTGGTAACACCAACCGGGACTAAAGAATCACACGGATCGTGTGTTTCTTTCAAACGCTTCTGAGCCGTTGGATCAGGGGTGTATTTCTTTTGAGGGCTTAGTGAGCCGTTGGATTTTTAGAACCGTACTGTGTTTCTTCGTGAGCCAGATGACCCTATATATAGCCCCCCTCCCGGGCACTCACGGCACTCATTGTAGTTCACGGGTAGCAGAGAGCAAGATTTATGAGAGGCAGGAGTTCCTAGAGCGGAGGCTGAAGGTGAACCCTCCCCTCGGTCGGATCCAAGCAGCGGTAAGGGTCTCTGATGATTAGCAACATCCCCAGCACTTGTTCGGACGGTTGCAGATCATCAGAGACGTCTTGCCGCTGTCTGGATCGAAGGCCGATTTGCCGTCTCACGACCACGCGATGCTTTGCAGTAGGGAAACCATGTGTTTTGGTCAGTTTTGCTTATATATAAGGAGGCTCCACACCGCCCTCCGTCCCCTCCCCAGTGTGCTGCCCTCTCCCTCCCCTACCTAGGTGTTTGATCAAATTTCCCACTCATTTTTTCAGATCTCAGCGACAATGTCCGGCCTGTTGGATGCGAGGGGCGATGTCCGGGACTGGGCTCCGCCGGGCTGGCACTGGGAGGTGGTATCTTCCAGGACGCGTCGCTTGGTGAGGAATCCGGGTGACATCGTCGACCCGGATCTTATTTGGTGGAAGTCGCGTGGGCCACTCTCGTTCCGGAGGGAGCCGGCCCCCGAGGAGGTGGTACGTCGCCGTATCAGGGAGGAGGACGAGCACGTCAATCGCTATGTGTTTGTGTTGGATACGCCAGCGGTGTATAACAGTGGATGGATGGTTCTTCAGAGGGATCCTTCTGACGTGAGTATTGCCCCTGTGATGGTTCCTGCTCTTTGGGTGCGCAGCGCCGGCCGCTCAGGACCCCGTGGCTTAGGACCCGGCAAAAGTTAGTGACATTATTCGTGATATATTATGGTTAAATAAAAATGGACCCGAGCTATGTATTATGGTTTTCACCACATAAAGGTTTAATACATTATTACACATCACCAACAACATCCCTATCTAGTGTTCACTTTTTTCTTCGTGTGTCCCTTTCTTCTGATTGCGCCGTAGCCATGGACAATCTTCATCATTTAACACGATGCTTGGGTCAGTTTTCACTTTGAAGGGCGGAATTTCATGAAACTTATTGTAATCTTCTGACATGTCTGTCTTGTCCTCCACTCCCACGATGTTTCTTTTCCCTGAAAGAACTATGTGGCGCTTTGGCTGATCGTATGATGTATCGCTTGCTTATCTTTTCTTTTTTTCGGTCTGGAAGACATGTCCTTCACATAGAAAACCTGAGCCACATCATTGGCTAGGACGAATGGCTCGGTGTGGTACCAAGATTGTTGAGATCCACTGTAGTCATTCCGTACCGCCGGTCTATCTCTACCCCGCCTGACAGGTTGACCCATTTGCACTGAAACAAAGGGATCTTAAAAGAAGGTCCATAGTCAAGTTCCCATATCTGCTGTATGCAACCATAATATGTGTCCTTTGTCCCATCGTCGTTTGTTGCATCAAAGCGGACACCACTGTTTTGGTTACTGCTCTTTTTGTCTTGGGTTTCCGTGTAAAATGTATTCCCATTTATCTCGTACCCTTGGAAAGTCAATATAGTCGAAGATGGTGACTTGGCCAACAAGTATAGCTCATCTCCAACAGTGTGTTATTAATGAGATGTGTACGCAACCAACTGCCGAAAGTTCCACGTGTTTCCTTTAATCCAGAAGTTAGTCTCCTCCGGGTATTCGGAGCGTAAAATATCCATGTGTTTCACGATATACGGAGCCACCAATCTGGAATTTTGTAGAACTGTGTAGTGTGCTTGAGTGAAAGAATGCCCGTCCATACATCTTGTTGCTTTCTTTCCTAGCGTGCCTTTTCCACGCAGTCTCCCCTCATGGCGCGATTGAGGAACACCGATCGGCTTAAGATCAGGAATAAAGTCAACACAAAACTCAATGACCTCCTCTGTTCCATAGCCCTTGGACATGCTTCCTTCTGGCCTAGCACGGTTATGAACGTATTTCTTTAAGACTCCCATGAACCTCTCAAAGGGGAACATGTTGTGTAGAAATACAGGACCGAGAATGGAAATCTCTTCGACTAGGTGAACTATGAGGTGCGTCATAATATTGAAGAAGGACGGTGGAAACACCAACTCGAAGCTGACAAGACATTGGACCACACCCGTCTGTAAACTTGGTAGAGTTGCTGGATCGATTACCTTCTGAGAAATTGCATTCAGGAATGCACATAGCTTCACAATGGGTACTCGAACGTTTTCCGGTAGAAGCCCCCTCAATGCAACCGGAAGTAATTGTGTCATAATCACGTGGCAGTCATGAGACTTCAGGTTTTGGAACTTTTTCTCTGCCATGTTTATTATTCCCTTTATATTCGACGAGTAGCCAGACGGGACCTTGATACTGCTCAGGACTTGAAAAAAGATCTCCTTCTCTTCTTTGGTAAGAGCGTAGCTGGCAGTACCTTGGTACTTCTCTGGATTCAGGTTGTCTCGTTCGTGCGTACTTTGCTGGTCCTGCCGTGCATCCGATGTATCTTTCGTCTTCCCATACACGCCTAAGAAGTTTAGCAGGTTCACGCAAAGATTTTTCGTCACGTGCATCACGTCGATTGCAGAGCGAACCTCTAGGATTTTCCAATAGGGTAAATCCCAAAATATCGAGCACTTCTTCCACATGGGTACGTGTCCATCAGCGTCTTTCGGAACATTTAGACTGCCAGGACCCTTTCCAAATATTACTTCCAAATCCTTGACCATGCCATATATAACATCACCATCAGGGCGTGTAGGCTTCGTTCGGTTATCTGCCTCACCTTTGAAATGCTTGCCTGCCTTTTTACGGATGCCTGTTTGGAAGAAATCGACGATGACCAAGGTACACATTCTTGTTACCTAAATATATACTGTCAGTCTTATCTAAACAGTGCGTGCATGCATTGTATCCCTTGTTTGACTGTCCTGAAATGTTACTAAGAGCAGGCCAATCATTGATGGTTACAAACAGCAACGCTCGTAGGCCAAATTCCTCCTGTTTGTACTCATCCCACACACGTACGCCTTCGTCAGACCACAACTGTAAAAGTTCGTCAACTAATGGCCTCAGATACACATCAATGTCGTTGCCGGGTTGCTCGGGCCTTGGATAAGCACTGGCATCATAATATACTTTTGCTTCATGCACAACCAAGGAGGAAGGTTATAGATACATAGAGTCACGGGCCAGGTGCTATGACTGCTGCTCTGCTCCCCAAACGGATTCAAGCCATCTGTACTTAGACCAAACCTTAAGTTCCTTGCGTCAGCTGCAAAATCCTTGAACTCACTGTCGATGTTTCTCCACTGAGACCCATCAGCGGGGTGTCTCAGCATCTCGTCTTCCTTACGGTCTTCTTTGTGCCATCGCAACAACTTGGCATGCTCTTTGTTTCGGAACAAACGTTTCAACCGTGGTATTATAGGAGCATACCACATCACCTTCGCGGGAACCCTCTTCCTGGGGCTCGGCTCGCCCTCAACATCACCTGGGTCATCTCGCCCGATCTTATACCGCAATGCACCGCATATCGGGCATGCATTCAAATTCTCGTACTTCTCACCGCGGTAGAGGATGCAGTCATTGATGCATGCATGTATCTTCTCCACCTCTAATCCTAGAGGGCAGACAATCTTCTTTGCTTCGTATGTATTGTGCGGCAATTCATTATTCCTTGGAAGACTCTTCTTAAATATTTGTAGCAACTCCTGAAATGCCTTGTCAGATATTCCATTCTTTGCCTTCCACTGCAGCAATTCCAGGGTGGTACCCAGCTTTTTCTGGCCATCTTCACAATTTGGGTACAACAATTTTTTGTGATCCTCTAACATGCGCTCCAACTTCGACCACTCGTTTTCACTTCCGCACTTCATCTGTTCATCAAGAATGACCCGACGAAGATCATCATCATCGGACTGATCAACAATGACCTCGAGCTCAACTTCGTCTTCCCCCATTGTAGTATCACCGTGTTCAGAGAACACAGGATAGTTGTCATCATCCTCTTCTTCAGGGTCTTCCATTATAACCCCTCTTTCTCCATGCTTGGTCCAACAAAAATAATTGGGCATGAAGCCTTGTCGCAACAAGTGGGAGTGTATGGTTCTTACGCTCGGGTAATTCCTCGTATTCCGACATTCATCACATGGACAAATCATAAAACCATTCTTCAGCTTGTTTAACTTAACCACATCGAGAAAACGATGCATGCCATCAATGAACTCGGGACAGCGTCGATCACCGTACATCCATTCTCGGCTCATCTGCATTACATAAATACATCAAAAACCATTACACCAGCTAAATAATGAATAGAGATACGTGACCAAATTAATTAATACAAGTTCATCACATTAAAACCAAAGTAGAGTAGTGCCCAAATGTAATACATAGTTCTCACGAAACATACATCAATCGAAACTAACATACAACTATCTAAAGAATTTAAATCCAACAACAAATGCGATCAGAATCGCAACCAAGGTAACTATTGAACCAACAGCATAATGATACCAAGCCTCTTGACTAATGACATATTTTCTAATCTTTTTAAGCTTGACGCGCATTGCATCCATCTTCATCTCGTAGCAGCGACGACGTCGGCAAGCTCGACCCCGTGAGCATCAACGATGTCGGCAATCTTCAAGTCCAATACCATCTTCTCTTCCAGGCATTGGAGACGAAGATCTTCACTTATCTTCAATTTTGCTTTTAAATCGTTGTTTTCTTTTTCTAAAAACTCGACAATAGGGTCGGCTGGAATTTCCGGTTCAACTACCTCCTAAATAAAATATATCTATGTCAAGTTGGTCGGCATGATTGTTATAAACACGAAACAAAATAAATAGTTATAAAAATATACCACATCCGAATCATAGACCGGACGAGGGCCGACGGGGACGGATATCAAAACCATGACACTATACATATAAAAAAAACATAAGAAAATTATACAAGAAATAATTATGCATTTAAATCATATAACTAACATTTTTAAAATAAAAGATAAAAAAAGAGGCTCACCGAGGTGGTGTCGGTGACGGAGCGGCGCGGGCGATCGACGGCGGTGAGGAAGGGGACGGGACGACACTATATAAAACCACAAATTATACTTTAATTTGAGCTCAAAATGCATATAAAAAAATGAAATCCCTAACTTAGGCATTTCATCAAACACCTTGCAAGCACACAAAAATCAAACTTGCTAAACTTGCACGAAAATGAGCTAAACTTGAAATGCCGGAAGAGAAGATGAAGTTGCTAACCCTTATATATGTAGGTGCCACCAATCTTGGAAGTTGTTGGAGAAAAAAGGGGTGAATTTGAGCTTGGGAGAGAGGAAAAATGGAGTGTTGGGTCGAGTTGCTTCAAATGGAGCTGGCTCGGGCTGGAAGAAGCAAATATAGGCAGAACCTTTAGTACCGGTTGTTATTATTACCAACCGGTACTAAAGGGCTTGCGTGGGGCCACCAACCACGGCTGCACCTGCAGCCCCTTTTAGTACCGGTTATTCATAGCAACCGGTATTAAAGGTCCATCTTTAGTACCGGTTGCTATTAACAACCGGTACTAAAGGTTCTCGACGCAGAGCCCCTGCTGACACACACACGCAACCGGTGCTAATGCCCCCTTTAGTACCGGTTTTTGTCCAACCGGTACTAAAGGGGGCGCACCGTTGCCCCCTTTTCTACTAGTGTCAGGATGGCGGCCATGGGGAGGAAGAGGCTCACCCGGACTACGACAGCGCGACGAAAGGAGCCCGGACTACGACAGCGACGAAAGGAGCAGCCAATGATGAATGACTGCACGACGTCATCAGTGGCGATGAAGGGCCTCTGCGTGTTGTACAGCACCAACCGGGCGCGGTTCGAGGTGCCGCTGTCATACCTTGACACAGCACTCTTCAGGGCATGGCCAGTGGGTCGCCCCAGCCTACTGCCCCAGCAGAGCCAGCTAGGCTCGGACGCCAAAGTGGCAGTACGGCGATAGCCTGCATGTGACAGGTGAAGCTTGCAGAGGAGACAGCCTCCCGAGCGAAAAAGCAAGCAGAGAGAGTAGAAAAGGTGAGGAGAGAGAGGGAAAAGATAAACTGAGAACTTCGGTGTGACGTTTTAGCGTTGGGCGCATACTGATTTGTACTGTGGTTTCAGACTTCCGAACCTACATGGAAATCATGAGGCAGTGGCATTCTACTGCTACCATTGCTCATGCCCTCAGCGAGCTCCTGACGATGTCTCAGGAGGAGATCGGCTTTGCTGGCGTCCACGACAGATGGATCACGCTGCCCTGTGATGCTGTGGTCATGGAGTACGCCATGTGCTTGCTCTGTAGAGATGCCTCCGTGGAAGTCATGAAGGCGTTAGGCGTTCATGAGCTCCGTCGCGAAGCCATGTTGTGCGGTGGCACCATACCTAGAGACGGTAGAGCTTAACCAGCAAGTAGCTGCTGGTTAGCTGCTTTAGCGCTGTTCAGTTTGTTGCATGATGTAAATATACAGTTGTAAATGGTAGAGCGGACAAGCAAACGAAGATCAAACTATTACGTTCACTGGAATTGTTGACCAAAGAGCCACACACTTTACCAAGCTTTCAACAAGTATTAGACTAATATGCGATCTACATTATATGTCATGCATAAGCATAGTTTTAAATAGCCGGTTATAACTGTTTGAACATGTTACCATTAAATAAATCGGTGTACAATTTTCCGATATAGCCACATTTAGCCCAAAAAGCCTCTTTGTAGCCCGGATTTATATTTTTCTGGAATTAACATTTTAAAGTTTCCAAAATTCTGAAAAAAAATCATAGAGGTGGAAAATGACGTACACTAAGTTTCTGCAAAGTTTCAATGCGAAATATTTTTGTAATCCGGCCTACACAAAAATGATAAATATTTGTCGGATCTGAAAAATTCGAAATCCGCACTATTCACCATCTCAGATTCAGAAATTTCTCACACCCCACAAAATACAGAATATTTCGCATTGATATTTTGCACACTGGTTGAAGTCATCATTATCTACATCTAAGAAATTTTTCAGAATTTTTGGAAACTTAAAAGTATCATTTTTGATTTTTTTCAAAAAAAAAAGTGCTACATGTAGCTTGTCCTACAAAACGCCTCACTCCATTTAGCCCCACTATAACTGTTTTGTAGGGTTGCCGCTATTTGCTCTTTTTGTCGGGGGGGGGGGGGGGGGGGGGGGGGAGCAAGGAGGGAGGAACAGCCTGTCCTACGCGGAGCACGGCACACCCATAGGCAGGCATGCGTGGCTATATGCGAGAAGGGGCAAGGCGCAGTGGTGCGTACAATTTCGAACACCATTATGTTTCTAGTTTTCCACACATTCCAGAGAAGAAGGCAGATGGCAGTGGCATGGATCGCGGTGGGGGACGAGTCGAAGGACGACACAAGCTCCCCACAAAGTTGCTCCTAGTGGGCAGGGTGTCGCCAAAGCCGGGATCAAACCTAGGTGCTATCCGGTCACAAAGGGGGCGCAGGCGCGTGCAACCAAAGAAGAGGCGATGGAGGTCTTCTTCTAGTATAGGGTAGAAAGGACAGCTCAATGACGGAACATAGCCATGTCGGAAAAGGAGGGATCGCGTCCTGGTGTTGCCGTGACGGAGAACCCAAACAAATATTTTTTTACTCTGTGGAGGAGGGGGGAGCCAAGCCAGTTTGCGTCGTGGAGAGGCACGCGCACGCCGGAACTGCACAATGCGCGATCCACTAACGAGGCGTGGAAGGACGTCTGCTCGCCCCACGCCATTCTCCACGTGTCCGGCGCGGTGGTCAGGTTCAGCTGGTCTAACACGCGCAACTCTTGTTGCACAGCATGTGAGAGGTATGGCCTCAGTGTGACACACAGAACGGCGGCCACCGCGGGGAGGGCAACAACTATGGCCCCCAGTAAACCGCAGTGAGAGGTGGAATCGCCATCTCCCACGTAAACCGCGGTGAGAGGACAATACAAAGGAATGAGTTGCTTGAAGGCTTTCCTAGACGACGACACGGAGTGGACGCACCCGAGAATAGGCGGTGCACCATCTTGAGGAGCAGGCAAATGTATTGTGTTTCTACACCGAGGCCACCTTCGGCGAGCAGGCGTCCGGAGGGCACCCGCCCTGCTCCTCGGCCCGCCACCCGCCCCCATACCTGCTGGCGGGTACAGAGTTCCACCATACCCACCACCCGCCGAGTACCCGCCCCCGACGGATACCCGCCAAGTTCTTGCTGAACAGCAATATGACAGGTTTTTGCATGTTTACAGCAACAAATTGACAGCAATTTACATCATCAAAATTGACAGCAACAAATTCACAGTTTAACAACAATTCAGAGTAGCAATTGACAACATTTCATAGTTCAGTAACAAGTTCAAATCACACATTAACAGCAACAAACAGTTCACCGGATCACACATTAACAGCAACAAACAGTTCACCAAATCATACAAGTTCAGCAACAAATAGTTCACCAAATCATACAAGTTCAGCAACAAATATTTCACCAAATCATACAAGCTCAACAACAAACAAGTTCATGACAACATATTCATCGAAGACAAAGAAGCTCGGGTCCAACTCCGACAAGCTTGAAGCCTCGAAGCTCCAACTCTAGCAAGTTCCAGCAAGGATGTCTCATATGGAGGTCATGCATGAGTCCTAGTTACAGTAAAATTGACAAGCATGTAAGTTATAAATTTAGAGCTGTGCAATCACAAAATATGGTACAAATAAACACAATGGAGTACAAATAAACCTCATTCTCTTATTGTGTGTCTGGAAGACAAGTCCAGAAGCTGTCTTCACCCATATGAGCATCTGTAAGAAACAAAATTTGCATCATTTGCTCACAAGCATAAGTAAGAAGAAACATAAGAGATCAGTGATATAAAATGCATCATTTTACTCACCTATGTACTTGTTTCTAAGCCAATTCTGATAACACATCAATACCTCAAGCATTTTAGAAGTGAGGCGGCTCCTATGATCATTCACTATTCTGCCACTCATACTAAATGCAAATTCTGAAGCAACCGTTGTGACTGGAATAGCAAATATATCTCTTGCTACCTTCCTTAGTGTTGGGTACCTTGTGTCAGCCACTTTCCACCAACCCAACACATCAAAAATTTCAATATATGGTACTAAGTCATCAGCCAAGTAATGCTCTATCTCGCCTTGACCTCTAGCTGCTGCAGGCCTTTGTTGTGCTACCATGTCATGGAAGAAAGACATAACAGCAGGAGCTGGCATTGAAGACAGAGAATCTCCAACCGGCTGATATTCATCTTCTTCCACTTCATCTACATGGAGCATCTATTCATCTAAAATCAACACTAAACAACACCTAGCACTCACAGCAGCTAAAATCTCTAAATGGATCATCTCTGCGTCTAAAGATCAGCTACACATACACTGGAGATTTGGCCTTCTGCGCCCGCCTGTCACCGGCGGCCCTGTTCTTCGCCTTGTTCTGGACTTGGCCGTTCCCGTCGGAGGACGAAGCAACGGGCGTACGGCCCCGCTTTCGGTCGCTCCAAGTCACAGCAACCGGCGGCAATCCGCCGCGGGCGCCTCCTCCCTGCCTTGCCTTGGAGCTCGACAACGATGGCTGCACGCCCAGCAAGAAGCCAAGCCGCGCTCTGCTTCCCGCCGGTGGTATGTGGGCATCTCCAGGCGGCGGAGGCGTGGGCTACTCATCCTCTTCCAGCTCGAGCGGGCCCTCGCCGGAGTCGCCCTCGCTCCCCTTGACGGGCTCGGAGTCCATGGCTCCCGGGGAGCGGCGGCGCAGGACGGCAAGAGCGGCAGCGCAAGGGCAGGGCGCAGGCGGCGGCGGCTCGAGGTCGGGGGAGGAAATGAGATGAGGAAAAGATTCCGGGCTGGGGACGGCGTGTGGGGAGGAAAAGCTGCTGGGCTTGGGTTAGGGTTTTCCCATTCTGTATAATGACAGGTGGGGTTGGCTGCTGGAAACTCACTTACAGGTGGGGTCAGGCGGGTATGCGGGTTACATATATGGTACGGGTTTGACACCCCCATACCCGCCTCCGCTACAACCGATGGGTATGGTTTTCACCCGCTAAGCAGACCCGGGATTTTATACCGAACCCTCCATTTGAGGCGGGTACCCGTCGGGTTTGCGGGTATCGGTAACCATTGCCATCCGGAAGCAGGCGGCAAGCTTGATCCCAGAATACCAGACAACACGCAAGCTGGCCGGGGCAGAGCATAACACCTGCTGCTATTAGCGATAGCCCGCTATTTAAAACATTTTGCATAAGTGATGCATAAGTACTTCTATAAAAATGTAATGGCAGAAAAGTTATGTCTATCCGGACAGAGGGGGCAAAGAGGTACAGTAAAACACAACGTTGAATGAATGGTTCCACACTATCAGTACTCAGGACAGTAGCTGCCGTGCCGTATATGCAGAAATGGTTCCAGTCTGCAGCTCCGAGTTCATGCCCTGGGTCGCCATCCATGCGCTGCATTTGTTTCTTTGCTACGCAGCGTACTTGTACGAGCAACCGTACTAACTTCTGCGAGAGTTAAATTAAGAAAGTGCTTAGGTCAAACACAGGCAAGCCGAAAAGAAAGTTCTTTCATCGCGGATGAGCTTTGAAGGTAAGTCGTTCAAGCATCACTGACCTTGGCTTGGGTACATGGACCTGGGACATTCTTCTCTAAGTACTTCCTCCAGATGAAACCATCGGCTCCTTCGGCGTCCTGCGAGGAGCTCACTCTCAGCTGAAGCTAGCTGCTGACTGGTACCTCGCCAAGCTGCCAAAAGACTAATTAAGAAGTAAGACCTAGGTAGGTAGGTGGTGGGAGTGAGAGAATAATCGGCGTGGAGCTTACAGTTCACTCGTCGTCCTCGATGTCCGAGGTGGGCTCGCAGTTGAGGTCGAGGTTCTTGTTCCGACCACGGCTGTGTGACGGGGCGACGGCGGGCGCGGGACGACCGGAGGGCCGCCGCCGCCGGAGTGAAGTGTGTCCACATGGGCGCCGACCTCCATCGCTTTCCCCGTATGGCCTGAATATTGTGGCTCCCTCTGCCCTTCTTAAGGTCTCCAGGGCCAGCGACTGCAGCAGCGTCGTCGAAGAGCAGGTCGGGGAAGTTGAGCCGCGCCTTGTGGTCGCGTAGCATGAATGCGGCGGTGTCGTAGGCCCGCGCGGCAGCGACAGCGGTGTCGTAGGTGCCGAGCCACATCCGCGATTTACTGATGGGATCCCGGATCTCGGCCGTATATCTGCCCCACGGCCGCTTCCGCACCCCACGGTACTGCCTCACTGCTTGCGCGCCATCGGCCGGCGCCTTGGAGTCCTTTTGAAGGACTTCATGCTGTTCAATCGAGTCTTCCTCCATGATCTCATATTGTTTTTGCAGAACTTCCTCTTGAACCCTGCCTTTATTACCATCCTTACCAGAGAACATCCGATCAACACGCTGTATGTTGAAGGTGGGACGTGCCGGATGAATTTTAATGGCGTGACTCAATGCCGATTCTGCAGCCGTACTACCAGGGTCATCGGCATCAGCACCCCCAATTTTCGCAGAGATTTCCTTAAGGCCTGACAAGTGCTCGATGCCAACAGGTATGGTTCCATGTTGATCCGCTTTATGGGCATCGAAACCTAGCTTGAGGTTCCGAAGATTAGGCATCGCATCTACCTGAAATTCCAGCCAAGGTATACTGCACCTGAACTTAAAGTACTTAAGAACCAAGAATCCTGTCTGATTGATGACAATTCTTTCTGCAGGATTTGTTCGGACATAAAGCGACAGAACACTGAGTGCAGGCAACCTCCGACAACATCAACATCATTCCTCACGAGTTCTGTAACCCCAATCTTCAAAATACAGAGCTTGCTGAGATGTCCAATCCACTTGGGGAGGCTGAGGAAGGTGCAAATTTGTGGCAACCACTCAAATCTCCGAAGAAATGCTGGAGGAGAGGACATGCTGCTGAACCCTTCACAGGAAATGCTCATGTCTGAAGATCCAAAGTCCGGAATACTTGAAGGCTCCAGAGTTAGAGACCTGAGGTCACTGAGTTTTGCGATAAGGGAGCACATAATATCAATTTTGCTCTTTAGATGACAGGAAGGCACTGTAGAACAGGTTAGCCGAAGATCCTGCATATTAGTCAGCTCGCTGATGCTCCGCGTACTCTCTGTTGAGTTAACACTTAGATCAAAATATCCAAGTGTGCAAAGCGATGTCATGCGAGCAATACCATTGGGCAGATTTGTCTCAGCAGGAAGACTCAGGTGCAACAAGCCCGGCAAATAAACAATGTCCGATGGAACTGCAGTTACTCTTGCATCTATTTTCAGTGTCTCCAAATATTCTAGACCTCGCATCTGGGTTTGTGGTAGTTCTAATGTCGCATTAGATGTGACATGAAAATATCTCAACCGAAAAAGCTGAGATATTCTAGTGAGATCAAAACTGGTGCTCTCATCATCGACCCAAAGATGTAGGATTAAAACTTGAAGAAGCCCAAAATCCGTAATGGCAGGCAAACACTTGAAGACCCCAAAGAATGCAAGAGTTCGAAGCTGTGATACACCCATATTTGTTGGTGAGGTTGCTTCTGTATTACCAAAGTGAAGAGACAGTCGACGAACCTTGTCGGCTAGTCTTGCAGTTGTCTGGCAATGATTTATTGCGGTGACATAATTCTCTTCCATTGACTTGTGTGTGACAAAATCAAGTACCATGTAATGCACAGTGAAGGACAAAACATCATCGTTTTCATTTACATGTACAGGTTGGATCATTCTCCTACTGATAAGCTCATCAAAATAGCTCCTTGACATTTCCTCCTTGTCTTTCACTTCTGTTGCACGGATAAAACCTTCAGCTATCCATTGATTTACAAAATCATCCTTCTGAATTATGTAGTCCTCTTCATATATACTGAGATACATCACGCATGCCTTCAAATGCTCAGGAAGACTGTTGTAACTAAGGTTCAGTACTTGTTTCATCCCTTCAGAATTAAGATTTGTCCTCAAACCATAACCTAAGGATTTATTTACATAATCCCATTGCTCTGGTTTTCCCATCTGGCCTACTAAAGTATTGGCAACAATAACCGTTGCCAGTGGCAAACCAGCACATTTCCTTATAATACTGTTTGCAACTTCACTGAGTTCTGATGGACATTCATAGTATGGACCAAAAGCTGTCTTGAAAAATAATTTGCTTGAATCATCGTGACCAAGTGTTTTCATTGTAAAAACATACTTAGGGTCATAACCACAACATTTCAGAGCTACATCCTCGACTTCTGTCGTTATTAGTATTCCACTGCAGCGATTACCATCTGGCAAAGCACGGTTGATGATATCCCATGTTTGTGTATCCCATATATCATCAATTACGATCAAGTACCTGAGGAATGTTTTACACAGTTGTCAGCCTAAAAGCAAATGTCAAATCAGAAATATTTCATTCTATTGCTGACGGAATAGAAGAAAGAAGACATAAATATTGTTCTTCCTACAAGATATAAAAGATTCAGAAATTGTATCGGTAACTTCTCACTTTAAAAACCTAACGGCATAAACTCTTCGCCAACCCTGAAATCATGCAACTAATATAGATATCAACCACGGACCATGTCTGTGCACTGATGGTGCGATAACATGTTCGTATAATAAAAAATACACACTACGGACCTGCTCACAACATTTAAATTCATGTCTCGAAGAAAATTGCAATTCTTGTGAGTCAAGAAATAAATTGTATACCTCTTATCTTGGAGATGTGTCCTGATATCAGCAATTAGGCTATGCACCTTCCAATTGTGAGCGCTCCAGTGTGGCCGAACTTGTGAGAGCATGCTGATGAGAAGCCTTCTGACATCAGGCTTTCGAGATGTCCGCACAAATGCCCGGCACTCGAATTGCCCTCCCAGTCTACGGTATAGCTTGTTGGCAAGCGTGGTCTTACCAACCCCTCCAGGTCCAACAAGGGAAACCACCTTGACCTTCTCCTCTCCATCCTTATCTAGCCACTCTTCAAGCTTATTAAGAGGCACATTGATATCAACAGGCTCCCCATATAGTGTAGGATGCCAAGAGGCAAAAGGCGGATCACATCTTGTAGAGGTAGAAGCAGTGCTGTTGCTGATATTGATGCCATTGCCACCAGGGTGGTCAAACAAGCTGTACCGCTGAAGCGCCTCCTGCGAGCGCACACTGAACTCCCTGATCTTGTTGGCTATCCATAGGCGCCATTTGAGCTTCTGCGGGAGCCGCCAGGCCGTCTTGCCCCTACGGCGAGTGATCTTGTACTTCCTACAGCGGAGAGATAATGTCCATCTCCTGGTTCCCACAGCGTGCTCGTACTGGTCGATGCTGTCCTCCATGTCATACGACAGCTCCCGCACTTCCTTGGTCAGGCACTTGACCATCATGGCATGATCCTGCGCTTCCGATTCGTCATGCTCCTGGAGAATGGCTACCATCTTCGCAAGATCTTGACTGATGAGAGATATCTCGTCTGCCGCGCCCCGGGGCAGCATGTGGCCGTGGCGGACCAGTAGCTCATCGAGCTTGCTGGGAAGTCTGAACATGGCGTCCACCAAAGCGCAACCGGGGGCCTCCATTAGATGAATCTGAAACAAAGGAAGACAGGAGCCTTCATCATGCATCATGGACCGATAGAGCCATTAAGAGAGAGGCCGAATAACACCGAAAACCTGATCTCAATGATCAGTTATTGATCGGGAGCTAGTGCATGAAAGAATTTCTAGCATACCAATTACAAAATATTTAGTGGCAAGCATACAGAAATATTTTCTGGTATTTATAATATAATAAAGTAGGGTTTTTTAGTTGGCCTATTTTAATGGGAACTGATAACAATTTTTCACAGGTATATAGCTCTATTATTTCTTCACAAAGATATATAACAAATAATGGACATGTCCTTATAGCTTAAAAAAGAAGTAACTCAGCAGCAGTTAAGACACATCTAGCAGCAGCTAATAATTAAGAACATGTTGAAATCGTACTACGTTAAGCATGGTATACACATTGAGAGAGGCAAGTTCCATGACATAAAAAAAAACGTGAATGAACCAAGAAGAAACTAATGAAGCGGAGCAAAGAAAACGTAACTGTCAGCTTTCTCGTGTACACACGACACGGATAAAAAAGATGCATAGAAGGATGGTGTTTGCCTACCCTGGAGTGGGCTGCGCTGGAGGTGGAAGAAGGGTTGGACCAACGGACAGGAATGGGAGACAGAGCAGACAGCCCGGCGGTTGACTTCTGCAGCCAGTGCCGCCTGTGCCGCCAGCGCTTTCACCCTCTCCCTGCCGCCAGCTCTGTCACCCTCTCCCGGAGCGCTGGCGCCTCGCTCTGGACTTCCTCCTGCCTTGAGCGCCCGCAGCTTCTCCTTCGAGCGGCTCCGACGGCGATGCGCCGGCGATTGCGGCGAGAATGGGGAACGGAGCGTGGTTCGCTGAATCTGATGTACCAAGAGAAACGAGGGGAGTTCCTGTAGGTCGCCTTCGCCCTTACGGCGACGGAACTTGACAACGTCGCCTACTAGGAGGGCTGGCCCATATGGTCTACGTGCTTAGTACTGTTTCCGGCGTACTGTTTCTTCCAGGCGACTATTTCTTCTCAGTTATATCTACCTGACATTCAAATTTTGAATCAGAACAAATTTCGCATTGGAACAAATTTCGAATTTGCACAAAATTCAAAATCGGAACAATTTAAAATTTTGAACAAATTTCGAATCTGAACGAATTTCAAATCTGAACGAAATTTCAAATCTGAACAAAAATTTGAATCTGAACGAATTTCGAGTCAGAACGAAAATTCGAATATGAACGAATTTTCAAATCTGAACAAAAATTCGAATCTAAACGAATTTCGAGTCTGAACGAAATTTCGAATCTGAACGAAAATTCAAATCTGAACGAATTTTGAATCTGAACGAAATTTCAAATCTGAACAAAAATTCGAATCTGAACGAATTTCGAGTCTGAACAAAAATTCGAATCTGGACGAATTTCGAGTCTGAACAAAATTTCGAATCTGAACAAAAATTCGAATCTGGACGAATTTTGAGTCTGAACGAAATTTTGAATCTGAACAAAAATTCGAATCTGAACGAATTTCGAGTCTGAACGAAATTTCGAATCTGAACGAAATTTCAAATCTGAACAAAAATTCGAATCTGAACAAATTTCTGAAAAACATGAAAAAAAATCGAAAAAAAAAGAACAAACGAAACAAAACAAAAACAGAAAAGAAAAGAAAAACAACAGAAAAAAAGAACTAACAAAAAAGGAAAACGAAAAAAAAACCGCCGAACTAGGCCGGCCCACTAAAGCGAAGGCACCGCATTCCTTACGGCGACGCGCGAGGGCGATGTATAGGAATTGGCGAAAGGAGAGTGAGTTGACTATAGCCAGCCCCCAAGCACGAATTTTTGGCCTGGCACAGGCCCGGCACGTGGCACGGCGGCCCGTTTAAAGGATGCCAATGGGTAAGGTATGAGGCGGGTAGAGCCATGCCCATACCATACTCGTGTAGCAAAATGGGTACCCGTACCCGTACGCACGGATATGAAACTTTACCTGTACTCATACCCGACGGGTACCCAACGGTAGATCCAATAGTACACATGTTATACATAATTTAACATTCATCGCTAACACATTGATAAAATAAAAAAATTATCTCAATTCAATAACATATATTTGAGTACATGACAATTATCTCAACTCAAATTGACAATTTTACCATAGGTTCACAAGCTCACGAGAATAAATGTTGGATCTTCACGGGTAAGATATATAAACGGGCAGGGTATGAGCATACCCACGGTACGAGGTTATACCCATACCCTACCCGCGACTCAACGGGTATGGTATAGGTACTACCCATGGGTATAAAATTATGCCCATATCCTACCCATGCGTGTACGGTACCCGCGGGTACCCGTACCCGTGGGTAAAATTGTCATCCTTACCCGTTCATATTTACTTCCTCTGGCGAATCCTATACGACCGGTCTTTTCTGTTGGTTTTTGCCGGTTTGTTTTCGTTTCCTATTTTTTTTCTATTTTCTTTCATTTCCTTTATTATTTTGAACTTTTCGAAAACGTGTCCAAGACATGTCCAAAATGGACCCACATGTCAAGCAAGAAAATCTCTATTGCGCACGTGTGTTGAAACATTCGCGGATGGGACCACCTGTCAGGTGTGGAGCAAAATCAATTTGCGCCCATGCTCTTCCATGTGTCTACCAGCCGTCACGTCGCGGCGGTGCAGGCCCGCATGTCAGTCATGGGACCCACCTTTTTTTACGCAAGTTGTAAAAATCTCTAAAATCTTCATAAAATCAACACGTAACGATGCATAGACATATTTCCAAGTATTCCTTTAAAGACAACTCGTGGCAATATAGAGAGATATTTGCCGGAAAGTGTTTTTGCTCCTGAGTTCCTACTTTATGAAAATTCAAAAAATATATTTATAAATTTTTTAAAATTCTGAAGCAAATCACGGAGGTAGTCAACGGTGTATCCCATAACCGTGCAAAATATTAATTTCAAATATTTTATATTATGAGACACACAAAAAATGATAAAATCTCTAAATTTGTCATTTTTGTGGAGACACATAGTATTTAAAATTAATATTTTACAGATTTTTTAATACTCCATTGGCTACATCCAATTTTTTTCAGAATTTTTTTGAAACTCATACTATGATTTTCGAATTTTTAAAGTGAGGGGTCACCGTGACTCGGTAGCCAATAGTCTCCACTCTCGAAATTCTAAAGGGTCTTCTTGTACTCCCTCCGTCCTAATTTGTAAGGCTCAATTTACAAATCTCTTGTACCAAGGTGCTAATTGATTGGATGTAAAGTCTTGCATGCATTGGTGGGAGAGGCAACCACCCACTCATATAGAGAGAATTAAATGCAATTATACCTTAAAGATGGGACAAATTATTTTTGAGATTGTGCCCTACAAACTATGAGGGAAGTACCATCGTGCCTGCCTGTCTTCTCCTCCGTCAGTTGGTCAGTCAACGGTGGTGTAGTAGCGCATCGAGCTCTTGAAGCAGAGGCAATGGAGTCTGCGGCGGCGAGCGCGTTCCTGAGGAGCGTCATGGGGACTCTCTTCCAGGTACTGGAGAAGGAGTACAACAAGCAGAAGGGCCTGCGGCAGGACACCCTCTCCATCCAGCAGGACCTCCGCATGATCGCCGCCGCCATGGACGACCGCCTCCACGCCCTCGGGTGCGGCCAGCGCCGCACGGCCGTCGCGAGGCTGTACAGCGAGGAGATGATCGGCCTCGCGCACGACGCCCAGGACTGCATCGACCGCATCGTCCACCGCTTCAACTGCAGGCCCTCCCGCGGCGGCGGCGGCGGAGCGTCGCCGTCGGCGCTGGTCCGCCGGGTTGCCCACGAGCTCAAGAAGGTGCAGAGCCGCTCGGGCTTCGCCGACGAGATCCACAAGCTCAAGGGCCGCCTCAAGCTGGCGCACGAGCGGGTCGTCGGTATCCCCTCGCCGCCGCCGCCGCCTGCCACGAATCCGCCGCGTTCTCGGCGTCGTGTCGCATGGCGCGCAACCCCGTGGGCATCGGGAAGACCGTGGAGGAGCTCCTGTCTCTGCTGGACGAGGTGGAGGGCGAGCCGGAGCAGCTGAGGGTGATCTCCGTCGTGGGGTTCGGCGGCCTGGGGAAGACCACCCTCGCAAGGGCGGTCTACGACAGCCCTCGCGCTGCGGAGAAATTTCCCTGCCGTGCTTGGGTCGCCGCCGGTCGGCGGTCGCCGGAGGTCACTGGCGACGGGGTCAGTGAGATCCTACGTGATTTACTCCGCCAAGTTCTTCCCAAAGACGCCATGGATGTTGCTGTTGATAGCCAACGTCTTGAAACCTTGCTCACGGAATACCTCAACGATACGAGGTGTGCATCTTCCCTGAATTCAGTTGTTCTGTTTGTATTGAAGTTGCAAATTCATTCATTCTAGTAAAAATCTGCTGACATTTGAAGTTGCAAATCCATTCTGGTAAATCAGAATCACACAATAGATCCAATTTTGTAGTGAAATTTACTGAAGTTCTGAACTTCCTTTTGTGAATCTCCACAATAGCACTCCATCTGCACAACCATCTTCTACCTTTGCTGTCTCATCTCCCAATTTGACTGCTAGGTACTTCATTGTCATAGATGACATCGCGGTGGAGCAATGGAGCACTATAAAGTACATCTTTGGAGAGAATGACAAAGGCAGCAGAATCCTACTGACCACAACTATTCAGGAGACAGCTAAAAAGTGCAGCCATGGCAGTGGTTATGTGTACCAACTGAACACACTTGGCCAGGAGGACTCAATGGAGATAGCTTTTCAGGGGGTGGTAAGATCGCCTGAGCTGGAGCAGGGCTCAACGACGCTGCTGCAGAAATGTGGTGGTCTTCCACTTGCTCTTGTCAGTGTTTCCGAATTCCTGAAAAGTGCAAATGAGCCTACAGGGGAGCTGTGTTCAAAGCTATGCCGCAATCTTGGTTCTCATCTGAGAGAGAAGCCTGACCATGACAACTTCACAGAACTAAGAAAGGTGTTGATGCATAACTATGACAGTTTGTCTGTGTATGATATGACGTGCTTGCTATATCTTGGTGTATTCCCAAGGAATCGTCCCCTTAAGAGGAAAGTTCTGATCAGGCGGTGGTTAGCTGAAGGTTATGCGCGAAGCGATTCTCTTTGCAGCGAAGAGGACATTGCAGATGAGACATTCAAGATGCTTATTGATCGGAATATCATCCAGTCTATTGATACAAGAAGCAATGCGCAAGTCAAGACATGCAAGACTCATGGCATCATGCACGAGTTTGTGTTGCACAAGTCTGTGTCGCAGGGGTTCATCGCGACATCGTCTCATGACCAACCAAGACCCTGTGCCTATGTTAATAATGCTCGCCACCTTTCTATCCATGGTGGTAGTGTGACAGATAGTGAGGCATCTGACGGGGATTTATCTCGTGTTCGGTCTCTGACAGTCTCTGGGAAAGCAGGCGATGCTATTTCTTATGTTCGTAAGTGCAAACTGCTACGAGTCCTGGATCTGGGGGAATGCAATGATCTGGAAGACAGTCACCTCAAACACATAGGCAAGCTATGGCATCTGAAATATCTAAGTGTTGGGGGCACTATTGGGAAACTTCCAAGCAGCATCGAAGGCCTCCATTGCTTAGAGACCCTGGATTTAAGAAGAACCGAGATAAAGACATTGCCCATTGAGGCCGTTATGCTCTACCACTTAGCCCATCTGTTCGGAAAGTTTACGGTTGACAAAGTTGATCTGAGGAATGCAAACAAGATGAGCAAAGTAATGAAGTTCTTGTCTGCAAATAAGAGTAACCTGAAGACCTAGCTGGATTTGTCACCAGCGAGAGCCAAGGGTTTCTGCAACTTATGGGTCATATGAAAAATCTCAGAAAGGTCAAGATATGGTGTGAGACAGTTGCAAATGGTAGTAACTATGCCACTGATCTTTCCGAGGCCATTCAGAAATTCTCCAAGGTTCCCATCGACAATGTAGGTGCTCGTTCTCTATCACTTGATTCTGAAGAATGTTCCGAAGACTTGCTGAGTTCCCTTGATTTCGAGCCATGCCCCGAAGGTTCCAAATATGATATAAGGTCGCTGAAGTTACATGGCAAGCTACTCCAGTTACCTCCATTTGTTACCTTGCTGACAGGTCTCAGAGAACTGTCTATTTCATCAGCTACCCTTACACGGGATCTTCTATCTTCTCTGATCAATTTGGGCAGCTTGCTTTACCTCAAGCTCATAGCAGATCAGCTTGAGAATTTTGAAATGAGAAAAGGGGCATTCCCAAGCCTGCGACGTCTGTGCTTTGTAGTGCGAAGTCTTGCTTCACCTCTGCCAGTAATCGAACAAGGAGCTCTTCCAAACCTTGTCTCACTCCAACTTCTCTGCCCCGGTCTAGTTGGTCTTTCTGGCATCCAAATTAGACACTTCAGACATCTTAAGGAGGTCACGATTGACTGTGCAGCTGATCAAACAAGACAAGATTGGGAACAAGCAACAAAGAACCACCCAAATAGGCCAAGCCTCTTGTTGTTCAGAAGTGGTGATCCAATGGAAAGCGAGGTACCAGGGCATGAAGAAGCTTCTGCTGTGAGAGAAAAACGGAAAATATGTTTAGTGCAACCAAGTTCGGATTTAGATTCTGGTCTCAAGAAGATGCGGCTTTCAGAGTCTTCTTCACGGCTTCAAGTGATCGTCCATTCGAATTCCTCTATGCAGTTATGAATCCGTTCACTGAGGCAGCGATCTGACCATCTTGGTATGCTGTAGGGATCATATTTATATCATCATGATCATGATGCATGTAAAAACAGCGAGAAGAGTAAAATATGTCTAGTCCAACCAACTTTGGATGAAGGATTGGATTCTCATCTCAAAGAATATTGGACTTCAAGAGTCTTCATGACCTCAAGTGATTGTCCATCCAGTGATGTTAACGGGTGCTGTTGGACTCATACATACGTCAACATGATAAGTGATACTTCAGTTCAGCGAAGCAAACTGCTGTGTAAATGAGCTTGGGCTCTTGAATCAGAGACAGATGAAATGATGAGCTCTTGGTGTATTGTATGGTCTGTAGATTCAAAATATTTCATACGTCTTGCAACAAGGTATGTATCCTTAAGTCCTTGTCTATATGCTCGTGGTTTTCTGTTGTTAAAAATATTACCATGTCCAAAACTGCAATATAATCTTTGTTTCCGTGTCCATTTCTACCACTTGCAACTGTATATTCACATCATGCTACGAACACAACAGGGCTAAACTAGCACTATGGTGGCAGTTCTTCAGAAGCTAACAAGCAGCCACTTGCATGTTAAGCTCTGCATATGGCGCCACCACACAACCATCAGAGCTGCACGGCGTCGCGATGAAGCTCATGAATGCCTTCACAACTTCCATGGAGGCATCTCTCCGGAGCAAGCACATGGCATACTCCATGACCGCGGCGTCACAGGGCAGCGTGATCCTGCCGTCATCGCCGCTCACGAAGCCGAACTCCTCCTGATACATCCTGAGGAGCTCGCCGAAGACCGCGGTGCCAAGGTACGCCAGAGGCACCTCGAACCGTGCTCCGTCGGTGGTGTATACCACACAGTGGCCCTTCATCGCCACCGGCAATGCCATGCAGCAGTCACCGTAGGATGCTCCTTTAGGCGATGTCGTGGTCTGGGTGAGCCTCTTCCTCCTGATGGCCGCCATCCTCTGCCACTTCTTTGCCATCTGAGCAAGTCTCTTGGCACTAACCATGTTTTTTTTCTTTGCTCGTTTCTTGTCTAGGTGTAGTGGTGCTGCTTTAGCTTGTGCTTTGTGGGTGAACTGATGTGGTGATGGTGGTTCTAAACTGATGGATTTATATGCGGAGGGAGAATGAGAAGGGAACACTGCAGTTTGGGTGCATCTATCGTGATAAGTTGGCAAGGGACATGGCCATGGGATCAGAACGTGCAGTGCTGCAAGTGCAATGCCAACTTGCCAAGCAATGTGATCTTGATTTGATTTTCTGTGGGGCCATCAGTTTGCCACTTGGTGGGATCTATTCTATTATATACTAAAAGCAAAATGAGGTAGTTTTTCGAGCCACCACGTTAATCCACATCATCTAAATTAATTTTGATAGTTAGATCTAAAATATGTGGTTGAGATTTTAAGACAATTTAGTAGTTACGTAACATTTTTACGTGACACGTCTGTTTAAAACACCAGCCGTGTATAAGACAAAAAACTTGCCCCGTACGTGATGGCTGCAAGCAAAACAAAATTGCTCGACCGTGGCCTGTACGTGATGGCTGCAAGCAAAAGGAAAAAAAAAATCGATCGTGGTGATTGGTGAAGCCCTATAGGAGACCTATGTTCACACGGACGTGGCTCTGAATTCCTGATCATTTTTTTTTTCTAAACTACCGACACCGATCAGATTTTCACATGTGCACCTTTTTTTTTTTGGGAAAACCACCGATCAGCTTTTCATATGTGCACGTTAATTAACACGTACCTTGTGTTATGTAACTATTTATTTAATCTGAACCATCAATTTTAGATCTAACTGTTGAAATTAATTTAGTTAATGCAACTTAATGTGGTGTCTCTATTAATACGTATTTCCCTCTTTTGTTTTATTTAGCCTATGCTTTTGATTTAGTCAAAGCCAAAATTTTAAATATTTACTAAATATGTAGCAATAAATATAACTTTCATACTACCATATTTGTATAATTTGAAGATATAATTTAGGTTTATTCTAATAATAATGATTTCATACTATAAAGGTTAATTTTTCTATTTATTTGGTCAAAATTTATCAAGTATGTTTTGACCAAACCCCAAATACGGGAGAATTGTGAATGGAGGGGTACATTGTTTTTACGATTGAGTACATAGAAATGACTTATTTGACTGCAATCAGACCAACACACCAACAAAGCGCCTACATAAGTTTGAAGTCGTGGAATTTGTATTAATAAAGTCTCGACATTAGTCGCACTATGTACATTGTTTTTATGATTGAGTACACATAAGTAAAAAAATTATTCGACTGCCAGCGGAACAACACTCTCATAAAACGTCTACGGAAATCCGGAGTTCAGAGTCGTGTAATATTAATATTAATGAAGTCACAACATTAGTTGCACTACTTATGTGAACGTCTCTTACACTAAGAAAATTACCGGCTTAATGATATACACATGGCCGAGTTAACACATATCCTCGCGGTGATGAGAATGTCCCTCCACTGAAGGAATATACTGATTTAGGAAGACATAAAACCTCAATGGTTCAAAAATTGATGAAGATACAACATTAGTTGACGCACTGTCGACGGGAATGTCCCTCACAGTATAAAATATTTTTCTTAATGATACATGCAGAGCTAAGTCACAACAGACGCTCAGCTTGATATGTTTCATTTAGCATCAACATGACGTGTCACTACTTTTTTTAATCTGAGAAACTTAAAAGTGTACACTTGAATTGTCTGGCGGATATTGCTTGGTTTTTACGGTTGACATCTTTGGAATATTTTACGTGTCTTTATGTCATGTAACAAAATCAACATAAGAATATGTCATTCCAATTCCATATTAAAATCCACGACTGATTAGAGTATTTAACAATGCTATTCAAGCCGCGTAGTCATTTTGCATAACACGGAAAATACATGTGACGGGATATGTAGAACCAATAAACAAAAACCAGGATAAGTTAAGAGTCAAGAAAACTTAGAGTCGTACTTCTCTAACTTTTACTATTAATGTATAAACACGTTAACAAATATATATAGAAGAATATAATTTATCGTTAGAAGTACATTCATATGACTGGCTATGTAGAAACAATAAACAAAGACCAGGATAAGTTAAGAGTCAAGAAAACTTAGAGTCGTACTTCTCTAACTTCTACTATTGATGTATACACATGATAATAAATATACCTAGAAGGAAATAAGTTATCGTTAGAAGTATATTCATATAAATATAATTGCCAAAGTTTTACCACATCATGTTTCTAAAATTTTGCACATTATAACATGGAGTGTGTAAATGAGAGGAAAAAACTCGGAACAAGATAACTCACACTATTTAATGTGACCGACCTATTAAGGAGGATAGCGTGTTTTTTATCACTTAAGTCTTATGATTTGTTTGGCGGCTATTGCTTGGTTTGTATGGTAGACATATTTGGACCAGTGTATGTGTCTTTCTCTCATGTAACACAATCAACATAAAATCACATGTCATTCCAATTGCACAACAAAATTTACGAGCGATTAAGAGTATTTAACTATGCTATCGAAAGCACGTAGTCATTTACATACCACGGAAAATAAATATGACTTGGTGTGTAGAATCATTGAACAAAGATCATGATAAGTTAAGAGTCTGAAACATTTTGAGTCGTACTTCTCGAACTTTGACTATTATTTTATAAATATGTTAACAAATATACCTAGAAGAAAATGATGTGTCTAGCGGTATAGTCATACAAAAGTAATGTCCAAAGTTTTACTATGTTCATGTTTAAAAAACGTTGCACACTGTCACATGAAGTGTGTACATGAGGGGAAGAAACATCATAACAAGATAAATTACACTATTTAAGTTGACCTACCTATTAAGGATGATAGACCATTCTATATCTTAATTAAACGATTTTTATCAAAGATAACTAACTTCGTGTACTAATATAACAACATATAAAACTATACTTCGGTTTACATATCCAACATCAATTACATGGGTGATTCAATATATGGCATGCTAATCATTTTCCCATAAATTTCGGATTGCCAAAGATTTTGCTCGCATACGTAATATTTTGCTTACCAGCACAAATTTGATAGTTGTAGAACAGTTTTTTTATTGTCCCATAATGAAAAATAATGTGATATCAACAAAACTATATTTTTATTTCTTTCACACTTTCAAACAAAAACAGATGATGCCCTCGCATTTGCGAGGGCCACTGTGCTAGTTATGGGAACAATACTAGCAGTGCCTTGTGTGTGGTCGGACATCACAGTTTGCTGCCAATACTGACCTGTTTTAGTGGCAATGATAAATTCAGTATGTTTCTGGTTGCGAGCGCAAAATGAGATACAGATATTCTGGGTGCTTGATTAATTATATTCCAGTGAAATGATATATTTAGAGTGGCCCCTGAGATGGAGGTCTCTTGTCTAACAAAGTTCATGCCCATGACTCATGACAGAGTATGGCGGAACAACCAGATTGAATCTCTGCAAGTACCCAAACACCTAGCTACAAGATTACAAGTAGCTGATGATTGTTATTATGCGAGCAGACCTGTCGGACCACATTTCCCAGTTGATACTCGAGATGGCAATTCTCTGTAGGGGTAGAGGTGGAAAGGTGTTATCGTACATGTTTCGGCATGAAATTTTTGTTACAGGATTTACTAAAAAAACAAAATTCAGGGAGAAAAGAAGTTTTGACTGACCAGAACAAGATTTGATGATCTGTGAGAGATTCTAATCATGCTTGCAGAAGTTAACTTTCACCTTGTTTCCATGTTATTTTGGCAAATCAGTACCACATTCTTATTCTACCTTTGTAGGGCAATTGGTACCACGTCCTCTTAGAATTTTTGCTGTAGTTAATATATAATGGAAGATTAATTCCCGGCCTATGCATATTGTTATCTTTGGTGTACTCAAAAGTATTATGTATACACGCCATTATGCAGTTGAGCCTTTTAGCTTAACATGTCACACCCATAGCTGCAGAACTCAGCGTTCAGGAGTCTCAACTCTGCTGTGAAAAGTTAACAGATATTTATATCTTGCATACGAATCTTTCATTCACTATCTGAACTCAGCGTTCTGGAGTCTCAACTCTGCTGTGAAAAGTTAACAGATATTTATATCTAGCATACGAATCTTTCATTCACTATATCCCATAAGAAACTACATGTTTACATCATCGTAAATAATGGCTAAGAAGTCTAAAAATATCCCTTTGTGGATCTTCAGAAAGTAGAGACTGCTACTGATCGAATTCCCATGGACGGTTCCAAGCAACTATCCCAGTGGCAAGGCCTCAGCACGGAGCTCAGGAGAGCACTCTCCACCTCCTCTGACGCGTTTCTTCCGAGCAAACACATGACGTATTTCATAACCGCCGCATCACACGGCAGAATGATCCTCCTGTCGACCGCAAAACCGAACTCGTCATGGGACATCCTCAGGAGCTCGTCGATGATCACCGTGCCGAGGTATGCCAGCGGCACCTCAAAGCGCGCTCCGTCCGAGGTGTACACCACGCAGTGGCCCTTCACCGGCACCGATGATGGCGACATCGTGCAATACTCTTCAAGGTTGGCCCCTTTCGCTGCCGTCGTGGTCCGGGTGAGCCTCTTCCTCCCCATGGCCGCCATCCTCTGCCACTTCTTGGCCAGCTGAGCAAGTTTCTTGGCGCTGACCATGGTGTTGAGCGAGCTTTGTGTGTGAGGTAGTATTCAGCTTGGTGCTTTGCTATGTGATGGAAGCTGTGGTAGATGCGGTGGTTTGCTTGGTGATGGAAGCTGTGGTTCCGAGATGATGGATTTATATGCGAGGGGAAAGAAAGGAGGACAGTGCATGCAGTCTAGCTAGCTAGGTGCGGCGACGCTATCATGGATGCCAAGTTGGCAAGGGACAGGGGCATAAGCTCTGAACATTCAGTGCTACCTGCAAGTGTAAGGCCAAGATATCGATGAGATCTTGATTTGATCTCTCTAGGGTCAACCTACTATTTGGCTCTTGTCGGAAACAGCCATACTGGCCTGCTTAACGACTGATGATTAGGACGCATGCTTCATCAGAAGTACTACCAATTAATCGTTTTCGTTTACTTGCCAATGGAACCTTGGGTTATCACACACGTTGTTCCTGATTAACATTTGGCCCACTTGCCAATGGAACCTTGGGTTCACTGCCAGATCCGGCATTTGGCCCCATTGCGACAACGCACGAACGTCGGCTGCAGCTTCCGCATCATTGCTCGTGAACTTGACCGGAAATTTGCTTCAAGGCAAGGGGGTCACCAGCGGCTAGTGTTGGGGCAGGGGTAACCCCCTTAGCCTAGCTCGGTTGGGCCTTAACCATCAAGGGGCGGTGGTGACAGGGGGAGGGAGCCCCTCCTCCAAGTCTACCTCCCCCTCTCCCCTTATATAAACATACAACCCCCTCCTTGATGTACAAGTTGGCTTTGTGTCGTCTCCAACACATCTCCCTCGCTCTCTCAGTTGTTGTGTTCCACCATACGCCGTAAGGCTAACATACTCCAGCACCTCTCATGCTCTGGGTGGTCGGCTGAGTGCTACTCAACTGAAAATGACGTACACGTGGATACGTGTCGCCAGATCGTGCTTTCGATGTGTGGATAGAGAGAGAATTATTTTCGCGGGGGAGGGATACGCCTAAATGCGGGGATCTGCATATATCAAATCGCTACACCGATATATGTTTCACCTACATGATTTTGGTAATCATCTAGATCTGATATTTGCTTGTACCTTCTAGATCTAATATTTATTTGTACCTTCGAAAGTGTTTAAAATGATGGGAACTCTTAACTTTCTATAAATATGCTTACTTAACATACACCAGAATTCTCCATTGAGATATCTGTTAGACCGTACTATATACATGTATCGATTACCATAAATATGTATAAATGATATAGTTTATGCATTGTAGAAAACATAGCTCTAGATTAGACTTTTTCATTAAATAAACTTTGTTATCTTTTAATATTGAGTACAAACAAAAAACACACGAACTAATATTTAATAATATTGCCAATTGTTTAGTTAAACTATGCGACTAAATAGAAAATTTACTTGTAATATTATAACATGCTAAAAAATAAAATTTAGAGAAGTATAAAAGTTTAATACAAAATGTATGTATTTTGATATAGCCCATGGCGGCCCGGGTTATGGAAAACAATAATTTGATTTTTGTTTCAAAATTGATTAGACATGAAGATGATAAGCGTCGTTATACTCGATATACTTTTTGGTTTTTGACTCCAATCATGAAAATCCTTGAAAAGACAAATTTTGGTCGACATAAAATTAATTAACTCAAAGAACCTGATAAATTTTTCTGCATTAGGCGATGTGATATCAGCCCTTGCATCCAAGAAAAAAGGCACGTCTCGTATACATTTGTACTCTCAATCAACATTAGGTTTTCATCTCCCGTGTTCCTTACTTTTTTCATACTTATTTTGAACAGGAATTCCGAGCCGACTCAGTTCCAGCAAGATTTGTTCCGTAATGTGATCTTCTTAGACAAAAGGCGCAAAGTACCCCACAATAAATTGCCCCGCTGCTAGACCTAACATGGTTATGCTGCGGAGACTAGATTAGATTACGAATCACACCCGTGTCAACGTTAACGTACCAATAACACAATAAAAATGACGAACAAAAAAGTTTGATAATCCACCTATACTATAACATCTCTTGTCACGCGTGACCGAGGAGGCCAACACGTGCAGAAGTGAACAAAAATCTCAAGTATGACTCAAGAGACGTATACGTGAATACAAAGGGACCAATACATCAACTGGTAGAATAACACATCAATGCTCATTAAATCGCGAAAGTCAAGTCTTGAATCCAAATCCTCACGACTGTAATACCATGTGAAATTTCATGCACTAGCCAACACAAGCATTTTTTTTGAAGTTTCATACACTGGTCAGCGCAATCAAATATATACCCGAACTAATAAAAAGGGCTATACAATTTATATATATTGTAACATGCAGACCTTACACACACTTCCTCGGGGAACTAAAGGCATAAGCGCCGAAAATTGCTAAGGAGTAGGAGGATGAGATGTAGCCTGCGGCGGCGAGTAGGTGTCTACGAAGAGGGTTCAATCCATGTTCGGAAGACATGTGCATGTAAGGGTTCAACCTGTGTTGGGAAGCCAAAATATCGCATACGTTTTTTTATCTTAAAGATGTGCTAGCTATATATCACGCACGATTTGTGGAGATGTGAATTTCAATTGCTATTATTGGCAGGAAATAAGCGTGTGTTATTGTTTACATTGTAGGGTTATGTATTATCTTGTGATTAATTATTCCTTTGAATATGTTACCTAGAATTCGCATGTCATTTGGATAAGATATAAAAAATCATGACATTGTATGAATTTTGTTTTGCGTAAATTTATCATTCTTTATCTGTAAGCTAATTACTATGGATTATACATTTGCATGTAATTTCCTAACAATGTTTTATTAGTAGTCTCTCTAAATTATATTAAAAAAAATGTGCGTTGCTCGTGCAACATTTAAGTGCTAAAAAAATGGTTTACTGGTGACTTGCGATGAAGTCTTTGACTGAATATATTCGTCTCCAACCCTTTCTTTCCAAAGTTCGTCTTCATTTAATATATATTTTGAATATTTTGTTGTCCGGAAGATCACAAAAGTGCTGCTCAAGTTAGGGCACAAGGGTAGTATGATCAATATTGAAATACACATCAAAATACAATTATTCCTTGGAACCGCTATTCTTATAAGTGAAGAAAGTGGCGCAGCTTGGGCAGTGCTATATTATTTCATACTTAATTATGCTATTTCTGTGTATTTTGATGGCAATTGTCGTCTATATGTGCGCTATCCGTTGTAAAAAATTTTGTTCCGAAAATAAATACCACTGGCGATGTCCCTTATAGGACACGCCATCGTCAGTGGTATCTACAAATACCACCGGCGTGCCCGCCAACACCACTGTTGCCCGTACGCCCACGCCGGTAGTAACTTTTAGCACTGACGTGACGTTACTGACGTAAAAAACGTCACGCTGTTGATCAGTTGTTTTCTAGTAGTGTGTAGAGCTATGAGTTGGTTGTAGTGGCACATTTGCAACTTTTGTTTTACAATGATATATTTCTAACAAACCCTTGGTGCTGGACCATATTTCACAATTGATCTAGTATTTCTGAGAAATATGAAGAATTTGCTGCGAAAAAAATAAACGCGACATGTTTTGCCCACAATTCCGGAAGTGATGGTATAATCAATGGTTGGCTTAAATTCGGTCACAAGTTACTGGTCTGATGCACATGTGTGAACTTGCAATACTTTACTATCTCCCATATATGTACATCATCCTAACTAACACAAGATGTATAAAAAGCTCAAAAGTATCACTTTGTAGATCTTCAGAGAAAAGTAGAGACAGCTGCTGAACTAATTCTCATGGACGGCTCCAGGCCACTGTCCCAACTGCAAGGCCTCAACACGGATCTCAGGAGAGCCCTCTGAAGCTCCTCCGATGCGTTCCTTCCCAGCAAGCACGTTACGTACTCCATCCCGCGTCGCACGGTAGCATGATCCTCCCGTCTCTGGCGAAGCCGTACTCGTCGGGGGACAAACTCAGGAGGTTGCCAATGATCGCGGCACCTTTGAGCCTGCTTCGTCGGCAGTGTACACCATGTACACTAGTGGAAACATCATCAACAATCCCGGGTCCACAGGGCCTTTGGTCCCGGTTTTACAACCGGGATTAAAGGGTCGGGACTAGAGGGGGGTGGCTTTTATCCCGGGTGTCCACGACCCGGGATAGATGGGCCTCCACGTGGGCGCGGCTGGGCGCGCAGGGCGGGGGAGCTTTGGTCCCGGTTCGTGACACGAACCGGGGCCAAAGGGTTTCTGCTTTTTTTTCTGCTAATTTATTTTTTAGGGGTTTCGATTTTTGTTTTCCAATTAATTTCTTTTTTAATTTTACTCTAATATTTCTAATTTTGTTTTTTTCATTTCCCAAATAGCCACACACATAATCTCTAATTACATATTAGACACTTAATCTCAGGTCAAAGTACTTACCCCGGTCAAACTTCCCGTTCGGTCACCCATCATTAAATTGCTCCAGCCCAAGCACGCTTAACTTTAGAGTTCCTTCCAAATTACCTGTCAAATGAGATGTTAGAACTTACTGATATTAGTATCCTATCAACCATATTAACCCCTGAGTCATGGTGTCACACTTTTTATTGTTTAAATTTTGAAAATTTATTTGAATAAATAACAATGATTATGTAATAATAATATTTGAATAAATAAGAATAAAATTTATTTTACTTTATTTTCTCCTTTTTACATTTAATATGGAATAATTCATATCTTTAAATCCGTAAATCAAAATTTAACAAATAAAATATCTAAATCGATTAGAAAAATGAGAGGAATCCGAATATGATATCCATATCATCTTTTTCATCATGTATATGACTTTTTGCAACATATTTTTGGTACTTGCTTAATAAAAAAGTCATTTTATACATGTTTATAGATGATTGACTTTTGTGTGAAGAAGTTTTTTGAAAACTTTGTCAAAACTCATGTTTATCATTTTTCGTATCAACTAGTACACATAAAAGGACTCCATGCCAAAGGATTTCATTTTTTGAGTATTGTTTCACTTTCTTTTATTTTGTTGAAAAACGGTCAAAATGCCCGTCGTGCCTATTCATCCAAAGAGGTTGCATTTCTCAAAACTATCGATGGTTCTGTGATATAACCACTACTGGTGTATCTTAAAATGATTTTTGTAAAATTTTCAGAGCAAACTATCACACACTTGTAGTTCAAAATTGAATTACTTTCGGAAAATAGGCATAAAGTCATTTAAATAGGCGAAATGAGGTAGAAACCGAGAAAATTCCTAATATTGCTGGATTATCGATAAAATATGGCCTACTTTGTGTGATAATTGGATGGGTGTCATTTTGCATCATATTTGTTGTACTTGCTTCACAAAAATGCCATTTTTGACAATTAAAAAATGAAAAATGATATTTATAAACATAATTTGAAAAAACTCATTTCTGCAACATTGTTTGTCACAACAAGACACACCTAAGTCTCAAATATGGTCACATTATCACAAAATATGGCACGAGGATGATCATATCTAGGTCATTTGACTCGAAACTTATACATATCTATAGGCGATTGACCTTTTTGTGAAGAAGTTTTTTGAAAAATTTGTCAAAACTCAGGTTTATCATTATTCTTAGCAACTAGTACACATAAAAGGACTCCATGCCAAAAGATTTCATTTTTTGAGTATTTTTTCACTTTCTTTTATTTTGTTCAAAAAACGGTCAAAATGCCCGTCGTGCCTATTCATCCAAAGAGGTTGCATTTCTCAAAACTATCGATATTTCTGTGATATAACCACTACTGGTGTATCTTAAAATGATTTTTGTAAAATTTTCAGAGCAAACTATCACACACTTGTAGTTCAAAATTGAATTACTTTCGGAAAATAGGCATAAAGTCATTTAAATAGGCGAAATGAGGTAGAAACCGAGAAAATTCCTAATATTGCTGGATTATCGATAAAATATGGCCTACTTTGTGTGATAATTGGATGGGTGTCATTTTGCATCATATTTGTTGTACTTGCTTCACAAAAAATGCCATTTTTGATAATTAAAAAATGAAAAATGATATTTATAAACATAATTTGAAAAAACTCATTTCTGCAACATTGTTTGTCACAACAAGACACACCTAAGTCTCAAATATGGGCACATTATCACAAACTATGGCACGAGGATGATCATATCTAGGTCATTTGACTCGAAACTTATACATGTCTATAGGCGATTGATCTTTTTGTGAAGAAGTTTTTTGAAAACTTTGTCAAAACTCAGGTTTATCATTATTACTAGCAACTAGTACACATAAAAGGACTCCATGCCAAAAGATTTCATTTTTTGAGTATTTTTTCACTTTCTTTTATTTTGTTGAAAAAACGGTCAAAATGCCCGTCGTGCCTATTCATCCAAAGAGGTTGCATTTCTCAAAACTATCGATGTTTCTGTGATATAACCACTACTGGTGTATCTTAAAATGATTTTTGTAAAATTTTCAGAGCAAACTATCACACACTTGTAGTTCAAAATTGAATTACTTTCGGAAAATAGGCATAAAGTCATTTAAATAGGCGAAATGAGGTAGAAACCGAGAAAATTCCTAATATTGCTGGATTATCGATAAAATATGGCCTACTTTGTGTGATAATTGGATGGGTGTCATTTTGCATCATATTTGTTGTACTTGCTTCACAAAAAATGCCATTTTTGATAATTAAAAAATGAAAAATGATATTTATAAACATAATTTGAAAAAACTCATTTCTGCAACATTGTTTGTCACAACAAGACACGCCTATGTCTCAAATATGGGCACATTATCACAAACTATGGCACGAGGATGATCATATCTAGGTCATTTGACTCGAAACTTATACATGTCTATAGGCGATTGACCTTTTTGTGAAGAAGTTTTTTGAAAACTTTGTCAAAACTCAGGTTTATCATTATTCCTAGCAACTAGTACACATAAAATGACTCCATGCCAAAAGATTTCATTTTTTGAGTATTTTTTCACTTTCTTTTATTTTGTTGAAAAAACGGTCAAAATGCTCGTCGTGCCTATTCTTCCAAAGAGGTTGCATTTCTCAAAACTATCGATGTTTCTGTGATATAACCACTACTGGTGTATCTTAAAATGATTTTTGTAAAATTTTCAGAGCAAACTATCACACACTTGTAGTTTAAAATTAAATTACTTTCGGAAAATAGGCATAAAGTCATTTAAATAGGCGAAATGAGGTAGAAACCGAGAAAATTCCTAATATTGCTGGATTATCAATAAAATATTGCCTACTTTGTGTGATAATTGGATGGGTGTCATTTTGCATCATATTTGTTGTATTTTCTTCACAAAAAATGCCATTTTTGACAATTAAAAAATGAAAAATGATATTTATAAACATAATTTGAAAAAACTCATTTCTGCAACATTGTTTGTCACAACAAGACACACCTAAGTCTCAAATATGGGCACATTATCACAAACTATGCCACGAGGATGATCATATCTAGATCATTTGATTCGAAACTTATACATGTCTATAGGCGATTGACCTTTTTGTGAAGAAGTTTTTTGAAAACTTTCTCAAAACTCATGTTTATAATTTTTCCTAGCAACTAGTACACATAAAAGGACTCCATGCCAAAAGATTTCATTTTTTGAGTATTTTTTCACTTTCTTTTATTTTGTTGAAAAAACAGTCAAAATGCCCGTCGTGCCTATTCATCCAAAGAGGTTGCATTTCTCAAAACTATCGATATTTCTGTGATATAACCACTACTGGTGTATCTTAAAATGATTTTTGTAAAATTTTCAGAGCAAACTGTCACACACTTGTAGTTCAAAATTAAATTACTTTCGGAAAATAGGCATAAAGTCATTTAAATAGGCGAAATGAGGTAGAAACCGAGAAAATTCCTAATATGAGGACCCTTTGATCCCGGTTCGTGTCACGAACCGGGACCAAAGGTCCCCTGCCAAAGGGGCCCAGCGCTGAAAAGCATGTGCGCGCATGTGAGGACCCTTTGATCCCGGTTCGTGTCACGAACCGGGACCAAAGGTCCCCCCGACCCGGGAGCAATGCCCACGGGCGCCCCGCCCTACCGACCCGGGATCAATGGTGCATCTATCCCGGGTTGTAATTTGGCCGGGATAGATGCTCCAAACGGATGGCCCCTTTTCTACTAGTGGTAGTGTCCCTTCACCGGAATCACCGGCATAGATGACGATGTGATGCAACACTCGTCGGTGGTTTTGTTTGCTGCCGATGTAGTCCGGTTGAGGATCTTCCTGCCCATGGCCACCATCCTCTCCCACTTCTTGGCCATCTGAGCAAGTCTCTTGGCGCTGACCATGTTGCTGAGAGAGTTTTGGATGCGAGGTAGTATTCAGCGTGGTGATGGAAGCAGTGGTAGATGTGGTGCTTTGGTTGTCCATGGAAGCTGTGGTTCGGAACCGATGGATTTATACGATTAGGCCCTGTTTGTTTCTAGAGTTTTTTTGGGGATTGGTGGGGATATTCCTCTAGTGGATTGGGTGAAACCATTTCACCCAATCCACTAGGGGATTGGGGATCCAATCCACTAGGTAGGGGTAGTGTATTGAATCCCCTAGGGGATTGAGAAAAAATGAACTAGAGTTTGGGAATTTGTGGGGAAAGGTGGAGATAAAACCTGTCCAATACACTAGAAACAAACGATGTTTTGTAATATGTGGGGATTTCGGGGTTTGACCGGGATAATCCCCACCAATCTCCAAAAAAACTCTAGAAACAAACAGGGCCTTAGGGGGTGGAGAAAAGAGGGCATTTCTACGCGCGGCGACACTACCATGGATGTCAAGTTGGCAAGGGACAGGGGCATGAGCTCTGAACATGCAGTGCTAACTGCAAGTGTAAGGTCAAGATATCAGTGGGATCTTGATCTCTCTGGGTCCAACCTATTAGGATCTTGTCGTTAACCAGAGTGTATCGCCATACTGTCATGCTTAATGGCTGATGATTAGGACGCATGCATGCTTCCTGAGAAGTACCATTTGATTGTACTTTCGGATACTTGCTAATAGAACTTATGATCATCACACATGTTGTTCCTGATTAACATAGGCACACATGCCGGTTCACGAATGCAAAGTATGACAATGGCCGGTGAGGTGCAGGCCGCACTACCAGATTCGGCATTTGGCCCCATCAGGCCATCAAAACACAACGCAGGCACGCCCGCTGCAGCTTCAGCAGCATTGCATCGTGCTCGTGAACGTGACCCACCCTCACAAGCGCATGCATGCACCTGACCCAGCCTCCCAACTTAACTCTCATCCTAAAGTTGTCAAAAGTTCAGTGGGGGAAAGCCAAGTAACAAAACATGCATGATACGTGTTCTCTATACAAGTTCAAAACCAAAAAGGGATCACAAAAATCTGGATCCTTTTGAACAAGCCCAGAAATCTGCTTCAATTCGTAAACAAAGGTGGAACAGATTAACTGCAACACCGCTGATCCTCAGTTACAGCGGCAGATCTAGTTTTAAGCCGAACAGATTATAAATGATTCCAATGCAGTCAAATTAATGCAAGAACTGAATCCCAGGTACCAAATTAAACATGTTCCCTACATATGTGTACGCAGGGTTCAGAACGAAATAAGGATGACATGAAGCTTGATAATTAAAATGCTGAAAATTTCCAAGAGGAATTAATAATGACAGGAAAGCTTGAAATTCTCAGGGAGAGGCCTTTCCTTTACCATATTATTCTTATGTTGCACTAAATAGTCAGGTCTAACCAAAATACTAAACGATAACTAGAAGCTTCACACTGCAAATCCAAAACATGGACTGGAACCGAACTGTCAACACATCAGATGTCAGCATCAGCATGCATGGAAACGTGATAAACCTAATAAGTTTGGTTCTTGTTCTGTACCCTAGAAGAAATGAAATGCAAGAGCGAGCAGTCACCATGTGAGATGCCGGAAATCAAACAGATCATGTGCTGGACCAACACGAGCTTTTGACTGAATCTTCACATAGAACAGACTGACATGGGGCATGAACAATGCACATCACGATGTCGGGTATCTGTCAGGAGAAGCGAATAGATAGCTTAATCGATCAGTGCTCACCGAAATTGTTCAATCCCTGAAGTCCATCGCGGTCTTCTTGCACGTTGCCAATAGCCATGTTCTCGACAAGAGTCTTGTCCCCTACATGGTTCGGTATGGCAGCCAAAATGATAAGGCAAGCTAACGGCCACAACTTGCAACATAGGCTCCGGGCTCCGGCATACACCAAACATTTGGACGCATCACAGTCTAATCCAAATCAATCATACCGCAACACTGCATGCGCCAATGCCATGATCCTGTCCATTGCCAACTCTTCTCAATGATAGTCACAGTTCCCTATCAAGATGTGCTTCTCCTCGGAATTGCAGTATCCATAGCTTACTTCTTCAAATTCCAGCTGAAAACACTGGCAGGCGCCAAGATAGTTCCTCAGCTCGCAAAGAAGTGGCAGAGGATAGAAGCACTTGGCAGGAAGAGGCTCATGACGACAGCCAAGGCAGATGAAGGTTGCTGCACCTCGGTACCAGCCAAGGGTCACTGTGTCGTATACACGGCTGATGGGAGGCGTTTTGAGGTCCCACTGGTGTACCTTAGCACGACGGTCTTCAGCGAGCTCCTGAGGATGTCTCAGGAGGAGTTTGGCTTTTGCAAGCGATGGCAAGATCATACTGCCTTGTGATGCCCCGGTGATGGAGTATGTCATGAGCTTGCTCGGGAGTCAGGAGAAATGCCTCGGCCGATGTCGAGAATGCGCTGCTAAGCTCTATGGTGACGTCTTGCCACTACACTGGCTGTGCAATGCCTACTGTTGAAGCCGGCCAACAAATTTGTTGTTTGTAGCTTCTGTAGAACATGCATACAGGGACCCTGATGATGTCTTCTGTTTTGTGTAGTTTTGCCTGGGTAGCGTAAGATAGTTAGATAACAGACATAGGAAAAGGAAAATTGTATATAAAGAATTTCGATCATCAACGCAATAAATCGGGAATGTGGCCAACCAGCAGTTGCAGCCATTCTTCTCTTACATTTTAGTTGCATACAACTATAAAATAAAATTAGCAATGATTGCAAATCTATTTTTAGATGTCGATAGTACCAATTCTGCTGGACAGAGAATACACACCAAGTTCCTTAACAAAATCTATCATCTAAGTCAGGCCATTAAAAAGATAAAAAATGTGACACTGTGAAAAGACCAGGTGGTAAAGGGGCCATTTACAATAACAAGCTGTCAGGAAAAAAAAACTAGAAGGCCACCAATACAAGAAATAATAAAGTAGGATAAAAGACACAAGATGAAAGAGAAAGCAGGGTTTAGTCCACAGGTATTAAGGCAGACTAATTTTTACAGAACGCAGTGTCAGTGCTAGATTTAGTAGATGTCTTCCATTCCCTTCAGAAATACAACTGGCTGAGGGCCCAAAGGAAACTGCAGAGAAGAAGCTAAGGAATGGCTTCCACATAGCAAGTTCAATGTGTTGCATCAATTAACACCGTCTGTTTCAAACTTAATCATGTTAACAACACACATTAAAGCGCAATCACAAATCTAACTTACTCAGTTTATCATTTGCCAAAGGAAAACTACTGATAACTGAACATGTTGGCGAGATTTCCCTAAACATGTCAGTGACGGTGCATAGTGATGTACCTAGCACGTTTTTTCTACTTTCCTCAGTACTCTGAAATATGTAAGATGTGTCAATCAATCGATATTTTCACAGAAAGATTGTCTCTTTTATATCATTTCCTGTGATAACCGTATTTTACATCAGACTTACAGAGCTCCTCTTGGTCCTAACCAAAATTCAGTTTCTAAGCTAGTAGCTAAGTACAAAGAGCAAATTGAGGTCTGAGTTCCATGGATAGCGCCATGCAGCTAGCATTGTAGCTGTGGCAGTGCCCAGCAATGGAGCTCAAGAACGCCCTCTCCACCTCCTCAGAGGCCTCTCTCCTGACCAGGCACATGACGTAATCCATCACCGTGGCTTCGCACGGCAACGTAATCCTGCCTCTGTTGCTGCCGCTCGCGAAGCCAAACTCCTCCTCGGACATCCTCAAGAGCTCAGCGAAGACCGTTGTCCCGAGGTACGCCAGAGGGACCTCGAACCGTGCTCCATCGGCGGTGTACACCATGCAGTAGCCCTCATCAGCGACGACAGATGACGTTGTGCTGCACAATTCGTCGCCATCCATGTCCGTGGCCTGCCGGCAGCGGGCACCGGCCCCGGACACCAGCATCCGCTGGCACTTCTTGGCCAGCTGAGCAAGCTTCTTTGGATGGATCATGGTTGAGTCTGTGTGTTCCTGACTGGCTAAATGTCACTTTGGCTCTGAAACTCTCAAGGTGTGTTGTAGATTGTGATGTTGCTTGGAGATGAGATGAAGAGGTTTGTCTTGAGTAGGCGATGGATTTATAGAGTAGAAGGAATAGAAGGGTCAGGGCAATGCACGTGGGTGTAGGTTGTGTGTAGCTTTCAGCAAGAGCGGTGGGCAGGAGACAAGGCCATGAGTGCTCTCCATATGCAATGTTGTTGTAGCTAGCTGCAGACAATGTGATGGATGGTTTTGATGAGATTATCAAGCATTATCCATGTCTGAAATGTGCTTGTGGCTAGAGAGCCCGATGTGGTCCTCGTGTCATTTCCTAAGCAAACCGATCACCATGGCAGTGCAGGCAAAACGCTGAGCCCAAGCTCCAGCGAGTGCCAAACACTTGGCCCCAGCAGAACTGATCCACACATCAGGGCACCTCCAAAATCGCACCACCGGAAGTACCATGCACATGGCATTGTCTCCTGCCCAACCATCACACTACACCATGTAGACGCCCACTCTACCCTTGATCTATATATCCATGCCTAAGTGCCCTCTAAACACCATCACTTCATCGACAGACAAAGCTAGCAATTCCAATCTCCGATCGCAGAAGAATTTCTCCCATTTCCAGGAACACAAGAAGCAAACATGATGAGTGCCAAGGCACTTGCTCAGCTACCCAACAGTGGCAGAGGGTGGCGGCAATCAGGAGGAAGAGGCTCACCTCGTTGTCATCGACGTCGGTGGAAGAAACCAAAGGATCGTGCAGCACGCCGTGCTCGTGTGTGGCTGGCAAGGGGTTCGAGGTGCTGCTGGCATTACTCGGCACGATGGTCTTCAGCGAGCTCTTGCAGATGTCCCAAGAGGAGTTTCGGCTTTGCGGGCGCTGACAGTGGCAGAATCATTCTTCCCTGCGATGCCTCACTGCCTCAGTGATGTACATGCTCAGGAGAAGCGCCTCCGCAGAGATGGAGGCTGCATTCCTCAACTCCATGGCGATGTCATGCCACTATCATGTGGAGCCTCATCTGGGAGTTAGCCAGAATTATGGCATCTTCAGGTCCTGTACCAACCAACTGCACAGATATAGGAAAACAGAAAATGGGGAATTGTTTATGTGAAGCATTTTGGTCTTGCAAGCAAAGAAGCAATCAAAGAAGATGAACAGTAGTTAGAGACATTGTTTTTTTAATGTATATACACATACTTTCTTGCAAAGTTGAATGACATATCACAGATTTTTAGGACCTAAGCAGTAAGTTTCCACAGATTTTACCATGTGCAGTTATATGGCCTCAACCAGACACAAATGTAACAAATAAATGTTAAGGTGGGTAGGCAGATCTTCACATACGGAGAAGGGAGCTGACCTTTTGGACACTCCTACATTTTGTTCAACTATGGATAGAATCAATGAACTAGACTCGAGTCGGGATTGGTAAACCTGCAAATATACAAAAATCGGGTATGTCACAAAGCATGAGCTCGTCAAGACGTGCTTGGCAAATAAAATTTGATACCTCTAATTATGTTCATGTCAAGAATATCCAAGTAAATCATCAGGTAAACTCCAGGTTTCCACCGTCTTAAAATAAAGCCTTGTGTTGGAAGTTGGAACTCAAATTACAGCACTTCTCGTCTTCTCCAAAAGAAATAATAGTATGAAACTGATAACAAGTACATGGATAGTTTTAAGGCTGGCCTGGAAACTCGAAGAAAACTTTGTCGAAAAAGGTTTTCCTCAACTGCCTAGCAAAATGCAAGATACCAAAAAATGACTGGCACGTGCAATGCTAGAAAGTAGAAACCATGCAGGCCATGGGTGGACAGTGAGATATGGAGCTGCCCAGCCAGCAACTTGCCAAATCTGCAGGAATCAAAGCACTCTTGAACCAACAGGCGCCCAACATGCTATTGCAGTTATAAGTGCAAAGTACATACCGGAAAGCAGTGAAGTGAACTCTGCATGACCCGCCAGCAGATGAACTGGAGCAACAAGAAGATGGTGTGTGTTAGGCTCCAGCTCATGATGGCTAGGTCAGCTCATGGATTGGAGCAACAAGTGATGATTAACTGTTACTGAAAAGTTGGATGTCAACCCACAAAATTTCACAGAAAGAACCAGGCCTGAAAAACGTGCGATAACAAGTGTGTCAGTGCAGTGATTTGCAACATGCTTGTTATTCACAATCTTCAGGAATGGTGCTGGTTGAAGGCCCAAAGGAAAGTGCAGAGAAGGAGCTAAGGAATGGCTTCCACATGCAATGCTACAAGTCAGGTAGGCCCTCAACAAAACTTTGCGTGTGCTACGCCAATTAACAGTTCCTTCCACCCAATCGAACTGTTACCCCAGGATCCTTGAATTCTTTTTGAAGATATAGTGATTTTTTATACTTTCCTTTTTTAATCATGGCCCATATTTACCTGTAACTAGAATATCCTTAAAATGTTAATTTCGAAATGCAAGATGCAAACAGTAACTTGGCATGTCATATATTTGTGTGATGAAACAAAGCCTTAACTTATTGCCCATTCTGTAGAATATGAGGGTGAACACATGGTATGCTAAACAAAATATGAAAGAAAGCTAAGTTCCGAATGCACTCTCCAGTTTATCTGGAAAATGGATTTGATCAAATTGATATGGATCTACCTGTAAAAAAATACATGTTAACTCTGTAAATTCTACTGTATATATTTTTGCGTAATGAACGATGATCAATTGAAACAACAAGAAGTTCATTTGATTATGTAACATAAGCAGGCACATTAAGAATCAGAATCTCCCCGCGGGCGCCGACGCGCCGGAGGTCGCCTCCCGCCGGCGCCGCCGGCGAAGCCGGAAGGTCCACAACGGTGCGGTGCGGCGCGTGAGCTCCCTCATCCTCCTCCTCTGTGCGCGTCCCTTTCCCCCGTAGTGGCCGCCGATGGACGCTGCCTCCTCTCCTCGCCGCGTCACCGCCGGCTAACCACGAGAATATTCAATCTTGATTCTTGATGCACGGCGCGCGCGGCTCGAAATTTGCTCCAGTAAGACAGCGGATGAGCGGTGGATGGGATCAGCTAGCTGAGGCTGTTTCGTGGAAGACGGGGAAGGAGGAGGCTTCCCAGGCGTCTCCGGCGACGGGAGAGGAGTCTGGATCGGAGTGGTCGACAGTGGAGAGATGAGGAGTGTGCAGTGTGCGGAAATCACGGGTTCCGAAGCTAAACCCGCGCGGGTTGTGGTCGTGACAAGTGTCAGGTTCTCCTTTTACGCGGTCCCCGTGGATGCTTGCATGTGTGACAAGTGGCAACATGAGAGAATTTTGGTGGGTTTTCTTCTCTTCTCCCCCGCCCAGCTTTGTACCACATTTATTTTGAGATTCGTTTTTTAAAAAACGAAATATCTTGAGAACCGTTTATCCGAATTACGAACTGTTTTCACTTTTGAGCTCCTCGCGTCGAGATCTTCAAAACTAGATCCCATGTTGATAGGTTTCGATGAACTTTTTTTTTGTACAACCGGTTATGTATAGTTGTACAACCTGTTTCTGTGTAGTTGTATAAACTGTGTTTGTACAAACTGTGTTTGAGTAGTTGTACAACATGTGCCTATATAGTTGTACAACATGTGTCTGTACAACATGTATCTGTGTAGTTGTACAACTTGTGTCTGTACAACCTGTCCCTGTCTAGTTGTACAACATGTGTTATGCAGTTGTACAACCTGTGCATGTGTAGTTGTACAACATGTGTCTGTACAACCTGTGTGTGCTTAGTTGTATAACCTATGCCTTTATAGTTGTACAACCTGTGTCTGTTTAGTTGTACAATCTGTGTCTATCTAGTTGTACAATATTTGTCTCTTGTTACGTATATTTTTGTACACCGTTATCTGTGTAATTCGTACAATGTGCAATATTTTTTTTGTTATACCCCTCCTACCTCCTATGTGTTTGTGCGTACTGATTTCTTAAATTTTATACACTGTCCAAGACACGGAGTGGAAAGGTACATGGAAGAATTTGAATTTGTGCCACAGCACGCGTGCACGGGATCGTACGCGCGGGGCTTCGTACAGGGAGATTCGCCCGTGCAGGGGGATGTACACGCTACCGGCCGGAGTGGCGGACGTACGCAAAAGAAGTGAAAAGAAAACTCAGATGCTTCGATTTGTACACTGTCCACGACAAAATACTTGTACAGCGGCCGAAGCAGCGTGTACCATCCGTCGCGGGGGGCTTCGTTTGCGTCGTCGCAGGTCAGCCTCCGTCACGTACGGGCAGCTCGTACGCACCTACGATCGTACGCGATCCTGTACGGGGGATCGTCCTGAGCCGGCCACGTGTCCTCCTCTGATGACTACAGTGCGCTTCGGAAAGGGTTCCCTTTCCATAGTCCTACCCAGTCCCTGAGGAAACATAATCTCAAATAAAATGGGCTAGGCCCAGAAACGGAAGATGTCTGCGTTAATTGGGAAATATAAGCTTTCAGATGGGCCGCTGGGTTGCCGGATGCCTACTGGAAAAATAAAGGCGATGGCAAGACATGCCGATTGGCTTCAGAAACCTACGTGAGCTAAAATGGGTATCACATGTATTGAGAAAAAAATAGTATTTGCCGCACTTAGAAAATTTCCTCTGAATGCTGCTAGGCGAGATCTTCCCAGGGAAGAGTAGCCCCGAGGGAATATTTTTGACAATATGGAAAACCCGAGAATATTTTGCATCAACTTTTGGAGGAATCAAGGGATAATAGCTCCTTCAAGTACCTTTATTTTGAAATTTCCGCTATCATATTTAAATCTTACCCGCTTCCAAAAAAAAAAACACATTAAAAAAAACTCTCATAATGTAGGACATCATGTTTCTTGTTGACATTCTTGTTTCAGTGGCTACATGCGGTGTTTAGCATATTTATACTAATTTTCCGTAATTGATTGATTCGAGTAGAACACCCGCTGTTTGTTCAATTGCATCCCTTCAGTCGAAGCACCGGAAATAATCCTATCATTTTACTCTCGACCTTTAGTTAGTGGGGTTTTGTAATGATACCGCCACCTTTAGTTTTAACTTTCTGCTCTAACATTTTAATGTTAACATTCAACATGATATGTAGTGGTCATGTCCTAATGCCTCTGCCTCGTGTATTCCATTCTCATCCAGTATCAGATCATGTTTCTCGTTAACTCAAGCTTGTGCTTCAATGGCCAAACACGACGTTTAATTTATTTTTACTACCTTTGTCCATTGATGATCACGCGAACATTTTCACATACCAAGCAGTTTCCCCTTGGGCCTGTTATAGCTCGACTGATTCTGATGATGCTCTTAAGCTTCTGTGGCGAATATTTCAAACATTGCCTCTTGCCGCGGCGAAGCTAGTACTAAGCCAAGTGGAAGACCTGGCAAGCCCTCAAAGCTGTCTACGCCACCGAAGAAGTCAAAGGTGCGCCGAATAGCTAATTTTTTTTAAATAATACACGAAAATTAATTAATTCTGGAATTATTACGCAAATTTTATTTTTTTCAAAAATAGAATCCAGTCGGCGTCGCCGAAGCCGACTGCCACCAGTCGTCGTTAGCGAGGACGAGTACATGCTACTCGTCGTTGGCGAAGACGAGTACCTGGGCTTGTCGTTTATGGCGAAGCCGACAAGGGGCCATGCATGGGTCACGTCGCCGCTCACGTCGCCACGGTCACGTCGCACCGACGGAGGAGACCAGTCGTCCTCGCCCACGCCGATTAGAGGCCTGTCGGCTTTGGCGATGCCGACAAGGCCACAGAGCTCGCACGCACCCTTTTTTTTCTCTTTCCTTCTCTTCTCTTTCCTTCGCTTCCTCTCTGGCTAGCACCTCTCTGCACTCACTCATGCGAGTTCTTGCTTTCCTCTCTGCACTCTCCACACAAACCAAATTAAACCAGCCATTTAGACCAATAATCTTCACGTTTGCCACCATTAATCGGTGCTAGAAGGTTGAGGGAGGCTAGGGCAACTCCGATCTCCTGATGGGATAGCTCGTGGTGGTGATGGTTGGCGGGTGGTGGTGGTGGTGATGGTGGTGGTGGTGCTGGAGGGCTGCGTGGTGGTGCTGGAGGGCTGCATTGTGGTGGTGCTGCTCGTGTTGGTGCACCGGTGATTCGAGACCGCCGGACGCCGTCGCCTCTCACGCTTCTAGGGTATAATTCGATTTATCAAAATTCTAGGGTATGAACTTGTGTTGTTGAAAAATAGTTTGTGACGGTAGTAAAAATTGTAGCTATATTTGTAGGTTAATTTGAAAAAATGTAGCTATATTTTTTAGGACTTTATTTATGCGGAGTAATATTAACGATGGTAAAATAGTTTGTGACGGTAGTAATAATTGTAGCTATATTTGTAGGTTAATTTGAAAAAATGTAGCTTTTTTTTAGGAGTTTATTTATGCGGAGTAATATTAACGATGGTCAATATTTATTTATGTCAGCGGAGATGTCTGATTTAGTGAAGATCAGGTTTTTCTATGGTCCTGGTAGAGTCCAAATGTGTGATACGGGAGCTGATCTGAGTGAGTTTCAGTATATAGATGTCGACCTGCCAGCTGCTGAAACATGGTCTGTAAGTCAGGTAAAAGATTGGTTGGGGGAAGTTTAGGGCTTGATAGTCAGACACAGACCGTCAGTGTTCATGCTTGGTGGAGTCATTCAAGGACAAATATTTACTTCGTTTTGAAACCACTAGAGTGTGATACTGATTGGGTGCGATGGTTAAAAGGCTGCGCAAAAAGGAATTGCTGTCCTTGTGCCCTAGTTCTTCCCGCCCTGAACGAGGTCACTGCCCCTGACGACGAGTTTAGTGCCCATGAAGGTGAGGGTGCTTATGATCCTGGACATGGAAGTGAAGAGATGGACATGTCTATGTCACATTATGGGTCTGATTTTGGTGGTGGTGGTAACGAGTCGGGGCAGAGCAGTCAAGTACATGGAGGGGACACTGAGGTATATGACAGTGCGGAGGCGGATGGCGACGAGGTAGACGGGCACATGCAGAACGAGATGGAAGATGAAGATGCAGATGGCTATAGTGCTGAAGGCGATGATTCCGATGAGTCAGACGGGGAAGAGAACGAAGATGAGGTACCTAATCCTGCAGCATGGAATCAGGACCACTCTTCGGCGATGACTATAAACGATGGTCATGATTCGGCATGGCAATATCATGAGAACAACATTGCGAAGGGTGCTTTGTATACTGACAAGCAAGCTTTGAGGGATGCAGTCGTTAAATGGGCATTGTCCACCCACAGGGTTATGAGAACTACCGTGTCAAGTCAAAAATATTTGACAATGGAATGCGAGACAATAACTTGTCCCGGCAGGGTGCATGGACATCTCCCAAAGAATGGCTATAGTTGGAGGATAAGTGACTTCGTACCTCACTCCTGTCGAATTGAAAATATCCCTGCAGAGCACCGTAATCTTTCTTCCACGCTTATAGCTCGGTTGCTGTACAGGGAGATAGTGTCCTGCGCATCGATGGAAGTGAGTGCCCTCCAGACAAAAGTGGCTGCCACATTTAAGTACGAAATATCATATGGCAAGGCTTGGAGGGCTAAGCATACGGCGCTTGAGAACAGATTTGGTTCATATTTGGACGCATATGACTCTGTTATCCGGCTGCTGCATACTCTGCAGTACCGGAATCCAGGCACCTATGTAGATATCCAAGATTTGTTCAGGCCAGAGTTCCCAACTGTGAGGGTGCTGCATCGAGTGTTTTTCTCATTCGGCGTATGCATCGAGGCTTTCAGACATTGCCGTCCGGTGATATGTGTAGATGGCACCTTTCTCACAGGCAAGTATAGGGGACAGATCCTGACTGCAATTGGTCAAGACGGTAACAATATGGTTGTGCCCCTCGCATTTGCTTTTGTGGAGAGCGAGAACATTGACAGTTGGACTTGGTTCTTCAGGCAACTGAAAATAGCAGTTGTGAAGGATAAGCCGAACGTGTGCATCCTTCATGACAGGCATGCAGGTATACTCAACGCGATAAAGACACTCACCAATCCTGTGCCTGAGGAACAGACTCCATGGCAGGACATGCAGAGCCGTTGGTGCATGCGCCATCTAGGTGCCAACTTCTTCTCGCAGTTTAGAAATAAGGACCTGATGAACCTATTCAAGAAACTCTGCAAGCAGAACCAAGAATGGAAGTACACGAAGATACGTGAAAGACTTGATTTGTGCACGCAGAGACATGTTCGGGACAGGAAGAGGGCACGAGCAGCAGCTGTTCTTGCACATGCAGAAGCTGTTGCTGCACAACTAGCTACCGGACCACCTGCCGAGGAGGACGAGCCTGTTGGTCTTTGCGACCTACCCGGATTTGACCCGCCAGGAACTAGGAGAAGAGGTGGGAGGACAATTAAAACTTTTCAGCAGTGGATAGAGCATGAACCTTTAGAGAGGTGGTCTTTGTTGCACGACACACATGGAGCAAGATACGGTGTCATGACAACGAACCTGGCTGAAACATACAACTTTGTCCTCAGAGGAAACCGTGCCTTGCCACTAACAGCCATCGTGGAGGGTATTTTCTATGGCACATTGAAATATTTCAGAGATAGACGTGAAAGAGCTGAGAAGCATAATGTGGACAACCCGACCTCGCCTTATTGTGAGAAGGTTACGAAGTACATGAATGAGAAGCTGGCAAAATGTTGCTCCCACAGTGTAACTGCCGTTGGGAATCAAGAAAGGAGATTTGAGGTCCGCTTAGCCCACAACAAGTTCGGATGTGCAAACGAGGTGAGGACGCATGAGGTGAAGATTGGTAATGAGGTTTGGCCAACTTGCGAGTGCACCTGCAACAAACCAAAATTGCTTCACCTTCCTTGCTCCCATGTCCTCGCTGCCTGCAGGCAGTTACGGTTGAACGCAATCTCCTTCGTGTCTCCATATTATATGAAAGAGGCAGTTATCAATACTTGGACAGGTGAGATGATGGGATTTCGATCAATGGGTAACTTCAACACTGTAACCCCTGGTGAGAGGGTGTACATTCCAGCTCCTGAGCTATTGCGTGATGGGGTAGGCAGACGGCAGTGTCGTCGCATCAGGAATGATATGGATGAATCCGAAGCCGGAGGCCCCAGGGTGCAATGCCTTCAATGCAACCAATTTGGCCATAGGGACCCTGATTGTCCCACTTTTCCTGGAGAGAGACCTCCCGTGCGTGCGCGGGGTAACGGGCGTGGGCGAGGACGAAGAGCGAGAGGAAGAAACTAGGTGGCACTATGTTCGAATTTGTATTAAGTGTGGAACTATGTTCGAATTTGTATTAAGTGTGGAACTATGTTTGAATTTGTATTAAGTGTGGAACTATGTTTGAATTTGTATTAAGTGTGGAACTATGTTTGAATTTGTATTAAGTGTGGAACTATGTTTGAATTTGTATTAAGTGTGGAACTATGTTTGAATTTGTATTAAGTGTGGAACTATGTTTGAATTTGTATTAAATGTGTCACATTGTTTGAATTTGTATTAAATGTGATACTAACTCTGGGATTCTAATATGTGCAGTGATGGAGGGAATGTGGTTGCTTGATGCTACCATAGATCGTGGGCACCGTGCTAAGGCATTAGAGGGGAATCCAAGGAAACTTAAGCCCCTAATCACTCGCACGCCTAAGGAAAACTGGAGGATTCACCCGGCGTGGGTACAGAGGTATTGGTCGTATTTATTTATTTTATGGACGCATGTTTTCTATTGTTATGCTAGTGTGCTAAACTAGATTGTTATGTTCTTTTGGATACGCAGGTTGAAATGGGCCGGGCTCTTACCTTTCGCGCGTCTAGTAGAGGCCACTGAAACTCTACGCGTATGAATATGGACGCATCTTTACTCAGCTGCTTGGTGGACCGATGGAGGCCGGAGACCCACACGTTCCACTTTCGCTGGGGAGAGATGGCTCCTACTCTACAGGATGTATCATTCTTGCTAGGTTTACCTTTGGCGGGTCAGCCTGTTGGACCTTTGGAGAGGCCGGTGAATTGGCAGGACGATTTGATAGCCCGTTTCCAGGGTATTGGTCCACCTTTACAGTATGATTCTCACGGACCCAAGCTTGATTGGTTGGTTGCCTTTCAGGTTAGTTAATGTGTCTCATAATCTGTTATTTCTCATTTGTTGTTATACTAATATTTTTTTTACCATGAATATAGGTCCAGAAATTTCCAGGGTATCCAGATCATTTGACACCGATACAACTCAGTCGCGGCTTGGAGGCATACATCATGTGGCTTCTTGGTAAGGTGATGTTCACCGAGAACCATGTCGACACTATTACCGCGCGCTACCTCCCTTTCGCACGGGAGATCGCTGATGCTACTGAGCCGGCGCACATCAGACAGAGGAGTTGGGGTTCGGCTGTCTTAGCGGCTACGTACCGAGCTATGTGCAACGCTTGCATGCTGACTTCAGGTAAGTCAGCCATTCTCGGATGCCCTCTATTTCTGCAGCTGTGGTCGTGGGAGAGGTTCTCTATAGGACGGCCAGCCATATCTGAAGAGCCTTTCCCATTGTGGGAGATCTTTGACGGTGACCACATCGACTTGCCTACTATTGCGACCGTGTATACACGCAACAAGGTACGTATCTTGTTATAATTTAATACATCGACAAACTTACTATTGCGACCGTGTATGAAAAAACTTGTGTTCTACGCAGAGACACTTTGCTACTGAGCAGACGAAGCAGTGCTACATTGCTTTTAACGAGCAATTTGATATGTACACTTCGGTGATCTGGGAGCCGTACACGGAGGAGCTCATTACGCGAAGATACCCCGGAGGTATTTCTGCTCTCTGCAGACGTGACCAAGCGTATTGGATGACAAAATCGAAGATCATCTTCGATGTCTTCGTGGAGGAGATGTCTCAACAGAGGGTTATGAGGCAATTTGGTCTTCGACAGTTGGTAGAGCCTCCACCAGCAGAGCGTCCCCTCCCAGATGCGCACCACAGGTATGTCGAACGTAGTTTTTGTCCTAAATTGTTCGCACTCAATCAATATTTACTGATAGAACACTCACCCAATTTTTAGGATCTCAAGGAAGGGGATTAGTCGGACCGCGGCAGAGTGGCTACGGAGGCTACAACCTTACGTTTCAGAGTGGGACACTGCGGCGACACGGCTTTGGGTCGAGCCTCTCGGGTTTGATATCACTCTATACAATACCTACTTGCAGAGGTACATGTCCGGAACACGGATACGTATCGTTCTACACTCTGACCCGGAGGTTATACCTGCCCCTACTACGTGGGATACATACCCGATATATGACACTTCTGCGTCCAGACCAAGGAAAAAAATAGCGTGCTATCGAAAATAGCGTGGCCTTCCTCCAGAAGCTATAGAAGATATAGCGGGATATAGCGAAGTTACGTGAAAAATAGCGTGATGAAAAAAATGGCGATAAATAATCTAAATATTAAGGACTTCAGGCTTTTCAACACTAAAAATTTGTACAAAAGCAGCAATAGTGCAATACATGCATAAGCAGCAATAGTGAAGGCCAAATCCATGTCACAAATACAAATACGAGGCTTAAATCCATGAACAACAAAGTAAGAAACTCTAAAAGACATTAAGATTTTAATCGGAATCATTGGCATCATCTTCAGATTCACTAGAAGAACCATCTGATTGCCCATCCTCATCACCACCTAAAACAGGAAGCATCCTCTTCCTACGATGAGTAACTCTATGCCCTTGTGTTGTTGCTTCAGGTTCATCATCTTCAACTTCAATTGGCACAACTAGAACAGGCACAACTCCTGTGATCCACTCATTGTCTTCATCTTCTACAACATCTGCATATCTTGTGTCCTCAAGTGGGTCACGGTTTCTCATTTCTCTCTTATGGGTGAGTTTGGAGTTGAACTTGACAAACACAAGGTCTCTAAGTTTCTTGCTTAGTAGCCTGTTACGTCTCTTTGCTTGAACCTGTAGTAGATGAGGTGTTGAAAATTATTAGTACAGAAACATGCCTACACTACAAATTTCGGACTGCTGATCACATTTTGGATTGCTGATTATAATTTTGGACTGCGGCATGCTAAATTGCTAATCATAATTTAAAGAAACATGCATCGACAATATTTCAGAAACATGCATACACTACAAATTTCGGACTGCTGATCATATTTCAGATCCGCATGCTCCATTACAAATTTCCAGGAACAAAATTAACAACAAGTTTACCTGCTGAAAAACACTAAAGTTTCTCTCGCAAGGTGAGGAACTGCATGTCAAACTTAAAATTCTCATCGCCAATACTCTGAGATTTGGTGCACTTGTCCCATGAATGGACCACCAGTTAGCTGCATTGCAAAGAACAAACAAGAGCTAACTCAGTTAAGAAACCATTTGACAATTGAGAAGTGAGAACATTAGAAAGCAAATATTACCTGGATCAAAACTTTTGTTTCTCCGCTGCCTTTTAGCGCTCTCTCTTCCAAATGATCCGTTTTCATTCTGATATTCCCTGATTTCCTCCGTGATTTTGTCTTGTGTGACAACATCTGGAACCATCTTTTCCATGCAAGTGACAACTCCAGCTTGAAACTGACCATCTAACTCAATTGCTAGCGTGTTTTGATAGTAGTAGTATGGATTTAGGAAGTATCCAGCCTTATGTAATGGCCTCTTCAACTTGCTATCCCATCTTTTATCCACAATGTCCAACACTTCTTGACAAGAAGTTTCCTCATGTTCAAATTTTGCTGCGATTTCTTGTTTTGCATCCAAAAATGCGCCATATATGAATCCCATAGCTGGTACATCGCTGTCCATTCTTCTTAGCAAAATAGCCAACGGCTCAAAGAATTTCACAGCAACATCTACTCCTTTCCAAAAGTTTTCAGATCGAACTGATTTATTGGCGGCATCTCCTTTCAGCTTTTTTAAATAGCCCAGTTCATCCATCGTATCTGATCTAAATAGCTTTTGGATTTGCTTCTTGTTGTCCAACATGCTCTTCAAGTTCAAGTATGCTGTAGCAAACCTTGTAATACCTGATCTAACAAGATCTTTTCCAAGGAACTCCCTCATCAGGTGTAAAACCCTTGTGTGTGCATAAAGGAAAACAGTCACAGCTCTAGCTTGTGCAATAGTGGAATCAACTAAAGGCAGCTTCCCAATGTCCTCTAGCATCAGATCAATGGTGTGTGCAGCACAGCCATTCCAAAATAAGTTGGGGCGCTTTGCTTTCAACAAAGTAGCTGCTGCTAGATTCACGCTTGCATTGTCAGTCACCACTTGAACTACATTCTTCTCCCCAATCTCTTCTATACATTTATCAACAAGCTCAAAGATATATTTCCCATTTTTCTTGACAGCAGAACAGTCCACCGAATTAACAAAAACAACACCATAAGCACTATGAACTACCAAATTCATTACCCCTCTTCCTCTTATGTCTGTCCATGCATCTGTCATTATTGTACATCCAGTAAGCTCCCAGCATTTCCTGTGTGCCTTAAATGATTCCTGCACTTTCTTCTTCCTCTTCTGCAAGAATGGGCCACCCATTTCATAAGCACTGGGACCTGGGAGGTCTTCACCGTATTGCCCAATTGACTGAAGCATAAGCTCAAAGCTTGGTAGATTGACAGCATTGAATGGAATGCATGCTTCATAGAAGAAATGGCAGATGTAGTCACAAGTACGGTTCCTTTTCTTTTGTCTTTCCCCAGTTGTCAACTTTGATTGGATTTTCTCAACAAATTTTCCCTTCCTTGCAGCTACAGCTTCTTCCGGTGTTAATTCACAGAACTTGTCCATAGGACCACTTGTGGATTTAGATCTTGCGCCTCTGGATGACTTCAGCACTACAGCCGAATCGTTTGTGGCATCTTCTTCACTTGAATATTCCCCTTCCGAGTGGTTTAGATTCACTTCACTTCTTTTCCTCTTCTGCTCATTGATCTTGAGTGCCTTCGTATCACCTTTCTTTAGCAAATATTGAAGGATTTCCTCTCTTACATCAGCTGGAACTTTTTCACAGAGATTGCAACCAGAATTTGGTATATGTGCAAGGTGGAACTTCATCCTTGTAATTCCATTGGTGTACACATTCTGACAGAAAATGCACCTCAACGAATTCTTCTTGTTGCGGTCGGGGCAAATGGAATATTTCCATCCTGGATCTTTTGATTTTACAGCAGCAATTTCTCCTTGTACTTGTACTGTTGAGGCTGTGCTTGACACGCCAACACCTACATTGGACAGCAGGATACATTACAAATTAAGACAACACCAGCAGGAATACATCACCATCGCTAGATACTGCCTAAACAACCTTCACTTACGAACTTGTGGCTGAGCTAATCAAGCAAGGTCTATAAATAATCAAGCAACATCTATATCTAAACAAGCTACTCCAGTTGGTTTCAGACTTCAGATTCAGAATCAGCAAGAAATAGCAGTGCATGGTGTGCAGCAGAAATAGCAGTGCATCTTCTTCCTCAAGCTCCACTCGCAGCAAGAAACAAGCTAGTCTTACTCTTACCTGCTGGTGGCTGAGGTGCCGAGGGCGTGGCGGACATGGTGTGCAGCAGAACTGGTGTGCAGAGGAAGCTTGAGGAAGCACCAAGCTGCAGTCGAGCTTGAGGAAGAAGATGCGCGCACTGAAGCTGAAGTCGAGCTCGAGGAAGACGCCGCCGCCGCTGCGAGTCGAGCTTGAGGAACGGGAAGCGCGCACCGAAGCAGAGCTTGAGGAAGCACGCCACTGCCGGTCAGCTGGACGGAAGAGCTTGATTCGTAGTCCGGCGGAAGATGAGCTTGCCGCCGCCTCGATCTGGTGGATTTCCTTTTTGTTAGGTTTCGAGTGAGCTGGTCACGAGTGACTGCGTTTTATATTTAGGGTTAGGTGAAGGTCACGAGTGCGCTATTTTCAGGTTTTTTGTAGCGGCGTTATAACGTTACAATGTTTAGCGTGTTTTAGCGCGCTAAAAACGTCATTAGCGCGTTAGCGTCAACTTTTGACCAAATATAGCGTAGCACCTAAAAATACGCTATAGCGCGCTATTTTTTTCCATGGTCCAGACAGCACGCGGTAATATATTTTCACTAATTCATCTAACTGCTACATGCTTTGACGTATATATATTTAATACTTTTTATTTCTATTGTCAGGCCTATTTGACACAGGAGATTCAGAATGAGGCCGCTCAGTATGGACGTTCTCTTTCCACTGGCCCTCTTTTGGTACCACGGGAGCAGCCGATATCCTGGTTCAGGAGGCTGGAGGGGAAGCTACGGGACGTCTACGCGACACTCACGTGCACCCGCACAGAGGACGTTGTTCGCGACCCGGCAGGACAACGCCCCCCGCGCCCCCTGTCACGACGCCAGCAGCAACAGCGGCAGCAGCAGATGCATCAGGAGCAGCATCAGCACGAGGAGGAGCAGCAGCACGACGACCAGCATCTCCTGCACCAGCACCACGAGCAGCAGCCGCATCACCGACATGAGCCGCGTCCACGTATGTCACCACAGCCCAGGCCACCTCCTCCTGACCAGGCAGGAGGTTCGGCGTGGCAGGGTTACGGTCCCACTTCCAGTTACGAGTATCGGCCACAGTCTCCTCCTCAGTACCGAGGTCCCGCCCCGGATTACGGTACGTATATTGTTTTCATATTTCAATTGGGAGTGCGTATTTCTTATGTACTAATGATTCCATCTGTAGGAGCCTATGGCTATCACACGGCTACGTCCGGACACCAGGCGTCAGGATCTGGATCAGGGTGGGGGAGTGACCAGGAGGCTCGGGCTCACGCGGGGGAGGAAATCTCCAACTGGATGAACATTTTCAACACTCCAGAATTCCCCACGCAGCCGCACATTCAGCAGACTCCTCCACCATACCCCACACAGGGTACACAGGATGACGACGACTTGACAGTGCCTCGTCAAACCCGGGCACCAAACAGGTACGGAGGACGCCGCCCGTCCAGCCCCCTCCTCGTGATCCTCGGCCACGCAGGCGTCAGTGATATCTTCGGGACATGTTCATATTTATATGTGAGACATATTCATATTTATGTTTGTATGAGACATATTATCTATGTACGAGACATATTCATATTTATGTTTGTATGAGACATATTATCTATGTATAAGACATATTATTATCTATGTACGAGACATATCAGAGGAAAATAAGTTGTACGAGACATATTATTAAACAAACATTGCAACTTACACAGACAGCAAGAAAAGTGGTAGTACCGACAACACAACATAAATTGAAAAAGAAAAGTCATCTACCATCGACACAGCCTCCCGCGTCACTCTTCCCCTTCGACGATGCTGCACCCTTGCCCTTCGACGACGCCGCACCCTTGCCCTTCGACGATGCTTCAGCCTTGCGTTTCGACGACGCTGCACCCTTGCCCTTCGACGCCGCCGCCGCTGCTGCAGCTCTCTTGCTCGCTTCAGTGGGCATGAAGATATCATCTTCGTCCTCGCTCTCCTCGACCCATAACATCGGATGATGAAAAGCATCCAACATATATGCTTCAGTGGGATATGTTAGCTTCTTCTTCTGCCACCTAGCATGCAGCCTCACGAGTTCCTTTTCTATTTCCTTGTAATTCCTCCATGGCCACCCATGCCTAGCTAGCTTTGCTGATAGCTCACGGAGATGAGGTGGATGACTAACAATATCTTCGAATGGGATCTCCTTATTGTCTACCTTGAACTCGGCCGTAAACTTCAAAAGGAGTGCCGACATTCCTGCCGGGAAACTACCATCTGAATTGTATCTCGACATGTTCGAGTGAGTGGACTATGCTTACCAACTCGACATCTCCTCCCGGGGTTTTTATAGGACGAGCACATACCAATTGGCGGGAGAAATAGGCGGGAGCAAGTTTGGCGGGAAAATACAAGGCGGGAGCAAGTTTGGCGGGAAAATACAAGGCGGGAGCAAGTTTGGCGGGAAAATTAGGCACGGCAGAAAAATGGCGGGAGAAAAAAGGCGGGAACAAAATGGCGCGAGAACTATGGCGGGAGAAATATGGCGGGAGAGGAAGGGCGGAATAAAAGCCGGGAGCGCGAAACAAATTCGGATCAGGAGTTGCATGCACGGCGGAATAAAAGCCGGCAGCGAAAGCTAGGGAAAATAGCTAATCGTTGTTGCTAAAGACGACTACTAGCTAATCGTTGTCAGCTACACCGAGTACGAGCTTGTACGTATTGTACGTACTGCATGCAGCTTGCATGCATGTATAGATGGACTTGTCGGCATTGCCAACAACGACAAGTACTAATCGGTTTTGCCAGTCGGCTTCGGCGCGACCGACTGGATTCTATTTTGAAAAAAATAAAATTTGCGTAATATTTCCGGAATTAATTAATTTTCGTGTATTATTTAAATAAAATCAGCCGCCGAATACACATACTAGTTGTCACGTTTAAGACCACCACAAATGGATGGAACCATATGCACATGAGAAGGTTGAAACCGTGTATGTGACGATGGAGAGAGAGAGACGCGTTGAGGGCTATCTCGTACGTACGCCCGCGCATGCATGATTCGATCGAGCCAGGTGCACGCCGATCGATGCATGTACTCGCTCCATCTCAAAATAATTGACTTCAATTTGTCAATATACAGATGTATTTAGACATGTTTTAGTGTGTACATACATCAATATTTAAACGAAGTCAAGATAATTATTTTGAGACGGATGAAGTACTGGTTGGAAGAGCTTGGAAGTAGCAATAGCATGCACACACCTAATACATGTTTCTTTTTATTTGGGTTAAAGGGTTGGACATGCATCTCGTGTGGCCAAGCAAATCAACAAGAAATCACCACGAGGCTAGCTACGCTACGGTCCTACTAGAAGTATCGAACAAACGAGTAGATTGCACCAATGAAGGAGATGGCGTGAGTTTTTTTTTTTTTTTTTTGAGCGGAAGTTGGCGTGGCTTGTGTTGAAGATGGCGGAACAGGCTCAAGAGCTTACGTGAAAAGGCCTGAGGCCCACAAAAATTGCTCTGCAGCGCCCAACATAACGAATAGATGTTGGACATTTTCAGAGTGTTGGGCCACGCGGCTTGACATCCTCAGATATCGACATTAGCACTAACAGCCCAAGGCAACAGTCCGAGCTTTCCTCCACAAAAAAAAAAACACTCCTGTCTAGCCTTCAAGGAGCTTCAGCCGCCACTCAACTATGGAACATCTGAGAACGCCGTAATGCCAAGATTTTCGAAAATGAGACTCACTCCACTTCCGCCGTTGCAGATGATCTCTGCAGGCCTACGGTGTCATTCTGACCGATGGAACAAATTAAGGACCAAACAAAAATTTACATTGACAACTGGGGACTGTTGGTTTGTCCTTCGCCGTCTCCCTTTTAATCATTATTATCTTATCTTGTTTTGTTTGATGTTTATGAACTCCCTCTATCTGTTCGAGTCACGATATAACTGATTACTCTTATAAGTACGTAGTTTATCTGTGTGACAAAATTGATACCATTGTACTCATATGTTACAGTAAATATGATTAGGATTTTGTATAGCAGAAACAAAATATGAAGTACTCAAAGCATTGTATTAACACATAAATATTCACCACATATTACGGTGGAGGGAAGTACCTGTATGACTTTGACTATCTCCTTTTTTGATGAACAAGCAAATCTCACGTCCTGGTTTTGGATAATTATAGGACCATATTTCAGACGATCATACCAAGGTCCTTCTGTTGGGGCATTATTATAACTACAGTAATAGATGTGCTTCGCCGCGTCGCCTATTGTGACCTTTTGTATTTCCTGTGCACCTCTGTCGAGTTGAGTGATGTTCCTTAGCTGGTTTAGGCCAATTGATTTGTGTCTATTCTTACTGGGTTGTTATCTTTCATATTCTTTCTTTTCTCTTGCTCCAACCTATAGTTTTCTTTTGGATCATGATACGCTGCATGCAGTGCACACGAGAGGCCACAATGTTGATCCACAAAGAGCCTTCAAGCAAGAGAATGGGCTGAGAGAATAGCCAAACGTGTTCTTGACGACTTCACTTCTGCGACAGGCCTAGCTATTAATTTCCACAAATCGTGTTTCGTTCCCATGAACATCGATCCAACCCTAGCTTCCAACATGGCGACCATCCTCGGTTGCCCCATCTCCTACTTCCCCAAACCCTACCTTGGCCTCCCACTATCCCCTCTCCACCTCACCTCCACGGCCTACACCCCCTCCTGTCCACCATTGACCGTAGACTCTCTGGTTGGCGCGTCTCCCTTCTCTCCTCCGGCGGACGGCAGGTTCTTTGTAACTCTGTTATTAATAACCTTCCTACTTCTTTCATGTGCTCATTCGCGCTTTTGATTGGTGTGATTGAGGCCATTGACAAAAGGCGCCGTGCGTTTTTCTGGACGGGTAAGGACTCGGTTTCTGGTGCTCGTTGTCTAATTGCTTGAGAGAAAGTTGTTTTGTCTAAACAGGTCGACGCCTTCGGTATTCGGGGTCTACGACAATAAAACCAGTGCATGCTCCTGCACCTCGTGGATCGCCTCCACCAACTGGGGAACTGCGTGGAAAACTTAGTTCTTCTACCGGCTGCAGAGGGACCTTGGTGACAAACCCCCTTCCTCCTCCACCTCCTTTCTTGACAAAATTGTTGCTTCCTGCCTCCCACTTTACCGTGAGGTCACCCGGGTTCTATTCGTGATGGACTCCGGACTGCTTTCTGGATGGACAAGTGGCTGCCCAGGAAGCCACTCTACCTCAGTTTTCCCACCCTCTACTCCCACTTCCCCCGCCCCCATGCAACTGTCACTGCGGTCAAAGCGGCAGGTTTGGAGCTCCACCCCCGCCCGATTTCCGTTGTGGATCTTGAGCTTACCGATGTCTAGTCCATTATCGCCTCCGTTTTCGCTCCTCGAGGGTGCAGACCTTCGCTCCATGGACTCTCCTGGACGTGAATCTCTCACTTCCAGAGAAAGCCTATCGCATGCTCGCCCCACCTCATTCTCCTGACACGGACGCGAGTGTGATCTGGCCGCTCCGCATTTCCTACTAAGGTCAAGATCATGTACTTACATGCCCTCTGATGTATTGTACCCACGACTCACCGAACCTGGCGTTCCCGAGGCGGCGGAGGCCGAAGCTGGCCGCTCCAGTCCGCCGTGGAGTCGCCCGACGATGACACCTAGGTGGCTCTCTTCCACCTCTGCGAGTGGCAAGTGGCCCATGCGCAGTGCTCACAATAAATGTTCAGTACTCTAGGGTAGGGGCTCAGACTCTCAGTGAATATCTCAGTTGCTGAAGTTCAAGGCAAAGCACATGCAGCTGACCCATGTTGCCGAACCAGCGACGAAACACGGTTCCTTCATCTCTGACCCAAGCAAGGGGTATGCAAGAGGTCCGGACAATCAAAGGGATTGAGGTCAGAATCAGATACCACGGTGCGTTAGATACGACGCATGTCACTAAATGTTCCTGCTCGGTGCAAGATGAGTACTACACACTTTAAACATTGTAGCAATATAGGTTGACTTAGAAGGGCTAGGCGCGCTTTGGTGCACCCGCTCGATATAGTGTTAACAAAAGATGTGTATGCGAAATTCTCCATTATATTTCAAATAACAGGGTGTGTGAACATCATTGGCCTAGGAATAATTTGGAACCACTTTGGGAAAGATGCATTATTCGTCAGCAATACATATTTACTGAAAAAAATTGATATTAGCTCATGAGAGAGAAGGGACAATCTCGAATGGATAGTTAATTTGGTATGTAAATGTTCTATCAATTTACATAGTTCTACAATGTTTTACATTGTTGTATCCATTGATTTTATTACTCTGTTTAAAGTTAGCCATGCTATATAGAAAGACATGTTTTCATTGTTAAAGGATTAGACAACCAAGAACTACATAGCAATAACGTGGAAACATTGTCCGTGTGAACTTAAAAAATGACATCTTCAATGACCAATTGTTATGTATGTATCTTGCATATCAATAAACCCATTCTATGTTCGCATCTCAGCAGATCTTTCATAATACCAATATGTAAACCATAAACCACCAGAACAATATATGGAATATATTGCTGAAGTCATGTGGCTGCCATATATGTTGTCAAAAATATTCCTACAAAACGTAATAATTATTTCACGCAATTCTGATTCTTGGCAGGTTACCATATTCTGTGGTGCCTTAAAAAACACATGCATAAGAATGTTGGATTGAAAATAAAATCTCGTGAGGATGGGAATAATTAAAAGCATAGGAATAAAGATGGAACACATGCAAACATTAATTACAAACATGCCATTCAAATGGCTAACCTTGTTGAACTCATATAGGAGCATATAGAGTAGAACGTATGATGAGCTATCTATGGATTATTCAGAGAACAACCTCAATACCTCTTGATAAGGAGAACAACCTCAATACCTCTGGTTAAGACTATGCTTTACAATACTATGCTTCACAAAATATTGTAGTAAGAACAACCTAATGAATTTGTTTCATTTAAGGTAATGACAATACTCCACATGGAACTTCGTCATACATGAGCAGCTACTTAACCAATTCAAGTTCTGCATATGGACAAAATCAAACAGTCTTGAGTAATTACAGACTCATTGGATTCTTATTTCTCGAATTGAGCTTGTGACCCCGATCGTTGAGGGATCAACATCCTCCCTTGCACTGAGATGGTATCCAAGCTTTATCAAGTCCCATACACGCACATGTCCCTCACTGAGTATGGTAAAAAAAATCCTAACAAATTCTAAAGTATGATATCGTATCGAGCAATTCAACTATACAGAGAGTAACCAGACGAAAAAAACAAATCCAGAATTCAACAGAAATGTTGATCCAGCATTCCAGCTAGTGTCGTTATGGTGCTAGTACAGTTACACTAAGACCAACACCAGTGGCTTATCCATGAGCTTAGTTCAAGAGGAGACCAGCAGGCTTGCACTCGTCCAGCCCAACTAAAGGCACACCCTACATAGTAATTTATTTGATATTGTTTTTTGGGTACCATCCATTTATTTCGAAATAAAGGTATTTGATGGACACATTGAGTAATACAGCTTAAGAAGGATCAAAAGATTAATTGTGACAAGTGGAAATAGCATATGGTACCGTGTCAAAAATAAAAGGCATCGTATCCCAATTCCTCCAAGATAATTTCAGTGCCTGTGATTAAACCACGAAAGTAGGGATGATCAGGTCAAATGAAATTTATATGTATACTATAACTATTAAGCATTGCATGAAAACAATTACGTGTATGTAAGTAGTCTTGTTGCTCCGCCGGCCGCTCCGGAGACTGCAGAGGCGGCTGCTCAGAATACTGCAGAGGCGGCGGTGTTTTCGGCTCGGGAGATTGCAGCTTCTTTGCCGGAGGGAAACAGCAGGGAGTCGAGATCTTGGCTTGACTGCTTTGCTCCACCATCAGTCAGAGGCGGCGGTGTTGGTCGGAGGCAACCCAAGGTCGCCCACGTTCAGGCGCCGTTGGACCTTGGCTCCGGCGGCTTGGGGTTCCCGGGCCTCTGGATCCCGTTTCGACTGCCTGGCCGGCCTAGTCGCCGAGCCGTCAGAGGCCCTGGAGGAGCGGTTCGAGGAAGAAGGGCCGGGATCGGCGGATCACATCGCGGTCCGTGTTGCGCTGGATGCGATCCACGAGGAAGGGATGCGGCGGAGGAGCTCGTCGCCGGTCGGACTTCCGGAACAGACCGATGAGGAGCGGACCGAGGAGTTCTGGGTGACGGCGGGCTGCCCTTCGCCGGCGAGCCGTGCTTGGGAGCGGGGCACGCCGGAGCCCATAGGTGAGATAACCAGTGTGTCTTCTGGGTGCAGGTCGGACGCGGGATCGCACGAGGATTCGCCGCCGGAGATCAACCGGAGCGCGCGCTCGCCGCAACCGGGCTTTCGGCTAGCTCGGGCGTCGCCGCGAGTTCGGCCATGGCGTGGCCCTCTACCTCCTCGCCGGGTCACGCCGCCGCCGGTTCTGGGGTCCTTCACCGACAAGGCAGCTGCAGCTCACGCAAGAGCTTCTCCACCGGGGTCGCCGCCGACGGCAAGCAGTGCTCCGACGTCTTCAACGGCTGCCGATCCGCTGTTCACGGCGCCGGAAACGTCCCATTTTTCAAATTGCATGGCGACGGGGCCCACGCGTCAGGAGCACGATCTGGACCGTCAAAACCCTTGGGCTCATCTCCACCGTTCGTGTCGGCCGAGCCCTACTTCGTCTGCGATTCGACTCGGTTTTCTTCGTCATCCACAGCGCCGCCACCGCCTTTCGTCTTCCACAGCGCAGCCACCGCCCCTCGTCTCGCCAAGCCCGTCGCCAACTGTCAGGGGTCCGGAGCTGCGCCTGCCGGCGGCCTCCGCCGCACCTCCGCCTCGGTGGTCTCCGTCCTTCGCCTCCGTTGCGGCTAGTCCCATGGCTGCGCCGCCGCGCCCGCACACCGGTGGCCAGCTTCGCCAGGGCCCTGGTCGCCCGCCCGCCCCGACTCCGGCACAGCCTCAACATCAACCTCAAGGAGCCGGAGCCGGGATGCCGCAAGGGGGGCAGCCGTCGCAGCTGGCCGGCCCGAGCCATCCTCAAGGTCCAGGCGGCGGCGCGTCCTATAGAGGACAGTCCGCACTCCTTGCCGGCGTTGCTGCTCCTGGCGCGGGTGCCCAGTACTGGCAGGCCGCGGGAGGACCTCCGTTCCGTCCATTGCAGAACCCTTCCCGGCAGCCAGGACTCCCGGCGTACATGTCGCCGCCTCAGCAGATGATGTTCCCGCCGCTGATGCCGATGCCGCCTCCTACTTTCCAGCAATTCCAGCAGCAGCTCGCCAATCCGCCCCCTCAAATGGCGGGTCCGGCGCCGCGCCCCAAGAGGAAAAAGAAGAAGGGGGTCCGGCAGCCCCCGGCTCAGCCGCCGCCCCCTGTTTTCCAACAGCCAGCGATGGCGGGGCAGTTTGTCAAGCCTATCCCGATGCCCACGCTAGGCCAGCAGCAGATGGCGCCTCCTGCCGTCACCGATACCTCTGCTGCCGCGGCAAACGGGGTAGCCGCCTCGACGGTTCCCGGCCCTGAGATGCAAGTTGAGGCAAAGACTGGAGGTGCTGGCAAACCGAAGAAGCCAACGAGGTGCTGGAAGTGCGCGGTGGACACCCATTCTTCCAAGGGGTGTCCCGTTCAGCACTATTGCCTTGTCTGCGATAATCGGGATCATCCGACCATGAGGTACCCGACTCTCCGCCTTCCGAAGCCCACGGTTTTCACTGCTGGCTATGCCAAGGAGGAGACTACTTTTGTGTAGCTCCCTGACAGTGTGTACAAGCCCCACCTGATCCCCTCGAGCTCACCTACGGCTTTGGTGAAGATTGTGGGTGCGCCAGTGCCTGCGACAGCGGTCCAGAGTCTGATAGCCAGGATGTGCCCGGCGTCGCCGTCTTGGACCTGGGAGGCCGTGCCACACGGTACGGACGCATTTTTGATTGGATTCCCTTGCTTCGAGGATCTCCAGCGGATGGATGGTATGCAGATGGGTGTTCCCTACTATGAAGCGCAAGCCATTATCTCAGCGTGGAAGAAGAAGGATTATCATCCGACTAGGGTGCTTGAGCAGGTCTGGGTGCACGTCCAAGGGGTTCCGTATCCTATCCGGCATTTTCTCGGTATTTGGGCTGTTGGTTCTCTTATTGGTACTACTCTTGATGTTGACCTTGTGACGCTGAGGAGCAGAGGCATTGTGCGTATCCTGGTCGGATGCCAAGCTCTAGGCCCCTTGACACACAGCAGGATCCGTCTGGACCTTACCTGGGCACAGCTTGCGTGGTGAAGCTGAAGGAGTATGCGTTCACGTTCCGCCGCGAGGCAGCGGATTTTGTTCCTGAGGCAGATTTTGTTCCCTATTTCTGGCGCCGTAAGGGCGATGATGCTGATGACGAGTCTGGGGGTGCTGAGGATGGTTTAGAGGAATCCACACAACATCCCAATATGAGTGCGGCGATGAAGACAAACATGGATGTTGACTCGAGTCAAGCACCGAGTGCGGCGGTGAAGGGGAAGTCTGTGGCCTCTCTACACGGTACTCCACAGGGGCCTACGTTTGCTATCACTCCGTACAACCCACACCCACAAACTCCTCGCGGGATTGAGATAGTGGCTCGAATTGGTCATACTTCGCCCGGTCTTCTTCGCTCGTGTGGTGCAGCGGATTCTGTTATTTCAGGCGAAGGTTCTCCAGGGGCTTCCTGCAGCCAGCTCCAGCTCGCTGACCAAGCGTCGCGGCCCTCCACCGGCCTGCCTGGGGCGCTGGACATCGAGGTCATGGAGCAGATATCACTGCAGGCCGTCACTGTGACGGTCGAGGTTTCTGGCCCAGCTGGATGCCGGGGGCCCTCTATGCCCCATCGCGCGGAGGCGGTGGATAGCGACCCACCTGGGTCGCCGAAGGTTGCTGAAGACGGGCCGGCCGTGGCTTGCGGCCCGACGGGGCTCCAACATGCGCTGGCGCTGGTTCGCAGCCCAACGGAGACACCGACTGCTGCGGAAGGCCGTCAGCTGATGGGCTGCGGGGTGGGCCGGGCAGATTTCGCTCCAGGCCAACACGGTGCCAGGCCTGGAGGTCTTCTCTGCTGGCTCGCCTGCTGGGCTGCCTGCGGCTGCTGTGCCGGTCTCCGGGGAGGGCTCTTCTTCGCCATTGCTCCCCCTGGATGGACTCGCTCCGCGCGCTGTAGGGACGGGTTTGGTCTCGTCTCCGACAAAGACCAACCCGCCCCTGTCTTCTCCAGGCTCTACGGATGCGTTGGCTGGGTCGGCTGCTACTTCGCCTGTGCCGACCCAGGCTAATGTCTCCCCGGTGGCTACGTACATGGAGGGAGGATCTATCGCACCGTCCACCCCTACACCCACCACTGCGACCTATGACGGGATCAGCCCACCCCGTCGCAGTGAGAGGTTCGGTGTGGAGATGGACGGAGCCTGTGCGACGGATGAACATTCGATGACGAAGGCCATGCGACTCAAGGCAGTGCGTAACCTCGACTTCTCCGGTACGGAAATGTCTTCTAAATCATTTCTTTCTTTTTCCCCACAGTCGATTCATTCCAAGCTTAGTAGTGTAGGTGTTAGTCTCGGTAATAGTAAAAATCAAGTTAATTTATCAACTAAAGTCTTGAGACACATGGAATTTGACCGTCTAACGGTTATTCCTAAAGTTTCGACTGGGTTGTCAGCCACCTACGATGATGAGGAAGAAGCGATTGCCACATCAGATGGTCAGCTTATTTCTCATCTAATTGGTGAAGTGTTGGATGGTGGTTTGGATGACGACGGGCTAAGTTCATTATATGAGCTAAAAGCATCCGGTCGGAAATCTAAATCTACAGCCAACAAGTCACGGAAACGGTCCAAGTTATCCAAATCCCCCACGGTTTCCCGATGAATGGCATGTTTAAAAATAGCAGAGGTCTTGGTGACTTGGCTAAACACTTGCACTTCGCGGACTGTATTCGGGACTATAATTTGGATTTCTTAACTATTTCTGAGACGGGTAGACGTGAGTTCTCACAATCTCTCTTGAACCGACTATCGGGCGGTATTGAGTTTGAGTGGTACTCGCGGCCCCTCATGGTCGCTCCGGGGGCATTTACTTGGCGTCAGGACTGACACCATGGAAGTGTTGGAGGTTACGGAAGGCAACTTTCATATCAAATTGCACATCCGTAATAAATCCGATAACTTCATTTGGAGTCTTGTCGCCGTGTATGGACCAGCCCAGGATGAGGCCAAGACCTCTTTTCTCTGTGAGATGGTAAACCTGGCAAAAGATAACCCGCACCCTATGATCATTGGTGGGGATTTCAACCTGCTACGGTTTCCATTTGAGAAAAGTAGGGGTCGGTTTGACAACCGTTGGCCTCTTTTGTTCAATGCAGTCATTGACAGTTTGAACTTAAGAGAGATCACAATGGTCGGGAGACAATTCACTTGGGCTAATTCTCTCCCGGAACCTACATACGAAAAGTTAGACCGTGTACTGATGGATACTGATTGGGAATCTCGGTTCCCATTGGTGTCGGTACGGGCGCTTGAACGTATTGAGGGGCTGTCGGACCATGCTCCCATTCTATTGACCACCGGTATGCCTAGACCACAATGTAAACCACGTTTCAAGTTTGAACTTGGATGGTTACATCGTGAGGGTTTCCACGAGATGGTTAAAAGAATTTGGGAAAGACCGGTTGCTGGTGCCACGCCGATCCAGAGGTGGAACAATAAGATTCGTGCTCTACGCACGCACCTTGTTGGCTGGGCTCGCCATACTACTGGTTTACTTAAAAAAGAAAAGATACGACTTTCCTCTATAATCGATGCTCTAGAGGCATTAGCGGAGGTGCGCCTGTTATCCGAGCAAGAGATTGAGCTAAAAAGCCAATCGAACGCACAGATAGCGAAACTTCTGCGTGAGGAGGAGTTAAAGTGGTACCAAAGATCCAAAGCCCAATTTATCCTGGAAGGAGATTCGAACACTCGCTATTTCCACAGTATTGCCAATGGAAGACATAGGAAAAAGCGTATTCACTCTCTTGTACAGGAGGAGGGAACGATCGAGGGCCATGAACAACTAAAGTCGTACATTACTAATTATTATAAGGGCCTGTTCGGAGCTCCAGAGGAAGGAAACTTCACTTTGGATGAGTCTCGAACAGAGGATATACCCCAGGTTTCAGATGAGGAAAATAGTCTACTCACTAAACTCTATTCAGAGGATGAGGTGAGAAAGGCAGTCTTCCAAATGAAACTTAACACAGCTCCTGGTCCCGACGGCTTCCCGACAGAGTTCTACCAGAACTTTTGGGATGTTATCAAATCGGATCTACTGCACTATTCGCCTGTCTACATGATGGACAACTAGAGTTGTTTCGTCTCAATTTTGGTGAGATAATTTTACTACCTAAGGTTAACGAGGCAGAAAGGATTCAACAATACAGACCGATATGCCTCCTTAATGTTAGTTTTAAAATTTTCACCAAAGTGGCTACGATTCGACTGAATAGTGTGGCTGATCATGTAGCTCGTCCGTCTCAGACAGCTTTCATGCAAGGGCGTAACATCCTAGATGGAGTGGCGATCCTACATGAAACTGTTCACGAACTACATCGGAAAAAGCTGAATGGGGTCATCCTTAAAATTGATTTTGAGAAAGCTTATGATAAAGTCAATTGGTCTTTTCTCCAACAGACCCTCAGAATGAAAGGTTTTTCTACTGAGTGGAGAGCGCTAGTAGATAGCTTTGTTTCGGGAGGAAGTGTAGCCATTAAAGTCAATGATGACACTGGCAAATTCTTCCAAACGAAAAAAGGCCTTAGACAAGGTGACCCACTATCGCCAATACTATTTAATATAGTGGCGGATATGTTGGCTATCTTGATCGAACGCGCTAAATCTGAGGGCCAAATTGAAGGAGTGATTCCACATCTTGTCGATGGTGGTTTATCGATTCTTCAATACGCCGATGATACAATTCTCTTTATGGAACATGACATCGATAAAGCTCGTAACTTAAAGCTGATTTTGTCAGCCTTCGAGCAACTGTCGGGTCTTAAGATTAATTTCCATAAAAGTGAACTGTTCTGCTTTGGCGAAGCTCAAGATAACGCCGCCTTGTATGCTGAACTTTTCGGCTGTGAGCAAGGTCAATTTCCTATCAACTATTTGGGTATTCCGATTCACTATCGGAGACTTACAAATGCTGAGTGGAAAAAGGTGGAGGAAAGACTTCAACTACGTTTAAACAGCTGGAAAGGCAAACTGCTATCCCTGGGTGGAAGATTGGTGCTCATAAATTCGGTGCTGACGAACATGGTACTGTATATGATATCATTCTTCCAATTACCTAAAGGAGTCTTAAAACGATTGGATTATTTCCGATCTAGATTCTTTTGGCAAGGGGATTGTGAGAAGAAAAAGTATCGACTAACTAAGTGGAGTGTGGTTTGCTGTCCTAAAGACCAAGGAGGGCTCGGAGTTCATGACCTTGAGGTCAAGAACAGAGCTCTGCTTGGTAAATGGCTCTCCAAGCTTCTCTATGAAGATGGAGCTTGGCAAACCCTCCTTAGGAGAAAGTATGTGGGATCTCAAGCCGTATCTCAGGTTATTTGGAAACCTGGTGATTCGCACTTCTGGTCAGGCCTTATGGCTACGAAGAAGTTCTTTTTCCCTCAAGGTTCTTTCTCAATTAGGGATGGATCGGAAGTTCGTTTTTGGGAGGACAATTGGCTTGGCCAATCCACTCTCCAAGAACAATATCCGGCTCTATATGCAATTGTACGAAACAAGAGCGACACGATCGCTAAGGTGTTGGATTCCCACCCACCAAATGTTTCGTTCAGGAGAAGTTTACTTGGTACGAGACTAGCATCCTGGAATGCTTTGCTCCGCCGATTGGATTCCATCAATCTTTCGGAAGGTCGAGATAAATTTCAATGGAATCTTACGAAGAATGGTAAATTCTCGGTTGATTCCATGTATAGAGCATTAATCTTACCCGTAGGTCCGGTCGATATTAAAGATAATAATAAAATTTGGAAGATGAAGATCCCGCTGAAAACTAAGGTGTTTGCGTGGTATCTTCGTCGAGGAGTAATTCTTACAAAAGATAACCTTGCCAAACGCAATTGGCACGGAAGTAGAAAGTGTGTCTTCTGTCATCACGATGAGACCATTACAACCTTTTCTTCCAGTGCGAGTTCGCCAGGTCTATATGGTCAGCCATCCAGATAGGTTCCTTACATCCTCCACGTTCCGTTGCAAACATTTTTGGCGACTGGTTAAACGGGGTAGATCCTAGATTCAAACTATTCAGTAGGATGGGAGCACTTGCCGTTATTTGGTCGCTGTGACTATGTAGAAATGACAAGGTTTTTAACGATAAAAATGCTTCTTCCATGCAGGTGATCTATCGGTGTACAACTACGCTACGAGCATGGTCGGCCCTGCAACTTGTGGAGCACCGAGACTTGTTTTTGGAGGTGGCGTCGCGTTTGGAGGCGGCGGCCAGGGAGTTATTCTCCCGGCATGGATGGCAACATAGCTCCGAATCGACCTCCCAGCAGCCTAGGCGGATTTACAATTTCTCATCTGATATGTAATTCGCCTATTTTATTCTTCAGCATTGGGTACTTGTGAACTTGTGAACTAATTGCTGTGTGCATCCTAACTATGCAGAGGCCGGGTGTAATGCTTAAAACTTTTAAGTAATAAAATTCCTTTATCTAAAAAAAAGTAGTCTTGTTGCTTGCCCTTTCACCATGATAACGAGAATCGATGGCCATAGAAATATAACCCCTGGAGGCATATGCTTGCAAATGTGTAAACATGTTTAAAAAGAACATCTAGTGCTATACATTTATGTGCACTGCATAGGGGCAAATCGGCATGGTTAATTGCTCCTTTATCTATGAGCTTAGTTCAAGAGCAGAATGACAATAATTAGATGCAATATCAGCCCGTCCAGTGACATACTGTCATGTAACAGATATATCCTGACAAAATGCACACTACTTAATTGCTCCTTTTGCTCAAATGCAATTCGCTTCCGTTGGTGTGAAGTTCAATTGCATAGATGTAAGTACTGTGCAGCGTGCTACTCAGAAGCAAGCAATGTGCAGTGTAGTAGTATCCAGTCACAACAATCGATTGATCATAAGCAGAGCAGTACGGCCCAGTAGTGGTACCTCAGTGATCAGGCAAAAAATCTCCTCGACCAGCTTCTCCTTGAAGTTCTCCATCTCCTTCCTCGGGCACGACTCCATGAGCTGGAAAAATTCACAGACACAGCTGAGTTGACACGGCCAACAGCAGCCGCCTCTGTGTCGCAGGTGGAACACGTTAGCTCCGATCGAGGATCCTGACCTCGCTGGGCGCAGGAGGTCGCCAACCAGAGCTGAAACTACAAATAAGTCGGGGAGATTTTGGTTCCTCCAAGAGACCCGACTTGAACATTCTAAACCAAGAGACTTATCTTGAACCCCCACCCCTGGCACCATTTTTGAATTTCGAATTGGGGGCTACAGAGTGTCATTCAGATTGTCCGTGCCCATGGTAGCATCTGCACTGAGCTTGAGCCACAAATTTTGCTCCGTACCTCAATCAAACATGCATTACCTCCGAGGGAAACCACCAATCTGAAGCATACAACAGGATAGATGTTAAGCCAACAAACTTATAGTATGTCTGAAGGATAGTCGTCATGCAGATTTATCAAACACAGTTGTTGATATTATCTGAATGAACCATCAAAGTTCAGTCTACTTTTTTCAGTCATATGATTCGAGCAAGTCACATAATTTTTCAACGCATGCTATGCTAGCCTGAGCAAGTAATTGAGAAACTGTAAAAGTTATTTGCGTGCGGGTCCAACCACAGACCACGGAGTTTTCAACTGAACTACGCTCCACCGATTGCTATTCTTCAAGGACATAATTAGCAGCAATTTCTTACCACAACAAGATCTGTGTACCCAAGCAAAATCACGTTGATAACCCCCACCACCGTCGCAATCCAAATATGCTGCCATGGGGTAACATCTTAGAACTGGCAGATCTACATTGCACGGTCGCGATGGAGACGCTGGATGCGGCATAGTCAACGAGCGGCGTGAGAACTGAGAAGCCGGCAATCGAGAGAGGCAAGATAGGTCGAGGCAAAAGTAACCTTGTTCCGCAACTGGTCGGTCGTGTCGTCGGAGGTGAGCTCGGGAAGAGAGAGAGTTGACGGCGGCGAGCAACACATACGACGGGGACAGACGGATGACGGGCAGAGGACAGAGGCTGGTGGACGAGGAGAGGAATTCGGGAATGGAGGGAGGCGGATCGGAGTGGAGAATGCGGTGGGGAGCATATATTCCGATGAGAGGGGAAGATAGGAAAGCGGCGGCGGCTGCTCACGAGCTCGGGAGCCGTGTTTGCGAAGAAAAAACTTTCGCCTGCTGGATTTGGACAAGAAGTAGGCACAACTCGATTTCCCCATATCGACGGCGGGAACAATCGCCAACAGACAGAGACAACAGCAGCACACCAAGAAAATAGCTAAGAGGAGAAGAGAGACTAAGCACCTGCAAACTGCAGCCCCGAACAGCAACGCGGCCGCCGTCCCGCGCTCCAAGAGCGCCTCCAAATCGCAAACAACCAATAGCCGCCCTGCAAAGCAAATCGAGAGTCCACGCAAGCGGAAAGGAGCTGAGAAGAGCTACGAAGGGCAGAAAATCCACGCGGAGGAAAGACCACCAACATGTGATGCGTTTCTTCCCTCGTAGCGGAAACCAAGGAAGCTTTGACCAATCGTGCGACCCAAACAACAAGACCGCAGACTGATAGCGTGATCCAGCCGAGGATGGGACCCACAAAGCAGAGAGAAATCAAGGCAGTACATACGTACCGGATAGCCCTTGAGAAGGGTGTCGTGTTCGGGTCTCGCTCCTGTGCTACCCTTGAGAGTTATCGAACTCATGTGCACCAACGCTCTCCGAATCCGTCCGCACTTTGTTGCTTTCCCGCTAACGCCCACGGACACACGGTGCCGTAAACAGCGGGTATGATCTGAATTTGCTTGCTCACACCTTTTTACCGTAACAGTAACATCCCACCACACTAGCGCTTCTACTAGAATTCTCACTAGTAGAAAAAGCACCTATGGTCCCGGTTGGGCTTGGACATCAGTCCCGGTTGGTCCAAGAACCGGGACCAATGTTGGTCCACGTGGCCAGTTCTGGCTGCGCGTGGAGGAGACTCATTGGTCCCGGTTCTTAATAAGAACCGGGACCAATGAGTGCCTTTTTTTTTTTGGTATTTAGTGTTTAGGGTGCCCCCTCTCCCTCTCGCCGGTGCCCCCTCTCCCTCTCGTCGGTGCCTCCGTCGTCTCCCCTTCTTCGCATCGCCGACGTGCTCTCCATCGTTTCCGTACGCATATTATACGCTCTACTATATACACAGTACACGTTGATGCATATATAATTAATATTCGATCTCTTGCGAGAATACAACTATTTAATTACATGGAGATAGATCACATAGATAGATCACATATGTAGTTCATCGTCCGAAGCATAATGTTCTCCCTTTTCATCGATGGCCTCCCTAAGCAGAAATCCCGCCAATTCCTCTTGAATTGCTCCTACGCGCAGTTCTGGGTCGAGCGTCTCCCGCATATCGCTCAAATGAGTTGTTCTCCGCTCAGTGGTCAACTCGCGAATGAACTCGCAAACGTAGAATCCACATAAATTACTCCCCGGTGGCTGCTGCGGACATGTCACCGATTTATAAGTTAGCTCATCTTTGAATGGACCTTTTACCTTCTGTTTGAAAATTGTCCAACACCTGCTTTGGCAAAGAAAATGAACAAAGGAGTTATTAATTACTTGACATCAGGGAACGAACGAAAGAGGGCGATATAATGCGATAATGATTGAAATTACTTGTTGAGCATTTCTTTCATGTCGGACCACGTCGCTTGGTCCCAACTTAATGAGTCGTGGACTTCAACAATGGACTTGTCAGGTTGAATGCTTAGCAGAATCCAGTGGAACCTGCGGACGTTTACATAAAGCAGACATGCATAGCTCATCAATTACACTTAACATCGAGAAAGCCAAATAAAAATATGTACAAGACAGAAACACTCACTTGAAGTTGTAAGGAAATAGTATTTCCGTACAGAAATGTTGCATGGTTAAAAAGGTGGTCAGGTCATTCTCCACGTCTTTGGGGTGATTGACTAAGTTATGTGAATTCACGATATATGGGTCAACGAACCCAACCTCAAAAACTCTAGATCTTTTGCATTCCAGCATCTTCATTCTGCATAATAGCGTACAAAAGGATATATATATAGTCAGGATAATATAATACAGGCAATGAACGAGCTGAGCTAGAGACTTAATTACGATTCTGTACCTTTCTTGGTCGCCCAACTTTTTGGCTAGGCCTCGTTTTTTCCTTACAGAAGATTTGCTCGATCCGGAGGGCTAAAAGAAGAAAGAGCGTTAATATATGTATATAGACAGCAGAGGCTTAATTAATACAATCTTCGGCTTCATTGCTATATGTATATGCACCTCGCCGGAGCCTTCGGCTTCTCCCTCGTCGGCTTCTCCCTCGCCGACTTCTCCCTCACCCCGGCCGTCGGGTTCTACCTCACCGGAGCCGTCTCTTCGGTTGAGAGACTCATCTCCCTCGCCGGAGTTGTTCAAAAACTCCGTGGTGACATCGACAATATCTTCCGGCCCGCAGATTATATCTTCCGGCCCGCGGATTATATCCTGGAGCATGTTTTCCTTTATTTCGTCTCGTTGCATAGTTTCTGCAAATTAAGAACAATGCACAAAACTTTAGTTGGGTAACTTTGTTCCATATGTCAAGATACATCTACCCACAAATATTTTGCTAACACATAAATTTTGCTAACTCGTATCGTAAACCCGTAAACTCGTATATTCATACATTCATACATTCATATATTCATACAATTAAAAAATAGCAATTTCTTCTAAACCCTCACCGAGAGGGGGAGGCGCGAGCGGGGGCGTGGAGGCCGGTCGGCCGGCTTCGGACTCTTCACGTACTGCCGCACTGCAATGTCACTGCAAATTTTTAATATTTCTAACTTAGCAATATTTCAAACTAAGGAATATTGCAAATTAAGAACAATGCACAAATAATTCTAGGTCCATTTGGATACTTATTTATTCCACTATAATTATGATACTATAGAAAAGGATACATCACTATTTGATTTTCTATTTTGCTCTGTTGTTCTAATAATTCTACATAAATAGGGATAACTAACATTTTAAATTAGTAAGCTAAAAAAATTGACATCAAGTCATTTGGAGTTCTAGAGCATCAGAAACAAACAAGTTTAGAATATAAACCTTCTGTGGTACTTTAATTTCTACACATGTGTTATTGATCTAAACAGGATGAAACCAATTGGGTTTGATAAACAATTCCCTAAGCTATCCATAGAATTTTGATTCGATTTATTTGGATGTATAAATCTCAAGATATTGAATTTTAAACATGGCACCAATTTAAAAGGTTTCTGTTAATTCCTTAATTCGAGAAAGAAAAAAAACGAAACGGGCCGAGAGGGTTCCAGCCCAATGGGCTCGGCCCAACTTATTTTTTTTTCACGCCTGAAAATATTAAAACGCTGACGGGTGGGACCCACCCGTCAGCGGCTAACTCTAAATAAAACTGCCCCACGGGCGCGCGCGGCAGTTTCCGGCGGCGCCGCCGTGGCCGGAGACGGTGGCGACGGCGAGTGGCTCACCTAGGGGCCCTGGAGGTAAGGTGGACGGCGGAGGCGAGTGCGGTGGACGGCGGAGCGTCGGCGGCGAGCCCCCCGACGTGCACGGGCGGTGCGGCGCGGTGCGTGGAGGCCGGCGTGTGCGGCCGGGCTCCTCTCCCTCTCTGCAGCACGGGCGGTGCGGCACGGGCGTCGCGGGCGCGCCGAACGTCGACGGCGGCGGCGGAGCGTGGCGTGGCGCGTCGAGGGCGAGGTCGGGCAGCCTGCCGGCGTGTTTTCGCTCTGTCGCGCGGTCATTCGTCGTTTTCGTCGATTGGAGATGAATGAGGAAGAAGAAGGGGACGGGGCAGTTATAGCAGGGGTCTTTGGTCCCGGTTGCTCGCAAGAACCGGGACCAATGCGTCTTTGGTCCCGGTTCTTTCCAGCAACCGGGACTAAAGAGTGGGTCATTTAATGCAGATCCCGTGGCGCGATCCATGGACTCTTAGGTCCCGGTTCTTGTTAGAAACCGGGACCAATGAGTCATTTTTTTAAATTATTTCGAACTTTTCAGTTCTGAAATTTTGTTCCCGCCTTTTTTTTCTTATTTAGGTGTTTGGATATGAATTTCAAATGGTTTTGAATCCGAAAAGACTTTCAACATGAAAAGTTTTTAAATTTGAATAAATAATCCAAAACCATTTTCTGTTTTCTAAAATAATTATTCTAACTATACAAACTATTAACCATTTTGCCATTTTCAATTAAAAATGCATTAACTTTATTGCATATTTTGAATTGACAAAACTTTCAACATGAAAAGTGTTTGAATTTGTATAAATAATCCAAAATCAATTTTACATTATTATTGTCATTTTCAATTTAATATGGATAAATTCATATCTTTAAATCCGTAAGTCGAAACTCGACTAATAATATGTATAAATCGATCAAAAATGATTAAGTAAGATTTATGATTAAGTAATAATAATTATTAATTCAGTTAATTCTATTTTTGGTATTGTAAAATCCCATGGCAAGCAGAAGTAAATGCAGAACAATTTCAGTGAACCTATATTTATAATATGTAATAATAATTATTAATGCAGAACAGCTTCCCGCGCAATTTTACCAACCGGGACTAAAGGGATTCCCACCAATAAGGAAGAAGCACATGGATCGTGTGTTTCTTTCAAACGCTTGTGAGCCGTTGGATCAGGGGTGTGTTTCTTTTGAGCGCTTGTGAGCTGTTGGATTTTTAGAACTAGTCCCGGTTGATAACACCAACCGGGACTAAAGAATCACACGGATCGTGTGTTTCTTTCAAACGCTTCTGAGCCGTTGGATCAGGGGTGTGTTTCTTTTGAGGGCTTGTGAGCTGTTGGATCAGCACTCCCACCACCACCACCACCACCACCACTCCCACCTCATCCACAGGTACACTTTCTAATCGCCTATAAATAGCGACGTCCCTGCAGCGAACGGCACACAACGAGCGTCTACCTTCGCCACCGAATCCAATGGCTGGATTTAGCCTACCTGCTGGCATGTTCCCTGGCATTATTGTGTTCGTCCTTGTTCACCGGCCAGCCATTGGAGCCACCTCCTGCAGGACGGTGAACAATGACAACACAACGACGCTGTTGGAAACACAAGCCCTCAGGTAGGTTGAATCCAGCCACTGGATTAGGGTGACGCAATGATGAATTGCCGAGGAGGTGGGAGTGGTGGTGGTGGTGGAAGTGGTAGCCATGCCCCTCGGTCCGATCCAAGCAGCGGCAAGGCGCTCTGATGATCTGCGACATTCCCAACACTTTTTGAGACGGTCGTAGATCATCAGAGACGTCTTGCCGCTGTGGATCGAAGGCCGATTTGTCGTCTCACGACCACGCGATGATTTGCAGTATACAAAGCATTCGGATTCCCGTCATACAGCCCTACGGTGCATTTGATATGCAGTCACTCACGAGGCACCGTAGGGCTGTATGACGGGGAAACCGTGTGTTTTGCTCCACACCGCCCTCCGTCCCCTACCCAGGGTGCTGCCCTCTCCCTCCCCTACCTAGGTGTTTGATCAAATTCCCCACTCATTTTTTTCAGATCTCGGCGACGATGTCCGGCCTGTTGGATGCGAGGGGCGATGTCGGGACTGGGCCACACTCGTTCCAGAGGGAGCCGGTCCCCGAGGAGGTGGTACATCGCCGTATCAGGCAGGAGGACGAGCATGTCAATCGCTATGTGTTTATGTTGGATACGCCAGGGGTGTATAACAGTTTTCACCACATAAAGTTCGTGATGTATAATGGTTAAATAAAAATGGACCCGAGCTATGTATTATGGTTTAATACATTACATTGATTTACATAAAAGCCATGAACCCTTCTTCGCGTATGTCCCTGGCCTATGATCGCTTCGGCCGTAACCATGGAGCATCTTCATTATTTAACGGGATGCTTGGGTCAGTTTCACTGTGAAGGGCGGAATTTCATCAAACTTATCATAATCTGCTGACATGTCTGTCTTGTCCTCGACTCCCACGATGTTTCTTTTCCCTGAAAGAACTATGTGACGCTTTGGCTCATCGTCTGATGTATTCGTTTGCTTGTTTTTTCTTTTTTTCGGTCTGGAGGACATGTCCTTCACATAGAAAACCTGAGCCACATCATTGGCTAGGACGAATGGTTCGTTCTTGTAACAACCAAGATTCTTGAGATCCACTGTTGTCATCCCGTACAGCTGGTCTACCTTTATCCCTTCTCCATTCATGTTGACCCAACTGCACCGAAACAAAGGGACCTTAAAAGTAGGTCCATAGTCAAGTTCCCATATCTCCTCTATGCGACCATAGTATGTGTCCTTTTGCCCATCGTCGTTTGTTGCATCAAAGCGGACACCACTGTTCTGGTTGGTGCTCTTTTTATCTTGGGCGATCGTGTAAAATGTATTCCCATTTATCTCGTACCCTTGGAAATTCAATACAGTCGAAGATGGTGACGCGGCCAACAAGTAGAGCTGATCTCCGACAGTGGTGTCATTCATGAGCTGTAATCGCAACCAACTGCCGAAGGTCTCCATGTGTTTTTCTTTAATCCAGGAGTCATCCTTCCCCGGGTTCTTGGAGCGTACATAATTCTTGTGTTCCTCGATATACGGAGCCACGAAGGTGGAACTTTGTAGAACTGTGTAGTGTGCTTGAGTTAAAGAATGCCCGTCCCTACATATCAGTGCTTTCTTTCCTAGCGTGCCTTTTCCACTCAGTCTCCCCTCATGCCGCGATTCAGGAACACCAATCGGCTTAAGGTCAGGAATAAAGTCAACACAGAACTCAATGACCTCTTCTGTTCCATAGCCCTTGAGATGCTTCCTTCTGGCCTAGCACGGTTATGAACATATTTCTTCAAGACTCCCATGAACCTCTCGAAGGGGAACATATTGTGTAGAAATACAGGACCGAGAATGGCAATCTCGTCGACTAGGTGAACCAGGAGATGCGTCATAATATTGAAGAATGATGGGGGGAACACCAACTCGAAGCTGACAAGACATTGGACCACAGCCTTCTGTAAACTTGGTAGAGTTACTGGATCGATGACCTTCTGAGATATTGCATTGAGGAATGCACATAGCTTCACAATGGGTACTCGAACATTTTCCGGTAGAAGCCCCCTCAATGCAACCGGAAGCAACTGCGTCATAATCACGTGGCAATCATGAGACTTCAGGTTCTGGAATTTTTTCTCTGCCATATTTATTATTCCCTTTATATTTGACGAGAAGCCAGCCGGGACCTTGATACTGCTCAGGCATTCAAAAAAGATTTCCTTCTCTGCTTTGGTAAGAGCGTAGCTGCTTAAGTATTGACGCCCTTTATCCGTCTGCTTGTTGTATGGGTCTTTCATACGTTGCTGGTCTGCCCGTGCTTCCGGTGTATCTTTTGTCTTCCCATACACGCCCAGGAAGCCTAGCAGGTTCACGCAAAGATTCTTCGTCACGTGCATCACGTCGATTGAAGACCGGACCTCTAGGACTTTCCAATAGGGTAGCTCCCAGAATATAGAGCACTTCTTCCATATGGGTACGTGGTTGTCAGCGTCATTCGGAACAGATAGACTGCCAGGACCCTTTCCAAAGATTACTTCTAAATCCTTGACCATGTCATATATAACATCACCATCAGGGAGGTTAGGCTTCTTCCGGCGATCTGCCTCACCGTTGAAATGCTTGCCGGGCTTTCTTACGGCATGACTGTTCGGAAGAAATCGACGATGCCCCAGGTACACATTCTTGTTTCCCAAATGTATACTTTCAGTCTTATCTAAACAGTGCGTGCATGCATTGTATCCCTTGTTTGACTGTCCTGAAATGTTACTAAGAGCAGGCCAATCATTGATGGTTACGAACAGCAACGCTCGTAGGTCAAATTCCTGTTGTTTGTGCTCATCCCACACACGTACACCTGGTTCGGACCACAACTGCAAAAGTTCATCAACTAATGGCCTTAGGTACACATCAATGTCGTTGCCGGGTTGCTTCGGGCCTTGGATGAGCACTGGCATCATAATGAACTTCCGCTTCATGCACAACCAAGGAGGAAGGTTGTAGATACATAGAGTCACGGGCCAAGTGCTATGACTGGAGCTCTGCTCCCCAAAAGGATTAAAGCCATCTGTACTTAGACCAAATCTTAAGTTCCTTGCGTCATCTGAAAATGTCGGGAACTCTCTGTCGATTTTTCTCCACTGGGACCCATCGGCGGGGTGTCTCAACTTCCCGTCTTTCTTACGCTCTTCTTTGTGCCATCGCAACAACCTGGCATGCTCTTTGTTTCTGAACAGACGTTTCAACCGTGGTATTATAGGAGCATACCACATCACCTTAGCAGGAACCCTCTTCCGGGGGGGCTCGTCATCGCCCTCAACATCACCAGGGTCATCTTGTCTGATCTTGTACCGCAGTGCATTGCATACCGGGCATTTATCCATATTCTCGTACTCACCGCGGTACAGGATGCAGTCATTAATGCATGCATGTATCTTCTGCACATCTAATCCTAGAGGGCAGATAGCCTTCTTTGCTTCGTATGTAGTCTCGGGCAATTCGTTATCCTTTGGAAGCTTCGGCTTCATTATTTTCAGTAACTTCTCAAATCCCTTGTCAGAACAACCAGTCTCTGCCTTCCATTTCAGCAGTTCCAGTGTGGTACCGAGCTTTGTGCTGCCATCTTCGCAGTTTGGGTACAGCAACTTTTTGTGATCCTCAAGCATGGCCTCCAACTTTAGCTTCTCCTTTTCTGTATCGCATTCTCGCTTTGCATCAGAAATGACCCCACCAAGACCATCAGCGGGCTCATCTGATGCCCGATGTTCACCTCTTTCTTCTTCAACGTCTTCCATTACAGTATCACCGCATTCCTCAGGGAACATAGGATAGTTGTCATCATCCTCCTCTTCTTCATTGTCTTCCATCCTAACCCCTCTTTCTCCGTGCTTGGTCCAACAATTATAGCTGGGCATGAAACCTTTCCGAATCACGTGGTCTTGAATGGTTCTCGGGTCAGAGTACTCCCTGACGTTCCGACACTTCTCACATGGACAAGGCATAAAATTATTCACTTTGTTTGCCTCAGCCACATCGAGAAATTTATGCAGGCCTGCAATAAACTCGGAACTGCGTCGTTCGCCGTACATCCATCGCATCCGTGCATCCATCTGCATCATATATATAATTAAGTTTATCAAATACCATTACAATAACATCTTGAATAGTGAAATGACCACCGTACATCGACACGTGCAATATTTCTGTATCAATTACAGATGAAAAGGATATAGTTGCTAACCTCGGCCGAGGATATCATCTTGTGTGAACTTAAGTGTGGCTCGGGCATTTCATCGAACACATCTTGTGCGTGGCAAAGAAAAAAAAACTAGCACCCACTTCCCACCAATCCAACCAGAAAAAAAAACAGAGGAGAGAAGAGGGGGGTGGGGGTTATATAGGCAGGGGAGGTATTGGTCCCGGTTCTTGGCACGAACCGGGACCAAAGCTCCGCGGCAGCCACGTGTCCGGCTCTGGAGCTTTGGTCCCGGTTCGTTGTGCAAGAACCGGGACCAATGCCCCCAACCGAACCGGGACCAATGGTCCACGGGCCCTGGCAGCTCGAACCGGGACCAGTGCCAGGCACTGGTCCCGGTTTTTCACTGAACCGGGACCAATGGTCTGGACTAAAGATGGTTTTTCTACTAGTGTCTACTCCCTCCGTTCCAATTTAATTGACTTGCTATCCACCACATGTGGATGTATCTAGACATGTTGAGCTAACGAAAACTCAAAATGAAGAAGTTGTATAACACGTTCAAAAAGAAAGAACAAAAGCGTAACCAAATTTTGTTGTACACACACAAAAAAAGTTTTTTTTTCTCTAAATTGAAGATTCTCTTTTTGGAAGAGAATATTGTCATTGACGATCCCAACAATTACCTACATTGCTCGTCAACAAAAAGGCAAGAACCAAGTGTGCTAAGTTGCACGGAACTAATACAAAATGGTCAATAGCCCATGAAAAGGTACCAAAGGCTACAATTAGAGTCAAGCAGTGATCGTTGTTTATACGGCGACAACTCACACTTGAACATGCAATTGTAATCCCCTAGGGCTTCCTTTGTGGCACATGCGAGCAACTCTTCTATTTTTTTTCTTTTGAACGAGATAATGACCCCGAAGGGCCCACTGGGGTATTAAGTAGTGATCAAACTTACATAAGAAAATCACAGATATGGCCCAAACTTTTGCAGCAAGCACCCTGGGACGGTCCAAAGAAACACTATCGGGTCCCTGACCACCGCCGGCAGAACTGAGCTCACCGCTGCGACCGCCAACGCCTGAGTCGGGGACGAAATCACTTGACGAAGACGCGGCGAAGAGTGTCGCAGCCGAGCTCCCGAAGATCCTCCACTAAAGGATGAAAATGCGGGGTGTTTTCGTAAAATCGCTCTCGCTAGTCGCGACATCCAATTCTGGACAGTGGGAGTGTTATCGAAGTAGCTAAACTAGAAGTAGCTGCAAACACATGATGAAAAATGTTTTAGATGTTAAACTTGTCAAACTGCATGCTGTCAATTTCCTATTTTAACAACAGTATGCAAATAGTGCAGCAACTCTAATCAAGCTAGTGAAAAGAAGACACAAGTGGGTGGAACAGAGAAGGATTGTTTGGCATACATAGATAAGTAGGATTGGCTATACATGAAAGCCTACATTGAGCATCTTATTTAGTGTTCAGATTAGGCAAACAACAATTTTGAACTAGTATGAGATTTGTTGCTATGAGTGATTTCAAACCATTTTGAATCTAAATAAGATAAGAGTTATTTTATGGTACATGAAATAAATTAGCGACATCCATTTTTCTGATCTAACGTTCGAAAGTGGCAATACTACACCATTCGTGTACTAGTATATTTCAGCATTGGCTTCTGCTTCGGTACAAACACCCCCCCCCCCCAACCACCCTCATCAAACTTAAACACAACAAAGGCCGAGATCGCTCTGTAACCCTTCATTATCAAGGGAATGATGGTCTTTAATAAATTATTAAGTAGTCATTAACGAATAACTAAGTCGTATCTGGGCCTGTAAAACACGTGTGGCCCAATTGATCCGTATCTCTATGTGTCCAAAGATACTTCCTGGAGTAGTCGTTTTGGCAAGGTGATGATACTTCCTGGAGAAAATTATACAAACCAGCTCATATGAACTGAAGTGACACATAGGGACGTAAGAAAGGACATCACATTTTATGCACCTGCCAGCCATCAGAATAAACTTCCAACACATGCCAGCTATCAGAATATTTCCAAAGAAAAATGAAGAGATTAGTAACCAAACTAGTGGCTGATCATAGCAATATATAGTACCTCCATCTGTTTTGTGAAGATGTCACCCTTCAGTTGCCTCAATTCTTCTTGCATTTGCTTCAAGACTGAAAGTGTCGATGATATCTCATCTGGATTGCTTTTTGTGCTGCCTAAAACGAGATCATCTTGTCCCTTAAGTTGTGGTTCTCAGTAAACTAAACTTGGTTGTTTCATAAAAGAACCAGCGATTATGCGTACAATTTGATGTGATGTCCCAGCTCCTGCTCACGGTTCCTCCTCTTTAAAGAGAAATGGACAGAGACAGAGACAGAGCCCTGCATCATCCCACCTCCCTCTCCAATTCTTCCCCACTGTAGTCACCATGGTCCAACTCGCAGCACTCCTTGACCAATTCCTCTACCTTTTTCCCCGATCTTTCTTCCCAACTCACCACGGTCTGAGTACCAGCACTCCACGAGCGCCATGAAGCTCCCGTGCAAGGCAATCTTGATCAGCGATTGAGTCTTGGCAGTGGCGGCCGTCTCTGCGGCCGTCCCTTGTGCGTTCGTGCGTGCGCCGCCACTATCACCGCCGCGAGCAGAGGGACCTTGAGTGTGGCCACGTCGAGCTCCAGTCGCGCGTCAGGGAGCCCCCACTGCCCTTGCTTGCCAGCCCGGCCAGCACCACCAATAGCTTCATCGAGATGGAGCTCGATGAGGCGGGCCGCCCAGTGTGGAACATCGGCCGCGATACGGCGATTTACGAGCTCGATAGTTCTCCAGATACCGACGATTGATTTGTTCATGTCCTAGATCCTCACGTGTTCAAATGTCCATGTCCGGTTTCTTTTGGCTGCAAGATTTTTCTTTGTTTTTTTAGATGTATTCCAGATGCAATCATGTTCCTGATCCACGTATATATATAGATATTCCAGATGCAATCATGTTCATGATCCACGTATATAAATATCATGTAGTATAGTTTTGACATCTTACCGTAGGGGATGGGGGCCATTGCCCCCCCCCCCCCCCCCCCACCCCACCCCTTGCCCACACATCATTCTAATTAAACAATGATATATGTCACTACTAGGGAAAACCTTACCCGTGGCGCACCTAAACAGCCTACCCGTGGCGCGCCCTGGTGCGCGCCACGCCTGTCACGCCACGGGTACTGGATAGCCGTGGCGCACCAGCTGGGTGCGCCACAGGTATGGGATAGGCGTGGCGCACGTTGGTGGTGCGTCACGGGTATCTCGGCGTGCGTCACGGCTATGCACCATACCCGTGGCGCACCGTGGTGATGTGCGCCACGGCTATGTAAACCATGTGCGCCACGGATACACCCCCTGGTGCGCCACGGCTATTCTATGCAGTATTTTTTTAATATGCTGCAAACGTATTTATACAGGTATATGCAGATCAAATACAGTACAGCAACAGATAAGTACATGTAGACAAAGTTGACCAAAACAGTGATACGACAAACACATAATATATCATAGTCAATCACATCACTTAGAATGCCGAATCGCTACATCAAACGGTTCATCATCATCACACTACAAATTGTTAGCTCTCGAGACCGAGTACATGCATCAATGGTTCATCATCACTACAAAGTGACCTATCTAGTGGTCACCATAGCACCGCAAGCATGATGAGCGAGACGGCGGCGGCGGCGACGAGGGTCTTCATCCACTTGTTCTTCTTCTGTTCCTCGAGGTCGATGAACCACCTAGCTTCTGCCGCCGCTCTAGTGTTGTAGGATTTGTAGGAATTGCCCCTGAACCCGTTCACTTGCTTCGAACACTCATCCCAGTGGTCATAGACTCCTGGAACCCTGCCTCTGAACACCACGTAGCACGTCGGCATCGATCTGTAAAGACAAAGAAAGACAACAGAAAGCAAGAGTTAAACATGTCCACAATAATAATAAAATGGAGACATATGAAAGAAATAAGAGGAATGTTAAACACAAGGAACACATTAATCCCGGCATTCTCCGAAAACAAGTTGGACCTTAACATTTTGTGCCTGTTTCGAGGTAGTACACGTGATGGTGATGCGGGGAAGGATGAAGACAATGGTTTCTGATCAACTTCGTTGAAACTAAACAAAATCATATATGTCAGTGTTTGCGAGATCCGAACAAAGCTGGACCCTTTCGTGCATATCCACAATGGCACCATTCTTCATAAATCTCTTCCAGGGTTCCGGGGTTGAGAGAATCTGTTGTGATTCTGAATCCTCTACCCATGCAGAAGAAAAACATCGTTGTGATGGAGAAGTACTTTGTCTCATACTTCTCCATCGTTTGCGATGATATTCTACTGCATAGGTACAAGATTCAGAAACACAACAGATTAATCTCAACCCCGGAACCCCGGACGGGATTTATGAAGAATGGCACCGTCACGGATATGGACCAAAGGGTGCAACTTCGGTCTGATCTCACTAACCCATATGTGAAGTTATCTAGTTTCAAAGAAGTATCCCGAACCCTCGCCTTCATTTATTTCCTCGAATCGCCACCGCCTGTAGTACCTCTCTTAACAAACACAAGATGGTTTTGGTCCAATTTGCTTTGTGCCTCATACTTATAGGTTGGACACAGCAACAACCCTGATGGCTCTAGTGAGCCAAGTAGGATGCACAAGACTTGCATTTGTGCATGTGACAAGACTCACTAGACCATCAGGGTATCACACCGTGCCACAACATTTTAATCATCGGCAAAACTCAAGAAAATAACAAAGAGAGCAAGACCATCAGGGTACCACTGGACCCTTATGCCTCATACTTAGGTTGGACACACACAAGTAGCCTTGATGGAACAGGTGCGCCAAGTAGGATGCACAAGACTTGTATTTTTGTGCATATCACAAGGCGCACCAGACCATCAAGGCTATCACGTAGTGGGCCGCAACATTTTAATCATCGGCATTCTAAAAACGAAAGAACATCACAAGTAGCGAGGCCGCAATAATTTTTTGAACGAAACCGGCAGGAGCTCTGCCATTGCATTATTAGAAGAAAAAATTGATGCAGTTTAGAAGGGGAAACCGGACCCAAACCCATACAATGCACGGTTAATTACGGGAACCGGCAAAACCACTCAAAGCACCCTAAAAGGAATTAAAGCACATCATCGGAGCCAGAAACAAGAGTCCCTAGCCCCAAGTCCATCGGAAACACCGAGTATTCGGCAACAGCAAGCAACACCACCCGGAGATCACTCACCCGACAAAGGGAGAGCTTGCACCTAGCAAGACAGCAGCTAACCATTAACTTGAACCAACTCATGGATGGCCTGGAGCGCCGTCGGCGAAGGAGGTTGCTTGCACATCCGTAGAAAGGGCTTCATCCTCTCTTGCACTTCTTCCTCGGAGCCCGCCTTTGAACTTGTGTCCTTTGGCAGCTCTCCGAAAGCCTCGGCCAATCTAAACTCAGCAAGCTTGGCAGTGGGAATGGTGCAGTCTTTGTTCTTCTCTTCCAATCTGCAACTTCGCCTCCCGACCCAAGGGGAGCCGCCTTCAATCTGCAAGCTAATTGGTGCATCGAGCAAGGATAGCGGTGCAGTGCAGCTGAAGTTGCTCAGAATCTCATCCAGTAAGGTGGGCGACGTCTGGGAAAGCGGCATCCCATTGCCACCAACTGGAATGTCAGGTTCAAGGAACTTCAAGCTGAGAGAGTCTCTCGGCGATGCCAGCTCCAGGGGCACCTGCCCAACAGAGTTGTCGGCCAAAATCACCTCAGCCAGCTCCACATCCTTGCAAGCTGCCACACCTTCAACAACGCTGTGTTGCTCTTCCAAGCCCTGAACCATGGTCTCGAAAGGGGCAGAAACCACTTCAGGAGGATCCACAATGTGCTGCACCATCAATCCACCCAATTCAGGCGAGCAGCTAGCTCGCACTGTCATCCAAGTCCTCTGACACGGCGAGCGGCGTAGCTTCCTCAATCTTGTCTGTAAGCAAAGAAAGTGCAAGACCAAGCCTTCCGCCGAGATCCTCCATTAGCTCCCAAAGCCCTGATACCTGATCAGACCAACCCTGCACAGCGGCAACCAAGTCGCGAAGAGGCGAGAATACCTCCTCCAAGCGAGCGGCGAACAAGGCTTGCAACTCAGCACTTAGTGCCACAGCCTGAGCTTCGAGGAATGGCTGCAACGACCTAGAAACATCCGCACAAATGCCCGCAACAGTTTCAACCTCACCGAGCCCATGAGTATCCCCCCGGAGATGGCATCCTGATTGGCAGCAACAGATGCCCACGAGCGCTGAAGCTGAACAGAAGGGCTGGGGGCAGTCGGCTGCCGGTGCGAGGCTCTTGGGGCAAAGTCTTCGGATGACGCGGAGGCGCAGGAGGCGAGCTGGAGTGGTGATGAGACTCGCGTCGGGCTGAATGGCGCGCCGGGCAATCCCTCTCACGGTGACCAGTCTGGCGGCAACTCAGGCAACGGACAGGGCCGCGGCAATCAGCGACGAAGTGGTCTGGCTCCAAGCAGCGGAAACAGAGTCCGTAGGTCCGCCGCTTGAAGGCAGGTGAGAGCCCAGCTTCCTTCCTGGACGACGGGGCAGGCGTCTTCTCCGGCCTCGGGCGGCGCCGTCCCCGACCTCAACCCAGGCCCTCTCCGTAGACACCTCTGGCGCATCAGAGATGTGCACCGGTGTGAAGTTCGGAGGGAGCGCAGTAGGGGGAGGCGGCAGAGGGAGGTCAGGGAGCCCGGAAGGCGGCGAAGGAGGGGAGGCGAGACCTCCAGCAGCACCATCAACGACAGCAGTCACCGGCACCTCCACAAGCAGGGCGTCGGGCGCCTCCTCCATGCCGAGCAGGGAGTCGAGGTGGCCAACGACCACGGATTGGAGCCGATGGCGCAACGGCTCTAGATTGATTCCGGCCTGGGCCGCGGCCGGCGGGGGCGGAGGGGACTGGTGAGGGCGCAAGGAGACGGAGGACGACGGGGCCGGAGCGGCGGCCGCCGGGAGGGGCCGGTGCTGGGCTGGGGAGACCGGAATCGCGTCCACCATAGCGGGGCAGCAAGCAGGGCTAGCGGGAGAGCGAGAGATTGGATGGGGAGGGGCTGAGGAGAGGTGGTCGGCGGCCGGTGAGGGGCATGTGGCTGCGAGGGAGGAGGGGCTGGCTGGGTGGAGCTAGGCGGTGGCGGCGGCGGCGGCGGCGGAAACGCCAGCGCGTCGCGAGAGGCTAGGGTTTGTCTCCCTGCAACTCTACTGGACAAGTTCTAATTACAAAACTGAGGCCGCAATAATTAAAAGCAACATAAGTAAGCATTAATTGATTAGTTGCACGATTCATAACCCTAACGAGGATTATAAGTTCAACGGTTTGTCGAAAATGGTAGCTAGCCTTACGACAATAAGGTAATGTACGGGGAAACTTTACATCACGAAGCTCAAGACTTCTGACTCAGCCCAGGGAATATCGGGGCGCAGCCCTTCGGAGTCATTAAGGGCCTCTCGTCACCCTGAGCTGCTAGGATAGTATCTATGCTGCGGTTAGACACCTCAACCCGGCAGTGAAAGGCCCCACTCGAGTGCACCACTTGAGTATTGATGATCGTCGCCAAGCTCTGTTGGATATTATAGAACTCTTCTCTTATCTTGTCATCCTCGGCCCTCGCCAAGTTAAGGGCCCAGTCTTTAAGCTGAGACGTCAGCATAAGGTATTGTTGGTCCCGTACGTACGCCCGCATGTGATAGAGGGCATAGTAGGTCTCCTTGCGACTGTTAGACGGCTGCTTGACGCAGGGGAAGTCCGTTTTGTGGATGAACATCTTCATGCCTTGAATGGCCTTCGCCCTCACGATCTTGCCTCCCTTTGCGGCGTAGCCGGTGAGAGCATCATTCAAAACTCTCTTGATATTGTTGTAGTCTTTCTTCTTCGCCCTCCCCGAGTCGAGGTAGGTGGCTTCCGAATACTTCGGCGAGATACAGATGAGTGTGCATGAATAATCTCTGCGCAGAACAATTCAAACGGAACGTTGGAAGAGAACGATGGAAATCTAAGAAATCACGTTCGAGTCGGCGAGCGGGATGACTAACCCGGGAAAATAAGGCAAGAGCATGTAATCCTTGTCCTCGTTCGCCAGCATGAAGTCTCGGACATATGTCGTCGCGACGACCTGGTTCCGAACGGCGCCCAAGACGTCTTGACGCATATAGTAGGGGTTACATGCTTCACTTTGATGATTTAACTTGTATAATTGATCAAGAACTGAAAATACTTTCTACTCTCACTAAGGAGAGGAGCTTTTGATTGTACCTCGCAGCCTGTTAAAATCCTGAAACTATTATTGAAAGAAACGTTCTCATGATTAACCAATTATCGAACGGTTAGGCAACGAGTATCTAGGATGCAACCAAGCAAATTTTATTATCATTTTATTTAAAGTTGCAAGAATTATGAAGAAGGGAAATGGCATGTCATCTTGAGCTACTTGAGTTTCTTGTTAGAGCCATTCTCTCTTTTGTTTTCTTTGTTATATTACTCGGGACGAGTAAAGATCCAAGCTTGGGGGAGCTGATGGCTCTATTTTTTACGTGATTTTCACTAGTCATTCCCCCATATTTTCATTGGTTTTATTTGGTTTTCACTCCTACACTTACCCAAACATTGCAATGTTTGGAGATATTTCTTTTCCTTATGTTGATTTCAGGATTTATGCAAACAAGCAAGGAAATGATGCACATTGATGATAATTGGAGGAAAACAAGCAAATTCTGGAAAATGGAAACTGAATAACAAGTCGCAGAAGACTTAATGACTTTGGTACGGTCATCACCGACCGTACCACCCACCGTACCAGATGCCACCGCCTCCAGCACCTTAAAAGGAACAACTTTCGTGAAGGGGCCAAGGTCGAAAAACACACACACCAGCCGCCAGGAGCACCAGAAGGAAGAAAGAAGAGATCCGGAGAAGAAGGCATCAGCGGGACTCTGCCGGAGATCATCTTCTTCAACACCACCCACCACACCATCCATTCCACCATCGATTCCACCATCCATTCCACCACATTGAGAGATAGAGAACCCCTGTGTAATAGATTAGGGTTTGTGAACCATCATTTAGATTGAACTCTTGGTTGGGTGTTGATGTCTGCAAGTGCACAGGGTTGTTATAGCTAGTTTCGAAATAAGAGTATCGAACCACGGTGGAGCTTTGGAAATGGTCTCTTAGTAATAGCTTTGATCACTTACTTTCTAAGGTGCTTAAAGAACTGTCTAATGAACTAAAACAGGTGGTGAAAATGGTGTATTTGGTGATTGCAAGAGATTGTGAATAAAACAGTAAATAAACTAAACAGTAAAATAAACAAGAGCAAACAAACGGATGAATTGGTGTCTGGAACTGCAATAGGGCTAAAACGTTCTCGGGAAGCATGGTTCTACCACTAGCATATTTCTGAATTGATTAGGCGTGCATTATGTTTACGTATGAATACTTTGTGAGAGCGGAGCTCCGTATATTAGTGTGCCTCGATTGCCTTTGATTAACACACTACTCACAACCACCATGTAGCCCGGATGATCGGCGATACGCCTACCAGTGCTAGTGATTAAGGGTCTCCCCGTGGAAGTGGTATAGGTACTTTGAGTTCTCCGTAAACCCCATGTTAGAGATTAGCAAAAAGGAGGGGTGACTTTCTGTCCTGTCCTACCCACTCGTCAGTCTGCCGCAAACTAACACAAACAATCTCATCATGGCACAAAGGCACAATATTGGTGCGGTCGACTTCACACAATATCATGAGGACTGTTATCACAAACTAGTCAATAGAAAACATGGCATCTTTATCTCAATTCATAGTAGTACTAGGGTTTTCCCATCTCCCCAAGAACTAAGGGAACTACTCACACATGAAGGAAGTAAACATCATAGTATTGATATTATGAATGGAGGATGAATGTATGAATGAGTACACGTGCAAATCCACAACTAAATGTTCTAGAATTACAACGAGATGGGATGGAGATGCTATCACGTAGATGTAGATGGTGGTGATGGCGATGGAGATCGATGCGGTGGCATTCACGATGATGGAGTTGATGGAGATGGATTCCCTTCTGCGAATTCCCCCTCCGGACACCTTCATATAAAACTCATTGAGTAAAATAACGCTAAAATTGGACGCATCAGGTGTTTGTTGATCTAAGAATTATTGTGTCTTCCTACGGTAATCCAGAGATGAACTTTTCACATCTTATTATTGAGTTTATGATTGCTATGTCTCTCATGCGCGAGTAAATCCCCCAAGGCGTGGGAGATGTAGGGGTTTGGTGATACGTGTTTGTGCCATTTTATTCCATCTTATTTGTGAGAGTCTTTTCAATATTGTCTATAGGATTATGTGTTTGTGTTATGCATAATACTTGTTATCTAGGGCCCAGGTAACATGATGCTATTTTAAGATCTACACAAACATGTACTTGTTGTTCAAACAACTCCGCGACCTCCTAAGTGACAGGTGGAGATATCAAGGAGGAGTGAAGGTAGCGCGAGGATCACGAGAGAAGCCACTGAACTTAATGCATTGGTCTAACCTATTTGTTTTAATTAGCTGAACTGACCATGGCAATGGGACAGGAATGCAGGACAATAGTGATAAACAGATCCAGGCATGGGGACGTTTAACTACTCTAGGGTAACTCGCCTACCAACCATTCAATTGACGAGAATATATATCACATATCCATCACATCCATCCGGCACATTCACAATAACCATGAACCGAAAGTCTCTCCGCGCCTACTTCATCCATAAGCAGTACAACAACACATTGCAACGTTTATTTTCCTGTTTTATGTTATTTATTTCTAGCAACCTTGTTCATCGTTGTTTCCGTATAACTCATCCACTGTTTTCCACAGGTTTATGTAAGTTAATAATCCTGCAAGTCAATTCACATAAGAGTGACGCCTTGTGTGTGACAAAGGCAACTTTAAGAACTTTTTACCAAATCAGCTCTGCGTGGGAACGATATAAATCGGGAGATCATACTTCCACGAATTGTGCAATAACGAACCTGTGCACTTGGAGGTATCATCATACTGAGATGCTTCACTAATATTTATAGAGAGTTTTAATCATACTGTGTTTATGATTACCTTGGCCACGTAGTTGTTCTCACCTCCAAGAGAGGGTTTATATGCTAGATAGTGGGTTCATGCCTCCTTTACACCCGCGCTCGAGTGACAGAAATGTGGAATGTGGAGAATGTGCTGTTGCCACTAGGGAGAAAACAACGGTGTTCTCAGCTACGGGTGAGAATTATTGCTTACATTACGTATTGTTCTTAATGCATTTGTCTGTTGCACACAAGTGATCACTTCGTTGCTGCAACTTAATACCATCGAGATTTGCTGGATAGCTTTCTCAAGGTGGACTTTTAGATATGGATGCATGCTGGATAGCGGTTCATATGCTTTGACGTAATGCCTACAATGTTAGAACCCGTGAACTATATCTCGTCATAATAGTATTGTTATACGTTCATGATTTGTCAATTGCCCAGCTGTAATTTGTTCACCCAGCATGTTTATTGTTCTTTGGAGAGACACCACTAGTGAAACTATGGCCCCCGGTCCTATTTACCTCATTGATGCAACCTTCTTTTAAGCACTTTTCACCATTGTTTCCTCGCTGTTCCGTTTTCACTTTCATTACTTCCAACCATTCGATGCGTTTAATTCTCAAGTTTTCGGCAAGACGGGAAGATTGACAACCTTCTCAGAAAGTTGGGAGCAAGAGAGAGTTTGTGTTTTTTGTGCAGGTCCACGTTTGTTGAAGCGCCAGACAACAAGCAACCTACTACAAGTCTTTGAAATCCTACTGGATTGATAACCCTGGTTCCTTAATCGGGGGAAATTACTGCTAGACTGCATCATACCATCCTCTTGGGGTCTCCCAACGAGCGTGTGATTCCACGCCATCAAGCACCTCAATATTACATGAACAAAATAATCATAATCTCATGGTTTATCGGATCCTAGCAAACACAACATGTAGCAATTACATAATAGTGATCTTGATCATGTTAGGCAGCTCACAAGATATAAACATGGTGGCACAAAGTGGAGAGAACACCATCTAGCTACTGCTATGGACCCGTAGTCCCGGGATGAACTACACACGCATCATCGTGGAGGCAATCATGGCGAGGTCCCTCCGACAGTCTGCTGGAACAAGACTCCAGAAGCCCTAGATTGGAGTTTCGAGGTGACGGCGCCTCTGTATGTGTTTCGTGGAAAATTTCTCCGTCCCCGAAGTTTTTAGGGTAAAAGTGAATTTATAGGCGAAGTGGCGGCGCGAGGGTGTGCCGGGGGCCACGAGGTGACCCCCAGGCGCGGCCTAGAGGGGGTCCACGCCTGGCACCCATCTGGTGGCCCTAGGCCTCCTCCTGGGCTCCCCTTTGGACTACGTCTTCGTTCCGGTGAAAAATAAATCTCCGTAAATTTTCAGCTCTTTCCGAGAATATTTCTTTAAGAACTTTCCTGAAATACAAAAACAACAGAAAACAGAAACAAGCACTGGGCATCTTGGTAATAGGATAGTCCATGAAAATGTCCGGAAAACAAAGGAAATCATATAGAAAACATAAAGCATTTGGTAGAAAACAAGCATGGAGCATCAAAAATTATAGATACATTTGGGACGTATCAGTGTCGGCTAGCAATAGACGGGGAGCGACCCACTAAGAGAGCAATAACGGTCATAATCTTGCATTGCGACAAACAGCATTGAATAAAGCATGGATGTGGCATTATAACTCTGAAACAAAACATCATTGAGGCTTGATAGACTTTCTTTATAGTCTTTAACATGTGTGAGCATGTGCCAAGTCGATCCAAATAAAATCTTTCGAGGGAGATACCACCATACAATACCGCGTTATGAACAAAACAACACATGTGACATTCCAATAACACATTATGCACTCTTATTATTTGAGACTAGTCATAAGAAAGCATGAACTCCTAAAGAAATATTATACATACAACTATCTATCACGACGAGCTAATATAAGATCATGCGAATAAACATATGTACAAAGATGAAGAGAAAAGAGTTCATACCAGCTTTCCGATCATGCCCACTTCATCATATCATCATTATTTCCTTGTCACTTGCACAACCGGATGATATAAAAATAATAATATAGCGCAAATGTCACCATGGATGTGAGCTGAACTCTGCAAACAACTGTACAATAACAAGAAGAAGAGAAAATATTTTTGTTGTTTTCGAGTTTTATAAAGCACCGAACGAAAAAGAGAGAAAACACGAAACAAAGAGACACAAAGAGTGAGCGAATGGAGAACAACAAAGGGTCGAGAAACAAGAAAACAAGCAGAAAGAAAAGATGCGTAGAGAAGAAAACCCAATGAAAAGAACGAAGAAATGTTCTTGGTGTTTTCTGAATGAGTGAAGAAGCAGTAAAAACAAAGAAACAACAAGGAAAAATCTTTTTGGGTTTTTAATAAGAAAGACAAGAACACAAACAGCGAGGAAACGAAATAAAACCAAAAAGAAGTGAAAAGAAAGAGAAGACTCAAAGCGAGAAGAACAAACAAGATATATTTTTTGGTTTTTGACTCTATAAAGAAACAACTAGAGAAATAAAGAAATAAAACGAGAAACAAAGGAGAACAAATCTAAAGAATATACAATGCATCAAGTACTACGCCGACATTAATAATAAATAGGAATTATGAGGTTAGTGTCAGCGTATACATACTCCCCCAAGCTTAGGCTTTTGGCCTAAGGGTAGTGCTGATCCCACAGACCCTATTCCGGTTGTTGTCCTAGCGGCAGCTGCTGCGTCCACTGGTACTACTGGTATGGCGTGAGGTGCGGGTCCCACGCCGTCTGCTCCAATGAGAGTGCTTCCAATGACAGCTACTGTGATGAAGATCCCTCGCCGTAATTAAATGAGGATGGCTCTCCAATATAAGTGAATGATGGTACTCATCAGCTCCTCAGCTGGCGCCTCCTCCTGAGTCGCGGGGCTTATGGGCAGCGCCGACCTGAGGTACTCGTTCAGTATGTCCTGAGAGAATGACCATCCGTACCTGGAAGTATCAAACAAACCAGGCGCAGGCAAACGAACATAACACGGTGAAATGTCACCGGCCTCAAATAAAAGTCTATAGTTATAATCTCGAGGGAAAGATTTCGATGAAAACAAAAAATGGTTCATCATGGCACTAAAATCAAGTCTATTAGGCGTAAGTAAGTCATCATTAGGATCAAGGGGTACATCATCCTGAGAAAATAAAATATGTGAGGCAACAATGCCTCCATAAGTACGCCCCCTTCCTGCATTATTAACAATACGTCTAGCAATTTGAGCACCAATGCTATAAGAATAATCTCTATAAATAGCAGAAAGCATGATGGCAAGATCAAGGTTTGAGGAGGTACTAGTATTTTTCCTAGCAAGAACTCCTCTGGAAAGAAAGTACGCGAAATACCTGACGGCAGGAAATTGTATGCAGGAAATCTTACTACGCTAGCTGCGCAGTTCTTGTGTCCTGGTGGCAGAGTCTCGAATATAGATCATGGAGGTCTATAGGGTTTTGTATCCTCCCCGTGTCCCCATGGTTGGTCACCCCAACTGCCCTACAGAACTCATCAAGGGACATTCTTATTCTATCGTAGAGTCAAAACTCTACAGAAGGGTTATTGTCATCATGGAATGTAAAAGTTTGCACAAAAATGTAAGTGAGCCTTCTGTGTTGGTCCACTTCATTAACAATGAAGTCCAGCAAACCTGCATGATTTATTAGCTCATAAAATTGTTCATGAATACCCAAAGCTAAGAGAAGATCATTGGAAGGATATGAAGAGGCCCGAACATCCTTCATCCCATCAAAATTCATGAAGCTTAAATCCATATGGTCTTCATTAAGAAACGGCCTCATGTTGGATTTATTCTTGGAGGATCTAGTCTCTCTTGAGGTGGAAGGAGGAACCATGCTACCAAACCAGCCTCCTACTTTCTTCATACCTCCTATTCTGAAATTTTTAGCAAGTCCAATAAAAATCAACTATGGTGTCTAAAAATTATATATAACTACTCTAGCAATTGTAGGGGAACTACTACATGCAAGCTCACATAACCAGTCACCTAGTGCAGCAAAATACTCAAGATATACAACACCATTCAAAAATCTACAAGTATAGGCGGAGGAGTCACATACCGGTGAAGTGATGCACCAAATTTCAGCACAAATGATGGGCTAAACAAGGATATCGAAGAAATCCGAGGAAGAAAATCAAGAACACGAAAAATGGCTGTGGCAAAGTGATTTTTCGGGAGAGAGAAAGGATGGGGAGGCAGACTTACATGCAGGGGCCCCTGGGGCCACCAGGTGACCCCACGACACGGCCTGGGCGGTACCCGCGCCTGGTACCCCTCTGGTGCCTGTGTGGGTCCCCCTGGTCAGCTCCAGGTGCCCTCGTGGCTCTTTTTGCACACAAAAATTGATTTTGAATTTTCTGGAATTTTTCGAGGAATTTTGTTTTCAGGCATTTTCAGAAATTTAAGAAATGAATATAATGCATAAAACTCTTCGTGGAATGATAGAAAACAAATGCAAAACTATATGTACAAAGGTGCTATGACATGCTACAATGCAAAGGACAAATGAAAAGATAAGGAAACATGTGAAAACAAGGTGAAAATGTGAGGGAGACAAGTGAAAACATAGTTTCATTCATTCAGAATTAATTTGTTAACAAGGTTGATCAAGTCTTGTTACCAAACCAATTTTATATGAAATAAAACTTTGCATTTCACTAAATAATTATGTTACCTCAACTTTGATAGACATAGTCCCAACCATAAAAATTTCATATTCTTTAGGTGGTACTTGAATGGGACAATAGAATTCTCGAATCTTGATGGTCTCAATATTTTCAATTGAATTTAGACCATATTTCTTATCAATCTTCTTTGGAAAATAAATTGTATGCTCTTTATCATTAACATTGAAGGTAACCTTCCCTTTATTACAATCAATAACAGCCCCTGCAGTATTAAGAAAAGGTCTTCCAAGAATAATAGACATATTCTCATCCTCAGCCACTTCCAACACAACAAAGTCATTTAATATTAAACAATTAGCAACTTGGACAGGAACATCCTCACAAATACCAATAGGAACAACAGTAGATTTATCAGCCATTTGCAAAGAAATATCAGTACGTATCAACTTGTCTAAATAATGTCTCTTATAAAGGGAAAAAGGCATAACACTAACTCCAGCACCAAGATCACATAAAGCAGGTCTCACATAATTATTTTTTAATAGAGCAAGGAATAGTAGGAATACCTAGGTCTCCCAGCTTCTTAGGAATTTTACCATTGAATGAATAATTAGCAGGCATAGTGGAAATTTCCTCATTAGGAATTTTCCTCTTATTAGTAACAATATCTTTCATATACTTGGAATAAGAAGGTAACTTTTAATAGCATCAGTCAAAGGAATTTGCAAGAAGAGAGGTTTCATCCACTCACAAAAATTATTATAATGTTCTTCTTTTTTAGTCTTAAGAGACTTACTAGGAAAAGGCATAGATTTTTGCACCCAAGGTTCTCTTTCTTTACCATGCTTCCAGCAACACAATCTTCTTTATGAAACTTTTATTCTTAGGAGGTTTTTCAGGTTCTTCGCCACTTTCTTCCTTATTGGATGCATCATTCTTATCATTATCATTAGCATGTTCATTACCACTTTCAGTTTCAGCATCAGAAATAGATATACTATTAGGATCTTTAATAGGTTCTTTATCAGCATCATTATCATTATCATTAGCCTCTCTAATTCTTTTATGTTTTCTCTTCTTTTTATTTTTAGGAGAGCTAACAACATTTTCATCTATGATTTGAGAATCTTGTTCAAGCCTTTTTGGGTGTCCCTCGGGATATAAAGGATCCTGAGTGAAAGCACCACCTCTAGTTTTAACACTACAAGTTTGTGTTTTCACTTGACCAGACTTTTCAGCAAATAAATCATTTTGCACTTTACTAAGTTGCTCAAGTTGAGTTTGAATCATCCCAAGATGCTTAACAAGACCTTTAACATCATTAACAGTTCTTCCTAAATGTATCATGCAAAATTTTAATACAAAGAGAATTTTCATTCATTGACTTTGAACTTGCTCATTAAAATGAGTTTGTTTAACAATGAAATCATCAAATTCATCTAAGCATTGATGAGGAGGTTTATTATAAGGAATATCACTTGCATCAAATTCATAAAAAGAGTGTACCTCTACCATAGGAGGGTGAGTTGTAGGCTCACATAATGTTTCAATAGGAGGTAGATTCTTGACATCTGCAGATTTAATACCCTTCTCTTTAATAGATATCTTAGCTTCTTGCATATCTTCAGGAATAAGGAAAAGAACTCATCTCTTCTTTGGTGTGGCTAATGGTGTAGGATCTGCAATATTCCAATCATCATGGTTCTTGGCTATATTACCCATTAATTCTTCAGCTTCATCTGCAGTTATTTCCCTGAAAATACAACCAGCACAACTATCCAGGTATGTTCTAGATTCAACAGTTAGTCCATTATAGAATATATCAATAAGCTCATTTTTAGGCAAACCAGGGTCAGGTCTACCCTTAAGTGTAGCACAAAACCTCCCCAAGCTTTGGGAAGTTTCTCATCCTCAAGTTGTTTGAAACTAATAATCTTTTGTAAAGCAGCATGTTGCATATGAGCAGGAAAATATTTCTCGCAAAAGACACGAGTCAAGCTGTGAGGACCCCTCAGACTACTAGTCCGAGGTGCCCATGTTATGTAAACAGATCACGATCCCAATGATCAGTGCATCGCGATCACATAACCAACATGGTATACAAAGTTACATCATTCAAACGTACATACAAGTCTTACACAAATAAATAGTGGTCACATGACCAAGTCTGCATTCATCGTCACACAAGACGAAATTAACTATGACACAACGGAAGCTTGCGGCTAACGTCGGCCCTCGTCACAACCAGACGCATTCCCACAGAGCAGTTGACCAGTGACACTCAGTTGGCGTAGTCGTCGGCGTACTCCTCCTCCTCGTCGTACATCTCCTCGTTGAAATCTGGACGTTTGAATATCCAGGGACACAGCCATATGAGTACATTTACGTACTCGCAAAACCACCTCAAGGCTTAAGTTTTCATGGTAATGTAATAAAACGTTTTCGAAAACTGGGATAGCTGCTATATAGTGCTATAGGGCTTAGTTTTCGCAAACGATGCTTTTAGACATAGAGATTACAACATCTCAATATCCTTGTTAAACAAAACATTTAGAGATAGAATTCTCTCTTGTAGAAATAGCATGTACTATTTCCACATTTTTGTAAAACCCTTTGTGAATCTTTTCAAAGACACTAGGATGGGGATACCCCTTTTTTCTTTCCACGAGATCCGCCTGGTTGTCTCCCGAGACCCACCATCTTTTCTCAACTTCCGTACATCCCAGGTACCTTCTTGAATTGCCTCCTTGTTTCCACCGAGAAACCATTTTTCTTTTGAAAACATAAAAATTGCCCATACGCCTAGATCGGTGGCCTTTCCAACCGTCCATGACCGAGGACTCGGCTATTCGAATAGTTTTACACTCTGCAGAGGTGGTGCACTTTCACCACACCAAACGGTCATTCCGCCGTGATCAGCCACGGTCCGTCATACATCAGTATGCGGGGGTTCGGATAACCTGATCGAAGCTTTTCACTATGTCGACCCTAGTACAGAGCCTTCTCTTCAGTGGGACTGCTTCTCCCTGGCACCCAGTGGAGATGGCCATCGTATCGATCCGGTCTCTCCAAGCAACACTGCGCCATGACAGGAGGCCCACTGTTTGCAACCAGCAGCGATCCAGACTCGAACTGGATCCCGCATTTAGATAACTTGGTTCAGAGAGCCCCGCTCTCCTAAGCATTTTGAGGCGCTCCATACTAAGATAAACAAGTTTCCGGCTAAGCCCTACCCATCTCAGGTAGTGTGGTTGCACGGGTTAATTGTTCGGGCGGCCGCTAGGGCAGTACTTTGTTTTTCAAAAACATCTCCACCTCCGACTGCTCCCAGCAGCTCGGGTTTTCGTAAACTCACCGAATGCTCCCAGCAACTCGGGTTTTCGTAAACTCTCCGATTGCTCCCAGCAACTCGGGTTTTTCCTTCCGAAAACATTTTACTGAAAACAGGCTCCCATCCTAAAGTTTTCAGATGAGGGTAAACAAATACACTACAAGAAAATATAATTTTCTTGATAGCACCTTCAGTAGAAGGCTTCTCAAGTAGGAACTTATCTTTGTAAAACCTATTGTATACTAGTAGATATATATTTGGCCAAACAATAATTTTTGGAGAAATAGTTTTGGGGTGACAGAATGCCACATAAAAGATAAAACATGCATTATTTTATTTTGAAAACAAGACATGCTTTGTACAAATAGTAGGAGTTCAATAGGGTGGTGAGGTGGCTTGCCTGGCTCAGCAATATGTCCTTGGTCTTTATCTTGATGTTCTTCAGGTTCTCTCCTCACTTCCAGTTCCTTCCCGATCGTATCTAACGTCGTAAACAAGAAAAGGAACAACACTCAAGTTACAAGACAAAGCCACAAGGACATAACAAACAACAAGCATTGCACAAGGCACTAAACTAACAATCAAAAGCAAACAACTCACTTAGTTAAAACAGCAACAAACAACCAGTCCATAAAACTAAGACAAACAACAAACACACCTAAGAAAGTATACACAACAACCCTAATAGTTAAAAAAGTGGTTTTAACTAAACCCTAAAACAAAACTCCACTTAGGGTGATTAGGTCACTTAACAAGGGCTGCTACCATAGTGTAGGAAATACTTCAGACAAAAGTATCTCTTTAGTTTTCAGGAAATACTTCACACAAAAGTTAAGTTACTAATTATTTTCTATTATTAAATTATTTCATGAAGCTAAGATAGAGACACTAACAAACTACTCATGCTAGTATTAAAATTAAAGACTACCAAGTTTAACCAACAAGGCAAACATATTAGACCACACAAACATGTTTTGCAACTACAATACAATTTATTATTTATTTACAAATAGGGTTAAGGTGATAATTAGACAACCTTATTGGATCACTTTCTATTTGTGAAACTAAGCATCACTAATAAACTTAAAACAACCAGTAGCTAATATTTTTAGTTTGGAGTGGTTAATTAGCTCATAATTTTATTAAACAACAACAAAAACAACATTTTCACAAAAGACCAAACAATTGTTTTATTATTTTGAAAAGGCAAAAAACACCATTTTGGGAGTTTATTAAGTCCAGGGTGTTATGTTCAACCAAATTTTATGAAAAGCTAGGTTTAGGTTCTTTGTAAGAATTAGAAACTACTGCAATTGGATTTTCCCACAAAACTTATTCACAGAAAATCAGATAAATGCTAGAAAACCCTACTGGTCTAAACTTTAAACACATGCCATTTCAAAACTAAACATCACAAACACCTGAGGTTAATTTCCACAGAAAGCTACTGTCCTAAGCATTCCAAAACAATTGGATTCACCAATTTTGGATTCATAAATCTCAACTTAAAATTAGTTCTTTGATTTAGACCAGTGGTAGTGCTGTAATTATCAAGCTCTAACAAATTAATATTTTGCAGATCTGCAAGTTGCATGTGTTCAGGAAAACATACTAGTATCACTGTGATTTTTGGTTTGCACAAATATAAAGTTTAGCTATTTTATTTTGAATTAAACTAACAGGACAGAAACAGATCTGCACAGAAAAGAATAAAACTACTGGAAAAAAAATGGTGTCGGGCCAGATCTAAACGGATCCAGGCTGCACAGTGCTGGATCCGGCCAAGGTCGGTGAGGCTGCTTCATTTCCTTTGCTGGGACGCGAGCAGAGGACCAACAATGGTGGATTTTTGGGTGTGGCTCACCTAGGGGCTCTGCATGCAGCGGCGGAGGGTTCCGGATGGTGGAGTAGGTCGAGGGAGGGGCGCGGGCACGAACGGCGTCACCGGAGATGGCCGGAAACCATGGCGACATCGACGGCGAGCCCCACGGGTCGAGGACGGGCGCGAGCTCCACGAGCAACCTCTGGATAAAAAGAGAGAGGATGGAGTGAGCTGCTGTGGAGAGGAACTCAAGGGGCCAACAATGGCGGAAAACGAGCGAGGGAAACGTCGGCTACGGCAGGTTTCTTCCGACGGCGGCCGGCGGTTTCTTGAGTACTCTCGAGCAGCAGAGGGCACGGGCTTGCGAGGGGTTGCAAGGGTGGAGTGGGGTGAGTGGTGTGCGTTCTCTGGGAGAAGAAAGAGGGGCAGGGGAGGTCGGGGTCGGGTTTTAGATGAGGCTCACCCGATCTAGGGTTTTCAGATAAGGAGGGCCATGGGGGTGGTGTGGGGCTTGTCCATTGGCGTGCTGGGGCGGTGGAGGTGTGGGCAGAGGTGAGGTGGCCGTGGTCGACGTGCTTTGACCAGTGAGGGAGAGGGGGAGTGATCACCCATTGGCCATGGAGAGAGAAGAGAGAAGAAGAGTGGTGGATAGGGAGATGGGGGGGGGGTGACATGTGGGTCCTAGCTGACTAGGACACTCACCCTGGCTAGAGAGGTGAGAGGGGGGTCGATGGTGAGAGAGGGGAGGGCTGGTTTAGGTTAGGTTTAGAGTTTTTGGGTCAACACTAATTTGTTGTACTAACTTTACTAACAAGGCTAACAATGAACAACACAAGTGCTGATCAAAAACATGAGAGTGGTGACCTAAACGAGGGGATGCAAAAGTTTTTAAGTCCAAAGGAATGAAGAGAGAATTTTGAAAACCAAGCAAATCGAGAAAAATGACCAAATGGTCATTGTTTTGAGTAGGTCTAGAAACCTAGATGGTTTTGTGCTAAGCCAAGTTTTTAAACTATGAAACTAAGCAAAAACTAAAAATAGAAAGTTCAAGGAACAAGATGGTCAAGGTGCATTTAAAAAATAACACAAGAGCTGCTTAATCTAGGGCTCTAGATTAGCTATTTTTTAACAAACATGAAGATCAAAGCCACTAAATTTTAAACTAGAAGAATTTTGCAAAAGTGATCCCAAAAGGTCTAAAACATGGCTAGTGGGCTACAGAGACCAAATATAACAATCAAACAAAATAATAACACAACCAATATCAAACACTCAAAGAGTTGGTGAGGTGGTGATCAAGCACAAACAAGTATCAATCACCAAATTGCCTAAACCTTAATTAAAAAGATTAGGTGATATTGTGATCACACACTATCATGACAAGATGTTGTTCAAAAGTATCTCAACTCATAACTTTATAGTTTCAAAAGGTTTGATAAAAAGAAATATAGGAGTAATATATCTCCCACTTGTATCATTTTTAAAAGGTCTTGAAAATAGGAGTTTTGAAAAAGGATCTTGATACTTGCAAAATATCTGAGTTGGAAATTGGTAGGAGATATTATATAGACCCACATAGTTTGTAAACATGTAGTTTTGGAAATACTTTACTTTCTTAAATAATAGGTCCATGGGTTGGTGCTAAAATCAAAACATCTTTGAAAAAGAGTTTGGCCAAAATAAGATTGGGGAAGATATATGGATCATTCTTCTTGTCATGACAAGATCACCAAAATTAAATGATATGCTATACCAGTTGAGTTCAAAGTTTGGTGTCTTCGGTGGTTGTTAACTCAAACAACAAAGCATACAAGGTCAACCAGAACAATCAGGAGTGAAACACCAGCATTAGTGAAGCATTTCAAAAAGTTTTTGTTGACCCTGATTTTTGGCTCTCTAAAAACTAGGTTTTTCTGACTTCCCAAAATTGGGGCGTTACAGACCTTCCCCCTTAAAAGAATCTCGTCCCGAGATTCCTGAGCGGGTACCAAAAAGAGTGCAAAGGTTAGTGGGTTCGTTGCTCCTTTATCTTCCGGGATTGCCAATTCTCAACTGAGGTCTCCTTGTCGAAACGTCCTCGGATTTTCTTTCGGAAGGCTTTTGGTCTCTGCTGAAGGTGCTGGCATGAAGGTCGATGCTGATCAGCGTTCTTGTCGAGTTGACTTCAAATACTCCAGAGTTAGGGCATAAAGGATAGTTTGCCAAAACTCTCGAATAAAACTAGCGTATATCTTCCCCCCTTAAAAAGTGATTTTGACTGGTCATGTTGAAGGTTGCATCTGGAGTTGACTTGGAGGCATTATTCTTCTTGAGTAGCTGGATGATCTTCGTCTTGGGTGTCACTCCTCGGTGCTTGGGGGTTGGTGCAGATATCACTTCCTGATATTTTCTCCTTACGAGGGTCGTAGATGGGGACGTGTTGCTTTCCGGAAGCGTCCAGTCTGCGTACTTGACTCTCTCCGGGTTCTTGTCAGTAAATGGATGTTATAAATTTCTAAGTGCGTCTGGACTTGCTTGGTGGTTGGCGTGGTCCTCGGTAGGTGCTTCTGTCGTTTGATTCTCCTAGGTAGGAGGAACTTCATTGTTGACTTCCTTGGTTCTTAAACTTCACGAAGCCTTGGGTAAGAATCTTCGGAAGTACAGTCTAGGGTATCGAGCTTCCAGAGGAGTCCAAAAGTTAGTTCGAGGGCCCTGGGATAGGTGGTTTGGTCTGCTGCTTGACGAAAATCCAAACGTCAAACGCTTAATTAGCCTAAAGGAAGTTAGTGAAGAATCTTCACGCCAACTGTTTCCATGCGAGCCCTTCGTTCTTGCTTTCATCAGTCGAGATACTATCAGCTAAGATGATTGGCCGGCAGATGATATTGATGACACTGGTTCATCTTGGTGTAGCTCTCCGTAGGTGATTCTTTGATGCAGGTCTTCCTCAGGTTTTGTTGGCGGCGATCTCCTTTGGATGAGTCTTGAGCTTGCGGCTTCATATATTCTTTAGAAAACCGGCGGCAGGCTAGGGTTCTCCTCCATTTTTCCCAAATTTGCGGTGAGAGGTAGGGGTTAGTCGAGGTTTTTCTGGTTTTATTTCACGGGACAAATTTGGGTGGGTCAAACCTAGCAAAGTTAGCGCAAGGGATCTAAGTGCCACTAACTGCTCGTCAAGTGGGTAGGTACATGATCCTCCTTGAACTCATCCTTACCGTCGGTCTCTGAGCTCGAATCTTCATAGCAACTCTTATACACTCCTCGAGTTCCTCTAGTTACAAAACCGAATTGAGTCGCCTTACGTCCTCGTTTCTTGTCAAGGCATGCGGCCCTGAGTTATAAGTTTGTACTATCACGTTTACTTAGGTCAGGTGTCATTCTTAAGTTAGATATGATCACTAGTGTAGTATTCCTTCACCTATTAATTATGGTGTGAGACTCGTGTTAGACATGTTAGTATCTCTCTTCTTTAAGATTCTAAAAAAGGATTTTATTAATAGTGAAGGATCTTACATTGAACCCAAATACTGCTCACTAAATAGGACCCATACTTCTTCTAGGAGTCTGCCTAGAAGTCACCATGGCTTGAGGTGCCAGATTGAAACTCTGCTGGGTGGGGAGCATTTCTAAGAGACTTCTTCTTGAGAATGGTTCTTCCAGATCGTAGGCACAACTTGTGATATGTTTCTAAGGGTGGTGTTGGCTCCTTGTGGTTTCTATCCTTCCGGCGCTTCGAATTCTGACCTGGGCTAGAGGCTCTGGTGGACGTCTTTCTCGGGGCGTGGATGGCGTCTTGAGCAATCTTCTCATGGGCATCATTTACTGCTTCTACTATGAACTCCATAGGACACTTGGCCGGAACGTGATCATTTCCTTCACATAGGTAGCAAGTGACGCTAGTGGTTGGGCACTTGCCAAGGGGATGGGCATAGAAACAGTGTGGGCAGCTGCCGGGGCATTGACTCGCCTGATGTCCACCCCTTCCGCACCGACTACAAGCCTTTCCTTGTGGTGGTCTTGGTGGTTTTATCTTTATGGTGTACCTAAGGGGGCACTTCCAGCTCTGATGTCCGCGTTCCTTGCAAGTGTAACACCAGCGTTTTTCTATAGCCTTGGCGTCCGGTCCTCTGACTTTGATAATGTCCTCCCTAATTTTCTTGGGCAGATCTTTAGACGTATGGAACTCCTCCCTTTCAAAGGGTATCGAGTGGGTTCCTGGGGTGGCTTCGATTTGATGGAGCGGAGGACTTTGCGTTGCTTCAAAACCGGGACCAATGTAGGTGCGCGCCCTTGACATTTTCGTCTGGGGAATTGTGGTTGCCGGAATCTAGTTAAACAAATCTTGTAGAGGTAGTCAAAACAAAATTTAAAAGCACAACAAGACTACCACGGTCAGGATACCTGATTACTTTACTACGTAAGCACTTGGGATTTGTTGACAGAGCGCGATTTGCGAAACACACAGGAGAAGCAACACACAAGCAGAGAACTCGCAAACCAACAACACACAAGGTACCTTTAGTACCAATGGACACCTAATACTCGTGGTAATCGGGTACTACAACCAAAGTTCCTATCGTATGTTTTTCCTATGTGCCTTGGTTAAACTTGGTTGCCGAAATGTTCATTTTGTCGCCTTCGGCTTCAGCTGGAGAATTGAGATTGTCGAAGTTGCAACTTGAGTAGAATTGTTGATGTTGAGCTGAGGTCTTCGGAGGTCTCTTGCTTTGTTGACCCTGACAATCTTGGTATTTGCAGATCAATCGCCTTGATGTTAAATGTTGAGCATTTGTGATGGAAGCTTCTTCTTGTGGGTGCTAGCTAATTAGGTCTCACTTGGGTTCATCGTCAAGTATACTCTTGGTTTTGAACGGGTAAGAGGGAGTAGAGAAATCCTCGGAAAATCTTAAAATAGAAGGGTAGGACTTTGAAATATTTGAGGAGGTGAGAAGAATGAAAGCCATTTTTGGACTTTCCTAGATAAAATTATAATTTGGTAGTAATATATTTTTAACAAAGTTTTTCCTTTCCTAACCAACGTCCATGCTAACTAAGGTCTCCTAAGGTCAACGATGGCTCTGATACCAAGTCTGTGAGGACCCCTCAGACTACTAGTCCGAGGTGCCCACGTTATGTAAACAGATCACGATCCCAATGATCAGTGCATCGCGATCACATAACCAACATGGTATACAAAGTTACATCATTCAAACGTACATACAAGTCTTACACAAATAAATAGTGGTCACATGACCAAGTCTGCATTCATCGTCACACAAGACGAAATTAACTATGACACAGCGGAAGCTTGCGGCTAACGTCGGCCCTCGTCACAACCAGACGCATTCCCACAGAGCAGTTGACCGGTGACACTCAGTTGGCGTAGTCGTCGGCGTACTCCTCCTCCTCGTCGTACATCTCCTCATTGAAATCTGGACGTTTGGATATCCAGGGACACAGCCATATGAGTACATTTACGTACTCGCAAAACCACCTCAAGGCTTAAGTTTTCATGGTAATGCAATAAAACGTTTTCGAAAACTGGGATAGCTGCTATATAGTGCTATAGGGCTTAGTTTTCGCAAACGATGCTTTTAGACATAGAGATTACAACATCTCTATATCCTTGTTAAACAAAACATTTAGAGATAGAATTCTCTCTTGTAGAAATAGCATGTACTATTTCCACATTTTTGTAAAACCCTTTGTGAATCTTTTCAAAGACACTAGGATGGGGATACCCCTTTTTTCTTTCCACGAGATCCGCCTGGTTGTCTCCCCGAGACCCACCATCTTTTCTCAACTTCCGTACATCCCAGGTACCTTCTTGAATTGCCTCCTTGTTTCCACCGAGAAACCATTTTTCTTTTGAAAACATAAAAATTGCCCATACGCCTAGATCGGTGGCCTTTCCAACCGTCCATGACCGAGGACTCTGCTATTCGAATAGTTTTACACTCTGCAGAGGTGGTGCACTTTCACCACACCAAACGGTCATTCCGCCGTGATCAGCCACGGTCCGTCATACATCAGTATGCGGGGGTTCGGATAACCTGATCGAAGCTTTTCACTATGTCGACCCTAGTACAGAGCCTTCTCTTCAGTGGGACTGCTTCTCCCCGGCACCCAGTGGAGATGGCCATCGTATCGATCCGGTCTCTCCAAGCAACACTGCGCCATGACAGGAGGCCCACTGTTTGCAACCAGCAGCGATCCAGACTCGAACTGGATCCTGCATTTAGATAACTTGGTTCAGAGAGCCCCGCTCTCCTAAGCATTTTGAGGTGCTCCGTACTAAGATAAACAAGTTTCCGGCTAAGCCCTACCCTTCTCAGGTAGTGTGGTTGCACAGGTTAATTGTTCGGGCAGCCGCTAGGGCAGTACTTTGTTTTTCAAAAACATCTCCACCTCCGACAGCTCCCAGCAGCTCGGGTTTTCGTAAACTCACCGAATGCTCCCAGCAACTCGGGTTTTCGTAAACTCTCCGATTGCTCCCAGCAACTCGGGTTTTATAAAACACTTTCTCGCCGATTGCTCCCAGCAACTCGGGTTTTTCCTTCTGAAAACATTTTACTGAAAACAGGCTCCCATCCAAAAGTTTTGAGATGAGGGTAAACAGATACACTACAAGAAAATATAATTTTCTTGATAGCGCCTTCAGTAGAAGGCTTCTCAAGTAGGAACTTATCTTTGTAAAACCTATTGTATACTAGTAGATATATATTTGGCCAAACAATAATTTTTGGAGAAATAGTTTTGGGGTGACAGAATGCCACATAAAAGATAAAACATGCATTATTTTATTTTGAAAACAAGACATGCTTTGTACAAATAGTAGGAGTTCAATAGGGTGGTGAGGTGGCTTGCCTGGCTCAGCAATATGTCCTTGGTCTTTATCTTGATGTTCTTCAGGTTCTCTCCTCACTTCCAGTTCCTTCCCGATCGTATCTAACGTCGTAAACAAGAAAAGGAACAACACTCAAGTTACGAGACAAAGCCACAAGGACATAACAAACAACAAGCATTGCACAAGGCACTAAACTAACAATCAAAAGCAAACAACTCACTTAGTTAAAACAGCAACAAACAACCAGTCCATAAAACTAAGACAAACAACAAACACACCTAAGAAAGTATACACAACAACCCTAATAGTTAAAAAGGTGGTTTTAACTAAACCCTAAAACAAACTCCACTTAGGGTGATTAGGTCACTTAACAAGGGCTGCTACCATAGTTTAGGAAATACTTCAGACAAAAGTATCTCTTTAGTTTTCAGGAAATACTTCACACAAAAGTTAAGTTACTAATTATTTTCTATTATTAAATTATTTCATGAAGCTAAGATAGAGACACTAACAAACTACTCATGCTAGTATTAAAATTAAAGACTACCAAGTTTAACCAACAAGGCAAACATATTAAACCACACAAACATGTTTTGCAACTACAATACAATTTATTATTTATTTACAAATAGGGTTAAGGTGATAATTAGACAACCTTTTTGGATCACTTTCTATTTGTAAAACTAAGCATCACAAATAAACTTAAAACAACCAGTAGCTAATATTTTTAGTTTGGAGTGGTTAATTAGCTCATAATTTTATTAAACAACAACAAAAACAACATTTTCACAAAAGACCAAACAATTGTTTTATTATTTTGAAAAGGCAAAAAACACCATTTTGAGAGTTTATTAAGTCCAGGGTGTTATGTTCAACCAAATTTTATGAAAAGCTAGGTTTAGGTTCTTTGTAAGAATTAGAAACTACTGCAATTGGATTTTCCCACAAAACTTATTCACAGAAAATCAGATAAATGCTAGAAAACCCTACTGGTCTAAACTTTAAACACATGCCATTTCAAAACTAAACATCACAAACACCTGAGGTTAATTTCCACAGAAAGCTACTGTCCTAAGCATTCCAAAACAATTGGATTCACCAATTTTGGATTCATAAATCTCAACTTAAAATTAGTTCTTTGATTTAGACCAGTGGCAGTGCTGTAATTATCAAGCTCTAACAAATTAATATTTTGCAGATCTGCAAGTTGCATGTGTTCAGGAAAACATACTAGTATCACTGTGATTTTTGGTTTGCACAAATATAAAGTTTAGCTATTTTATTTTGAATTAAACTAACAGGACAGAAACAGATCTGCACAGAAAAGAATAAAACTACTGAAAAAAAATGGTGTCGGGCCAGATCTAAACGGATCCAGGCTGCACAGTGCTGGATCCGGCCCAGGTCGGTGAGGCTGCTTCATCTCCTTCGCTGGGACGCGAGCAGAGGACCAACAATGGTGGATTTTTGGGTGTGGCTCACCTAGGGGCTCTGCATGCAGCGGCGGAGGGTTGCGGAGGGTGGAGTAGGTCGAGGGAGGGGCGCGGGCACGAACGGCGTGATGACGTGAATCACACGCTCGTTGGGATACCCCAAGAGGAAGGTATGATGCAGTTCAGCAGCAAGTTTTCCCTCAGTATGAAACCAAGGTTTATCGAACCAGTAGGAGTAACGATTCTTCAGAAGGTTATCGACGGCGAAATATGATGCGGCGCAACACCAGGGATTCCGGCGCTGACATGGACCTGCACACACACAATCAAAGTACTTTGCCCCAACGAAACAGTGAGGTTGTCAATCTCACCGGCTTGCTGAAAACAAAGGATTAAACGTCTCGTGTGGAAAATGAGTATTAAATTGCAGCGAATGAAAAAGGAACAGTTTGCAGTTTGTGGTTTAATCAATGTAAAAGAATTGGACCGGGGTCCACAGTTCACTAGTGGTGTCTCTCCATAAAGATATCTAACATGTTGGGTAAACAAATTACAGCTGGGCAATTGACAAATAGTGAGCGCATGACAATGCAAATACATGACATGATGATTACTATGATATCTAATTTGGGCATTACGACAAAATACATAGACCGTCATCCGACTGCGTCTATGACTAATAATCCACCGCCGGGTTGTCATCCGAGTCCCCCGTTGGTATTAAGTTGCAAGCAACGGATAATCGCATTAAGTAAAGTGCGTAATGTAAACAAACACATATGCCCGTAGACATAGCATCGTTAGGTTATCCCTAGTGGCAACAGCACATCCACAACCTTAGAACTCTCTGTCACTGTCCCAGATTCAATGGAGGCATGAACCCACTATCTAGCATAAATACTCCCTCTTGGAGTCACAAGCATCTACTTGGCCAGAGTAACTACTAGCAACGGAGAGCATGCAAGATCATAAATAACATAGGGCATAGATTGATAATCAACTTGACATAATATTCAATATTCATCGGATCCCAGCAAACACAACATGTAGCATTACAATAATATGACCTTGATCATGTAGGGCAGCTCACAAGATCTAAACATGATGGCACAAATAGGAGAGACAACCATCTAGCTACTGCTATGGACCCGTAGTCCGAGGATGAACTACTCACGCATCACCTCGGAGGCAGGCATGGCGATGTAGAAGCCTCCGGGGATGATTCCCCTCTCCGGCAGGGTGCCGGGAAGAGGTTCTGATCCCTCCCGAGCTAGGGTTGACGGCGGCGGCGTCTCTGGAACTTTTCGTGGATAATGGCTCGGGTGTCTAGGGTTATTTTCTTGGGGGGAATAAGTAGGCGAAAGGGCGGCGGCTGGAGGGCCCCGTGGGGCCCTCACCATACCAGGGCGCGGCCAAGGGGCCTGCCGCGCCCTGGTGGCGTGTGGGGCCCCTGTGGGCCTCCTCCGTTGCATCTTTGCTCCATCTGGTGTCTTCTAGAAAAATAGGGATGCCCATGAAGTTTCGTCCAATTCCGAGAATATTTTCAGACTAGCTTGTTAATAGGTTAGTCCCGGAAAATGTATAAAAGTGACATAAAGTAGATGCAAACCATGTAGCAATTGGTATAAAACAAGCATGGAACATCAAAAATTATAGATACGTTGGAGACGTATCAGCATCCCCAAGCTTAGTTCCTGCTCGTCCTCTAGTAGGTAAACGATAAAAACAAAATGATTTTTGAGGTGACATGCTACCAACATAATCTTGATCAAATAATATTGCAAGGCACATGTGAATGAATGAAGTGATCCAAGTCAATGGTCTATAGTTTGCTATCAAGTAGATAATGAATAAACAATGAATCACACAAGCCAAACGTTTTCATGGATTGTACTTTCAAGACAAGCATCAAAGTGTTTTGCATAGGTGTTAACTCATAAAGCAATAGTTCCTAGTAAAAGGTATTCAATCAACACAAAGGAAGAATTAAGCTTCAGCAATTGCTTCAACTTTCAACATATTTATCTCATGGATATCGTCAACACAAGGTAGTATAACAAGTCCAATACGTTGCATATAACCCATTTTGCACAAAATTGACACTAATGTTTGCTTGTGGAAGACAGAAAGAATAGGAAAACTGACTCAACATAAAAGTAAAAGAATGGCCCTTCGCAGAGGGAAGCAGGGATTAAATCATGTGCTAGAGCTTTTAGGTTTTTGAAAGCATATAGAGATTGCATAAAATATTTGACACTCCTCCCAACCTTGCTTACACAAGCCATGGCTAGCCGAATCTCGGGTGCCTTCCATCAATCACATACCATGGAGGAGTATCTATTTTTGAGAGGTGTATGTTAATTGTCAACGAATGGTAGTGGGTGATAACAGCATTCTACCTGTCAAACAGACTTTCAAGAGCGGCTCCCATAGGGACGTTATTTCTACCAGCAAGGCAGATCATCCCTTTTTCTCTTTGGTTTACACACATGCAGATATTTCACTGTGTTGTCATTGCTTACTGATAAATCAGGGCAAAAGTGTGAAGAGAATTAATGGTTAAAGTTGTAATTAATTGGGACTGGGCACCCCGTTGCCAGCTCTTTTTGCAAAATTAGAGGATAAGCGGATGTATATGCCGCTAGTCCAGGTGTGAAAGTCCATTTGACAACCAGAATAAAGAATAACCACACTAATTCCTCATGAGCTGGTAAACATTGACACAAAAAGGGAATAATAACATTTTGAATAATTTAAAGGTAGCACATGAAAATTTTACTTGGAGTGGCAAGGAAATACCACATATAGGTAGTTATGGTGGACACAAATGGCATGGATTTTGGCTCAAGGATTTGGATGCACGAGAAGCATTCCCTCTCAGTACAGAGTTTAGGCTAGCAAGGTTTTTATAAGCAAACACGAGTATCAACCCATACACCAAGTTTTACATGACGAACATAGTGCAAGTGTTATAAAACCTCATACTGTCTTCCTTGTTAACCGAACCCGCTTACTAGAAAATATCTAGACCTTAGAGATACCACCGATGCAAACCAAGTTTTCAACAAGCTCTACGGTAGTTCTTCACTAATAGGCTTAACTCATATGATGCACAAATTTAATCATGACCTACTTGTTAACTCAAAACGGTTGACAAGCATCAAGTTATCCATAATAGTGATCTACAAGACTAAGCAAGTTTTTCCTTATACCAATTACCACATGCAACATTTTCGGAACCAACCAAACACCAATCAATTTATTTAATCAACTCTCCAAACAAATATAAGTGAAGCAAGAGAGTACTTCCTATAAAAGAAAAGCTAATAGCTCTGAAAAGAGATACATGAAAACAAGAGCTAAAAGCTGAACAGCGCTAGATATGAATACTCAACAAGTATAAGTGAAGAATAGAAGTATTCTCATGAAAAAGCGGAGCGTGTCTCTCTCCCAATCAAGAATGCTAGGGTCCAGTCAAGCTTTATTGAAAATAAAAGACAATACTGAAAATAAAAGCATACAGACGCTCCAAGAAAAGCACATATGATGTGAAAGAATTAAAATATAGTTTCACTAGAGATGACCTGATAATATGGCGATGAAGAAGGGGATGCCTTGGGCATCCCCAAGCTTAGACGCTTGAGTCTTCTTAAAATATGCTGGGGAGATCCATGGGAGCCTCCCCAAGCTTAAGCTCTTCACTCTTCTTGATCCTATCATCACCCTTCTCTCTTAACCCTTGAAAACTTCCGTCACACCAAACTCAAAGTAAATCTCATTAGAGGGTTAGTGCACAATCAAAAACTCACATGTTCTATAAAGACACAATATGATTCGTTACTTTAAACATTAGCTACAGCCACTGATGTTATGTGAAGCTCTTCCACCCAAAAAAGAATTCCACTCAACACTAGTAAAAGAGAGAATGCAAAATAAAAAGGCATAATTTGTCTAAAACAGAACAGTGCGCAAAGACGAATTTTTTCGAGGCACTTACAGCGCTCAAATCGAAAAACTTTGAACTAATGAAAGATTAAGACATTCATAAAGATCACGCACAAAAAATTTCAGATATTTCAACAATCTGGTGATTTTCTAATTTTCGTACAGTGGACAGCAAAAATCTGTTTCTGCGCAGCAATCAAAATCAAGCAAAACCTTAACACTAGAGGCTACTCTTGGCACAACAATGCGAGAAAATAAAGATACAAAGGAGTTGCTACAGAAGTAAACAAACACCTTGACTCGATAAAAGAAAAATTGCAGAAAAATAAAATGGGTTGCCTCCCATAAGCGCTTTTCTTTAACGCCTTTTATCTAGGCACAAAGCATGCATCAAGTATTACCAAGTGAAGAAGCATCCAAGGAGAGGTCGGAAGTTTTCTCAACAATGCATTGTATCTTGTCTATATAGGTTTCAGAATTCCCTTTCTCAATACCCTCAGGCTCATCATATTCATCAAATGGGTTTTCAGGAACAATCCAATCGAAATTCTTTTCTTGAGCCTCATGCATTCCTATAAGCTTAAATGGTATTGGTACTTTAACTTCCCCCTCACAATTGGTTTCTTTTGTGTACTTCAACCTATCCTTTTCAAGTTTTTCAAGTGTATTAACAATATCAATATAATATCCAAGCACCTTATATTTCATAAAAACCTTCCTAGCTTCCCTAGCAACATCACCAAATTCTTTAAGTAAGGTTTCTAAAACAAAATCTTTCTTTTCACCATCCTCCGTATCATGAAGTTTTAGAAACATGTGCTGCATTATGGGACTAAGATTAACAAATCGAGCTTCCAGCATGTGAACTAAAGAAGCTGTAGCAATTTCATAATTCGGAGCAAGTTCTACCAAGGATCTATCTTCAAAATCTTCAACCATGCTAACATGATTGAAGAATTCCTCAATGTTATCTCTTCCAATGATAGACCCGCTACCCACAGATATTTCCTTTTTAGTGTACTTAGGGAGAAGCATGATGAAATAACAAAAGCTAAACGGAAAATAGCTAGATGCAAGTAACTAATTTTTTTGTGTTTTTGATAATTGAAAGCAAATAGGATAAAATAAAATAAACTAAGCAAGACAAAAACAAAGTAAAGAAATTGGAAGTGTGAAACTCCCCTTGCAGAAGAACTGCTATTCCCCGCCAACGGCGCCAGAAAATTGGCTTGATGACGTGAATCACACGATCGTTGGGAGACCCCAAGAGGAAGGTATGATGCAGTTCAGCAGGAAGTTTTCCCTCAGTATGAAACCAAGGTTTATCGAACCAGTAGGAGTAACGATTCTTCAGAAGGTTATCGACGGCGAAATATGATGCGGCGCAACACCAGGGATTCCGGCGCTGACGTGGACCTGCACAGAACACAATCAAAATACTTTGCCCCACCGAAACAGTGAGGTTGTCAATCTCACCGGCTTGCTGAAAACAAAGGATTAAACGTCTCGTGTGGAAAATGAGTATTAAATTGCAGCGAATGAAAAAGGAACAGTTTGCAGTTTGTGGTTTAATCAATGTAAAAGAATTGGACCGGGGTCCACAGTTCACTAGTGGTGTCTCTCCATAAAGATATCTAACATGTTGGGTAAACAAATTACAGCTGGGCAATTGACAAATAGTGAGCGCATGACAATGCAAATACATGACATGATGATTACTATGATATCTAATTTGGGCATTACGACAAAATACATAGACCGTCATCCGACTACGTGTATGACTAATAATCCACCGCCGGGTTGTCATCCGAGTCCCCCGTTGGTATTAAGTTGCAAGCAACGGATAATCGCATTAAGTAAAGTGCGTAATGTAAACAAACACATATGCCCGTAGACATAGCATCGTTAGGTTATCCCTAGTGGCAAAAACACATCCACAACCTTAGAACTTTCTGTCACTGTCCCAGATTCAATGGAGGCATGAACCCACTATCTAGCATAAATACTCCTCTTGGAGTCACAAGCATCTACTTGGCCAGAGTAACTACTAGCAACGGAGAGCATGCAAGATCATAAATAACATAGGGCATAGATTGATAATCAACTTGACATAATATTCAATATTCATCGGATCCCAGCAAACACAACATGTAGCATTACAATAATATGACCTTGATCATGTAGGGCAGCTCACAAGATCTAAACATGATGGCACAAATAGGAGAGACAACCATCTAGCTACTGCTATGGACCCGTAGTCCAAGGATGAACTACTCACGCATCACCTCGGAGGCAGGCATGGCGATGTAGAAGCCTCCGGTGACGATTCCCCTCTCCGGCAGGGTGCCGGGAAGAGGTTATGAACCCTCCCGAGCTAGGGTTGACGGCGGCGGCGTCTCTGGAACTTTTCGTGGATAATGGCTCGGGTGTCTAGGGTTATTTTCTTGGGGGGAATAAGTAGGCGAAAGGGCGGCGGCTGGAGGGGCCCGTGGGGCCCTCACCATACCAGGGCGCGGCCAAGGGGCCTGCCGCGCCCTGGTGGCGTGTGGGGCCCCTGTGGGCCTCCTCCGTTGCATCTTTGCTCCATCTGGTGTCTTCTGGAAAAATAGGGATGCCCGTGAAGTTTCGTCCAATTCCGAGAATATTTCCAGACTAGCTTTTCTGGAATACAAAAACAGCAGAAAACAGGAACTGGCACTTCGGCATCTTGTTAATAGGTTAGTCCCGGAAAATGTATAAAAGTGACATAAAGTAGATGCAAAACATGTAGCAATTGGTATAAAACAAGCATGGAACATCAAAAATTATAGATACGTTGGAGACATATCACGGCGTCACCGGAGATGGCCGGAAACCATGGCGACGTCGACGGCGAGCCCCACGGATCGAGGACGGGCGCGAGCTCCACGAGCAATCTCTGGACAAAAAGAGAGAGGATGGAGTGAGCTGCTGTGGAGAGGAACTCAAGGGGCCAACAATGGCGGAAAACGGGCGAGGGAAACGTCGGCTACGGCAGGTTTCTTCCGACGGCGGCCGGCGGTTTCTTGTGTACTCTCGAGCAGAAGAGGGCACGGGCTTGCGAGGGGTTGCAAGGGTGGAGTGGGGTGAGTGGTGTGCGTGCTCTGGGAGAAGAAAGAGGGGCAGGGGAGGTCGGGGTCGGGTTTTACATGAGGCTCACCCGATCTAGGGTTTTCGGACAAGGAGGGCCATGGGGGTGGTGTGGGGCTTGCCCATTGGCGTGCTGCGGTGGTGGAGGTGTGGGCAGAGGTGAGGTGGCCGTGGTCGATGTCGTGGGGTAGATAACACGGCAGATGCTACTTTGGGGTAGCTTGAGTTTTTGGGTAAGGCGACACTGGCGTCTGGGAGATTGTTTAGCATTGCAGGGGACACAGGTTTACCCAGGTTCGGCCTCTCCATTGGAGATAAAGACCTACTTCCTGCTATCTTATTATTAATCTTGGTCTCGATCTCGATAACCCGGCTACTACAACAGAGCCGGATCTCGATCTAGGTTACAAAGCTTGTGTATCTCTCTCGATGGTTCTCTCGCCTAAAGCTTGGGGGTTATGAAAGACTTGCTCGCTATGGCTCAGGGGCCGGTTTATATAAATACCGGGCCCTCTGACCGCGTACACAACAGAGCCGGGTTCTACCCGAACTCCAAGTCCTATCTTAGCTCCTTTGCTCTTCGTGTATTCCAAGTCTTGAACCGCCTCTCGAACCGCTTCTTGTACCTTCTAGAGTATCACCTTCCTTAGCCGGGTCACCGCCAAGATGCCGGCCCAGAAACATAACCCGGCCCGTGCTGAGGGCTAACTGGCCTGACCGGGCCTCCTTCCTGGCGGGTCACGTTTCCCTCTTCATGGGCCTACCGGGTTATTATCCCTCCATCAGTAGCCCCCAGGTTAACCAGGTAACCAGGTTGCCATGCTTTGCTTCCAACTTTGTGTCGCTTCCTTGATCAATGCTGGTACCCTGGCTTGCCGGGTTAACCACCTGAAATACAAAAACAACGAATACATATAATGCACTACTTTAACTTTCTGTTTAACTGGGCCAGCTCTTCTTGGCGGGTCATACCATAACCCGGCTTTCTCATACTAGGTCAGATATCTCCGGGTCTCTCACCCAACACTTAGCGAAAACTATCTCCCAACTGTAACTCCATCCTTATCCATTCAAATCGCGATCTTATCGTTTAATACTCCGTAATTAACTCATTCTGTTTGTCGTTGACTTTTAGTCAAAGACCCTTATCTTTTCCCTTTTTACCACAACACCCTTAGGGTTTTCACTGCGCCTATAAATAGAAGGCCAGGAGACACCACAGTCATTTTTCCCCACCAAGTTCATCTTCTTCCTCGCGCGCACACTGTAGCAGCCGCAGATCCGATCTCAAATCAAGCTCTTCAATCTCTCGCAAGAAGATCTATAGGTACGTTTTTTCCATGCATGCGTGCTCCGCACCTGATTTCAACTTAAATCTTGCACAGATTTACTTTGCATTTCCTTCTCTATGTATCCACATCTATAACTAGGGTTTCACTCCTCCATTGTTGCGCTCAGAGAACCTCAAAGCTTCTCAGCCATGGTGAAGGATAAAGCCAAGGCCGGAGCTCCCCGCGCGGCGAAGAAACTCGCGAAAAAGCCCCACAGCGCCAGCGCCGGTGCGTCTGGCTCCGCCACCCCTGCTGCTACTCAGGTCAACTGGACCAAATCCACAGTGACGACCTTGATGCTGCAAGAATATGTGAATTGCGGCGAGCTTCCTTCACAGGATGAGATCCAATGGCGCGCTGCTGGAGAAGAAATCCGCCCCAGCCCCAAGGAAGGTGAAGTGGTGGTTTTCCTCGACCATGTTCAGCGCGGCCTTCGCCCCCCGGGTTCCATATTTTTTCGCCGGGTCTTGAAATACTACGGCCTTAGGCCTCAAGACATCGCGCCCAACTCCATGCTGAACATCAGTAACTATGTGGTGTTCTGCGAAGATTATCTGCAAATGGCTCCAAGCCTCGAGCTGTTCCTCGAGTTCTTCTACTGCAACCCCTCCCGCAAGGATCAAGTACTTCCATATGGGGGAGTGGCGATTCAGCGCCGAAGGGAGTGCGATTTCCCGGCTCTCCTTCTAGCCAGCCACCCTAAGGGGTGGCAAAACACTTATTTTTACTGCCAAGACACCTCTCCAGAATCTGATGATGCCCGTTACCCGGCTTTCCGAAACTCGGGTTTAACATATGATGCCAAGATGAATAGTTACGCGAATGACGCCGAGCGGGTCAAGCTCGAGCCCATTCTTCGCCGGGCCAGAGCTTTACTCGCCCACGGTCTCAAGGGAACAGATCTGGTCAAGTGCTGGATCAGTTGGTTCATTCAGCCACTCAGCATCAGGACCCGGCTAATCTGCCAGTACACTGACGAAACCACAGACAATATGCGTTATTCAGAGATGACGCTCACTGACGACCAACTTGTGAAGAATGCCAAGAGACTACTTGGCGAGAAGAAAGACGCCATTGCACTGAACGGGCTCGCCCCATTTAGTGCCAAGAACAAACCCCCCACGGTAAAACAAACACTCAGTCCATCTTGTTTACTTTAACCCGGCAAACTCATCCATAGACTGTTTATTTATCATGACTGCTTTTTCTCAGGACTCCAAATGGTGGAGCGTGGATTTTACCCCAACATCCTCTCCTGACGGAGAGGACACAGAAAGTGAAGACGATGAACAAGAAGAAGAAGGTGAGCTTGACTCCGTAGGCCGGCTCTTCCTTCAGTTGATTAACAACGAAGTCCCCGACAAGGACACCTCTACTGACAACCCAGCAAATTTTATTCCAGGCCCCACAGACCCGGCTTCTGACGTAGCGCCGGGTCCCCAAGTTACTGCAGCTCCAACTCAAAAGAGGACCCGGGCCACCCTTGCCAAGGTACCACATTTTCTCTTCTCAATCTTCATGATGAACTCATCTTAAACTTAAGCACAACCACAGGAAAAGGAGGCTGAGAAGGAGGCTGAGGCGAACAAGAGACGCCGAACCCGGTCTTCTACAAGCGAAGCTTCCCTGAGCCCAGGTATCCCTCAACGCTCTTTATCAAGCTGGGCCAAATCCATCCAGAAGACGCCCAGCAAACAGTTCCCTTTAGCTGGCAAGATCCGGGTTCCTAAACCATCTCGTTTGTCAGATTCTTCCTCGGATGGTGTTAGCACACCCGAGGATTTCCCGATCAACACTGGGTTAGAAATACTTCTCATATCTTTTCCATACCTTTATACTTCACTGTCCCATTCTTCTTTTTTAACTAAAACATTATTTTGTTCCAGTGCCAGGGCTTTTATGGAAGAAGACCCGGAAACTCCTCCCGCGGCATCCCCTCCTCCAGCAACTACAGAACCTTCTCCGATGGAGGCACATATAGAGGAACCAGAGGATAAGGACGAGCCAAGGGAGAAAGCAACCCCCGCGGCGTCTCCAAAAAATGTTGTTGACCCGGTGCCAGAATCTTCGCCCGCTGCTCACTCACCCGGGTTAAGTTCTGGAACAAAAGAAGATGAAGTGCAGGTTACTGGGACCCGGCACGTTCCAGTACAAAGTGCTCCTGAAATTCTGGCCAAGGTGCCAGCCCCAGATGCTGACCCGGCAACTCCTGCCAAGAACAAGAACCCGGCTTCTTCCTCAAATTCACTAGCTCTGGACACCATGTCTGTTCCCGCACTTTGCGATGAATATTTTTCTCGCCTAGCTCAACACAAGACCCTAGAGACAGAACTGGTCGCCCTGATACAAAAACGATATGAGGTACCCACTTTTACTTCTTGCCTATATATTTTCTTGCATAACTATACCCTGAGTAGCCCCCAAGCTCTAAGTTCATCACTTGTGATGAGCTTGGTGCTTTCAACACGCATTCCTTAGGAAAAAACTTCAAACCTGTAGCCCCCAAGTGCCAGGTTGTGTGCCTGCAGCAACCTGGGACTTCTTTATTATACTGAAAATTTGAACTTCAAACTGAGTAGCCCCCAAGTGCCGGGTTGTGTGCCTGCAGCAACCTGGGACTAACATAATTCTTTGCATCTTAATAGGAAGACCATGCCCAGGCCCAAGCTGAGATTACCCGGCTTGCTGACGTTGCTAAGACTGAATCTGAGACCCGGGCTAATCACTCAGCTCAACTCCAGGCCTTGGAGGAAAAGATTACTGCCTTAACACAAGAAAACTCCGATCTGAAGAAGGACATGCAGGAGAACGAGGAGAACTTCCAGGAGCAACAGGAGACCCTGCAGAAGCAGCTTGATGAAACCAACAACGAGCTGACCCGGCTAAAAAGAATGATCACCTCAATGGTTGAATCTTTAGTGGGTAAGCACTACTCCCTTGAATTTCAACCTACGCTAATCAAACAGATCCGGCTTTTGAAATTTCATTACTCCACTTTTCCTTACACAGGCCCTCGTGATGGTAACCTCCGCAAAACCGCTGCAGAGAAGATCAAATGCATGTACACGCTGACCCGTCAGCTGTACTTTGGCAGTTGCGAGGTCATCAAAGCCGCTAGGCTCTGGGAAAACCCGCCAAGCAAGTACACTGAAGTCCTTGGGCATCTGTCAACAATGCCGCAATGGATTCATCTGCTCAAGAGATCAGCTTGCAGGGCCGGGGTGATGCGAGGTCTTGCCTTGGCAAAGGCCTACCATCCCCAGCTAAACCCGGCTCCACTGATGAAGGGCTTTCCTCAGTTTGACACTGATGGCAAGGAGTTTGATAAGAAGTGCTATGCCCGGGTTGTGAAGCAAACCCGGCATGTTGCCACTATTATTGCCAGCAAGATGAAGCTCACCACCTTACAGCTTGGATATAATGGAATGATGAAGAGATCATGGATGACGAGCCACAACGCGTCGATCTCCTCCAAAGCTATAAGGATTCTATTGACCCGGCAAAGAATGCTCCTGGTACCTCCACTGCTCCCAGCTCCTCTACGCCAGTTATTCCTCCTCCGTCACGGGCGATAGCTGAAGAAGATGATGAATCCTTCTTCCAGCCACTTCGAAAAATCACCCGGCGCAAGACCAAGGCCAAAGAAACCGACGAGACCAAGGAGCCAGAGGCTAACCCGGCGGCCGCCGAAGAAGAAGAAGACCCGGCAAAGACCGTCGAAGATCAACCAACCGGCCCCCTTCCCGTGACCCGGCTCCCGAAGCCAAAGCGTGAAAAACTTATGCAGATGCTGTGTCTCTGCCAGAAAACTTAATGTCATTTGGCCCTTGAGGCACATTATTGTAATAACTTAGCTATTCTGATACCATGCCTGTGATGTATGCTTTTGCACTTGTTTAAACTTTGGTGAAACTATGTGGAATCACATGACATGAAAATATCCAATTATCTTCTGTGGTTTTGATGACCCTTTTGGTTTCTTTAACTGTGAGCCGGCTTTCGCATGGATATCCTGGCGCAACTTCTCTGAGAAAAACAGGGTCAAACCAAGTCCCAATGGGCTTCATGGTTGATTGAGTTTCCAGGTGTGCAATCAGGCCATATAAGTGCGAGTCACATCAGCTACACAGCAAGATAACCAAGAATACTAGTGGCATAAAAGCCGGGTCTTGGGATTGCAGCTACAGACTTTTTGCAGTAAGAGCCCCCAAGACCTGGATCAATGTTTATAAAGTAAAGGGCTTATGCCTCAGTACCCCATTGATCCAAAATACTGGTGGGACGCACTCTCTGGGCATCCTCAAAAATAAAAAACTTAAACAACTGCAACCAAAACTGAAACCCGGGGATACTTATGAGCCGGGTCCTGGGGAAATAACTTTAGCTATCTCAATGACAAGCCCCCAGGACCAAGCTTGACCCAGAACTGCCACAATACATATAGAACAAAGAAAAATAACCGGCTTATAAAACTGAAACATAAACTGAGACAAGACAAATTTCTGTTTCAACCTTCACTTTATTGATAGAAAAGGTTAGGTCAGCAAGCCGCCTCATTAAAAACCTTCCAGTCCCCTTAGGTACCCTGGTAAGGAAAAGAGCGCGTCTGAAACCTGCTGCCTGTTACATCGTGTGTTACATCTGATACATCTTTTTCATGCTAAGTATAATATGGGCGCAGCTGCGCAATGTTCCACGGCCTCTCACGCTCTTCCATAGAAAAGGTAGAGTGTGTTGAGTCATTGACTGTCTCTGATTTCTCTCTAGCGTCCACCAAATAGTATGAACCATTGTTCAATTTCTTGCTTATGATGAAGGGCCCTTCCCAAGGAGGAGATAACTTGTGCATCCCTTCCTTGGACTGCACCCATCGCAACACTAGATCACCTTCCTGGAAGGTGCGAGTTTTAACCCGGCGGCTGTGATACCGCCTCAAATCTTGCTGATAAATTGCTGATCTTTCCAATGCTTGCTCTCTATTCTCCTCCAGCAGGTCAACAGAATCCTGCCGGGTCTTCTCATTTTCTGTCTCCACGTAAGCCGCCACGCGAGGCGAGTCATGAATAATATCACTTGGCAAAACTGCCTCTGCCCCATACACCATGAAGAAAGGGGTCATCTTTGTGGATCTGTTTGGTGTTGTATTGATTCCCCAAACAACTGATGGCAATTCCTCCACCCACGCTCCGGCGGCTCTGAGACACGGGACCCGGAGACGTGGTTTCAATCCTCTGAGTAACTCCTGGTTAGCTCGTTCAACTTGCCCATTGGCCTGAGGATGAGCCACAGAAGCAACATCCAAACGTATACCATTGTTTCCACAAAACTTTGCCATCTCTCCCAAGGACATATTAGTACCATTGTCTGTGATAATACTATGGGGATACCCAAACCTGTGTATGATCTGCTTCAGAAACTTCACTGCTGTTGCCGCCTCACAATTTGTAACAGGCATGACCTCAACCCACTTGGTAAACTTGTCAATGGCAACGAGGAGGTGGGTTTTCTTACAAGGAGACATGCTGAAAGGACCCACCATATCAAGCCCCCAAACTGCAAAGGGCCAAGTCAAAGGTATTGTTCTCAACTCCTGAGCCGGCACATGAATCTGTCTTGCATACCTTTGACATCCATCACATCTATTCACCAAGCGCTCTGCATCTGCCTGGGCTGTGAGCCAAAAGAAACCGTGCCTGAAAGCTTTTGCAACCAAGGACCTAGTTGAAGCATGATGACCACAATCTCCCTCGTGAATTTCCTTCAAATTTGCCGGCCCTCCTTTCCAGACACACATCTCTGATATACCCCTGAAACACTTCTCTTATATAACTCACCATCTATGACCACATAGGCCTTGCACCGGCGCACGATCTGCCGGGCTATGACTTCCTGCTGGGGCAACTCCCCTCTCAAAAGATATGCAAGATACGGTTCTGTCCACTCTGGAATTTCCCGGGTTACAGCCACCAGCTGCGAATCCGGGTCTACCAACTCTTCCTCATCCTGGGACTTGACTGATGGAGCCCATAGCTCGTCCAAGAAAACGTTAGGTGGAACCGGCTCTCTGCGTGAGCCGAGTCTTGACAAAGCATCTGCAGCATCGTTTTTCCTGCGGTCAATGTGATCCACCTGATAGCCTGAGAAGAACCCAGCTACTCTATCCACCTCTCGCCTGTAAGCCGCCATAGTTGCATCTTTTCTGTCCCAAGTTCCTGAAACTTGCTGCGCCACAAGATCTGAATCCCCATAGCACTTAATACGCTTGATGTTCATCTCCTTTGCCATACGCAAACCATGTAACAAGGCCTCATACTCTGCCACATTATTGGTACAATCAAAGTGAATTTGCAAAACATAACTCAACTTGTCACCTTTGGGAGAAGTTAACACCACTCCAGCTCCTGAACCTTGCTCTTGTTTAGACCCGTCAAAATGCATAACCCAAGATTTGAGACTCGGGGTGAGAGGTGGTGCATTCAACTGTGTCCAATCATTAAGAAAATCTGCCAACGCCTGAGACTTGATAGCTGTGCGAGGCACATAATCAATGTGATAATCCCCCATTTCAATTGCCCACTTGGCAATTCTTCCTGTAGCTTCGGAGTTTCTGATGATATCTGCTAAGGGAATAGAACTGACCACCGTAATTGGATGCTCCTGAAATACGGCTTCAACTTTCTACTAGCCATGAAAACACCAAACACTAGCTTCTGCCAATGTGGGTATCTCTGCTTTGCTTCTGATAGGACCTCGCTGACATAATAGACCGGCCTTTGTACCGGGTTCTCTTTTCCTTCCTCTTTTCGCTCAACCACCACCACGGCACTCACAGCTTGAGGCCCGGCTGCAACATACAAAAGCATGGGTTCCTTGGGACCCGGCGCCGCTAAAACTGGCGCTTCTGACAACTGCTTCTTCAAGGCCTCAAAGGCCTCATCTGCCTCTTGATTCCACACAAAGTTATCTGTCTTCTTCAACAGCTTATACAACGGAATAGCTTTTTCTCCAAGCCGGGAAATAAACCGGCTCAACGCAGCCACACAGCCTGTCAGCTTCTGAACATCAGCCAACTCCTCTGGCCTTTTCAAACTCTGGATTGCACGAATTTTTTCCGGGTTTGCCTCAATTCCACGCTCTGACACAATGAAACCAAGTAACTTGCCCGCTGGAACCCCAAACACACACTTCGTAGGATTAAGCTTCATCTTGTACTCTCTCAGATTCTTGAATGTCTCTGCAAGGTCATTAATAAATGACCCGGCTTTTTCTGACTTGATAACCACATCATCAACATAAGCGTGCACATTGCGCCCAATCTGATCATGAAAACAATTCTGGATACACCTCTGATAAGTTGCTCCTGCATTCTTCAACCCAAAAGTCATGGTCTTGTAACAAAAAGCACCAAAGGGGGTGATAAACGACGTCTTCTCCCAATCTTCCTTGTTAAGTTTGATCTGATGATAACCTGAATACGCATCCAGAAAACACAAGAGCTCGCTGCCTGCAACTGCATCACAATTTGATCAATGCGCGGCAGTGCGAACGGATCCTTGGGACAATGCTTGTTCAAGCTCGTGAAATCAATACACATCCTCCACTCATTATTCTTTTTCAGAACCAAAACCGGGTTAGCTAACCACTCTGGATGAAACACTTCCATGATAAAGCCGGCCTCCAAAGCCGGGCTATCTCCTCTCCAATTGCTTTTCTCCTTTCTGCATTCATTTTTCTCAAACCTTGTTTTACCGGCCTAGCCTTGGGATCAACATGTAAACGGTGCTCAGCGAGTTCAGTTGGAATGCCTGGCATGTCACTAGGTGTCCACGCAAAAACATCCCGATTCTCACGGATGAACTCGATGAGCGCGCTTTCCTATTTGTCAGTTAAGTTTGTCCCTATGGCGAACTGCTTGGAGGAATCCCCAGGCACAAAATCCACCATCTTTGTGTCCTTTGCTGCTTTAAACTTTGCCCTATCATCTTCTGTCATTGGCTTCTTGAGCGCCGTGTTATCCTGTGGGTCAACATTTGATCTGTAAGCTTTCAACTCCTCTCTTGCACACGTTTGCTCTGCCAGGGCTGCATCCCCTTCATCACACTCTGCTGCTATTTCCCTGTTACCATGAACAGTGATGATCCCATTGGGACCCGGCATTTTCAACTGGAGATACACATAACACGGCCTTGCCATGAACTTGGCATAAGCCGGCCTTCCCAACAATGCATGATATGGACTTGGAAACTTTACCACCTCAAACGTGAGCCACTCTGATCTGAAGTTATGGATAGACTCGCCAAAAGCTACCTCCAATGAAATTTTACCCTCTGGTGTGGCTGATTTTCCCGGAACTATACCGTGAAAAATTGTTGACGTTTTCTGCAACTGTGACTCCTTCAGACCCATGCGCACAAACGTGTCCCAGTACAAAATATTGATGCTACTGCCACCGTCCATCAAAACCTTTTTCAACTCGAAGCCATGAACTTGAGGAGCAACAACTAGCGCAAGCAGGCCCGGGTGCTCCACCACCTCGGATGATCTGCTCTGCTCCAAGTAATTGCATGCTCTGACCACCTCAAATACCTTGGAATTCCAGCAGCCACTGTATTAACCGCCCTTTTGACTATCTTTCTCTCTCTTTTTGTTGTGCCACTGGTATAAATGTGATACTGACCAAGTTGCCTTGGCTGCTGTGAAAATCCTCCTTGGTTACTCGTGTTCTGGTTCTGACCCTGACCCGGGTTTCCAGTGGGTACCGCATTTGCTCCTGTTAGAGGCCCCGCAGCCGGGTTACCACCCTGGCCGGGTCCTCCACTTCTGTTTGCTCCCTGCAGAGCTCTCTGCACCTCATTATTTTTCCACCTATTCAAATCCACACACTGTGCCAATGAATGATTGGATGGTCTGCCCATCTTGCTATGGCGAGGACACGGCATCCTAAAAGCTTCCTCAGTACTCATTGGGCGTGTTCCCTGGTAACTACCTCCACTATTGTGATTTCCACTGTTCCCTGATAACCCCTGTTGTCCTGGTAACCTCTATTTTCCTGATAACCTCTGTTTTCCTGGTAGTTCCCGTCCATCCTTTGCCTCTGAAACCCGGTATTGGTGTTTGCTACTAACTCTGAACTTCCATCATTATGACCTCGCTTATGCTGATTCTGATTGTTGTTATTGTTGTTTCCTGAGCCATTATTGTTCCTTCCACCATTATTTGCCGTGCTTTCCCCTTTCCTCCTCAGGCTCATCCTGAGTTTGTCAGTGGCTGCGTGCCTATTGCAAGCATCCATCAACTCTGCCATGGTGACCGGCTTAACCCGGTGCCCTTCCTTCATGCGACCCAGCTTCTGGACAAGTGGTGCATACTTACAAGTTTTCTCCATTGATGAAATTGCATCCTTGGGCTCAATACCAGATGAAGAGTGCAGGATCTCCGTGACCCGGCCCATCCAATGACGTGCTGACTCGCCTTTTTTCTGTATACAACGATCAAGATCCTCAATGGAAAACAAACGCTTGCACGTACCCTGAAAGTGCTTGGTGAAAACCGCCTTCAACTCATCCCAGAATTAATGGACTTCTCTGGTAGATTTTTAAACCACAACTTCGCTGCTCCATCGCTCATCATCAAATACATGTACTTGGCACAAACATTCTCTGTGGCATTGCGTATACACATTGCCATCTCATAACTGCTCAACCAGCTGGCCGGGTCCATGCTGGGCTCATAATTGGATATCTTGCTTGGCTCCTTGAACTTCTCAGGGAAAGGCTCTGCTCTAATGGAATCTGAAAGACATTTTGGCCCGGCTAAACTAGAAGAACTTGCCGAAATATTGATATTACCGGGTGAGCTTGCAGACGCGGCTGGTGCAGGACCCGGTCCTCCTTGTGGTACTCCTGCTGCAGGTACTACCGGGTTTGCATTGCCCGCACTTCTCCCCGCGCGTGATCTATTGACTATCTGCTGAGCTATGGAAATTGCTGGGGCGGGTTGATGCTGCTGATTGTTTTGATTTTGATTTTGCTGGGGCGGGTTTTGCTGCTGTGCCGCTACAGGCCCGGCCAATGGCGGGTTACCTCCATTGCGACTCTTGCTACGATACGTTGTGGAATGCAATGCACTTTTCTCCCTTGAATACTGAGTTTGCTGGACAACTGCAGTGCGTAACATGTCAATGGCACGCCGGGCTTCAATCTCCGCTGGCGTGTCTCCCAATGGAATACGATCAAGCGCCAAAGTTGCTGCATACACGTTATCCGCCGGATTTGAATAGTGACCCGCCGGCGTGTGAAACCTTGGTGTCCTGGGCGGCAGACCCGGATTTCCCCTGGCTACCCCAGCGAGAAGACCCGGCGCCGTTGCCACTGCAACCCCAGCTGCTCCTGTTCCTCTATCTGGTTCTACATCTGCCCTTACAACTGGAGCCACCTGGGTGACACCAACTGGTTGATCTTCTGGGGTCCTAAACAGTACTGCTGGGTTTATAGCGTTTTCTCCAGGGGCCAGCCGGCTCTGGTGCCTCCTCCGGTGCGCCCTGGTCATCTCATTGAGACGATTTTCCTCATCCTCTATTTGCCTCTTTCTTGCTTCTATTTCTTGCCTCTCTGCCTCGGCGTCCCTGCGCATCTGCTCCAACGCTCGGCGTGCTGTATCCAATTCCATTGCTCTAACTGCTGCGTTTTCTGGAGTAACCAACCTTGTAAGTGCTGATGGATCTAAGACCAGGCCATTGTTAAACAAGGCCGGGGCAGCTGCTGTGTTACTTCTTTCCTCTCCTTGGGCCCGGTTATGCAGGAACCCAAAACTGTTTCTGTATCTTGCCGTACCCTCGCTTTCCTCTGAGACCGAAGCCGGCTCTCCATCAACTCTCTGTTCTGCCAACTCCAGAATTGGGGGCAGCTGCTGTTGACCCGGGGTAAAGGCCGGTGGAACAACAGCTGATGGTGATGGTTGCATGCTGGACGAAGGCGCGGTGTACACCGCTACCCTACGAACCGGGCTTGGACTTGACTCTTGTTCCTCATCATCTTCTTCTTCTGCATCATACCCAAACCGGCCTTCAAACAGGGGCAAGATTGATTCCGACCCGGCTTGTTCCACCGCGTCACCCGGGATTTCTGCCGGGTCATCCAGCCGTTCCTCCAGCGTGTTCAGGACCTTCTCAACTTCAGCTGTGCCAACTGATTCCTCTCCATCAGATTGAACAATTGTGGCGGCTCCTGACACAGATTCATAATCTCCATCACTAGCAGATCTAGTTGTAATCATGCCCACAAAAACATTAAATTTGCCAATTGGAATAACATCACCTGATTCAAGCAGATCAGATTCCGGCCCCCAGCCAAAATCATCGACGATGGATTCTCCTTGCTCATTGACTGTGATCTGGCCAAAAACAAAGTTTTCGGCCCCTCTCCTTGCTTCTCCCATGATGGTGACACCTTTGGCCGCGATTCCCACAGACGGCGCCAACTGTCGTGGGGTAGATAACACGGCAGATGCTACTTTGGGGTAGCTTGAGTTTTTGGGCAAGGCGACACTGGCGTCTGGGAGATTGTTTAGCATTGCAGGGGACACAGGTTTACCCAGGTTCGGCCTCTCCATTGGAGATAAAGACCTACTTCCTGCTATCTTATTATTAATCTTGGTCTCGATCTCGATAACCCGGCTACGACAACAGAGCCGGATCTCGATCTAGGTTACAAAGCTTGTGTATCTCTCTCGATGGTTCTCTCGCCTAAAGCTTGGGGTTATGAAAGACTTGCTAGCTATGGCTCAGGGGCCGGTTTATATAGATACCGGGCCCTCTGACCGCGTACACAATAGAGCCGGGTTCTACCCGAACTCCAAGTCCTATCTAGCTCCTTTGCTCTTCGTGTATTCCAAGTCTTGAACCGCCTCTCGAACCGCCTCTTGTACCTTCTAGAATATCACCTTCCTTAGCCGGGTCACCGCCAAGATGCCGGCCCAGAAACATAACCCGGCCCGTGCTGAGGGCTAACTGGCCTGACCGGGCCTCCTTCCTGGCGGGTCACGTTTCCCTCTTCATGGGCCTACCGGGTTATTATCCCTCCATCAGTCGACGTGCTTTGACCAGTGAGGGAGAGGGGGAGTGATCACCCACTGACCATGGAGAGAAAAGAGAGAAGAAGAGTGGTGGATAGGGAGATGGGCGGGGGTGACATGTGGGTCCTAGCTGACTAGGACACTCACCCTGGCCAGAGAGGTGAGAGGGGGGGTCGATGGTGAGAGAGGGGAGGGCTGGTTTAGGTTAGGTTTAGAGTTTTTGGGTCAACACTAACTTGTTGTACTAACTTTACTAACAAGGCTAACAATGAACAACACAAGTGCTGATCAAAAACATGAGAGTGGTGACCTAAATGAGAGGATGCAAAAGTTTTTAAGTCCAAAGGAATGAAGAGAGAATTTTGAAAACTAAGCAAATCGAGAAAAATGACCAAATGGTCATTGTTTTGAGTAGGTCCAGAAACCTAGATGGTTTTGTGCTAAGCCAAGTTTTTAAACAGTGAAACCAAGCAAAAACTAAAAATAGAAAGTTCAAGGAACAAGATGGTCAAGGTGCATTTCAAAAATAACACAAGAGCTGCTTAATCTAGGGCTCTAGATTAGCTATGTTTTAACAAACATGAAGATCAAAGCCACTAAATTTTAAACTAGAAGAATTTTGCAAAAGTGATCCAAAAAGGTCTCAAACATGGCTAGTGGGCTACAGAGACCAAATATAACAATCAAACAAAATAATAACACAACCAATATCAAACACTCAAAGAGTTGGTGAGGTGGTGATCAAGCACAAACAAGTATCAATCACCAAATTGCCTAAACCTTAATTAAAAAGATTAGGTGATATTGTGATCACACACTATCATGACAAGATGTTGTTCAAAAGTATCTCAACTCATAACTTTATAGTTTCAAAAGGTTAGATAAAAAGAAATATAGGAGTAATATATCTCCCACTTGTATCATTTTTAAAAGGTCTTGAAAATAGGAGTTTTGAAAAAGGATCTTGATACTTGCAAAATATCTGAGTTGGAAATTGGTAGGAGATATTATATAGACCCCCATAGTTTGTAAACATGTAGTTTTGGAAATACTTTACTTTCTTAAATAATAGGTCCATGGGTTGGTGCTAAAATCAAAACATCTTTGAAAAAGAGTTTGGCCAAAATAAGATTGGGGAAGATATATGGATCATTCTTCTTGTCATGACAGGATCACCAAAATTAAATGATATGCTATACTAGTTGAGTTCAAAGTTTGGTGTCTTCGGTGGTTGTTAACTCAAACAACAAAGCAGACAAGGTCAACCAGAACAATCAGGAGTGAAACACCAGCATTAGTGAAGCATTTCAAAAAGTTTTTGTTGACCCTGATTTTTGGCTCTCTAAAAACTGGGTTTTTCTGACTTCCCAAAATTGGGGCGTTACACAAGCATTGCGGGCTCTCAATACATCCATAAGGTAAATTATCATACCAAATCTTAGCATCGTCTGTTAATGAGAAAGGAAATAACATAACCACATAATAGCCTCTTATCAAATTTTTATCAGAAAACAGAGCACCAATCTCAAATAGTTTAGTCAAGTGAGCAATAGCATCATCATTTTCTTTACCACAAAAAGGTTCAGCTTCAACCATAGTATTAAGTGAGAGATCTGTTGGGGTAATAGTAACTCGGTAGGCCCATTAGGAGGAAAGCATGACCCGCCAGGCAGGAGGCCGGGCGAGGCCAGCAAGCCATCATCATGAGCCGGGTAACACTGATGGGCCGGAGTGCTCGTCGGTAACCCGGCCGTAGAAGGAAGGATCTAGAAGACCCGGAGGCAGTACGCGTCACGGACTCTCAAGACTTGGAGGCCACGAAGGACCTAGACTAGGACTCTGAGTCCGGGGGTAACCCGCCCTTACCTTGTAAGCGACCAGGAGACCCGGTGCCCTTTATAAGCCGGCTCCTAGGTCATAGGGAGACAGATTCAAGAAGATAGAGGAAATAGAGCGAGAGATAGCTATTACGCCCGGGTCATCCAAACCCGGCGACAATCGCCATTGGCGCACCATGTAACATATTGTCATATTAGTGATTTATAGCAGGACGTAGGGATCCTCCATCGAGGGGACCTGAACCTGGGTAAACGATCTTCTCCCTCGCAGCGCTGGACATACTCCTGGACATCAGAGCCGCCTTGCCCCCAATCTCAAGTTACCTTCTGGTAACATCTGCCGTGAATCAATACCACGACAATTGGCGCCCACCGTGGGGCAAGCGTCCAAGGGTGTCCTCATCAAGGGAGAAGCGCGGCAAGGGATGGAAAAAATCGTCAGCGACAAAGTTTTCAGCAACCAACTAGATTCAATCGAGAAGCCGGATTTGGAAAGTCAGAGAGAAATCGAGACATCCTTGTAAACCCTGACTTGTAACTCGGCGAGTTGTGCTCTCCGGGTTACAAGATCGACATCGGCGAGATCACCATCAACTCAGAAGGAGAACACGTTGTTAACGATTTTGGGTGGAGCCCGGAATTGGAACAGATCAAGGCCGGCAACGTCATCCCCATAGGCCGGATCAACGTCTTCTTAGGCATGGTGCACGCCTCGAGACCCGGCATGGAGGAAAGCGCGTGTGAGTCTGTATCAGGAGCTGCTACCATGGTCCAATCAGATGGAGAAGAATCAGTGGGCACTGCAGAGCTCGATCTTCTGGACACCGCGCAGGACACCCGGCCGGAGGAGCTGGCACGGGTGCCGCGTAAGGTTATCGATGAGGACGAGGAATCAATCTTGGAACTGTTTGAGGATCGCTTTGAATATGGAATAGAGGAAGAGGAGTACGAATCATCCCCGGGTCCGATTCGCCGGGTTGGAGTTTACACAGCGCCCGCGACAAACTTCGGCCCGGCAGAAATTTTAGCGGCTGCGGCGGCAACGGGAGACAAAGAAGCCGGCAATTGTTTTGCATCTATGCAGTACACTAGCCGGACCAAGCACCCGAGGAAAAATAAAGAGGAGAGATTGTTCTTGCAATAGCCTGAGGGTTATTCACAAGTATTTGAGGGAAGGAAAGAGCATACATCAGCCGGCAAACAATTGCGTCAAGCAAAGCCGGCATGAGAAAAAAGAGAGAGGAAAGTAATAATGTATCTGCTTAGCTTGACCCGTCGCTTACATCGTGGCCGGCTTTGCTAAGTATTGCGATCACTGATCATCAAAGAGACCCGGCCGCGCGCCGGCTTCTGCTACATCAACGTCATCGACGTAGGAAATCAAAATTAGCTAAGTTGCAGTTATATTTAAAATTTCATATCATATTTATTCAGTTAATTATATCTGGCTCCTTTGAGTCAAACCTGGCAGTTAAAATATCTTGTTTAGGAGGAGATTACAAAGATCATCCAAAAGATTGCAGGAAACTTTTCAAAGTCGAGTTATTTATCGCTCGCAATGGGTTTATAAAAGTCGAGCTATCTGTTGCTTGCAATGGATTTCTTAATAACAAGATTGCTATTAAAAGTGCCATCGATGTGCTCCGGCTCAAATCGCCGGCTCATGCCTTATTCATTATTATCATCCCGGCTCAATTGCCGGTCTATACATTATTCACTGTTATCAATCTAGCTCAATCGCCGGCTCATGTCTTATTCATTATCCTCATCCGGCTCAATCGCCGGCCTATACATTATTCATTATCATCTTTCCAGATCTATCGCCGTATTCCGACCTATTCATTATCATTATTCTGGCTCAATCGCCATACTCTGGCTTCTATATCATCAACGCCAAGAGCATGCCAAATATTTATCATTCAGAAGGGCGAATCCTAAAATCCGGGTCTCCCTATTATTCAGTCATCAATGGTTGGGTTGAAGACATGGATCTTACCATGAAACATCTCCCGGCTTCAGTTATTATTCAGTTATCATTTGTTGGGTTGAAGACATGGATCTTACCATGAAACATCTCCCGGCTTCAGTTATTTTTCTGTTATTAATTGTTGGGTTGAAGACATGGATCTTACCATGAAACATCTCCCGGCTTCAGTTATCAATTTGTTGGGTTGAAGACATGGATCTTACCATGAAACATCTCCCGGCTTCAGTTATCAATTGTCGGGGTGAAGACATGGGTCCTGCCGGAGGAAAATCCATGAAACATCCCCCGGCTTCAATTATTTGCAAATTGTTAGCGTGCCCAGGAGTGTTTCGCAACTTCGGTTAGCGTGCCCAGGAGTGCTTCGCAACATTGTGCATATTGGGTCTTGGGGGCTGATCGCTCGAATAGCGCAGTTACAAACTCAAGACCTGGCATATAAGCCACTTTGGTCATGGGGGCTGATTATCAGTTATTGGTACAGCTGCAATCCCGTGACCCGGCCAAATTTAGAGCCACCAAATATTCTTGGTTATCTTACTATTGAGCTTGATGTGAAACACAATATATGGCCTGATCGTATGCCTATGAATTCAATCAGTCATGATGCCCATTGGGACTTGCCTGACCCTGTTTTTATCAGAGAGGTTGCGACAGTGGAGATCCATGTGAAAGCCGGCTCATAGTTAAAGAAATCAAAAGGGTCATCTAAACCAAAAGGATATGCAAGAAAAAAGCAAAATCCTCAGGGTGCACGTACACCATCACCATAAATATTCATAAGTTACTAATTTATCACAAGCCCATCAGGTTAAGTGATATTGCTTCATGTGCAGGAAAGTATATGCAGGATAAATATATGACCCGACAGAGAAAGCCGGCTCATCAAGTTTGATATCTGGGAAATCAAAAAAGTTTCAAGTTAAAAGCGTGTTGTAAAAGCAGTTTATGCAAGAAAAAGGAAAGATGTGTGGTCTGTTCAGCAATTCCAGGTGTTGATAACCCGGTTGCAGGCCGGCTTAAATTTTTCCAAGAATATTGAGGACCCGGTCGTAGCCGGTTCGGCTTTGACCGGATATTACAATTGTCCCAGCAGAGTTATTTGAGTTGAAAGTCCCAAGATGTTGCAAGCGAACGAACTGGCGCTTGGAGGCTACAAGAGTTGAAATTTTTCTAAGTGATACAAATATTGATGAAGAAGCACCGAGCTGCTGTAGGAACAACAACCCGGCGATTGGGGATGCAATATGTCAAAATTTAAGAGGTTATGAAAGCAATTGTGTGAGTCCCAGGTGGCTGTGGATAGCTAACCCGGCACTTGGGGGCTACTCAGTTTGAAGTTAAAAATTTCAATATAATGGAGAAGTCACAGGTGGCTGTGGACAGCTAACCCGGCACTTGGGGGCTACTCAGTTTGAAGCTAAAATTTTCAATATAATGGAGAAGTCCCAGGTTGCTGCAGGCATACAACCCGGCACTTGGGGGCTACAGTATTTGAAGTTCAAACATTTCTATCAGAATTACAAGATGCAAAAGTCCCAGGTCGCTGCAGGCACGCAACCCGGCACTTGGGGGCTACAGTATTTGAAGTTCAAATATTTTTTCCAGAGGTATAAGATGCAAAAGTCCCAGGTCGCTGCAGGCATGCAACCCGGCACTTGGGGGCTACTGGGTATATATATACGAGAAAAATCGATTCTTGAGAACCGGTAAAGCCGGAGGTATTCGCGCCGGGTCATCGAAACCGGGTCTTGAAAGATAGCCGCCATGAGAGTAGGCTCCATCAAGTCTGGTTCGTAGGAACCTGGAGCATCCTTCAGCACAACCTCCGTATGAGTAGGCTCTGTCAAAATCCGGGTCAGAGGAATCTGAAACATGGAAAAATGAGGTCAACATCGAAGAAAAAGTGAGGTCAACAGTGGCCGGGTTACAAAATGAGCCGCCAAGAAGAGCCGGCCCTGCAAAAAGTAAAAAGCAGTCTAACCCAATCTTTATATTTTTTATGAGTATTTCTTATTTTCAGAAAGTTAACCCGGACAACCAGGATCGCGGCTCTCTCCAAGAAGCAATGAGTCAAGATAAAGATCAAGCTGAAGATTGATGAGGGGAGCACGCAAACCCGGCGTCCAAGTTAACCTGGGGGCTACTGTTGGGGGAATAGTAACCCGGTAGGCCCATGAGGAGGAAAGCATGACCCGCCAGGCAGGAGGCCGGGCGAGGCCAGCAAGCCATCATCATGAGCCGGGTAACACTGATGGGCCGGAGTGCTCGTTGGTAACCCGGCCGTAGAAGGAAGGATCCAGAAGACCCGGAGGCAGTACGCGTCATGGACTCTCAAGACTTGGAGGCCACGAAGGACCTAGACTAGGACTACGAGTCCGGGGGTAACCCGCCCTTACCTTGTAAGCGACCAGGAGACCCGGTGCCCTTTATAAGCCGGCTCCTAGATCATAGAGAGACAGATTCAAGAAGATAGAGGAAATAGAGAGAGAGATAGCTATTACGCCCGTGTCATCCAAACCCGGCGACAATCGCCATTGGCGCACCATGTAACATATTGTCATATTAGTGATTTATAGCAGGACGTAGGGATCCTCCATCGAGGGGACATGAACCTGGGTAAACGATCTTCTCCCTCGCAGCGCTGGACATACTCCTGGACATCAGAGCCGCCTTGCCCCCAATCTCCAGTTACCTTCTGGTAACATCTGCCGTGAATCAATACCACGACAAGATCAATAGAGAAATTAAACTCATCATCTTTAATGCTTACGTGAAATTTGGCAAATTCGGGATCTGGAACAAACTTGTTTTTCATAGAAAGTTTCTCAAGCAACTTCTTAAAAGTCTCAGGATGAGGAGCAATTTCATAACTCATATATTCTTTAAAGAATTCATCATCATGTGAAATATATGTATCATCAAGATAGTTAGTCTTACAGTTCTTAGGATCAGGATACTCAGGTAATTGTTCAGGTGAAGACAACATTTTATCAAAAATTTAAGCTCGTTCAATTCTTTAGCTTTAGCAATTTGTGTTTCTAGAAAGGAACCTAGTGAACCAGAAGTATCAAGCACAATAGAAGTATCATCAAATTCATCAGACACAGTATAGCACGCGAAGCATGTGATGGTGTAACAAGCTTATTTAAAATAGAAGGTGAATCAAGTGTAACAACGGTGTTCAGGGTTGTACCTTGCCTTGTCTTGGAAGGTAATATAGGAAACTTTGGATCAATGGTCTTTCTCATGATGGATAATAACTTGTAGCAAACAATATAATTCCCAAGTGAACTTATAAATAAAGCTATGCTCCCCAGCAACGGCGCCAGGAAATAGTCTTGATGACCCACAAGTGTAGAGGATCGCAACAGTCTTCGAGGGTAAATATGGCCCAATTTATTGATTCGACACAACGAGAGCCAAATAATATTTATAAGCCTTAACAACAGAGTTGTCAATTCAGCTGTACCTCAAAAGTATCTTGCTTGGCACAATTTATTAGTAGTAACAGTGATACGATGGCAGTAGTAGTGTGATAGTAACGGGTAGAAGTAAAATAATAGTAGCAATAGTAACAACGAATGTAAACGAAGTAGACAACAGTGCTAAAAACACCGTAGGCATAGGGATGGATGTACGGGCGTTGCACGAATGAGATTAACCATGTAATAGATTAAAGGGATATTTAATTTGGTGCCCCACTTGGCCATGTTTTCCTCATTGGTGCCCCAAGGCCTATGTTTTCCTCACTTTTACCCCACTTCGCTCCCCAAGCAGCGCAAGGGCACCGAACGGCTCTTCCCGTCGGGTCAAGGTGGGTCGTTGACCGAATCATTGCTGCATTCTGACGGGTGGGACCTGACGGTGCTGAGTCACACGGGTGGGACCTAACGGTGCTGAGTTACACCTCACTTGTTGACATCGTGTTTAAGCAGCGTATAAACCCGATTGTTAATTAGATAATTAGATTTGGAAATAAATTCGGCGATTTAAATATTTTATATATTTGGAAACAAATTCGACGATTAATCAGATTAAATTTAAATAGCTTGGTTCCGTCGTACGAATTCCTAATTAGAGACAAATAATAATGAAATGAAAGTACTTAATTATGTTATATTAGTACTTCTTCTTCATACAAAAGCCTAATTACATACAAAATCTTATAATACTAATAATACTTAATTTAGTACTAATACTGAAAATTAAACAGTAGGGGCCTTCCCTACTGTTTTCCGCCTCAAAAATACTTAATTTAGTACTAATACTACTACTTCTAATACTATTGTTAATAGCCTAGTACTAGTTCTTCTTCTACCTTTTCGCCGGCGGTTCTGCGTCGCCGTCGTCGTCCCCCGCACCGGCACCGACACCGTCCCCGGGGACGTCCCCGTCACCGCCACTGTCTTCGTCTTCGTCCTCGTCCCCGGCACCGGCATCGTCCTCCTCCTACTCGTCGTCCGCGTCCTCGCCGTCGCCGAACATCTCGTCCAGGCCGTGGCCGTGGCCGTGGCCGTGGGGCAGCAGCTCCTCCTCCTCCTCCTCCGACCACCCGTCATCCAAGTCGCCGGAGGGCTCACTCGGCCCCTGGTCCGAGTCATGACCCCCCTGGTACCAGGGGTTGAAGTTCTCATTGTCTTCTCCGCTAGCATCGTCGCTAGGGACTTCTTCGTTCTTGTACCACGGTTCCTCCATTGTTGGGATTTTTTGGGTGGGGGAGAATTGGGGATGAGATTGTGCGTACAGTGAAACGGGTTATTCTAGTTCTTATAGAGTTACTAGGGAAATTAGCGCGGCAATGCCACGCTTGTCTGGTGAATTTCAAATATGTTTGTAAAAAAATTGGTGGAGTATGAATATTATTTGAATTTTGAAAAGTTTGTGCCTAGAGGAATGTTGAGATTTCGAAAATGGTCCGTATTGGAATGTATTTATATTTGTATTTTTTGTAATGGGTACAAAGTGATCAGATTTGGAAGGTACTTGAAATTTTGAAATATGTAAATGCGAATTTTCAGTTGAAATGTTCAAGTAGATTTTAGAAACTGAGCGCTTTGGAATTTATTCAAATTTATATGGGATTTGATCGTGTAAGATAAGTAGTGAACGTTTTTCTTGTGGTCATGTTGATATGGTTGTCATATTTGATTTTTTTTTGGTGTCCATTAAATGTTTAGATTTGAAATGCATTTGAAATTTTGAAATATTGGAATTTGGAAGTTGATTACATGCTATAAATAGTCCATGTTTATTTTTGTGTTCATGTTGATATGTTTGCTACATTTTTTCCAATGGATAGACTTGAAGTTATTGTTATAGGTCCCATTTTACATTTCTTTTATCTTTTTCTTTTGCTTAAATAGTACTCTTCATATTTGTTTTTTTTCAGGCAGATGAGTTCATTGTTACAAATTACTTTCGTTTCATTGTGAGAAATAGTTGTTTTCACTAAGTTGTAAATCGAAATTTTATTTTACAGGTTCAATGTAAAATATATTTGGGAACGACTCGAATAATATATTCAGGAAAAGCTGATAGAATATATCTGTAGTGAATTAGAATTTGTTGTTTTGAGTATGCACGAATATTCAGCAGTTTGAAATGTTTCTCCGTAAGTTACATAATTTGTATTAAAAATTCATAAGTTCCATAATTCATATAGGAAGTTCTATTTTTTTTTTTTTTTTGGGAAAAAAATTGCAACAATATTTTATGGAGGGGGAGGGGGGTATCTGTTGTTAGAAAATACTAAAAAACTTGTTTGGAATTTATTTTGAAAGTAATTGAAATTTGTGATTTTTTCTTTTGGGAAGAAGAATTATTTGGGGATTTTTTTTTTTGCATCTTGTATGTATGATTTGTAATATTTTAATTAGTAAATTAAAAGGTCTTAGTTGTTGTGGAATTTTGAAGTCTATGTTAGAACTTAGAAAGAAATTTAATATATTAGAATTTTTTTTATTGTGAATTGTTGAATTATGTTTGCAAACTTAGAAAGAAAGTATTTTTTTGTGCCCATTTTATCTTTATGTCTCTGCATTTTTGTAATTAATAGTTTGAAAGTTTTTAATTATGGTGATTTTTTTTAATCTATTAATGAGGCCTTATGTAATATTTGAGATTTTCATGATTCGAATTTTTCTTTTCTGAAGGGTCCCAAAGTTCTTGAAATGTTTTTTTTGATTTATTAGAAATTTGTAGAAATTATTTTGAACTGATTTGAGTTTGTGTTTTTAAATTGCAAAAGGTTTTGAAAATAGAAAAAAGAAAACAGTGGGAAAAAAGGCCCAGCCTGCCGCGGAACAGGCGGCCCAGCCCAGCAGGCAGCCCGCCAGCCCAGCCCAGGCCCGCCGCGACGTCGCGCTGACGTCACCAGCGGGCGGAGCCGATGCGGCGGCGGCGTGGAGCTCGCCGGCGGCGAACCCGCCCGTTCTGGGACGCGCGGCTGGACGCGGCAGACGCGCCTCGACGCGAGCAACCTGTACGTGGCGGCGCCGCCTCGCCTAGGTCACCGGAGCGTGGCCGGCGGCGGCCGGACGCGGCGGAAGTCCGCGGGTGCGGCGGCGGCGATTCCGGCGAGCTTGCGGCCTCCCGGCAGGTGAGAGTGGGCGAGGAGGTGGAGGGCGGCGCGGCGGAGGCCTCCGTGTCAGCGGATTTGGCCGGGGAGGCGCGAGGCGGCGGCGATGCGCGCCGGCGCCGACGGCGACCCGCGGCGTCGCGGGAGAGAGAGAGGAAGAGGAGGGAGACCGTGTTCTGCGGTAACTTTTGCAAAAAAGTCCCTGGCCTTTCCGCAAATTGCTATCAAGTCCTTTGCAGGCGGTTTTTTGCAAAATCGCTGCGCCAAATATCGTGCGGGGCGACGTGGCTAGACGCGATTGGAAGAAACTCCGCTCCTACAGTAATACTGTAGCAGCTACAGTGGTTTGCGGGGTTTGGAGCGATCTGGGCCGTCCGTGGTCTCGATCGGACGGCTCTGGTTGAGGGGGCGACGTGGACAGCCTAAACGGGAGTGAATCCGTCGAACTTTTTTATATACTAGAAGGGAGAGGCGCGCTTTGCTGCGCCCCGTTTATTTCTTTCTCATTATAAATGCCTTTTTTCATTTCGAGTGCGCTTCATGTTTTGTTGCAAAAATACATTTTCCCATCAGGGCGAATGGAAACATGGATCTCATTGTAAATGCGTTTTTTATTTCTACTGCCCTTCATGTTTCTTTCGAAAAACTGCATTTTCCCTTCAGGTCTCATGGAAACATGGAGTAAGGTGGCTCCTGCGGTCCTGCCACTTTTATGTGCAACAGAGGAATGAAATTAATCAAAATCTAATTTAATAAATAGTTCCTACTATCTTAGGCCTGTAATTTCTTTTAACGGGTAGAAAATGTGACAATAGGACAAGATGTCGTTGTAGTACAACAGTATGCCACTTTATATATATGAGTTTTATTATGGATCATACAGAGAGAAGTTGTAAGAAGTGTAATAACAAGTGCACTTCTCTCTGAATAAGTCATATTCAGATGGTGCATATTTAAAAGGCTTCTCCAGCGGGGTGATTACCCTTCCCTGTAATATTGTATCGAAGCAAAGCCAAAATATCAAAGCCAAAATACCAATACTTATTAATGGCTCCAGTCCAGGTCGGCTTCAGCAGCATTACCATGGTTCAATATTCGTCTAGAAAGGCAAACTGCATACGTCTAGAAAGCACCATCATCTGGAAAAAAAATATCTATAACACCAGCTTAGGACATGACACATTTGAATGATTAATGTGTTATTACTTATGAAGACTTCAAATGTAATCATATACTGGAACTCTAGTATTTATAAGCTCTGAACATGATAACAATAATGAAAGGAGAACCAGACAATGTCGAAGCTTAAACAAGTATACGAAGCTGCTATTAATAATAAAATCATATCTACTCAAACAAAGCAAGCAAGAATATTGATGGAATCATGAAAGCACTGTTGCTTTAGAATATTGATGGAATCCTATCTACCCTCATCTGATTTGGATTTCTTACATGTAATGCATTATATTACTGAAGATTTTGATGAATCGGCACAAAGATGGATAAATATGAACAAAGCAGTATTTAGAGTTTTGGAAAAGTTTATATGCGATGAAATAAGTATAATTGCCTCATCGTCCTACAAAGTCGATAGTATCAAACAAACAAAAACTAATTAAACAGGGCTAGCAAAACTTGGCAAGGTAACACCATGGATTGGTGGAATATTGACTATATTGAAATGATAATGAAAGCATTTTCTTCTTTCATGTAAATCAAAACAAGATAAGTAACATTAAATTCCCTCTAAAGCATAGTAGTGACTAATATTACAGTGTAGGTCCAATACTACCAACAGCATTCCAACCACCGCCGACAAAATATAAGCCGTATACCTCGAGTTGATTGTTGTCCTAGTTTAGTTGTTACCGTTAGACACCCTCAGTATTATAAAAATTGTTGGGAGAGTATAATATTTGTTTACAATTGATTAGGTCTTGGTTTGTTATGTCTCTCAACTGAAGGAGACTTGGGTAAGAAATGGAACAAGGAAATGACACAAAAGCTCTACGAACCTTGTGTTTCTCTTTCAAATTAGCCACAACAGTTCCAGCGTGCCAATACATAATAGCTCTAATATCATAATCTAGCAGAAAGAGAACAAGCGAGAAAGATAACACATGCTACCAAGTAACCAAACATATTTTTTTCTTGATTCTTAAATAGAGTGTCCTTGTTCTCAGGGTTGTCAGCCATCTCAAATGACAAAATAATATCAGTGTATGTTGTAATCATCAGTGCATATCACTGAACTATCTCAAAGCATGTACCCATCAGTGCTAGTCTAATGGTTTATTGAACACAATCATGTTGCCAAAATCTGAGTACATGCTACAATAATGGTGTTACCCGTCTGAAAATGAACGACCAAGTATATGTGCATGATTAAGCTTCGATAGGTAGCACCTTCAGTTTTACCTCCTAGGCGCGGGCACACTTATAGTCAGATGTTTTACCAATTTAAAGGACCAACTGGCTAGAATATACTTATAACAGAGCAAATATTTTTAGTTTCAGAACAGTGCACAATGCAGTTTGCAAACGTATATATGTGTGTTATAGTCAGTTGCAACAGAACGGCCTGGATCTGCTCCTATGGTTCAATTTAGCTCACCATACATTGCTACACCTCTAAATTAACAAGAAAGCGAGCATTGATTTACTGGACAACAACAAAGCAGTTCTGAACATCCATGAGTAAGTGTTCACTATCTCAAATTCTCGATAGATATATAGCTGAAGATTTTTCAGAGAGGAAAGAATTCAATGATAGAAGCTACCATGCTTGGGGAAATAATTCCTTACTTTGTATAAACTTGTGTACCTACATGTATCTGTGAATATATATGCACTAATATATAGCAGGTTTGCTTTTGTCCCTAGTTGTCTTGATAAAAAAAACTGAAACTAACCTACGAACATGACATAACGATACAGCCCATGTTTTCTGCACTCCAAAATCATCCTAAACCTGAGAAAATCACAAACCAAGATCGCTGAATACCAAATGAAAATATATAACTTGAATAGATAGTGACAATTCCCCAACAAATCTGAGTACCACTTACCTAGATTGCTTCAGGTGTCAAGATCTTCACATGGTGTTGGGAATGGTATGTTTCTAGGTTTGTGCTAGTATAGTTCATCTTTCAATTAAATTCCCGGGACAGATGGATGAGAGATCAACAACATTGCTGGAAGAAATGAATGATACATCATAAGTCAGGGCAGATAACATGGGCAATAGGTTGACTGTATATGTGCAGTAAGAAAACCATCAACATGGCCTTTTAATGTCTAGATAAAAGTTAAAAACATGCTTGTAATATTTTAAAGGATCTCAGGAACAACCAGTTCCGTCAAGAATCCATCCTCATCTGAGAAAATAGTCAGAAAGTTTAGGATCATGTACTTCTACAAGAAATATTGTTTGTGAACTAAGGGGAGCAACATACAAACTCCATTTTCTGAATTTGGCCTTCACCGCAGTCAGCGCCTCCCCATACCCTCCACCACCATCTCCCCTCAGCCGACGCCCGAAGAACCACCAAGATGGCGCGCAACCTCCGCCACTCCCAGAAGCAGAAACATACCGCCTTCCCACTCATTTTCCCACCACCTCCGCGGTGGGCAAATCAAGAACTACCAGTCTGGATCGATCTACCACATGCCTCCCATCTATTAAGGACATGTAGTAGTAAATGGGGACGCCGACGAAAGCAAATTGCATTAAGTTATTATGCAAATGCGAATGAAGGTTTATGAAGATCAAGTATACATGAGGACCTGAATGGGCAGGTAATTGTTAGAACGGGCTTTCAGGATAAGTAGAAAAGGGACACGAATGTAAACTCGTGGGATATGAAATTTTTACTTTCTATATTTATTAGACGACAACCACCTGAATTCCTTAGATCACTCGACATAATTCATGATATAGTTGCTTTGACACCCAAACAAATTCCATGGATCACTCGACATAATTCGTAGTATAGTTGCTTTGATTTTCTGAAATATACAATAGGCTTAAATTCATTCTCAAGTCATTCACGGTCACTAAAAGGTGTCAAAATTGAAACTTCATTGAAATGATAGCCCCATGGGTAGTTTAAAACAGATTGGAAGCTTAATGATATCCATGATTTGTACGATTATATGAACTATTGTAACATACTTTCTTCATGAGAAGGTGATAACAGTAAAAGAATTATTCTCAGCAGCCAGGACGCATTACATCTAATTTACTTGGAGTCTTGATGATATCAAACGAGCTTTCGAGCTACAACTAATTAACCTGAGGTCGACATGGCTCAGCTATGCAACAATAGCCTAAGCTCACAAGTACAATGACAGCCTCACTGATAACAGTGCACAGTTTACTGAAATTTGTTGAAATCATATGACGTATGAAAATGAAACTATAAGTTCGCAAATTCGAATTTAATGTTCCCGTATAATGAGGAAGTGAAAGGGTAACTTGCATCAATTCACCCTTTCTTAACCACGAGCCATTTCACATCCATCCTAGCATGTACAATTATCAGAAGTCTACCCAGATTGCACAATTTTGCACGATAACGTACAAGCATTTCTCCTACAGACTCAATTTCAACTGCCAAACCACTGCAATCTGAGCATCACATCAACCAATTTGCAAAAAAACAGGATGGGATTGACCGAGGTAGGGGAGGGGAGTACCTTATGCTGCCCGTCCGTGTGGTGCACAAAGTGGGTCTCCTTCTCATCGAAGGAATTCGTGCCGCAGAGCGCGTGCAGCGCCACGTCCCTGCAGGGACCACGTAGACGACGTGAACACGAGGACCTATCCGACCCAGCAGGAAAAAATCGGAGAAAACACATAAAGATAAAACCGCAACTCTAAACTGCAAGAACGCATCTCGGGGGCCTCTTCTCTTCCAAGGAAGGGCAATGGAGAAATTTCCCATTCCCTCAGCTCACTCGGCGTGCCTCGGTCGGCCACCATCAAGAGCGCAAGGAGGAGGAGGAGGGCACCTCTCGGCTCCCGCGCCTCCCCTCGGGGCTGCTGGTCTGGGAAGAACGAGCGGTGGAGGGGGAGGAGGGGCAGCGGGGCGCTGTTGGTACGTGAGTTTCGTCGGTGAGGAGGGGCACCAGGGAGGCGTTGGGAGGTCAGAGAGGAACACCACGGAGAGGCGGCGGCGAGGAGGGGCACCAGGGAGGCGCTGGAGGCCGGAGAGGAAGAGCACGAAGTGGTGGCGACGCGACGAGGCTGGGGAGGGGCGGTGTCAGAGGTCGTGGGCGTCGGCCTTGGCGGCATCTGTGCAGGAGGATGGAGCAGCGAGGGTAAAGAGATGGGGAGAGAAAATGATAGTCGGTTCGGCTGGTCGAGTATTCGTGTCGCTCTTCTATTGGAGTACCCATCCGTGGCTGAACCGACTAAATGAGTAGCCAAGATTGATTCCATTCGTAATCCGACGACACTAAACGCGTAAAACGGTGGATGAAGGAGAGCTCACCAATCCCAGTGGGATTGTATGTTTTAGAGATAGTAGGATTCTCCTTGGAGGCGAGGGGATCGATGACACATTAACACCACGGTTCCTCCATTGTTTAATCCCCTTGGAAGAAAAAGAGACGGTTGCCGGCCAGTAAAACCTGCTATGACAAGACCCGACGCAAAACCGCTTAGCCACGATGATATCAACTGCATCTGCTAGTTCGCTTGAAGTGACGGGACGAGTTAATGTGATATTCGCTGTGTCATCATTCACACTAAAATTCGATGCGTGTTGTACCGCATAGGTGCATTCGTGTCGTCCCACGGACGTGCGTGCATTCGTCGCATGCCACGACGTACGTGCATTCGCAAACCTGGCGCGAGAATCATGCCACGCAAGGTGCATTGGTGCCATGCAACGGACGTAGTATGTGGGCTATTTGCAAAACATACTCGTGCTGCACCACGGCGCGTGATCGTTAATTGAAAACGTGTGCATTTTGTCTTTTTTTTGGCCAAACTCACTAGCCAATCAGGTCGCAGAATCAGCCTACTCGTGGATCGGCCTGAGAAGAATCGATCCACACCGTCCACACAGCGATCCAACGACAGAGAAGGGTGCAAGGTTTAGGGTCTAGAGGGTTAAGCATAACTAATTTTTTAAAAAAATTTAGAAATGAAAAAACTTCGCACATAGTCCTTTTATCTGACTAGGTTCAGTCGTCTAGCTCATTTTCACCTGAAAACTAGGGTAAACAGCCCCATTTGTAAGCAAGTTGTTTTTTCAAACTTCTCAAAATGAGGCAAAAAGAGAGCCATGGCATGTAGTGTGCAAATATGACGTGCATGACGAAAATTGGATCGTTTGAACAAACTATGTATGAATAACCCCATACCCTAGCTCATTTCCCCCCTGAAAACTAGGGTAAACAGCCCATTTGTAAGCAAGTTGTTTTATCAACCTTCTCAAAATGAGCCAAAAAGATAGCCATGGCATGTAGTGTGCATATATGACGTGCATGCCGAAAATTGGATCATTTGGCCAAAGTATGTATGAATAACCCCATACCCTAGCTCATTTTCCCCTGAAAACTAGGGTAAACAACACCATTTGTAAGCAAGTTGTTCTTTCGACATTCTCAAAATGAGCCAAAAGGATAGCCATGGCATCTAATATGCAAAGATGACGTGCATGCCGAAAATTGGATCATTTGGACAAACTATGTATGAATAACCCCATACCCTAGCTCATTTCCCCCTGAAAACTAGGGTAACCAGCCCCATTTGTAAGCAAGTTGTTCTTTCGACCTTCTCAAAATGAGCCAAAAATATAGCCATGGCATGTAGTGTGCATATATGACGGTGCATGCCGAAAATTGGATCATTTGGACAAACGATGTAAGAATAACCACATACCCCCTGAAAACTAGGGTAAACAGCCCCATTTGTAAGCAAGTTGTTCTTTTGACCTTCTCAAAATGAGCCAAAAAATTATCCATGGCATCTAATATGCAAATAGGACATGCATGCCAAAAATTGGATCATTTGGGCAAACTACATATGAATAACCCCATACCCTAGCTCAATTTCCCCTGAAAACTCACCAACATAGTTCATGATAGCTCAGTTTGTGAAGGTTTTTTCATAGAAATATCCATAGAACAAGTTTCATATATTTTTTAGCAACCAAGTAACAGAAAAGGACTATGTGTGAAAGTTTTCTATTTTTTTGATTTTTTTGAATTAGTTATGCCCGACCCTAATCGTGGAATCCCTCTCAAAACCCCGCAAAACCCAGCCCCACTTGAGAGCCGTTGATCCTCCTGCGCGGACAGTCTGGATCAGGCGCTAGGGTTTAGCCGATCCGTGAGTAGGCTGATTCTGTGCTCTGATTGGCTGGTGCCCTCGATGCAGCCACGAACGGGTACCATAGACTTTGGCCATGACTTTTGACAAACTACGATTCTGCCATGACTTTGACTCTAGCCTTGACTTTGACATTTGCCATTTTGTTTGTTTAAAATGCCATGAACGGGTATGGACGCATGTATGCACGTAAATGAATACGTTCGCGCCCAAGATGGTTCAAGTTCACTGTAGAACACGCGTGCACGTAAGAAAAAATATTTAAAAAAATTCAAAAAAACGAGGAGGTTGTTCAACTGGTCAAATCGCGCTTCAATGTTGTGGAAACACGAGGAGTCTCTTCACACTGATTTGTCTCTTGAAATCCTCGCCGTGGTTAATGTTCCGCAGATCGCCGGTATATAAGAAGTACCATCCGACATTCTTCTCTCACTCTCTCCGTAGCCCCCTTCTCTCACTCTCTCCGTAGCCAATTCTCACCACTTGCACCATGGCCGAATATCCATCAACGGACTACAGCGACGGACCGTGAGGGCTACGTCCCCTGGTGGGACCGTACGCCGACGGGCTCCTCCTCCTCCTCTGACGACGGCGATTCCTCGGATGAGACCGAGACCGAGGCGTACTCCTACGAGGAAGAGGAGTTCTACGACTACGAGTACGAGTACAAAGAAGCCAAGGAGCGCTACCTCAACGCCGGCTTCGAGATCTTCGACGACGAGTTGTACGACGAGTTCTACGCTGACGACGAGAAGGATGATGATGAAGATAAAGACGAAGACGATGATGATGACGATGACGATGACGATGACGACGCCGGCGATGATGATGATGATGGCGCTGAACCGCCATCGAAGAGGGCGAGGAGGCAGTAGATTAGTATTAGTACTAGGGTTTCCATTTTGGGGGTTGCAAATGTAAAATCATGTCAATTCATTTACATTTGCAATGAATAAAAAAAATCTTTTCGAACTCTTCAAATTTTATTTTATTTTAGTTCCAAATACTTTCTTTTGTACTATTAGGAGAATTTTCGTCAATTATGAGAAATTACGCAAATTAGGAGAAATTACGTCAAATCAAATTAAATTACGTCAAATAAGGAGGAAAAATATAATTATGAATTATTTTTTACGTGATAATTAGGGATTATTGTTGACGTGATAATTAGAATTAACACTGTCCGTCCATATAATTACGGATTATTGTTGACGTGATAATTAGAATTAACACTGACCGATGGAAATGCCCAGGGCGATAAAACAAAAATTAACTATCGGGTTTATAAAAATTAACACTGACCGACGAAAATGTCCCATTTTTTAAAATGTAATCATCGGATTTATATTCTAATTTTTTTGAACTGATCTCTGATTAACAATAGGGTTTATAAGTGCAGTAGCTGGGGTTATTCCGCCTTTTCTAAAAAAATTGGGTTTATAAGCTGCTCAAATGCGTTGTCTCTAATTTCTTTGAGCTGATCTCTAATTTCAACTAGCCAAAAAGAAATGGAATCATGGTTAATCACACTGAAATGGAAGCAAGGTTAATCACACTAAAATGGAATCATGGTTAATTGCACCGAAATGGAATCTAGATTAATGGCACAGAAATGAAATCAACATTTCGGGGCAATTAACGTGGTTCTGTTCATAAAAAAGAAAATCCGTGCAATGTTACACTAGTAGAGCCACATTTCGGGGCAATTAACCCTGGATAAAAGAAAATCAATATTGCAAGTACACATCCCGAATTAAATAACATTGTATGCAGAGGGGTCGGCCAACCCTCTACATGCAATGTTACACTAGTAGGGCCACATGTGGGTTTATAAACAGGTAGACCAATCTGTATCACACCCTGCGCGACTCAGCGTTGAAAAGTCCATGGTCGCGACCCGCCGGTCCCACCCGTCAGAATGCAGATTCGGTCAACGACCCAACGACCCACCTTGACTCGACGGGAACAGCCGTTCGGCGCCCCTGCACAGCTTCAGGAGCGAAGTGGGACAAAAGTGAGGAAAAATAAGGCCGTGGGGTACCAATGAGGAAAACATGGCATAGTGGGGCACATAAGTAAATATCCCTAGATTTAACAAAGGGCAGCACAAATATGAAAGAGAGCATCCAAGTCACTAACTGTCATAGGCATGTATCCCGAAAATAGTCATGCGTGCTTGCGATAAGAACTTGCACAACATCTTTTGACCTACCATCCCGTTGCTGCGGGCCAATATGGAACTAATGCTAATTAAGGTACTTGTTTTACAAAGTACCAGATCAAAGCATTAACAGTCAATGGATACATGTAATCCTCAAACTAAAATCCATCCCCTTTGATATCCCAAGCAGCCACCTTTGGGGTCTCGGGTTCCGGACAATAATAGGTGCATACAACTCGTACATACGATCCAAAACAACAATTATATTCATGAAAATATAACATGTTCAGATCTGAAATCATGGCACTCGGGCCCTAGTGACAAGCATTAAGCACTCCAAGTTGCAACAACGATAATTAATAACAATAGTGGATACTAGGCATCATGCCCTAACAATCTTATGAACTATTACATGATCAATCACATCCAATTCCTACCATCCCCTCTGCCTACAGTAGGGAATTACTCACACATTGAAGGGGGGATCATGGATGGTTGATGGAGAGGCGTTGGTGATGACGATGGCGACGATCTCCTCTCCAATCCCCGTCCCGGCAGGCTGCCCGAACAGGAACTTCAGAGTCCCGAACTAGGGTTTCGGGTGGCGGCGGAGCTGTGTATCGTATTTGGGAAAATCCTTCGGGGGTTCTCCGTTTCGGGGACGAAGCGACATATGTACCAAAGGGGAGCCCGAGGGTTGGCCCCAGACCACGAGATGACCTCCAGGCGTGGCCAGGGGGGCCGCGCCTGGCACCCCTCTGGTGGCCTGGTGGCCCACATCCAGGTGTCCTTCTAGCTCCGGGAGTCTTCCGGGGAAAAATAATTTTGGTGAATTCTTGGGAATTTTCTGGAAAGTTGATTTCTGCACAAAAATAGACACCAATGGTAATTCTGCTGAAAACAACGTCAGTCCGTGTTAGTTTGATCCAAATCATCCAAATTAGAGGGAAAACAACAAGACAAATGTTTGGAAAAGTAGATACGTTTGGGACGTATATATCAGGGGCATGGTATCTTGACGTGCCACCAACTTCCAATGGAGGGACGACCGTACATGGGTACTCGTCTTGAGAGACCTAATCTCAACATGTGATGATAGTCCCATGGCTTTGTAAATTTTGTTCTATTTCCCCCATTTGAGACTCAAGTTGCTGAAATTGTCACTGAAGTTTATCGGAGTGAGGTGTTGGCGCCTCATTAGGCAATACTGCTAATTTATTTTTATCTGCATTGCCATTGGTAATTATATGGCATGGTGAGACCAGTACACAAGGTTGAAAGGGCTCCTTATATCTCCAATGTATGAATGATATCCTAGAAAGTTCACCAGACGCCTTACTATGCGTGTCAAGAATTCCTTCATTATTGCTTGCCGCATAGAGTTCTTAAATTGGTCTGCCTGGGTGGGCTAAAGATTGGGGGTGGAGTGTAAGGCTAAGCCACACGATTAGAATATTTTGTTCCTTCCTCCTGTAGCGGGATGTCAAGTAACATTGTTGCACTGAGTTCTCATTTCTTAATTTTACCGTGATTTCTCTTATCGTTGCGCAGGGCATTAGCATTTTTTAATATCAGGAATTACTCATTGACCGAGACAGAACATAAGAGGCTTTAACATGTCCTGCCATGAGTTCAGCTTTCTGATGTTCAAGACCTTGAAAGACCAGACTAACTTCTGATGTGGCAACGGTAACCTGGAGTTTCTCCAAGATACCTTATACTCCCTCCGTCCAATAATAACTGTCTCAAGTTTGACAAAAAGTGGATGTATCTAGACATGAGACATGTATGGATACATCCACTTTTGAACAAACTTGAGACAGTTATTATTGGACGGAGAGAGTATGTTGCAAGCGTCAGGCATCAGGGTATTCCTTTCCTCCCTAGCCTTGACAGCTGCATCTTTGTGTGCCTTTTTTAATTCAGCAGTAGGATATGTCGAATCTTGAGTATGCTGACTGTACAGCTTGTCTTTGTGCTCCACGACTACCATGGGGGACAGCGACCCAAACTAGATGAGGTCTGGAGTCGGAGAGTGCTTCAAAGCCTCCGCAATATGGTGATCAATGGGAAGGACTAACCTACATAAGGGAAACCTTTAATTATCACATTGCGTTCTAATTAGAGTCAATGATGACATTGGTCGCTATTTTCAAACTAAAAAAGGCCTTAGACAGGGTGATCCACCTTACCGAATGTTTTTCCATATTGGTGCTGATATGTTGGCAATCCTATAGGAATAGAAAAGGATCTAGTTGAAGGGAGGATCTCGATTTTACAACATGCGGATGCCACTATTCTTTTTATGGAGCAGGACCTTAAGAAGGTTGTGAACATTAAATTGACTTTTTTTTTATCTTTGATCAACTTGTGGGGCTCAAGTAAACTTCCATAAAAGCGAAATTTACTGTCTTGTTAAAGCAAAGGAAAAAAAGAACAAAGTATAAACAATTATTTGGTTGTGAGTCTGGTTCTTAGCTTTGAGATATGCTGGGGTACCTATCCATTATAGAAAGTTATCCATAGGAGAAAACTTCTCAGTTGAAACTTGATTCAGAAAGAAGCTTGGATGCTGGAAAGGCAAGTTGCTATCATATGGGGATCGAATTTCTTGGTAAATTCGATTCTGGCATGGTTATCAATGTTTTATGATATCATTTGTTGAATCGCCTAAGGGGGTAAGAAAAGGACTTGACTTCTACAAATCTATTTTTTCTGGTAAAGTGAGAATAAATGTATCGGTTAACCAAATGGAATATTATGTGTAGGTTTAAAGATCAAGGGGGCTTAGGTCTTGAGGTGCTTGAACTTAAAAATAAGTGTTTATTCATAAAATGGTTGTTTAAATTACTGAATGAAGAGGATATGTGGCAAGAGTTGATACAGAACAACTATATGAAAGATAAAATGTTCTCTCAAGTTCAACCCAAAACCACGGATTCCTTATTCTGGAAAGGTTTAATGCGGGTTGTTTCTTGTGGAATCACAGCTCGTTGGAAACCCCAAGTGGAAGGTGTGATGCAGTCTAACAGAAATTTTCCCCTAATTAAAGAACCCTGGTGATCAATCCAGTAGGACTTCGAAGACTTGACGAAGGTTGCTTGCTGTCTGGCGCGTCGACAAGCGTGGACCTGCACACAAAACACAAACTTTCTCTTGTCCCCAACTTTCCGAGAAGGTGGTGAATCTTCCCGTCTTGCTGAAAAATAGAGAATTAAACATATCGAATGGTGGAAAACAATTAAAGTAAAAACGGAACAGCGAGGAAACAATTATGAAAGTGCTTGAAAGAAGGTTGTATCAATGAGGAAAATAAGACCGGGGGCCATAGTTTCACTAGTGGTGTCTCTCCAAAGAACAATAAACATGCTGGGTGAACAAATTACAGCTGGGCAATTGACAAATCATGAACGTATAACAATACTATTATGACGAGATAAAGTTCACGGGTTCTAACATCGTAGGCATTACGTCAAAGCATATGGACCGCTATCCAGCATGCATCCATATCTAAAAGTCCACCTTGAGAAAGCTATCCAGCAAATCTCGCTGGTATTAAGTTGCAGCAACGAAATGATTGCTTGTGTGCAACAGACAAATGCATTAAGAACAATACGTAATGTAAGCAATAATCCTCACCTGTGGGTGAGAACACCGCTGTTTTCTCCCTAGTGGCAACAGCACATCCCCCTCCTGCACGTTACTGTCACTAGTACAGAACGACACATCCGATACCCCTCTATGGAAACGGCACGAGTTAGGCGACGGAGAATCGCGCTTTCCGCGTGAGAAAACCCGCCCCGTGGCCCGTGTCCCGCCTTCATAGGCAACGGTCGCGAATTATTAACCGTTGCCGATATATTGGTAACGGAGTTTCTTTCGGCTCCGTGTGCGATATGTTCTTCAATGGCATCGGACATTTGTATACAACCGTTGGCGAGGTTGCGTATATAAAATTCTTTTTTTAGCACTATCTTGGATATTATAAAAGACTGTCGATTCGCCCTTGTTCCTCCGCTCCAGCTTGTTTTTACTCCGCACTCGTGTCCTCCATGGCCAAGAGCATGAGCTCGTCGGGGAGATCGAATGCGTCCTCCTCCTGCGCCGCCGGGGCCGGGTCAGATCTGCCGCTTGTGAAGTGCGTTTGCTGCCGCTGTCGGAACGTGATTCATCGAGTGTCGCGTTCGGATCTGAACCCAGGCCGGATCTATTTCAAGTGTCCAAATCACAGGGTTAGTTCGACGCTTCGACCAGTTTTGATTGATTCTATTCTATGTGTGATGCTGATTTGCCTCTGGATTCGATTTACCATTTGGCAGGGGAGGGGCGAAGAGTATTCTGGGAGCTGTGATTATTTTTTTTGGATTGAAGATTATGTTGAGATGCTGCTTGCTAATGGCGTCGAAGTGGAAGCTGCAGAGCTAGAAAATGTAGCCTTGATAGTCAAGAAGGCGAACATGGAGATGAAGCCGCACACTGCAGCAGCTCTAGCTGGTTTGGCATGGAGCCCAACAAACACTTCGACTAAATCTGACCATGTTGTTGCTGTGCGCAAGGAGCGGCATAAAGGAACAGAAATAGCTCAGTTAAATGTTCTTGTGAGCATTGCTAGAATGATTTTGTGTGTTTGTGTGCTGCTGTTAGGTGTGAACTTGTATGCAGCAATGAAAATCAGTAGAATGTATTAGGTTCGTATGCAGCTATGCAAATCAGTACAATGTATTAGGTTCGTATGCACTTTGAAAATCAGTAGAATGTATTATGTTCGTATGCAGCTACGGAAATCAGTAGGACATAGTAGTTGTGAACTTGTATCCAATGGAAACGGTTATATAAAATGTCCGTTGCCAATTAGGTGCTTATAAATGTACTCGCGAAGCAAGCCCCATCAGTCTCATTCTCAATCCCTCACTGTCCATCTTTCAACCCTAGCCGCCGCACATTGTAGCTTTTTAATTACTCTCCTCACTCTCTCATGCCTTCCTCTGCCGGCGCTTCTAGATCTCGCCATCGCAGCCGCGGCTCTAGCGGCCGCACCGATCTAGCTGCATCTGTTCGTGATAGGGCAGATCTGGAGGCGGCTGTGATGCGGCAGGTGCAGGAGCTGGATCAGATCATTCATCGGGCGGTGCAGCAACAGTTGTGGCGGATCCGCCGTCGACGGAGGCCGATCTGGAGGCCGCCATCGACGGAGGAGGAGGTGGCCGATCTGGAGGCGACGTCCCCGGTGGAGGAGGTGGCGTCCACGGTGGAGGAGGTGGCCGATGTGGAGGTGCCGTCCACGGAGGAGGAGGTGACCGATCTGGAGGCGCCGTCCACGGTGGAGGAGGTGGCCGATCTGGAGTCGCCGTCCACGGAGGTCCGATCTCGAGGCGCCGTCCACGGAGAAGAAAATACGAGGTCTAAATCGCTCAGCTCATGAACTAGTTCATCAATTGGTTTTATATAGAACTTGTCTAGTATATAGAACTTGTCTAGTATATAGAAAACTCGTCTAGTATCTTGCACTTTATTGTTTCTGTCTAGTTTTCTAGTCTAGCATAGAAAACTTGTCTAGTATATAGAAAACTTGTCTAGTATCTTGCACTATTTTAAAGTCTAGTAGGGTGAATTAATTTCAACTCTTTGTAGTACTACCGATGATGAATAGATCCAGTCACAACTTTTTGTCAATGTGCTAATCCTCGTTATTGTTTTGTTTAGCTAGTGTATGAAGTAATAGTATTACGGCGACACTGTATAAAAAATGGTGAGGCTCTTGAAGGAAACATCACCTTCAAGTTATGCCTCCAAATCGTTTGATCGGACTGCAAGCACACGGATATAGGCGCTTAAAGGTGTGAACTGTTTTCACATTAAATTATATGTATGTCATGTAGCATCATCTTTTGGCTCTTCTCTAACTATCAATCCATGTATTTTTATCCAGAAGCACAAAGCTGATCCGAACAAGCTTTAAATGTGCTACTTATAAAGTGGGATTATATTTCGGCGACACCGTCCAAGATGGAGCAAGCCTCAGTACGGAGAATTTGGCAATTTGGCTTGGTGTAGTTTCTGTTTTTTCAGTTTCTTCGGCTATTTTGTGTATGTGTGTTTAGGGAGCAAGCTTTAGCTGCAGTTTAGGGAGGCATGAGAATGATAGGATTAGCGAAGCATGTGTGACTCATCTTTTGATGCTATGTAATGGTGACAATTGTTATATAAGTTATGAACGGTTTTGCTAGCAACTTTGTGCTTCTGCTGTGATATTTTGAATGTCAATTGGCAACTGTATTGCTGCTGTAGGCATATGAAAAAACCTCAATGCAAACGAGCAAAACAGAATTTCCGTTTCTGATGTCCAGATACATCGGCAACGGAGACTGGATGGCAACCGTAGCCAAAATCAAGCCTCATCGGTGACGGTTTTTTGCCTCCGTTGCCGATGAGAGCCTTCACATCAGTGACAGGGTCGTGGGCACGGACCCTTTCTCCGTTGCCGAAGGGGTTTTTGGCCCGTTTCCGATGTGTCGTTCTGTACTAGTGTGTCACTCGGGCGCTGGTCAAAGGAGGCATGAACCCACTATCTAGCATATAAACCCTCTATTAGAGGTGAAAACAACTACGTGGCCAAGGTAATCATAAACACCGGAGAGCATTGCAAGACAACATTAAAACTCTCTATAGATATAAGTGAAGCATCTCAGTTTGACATGAACAAAATAATCATAATCTCATGTTTCATCGGATCCCAACAAACACAACATGCACAATTACATAACGGTGGCCTCGATTATGTGAGGCAGCTCACGAGAATCTAAACATGGAGGCATAACGGAGAGAGAACACCAACTAGCTACTGCTATGGACCCGTAGTCCCGGGATGAACTACTCACGCATCATCATGGAGGCAATCATGGCGATGAAGAGGCCTCCGGTGACGATCTCCCCCTCCGGCAGGGTGCCGGAACAGGACTCCAAAAGCCTAGATTGGACTTTCGAGGTGACGGCGCCTCTCTGTATGTTTCGTGGAAAATATCTCCGTCCCCGAACTTTTTAGGGTTAAGGGCAACTTATCGGTGAAGAGGCGGTGCGGGGAGATGCCGGGGGCCACCAGGCGCGGCCTAGGGTGGGGCCGCGCCTGGCACCCCCCTGGGAGCCTCCGGGCTCCCCTCTGTCTCCCCTTCGGACTTCGTCTTCATTCCGGGTAAATATTGATGTCCGTCAATTTTGGGCCATTTCCGAGAATATTTCCTTACGGACTTTTCTGAAATACAAAAACAGCAACTGGCACTGGGCATCTTGTTAATAGGTTAGTGTATGAAAACATCCGGAAAACGAAGAAAAACATGTTGAAAACATAAGGCATTGGATAGAAAATAAGCATGGAGCATAAAAAATTATAGATACGTTTGGGACGTATCACGGGTTAAAGATGAGTTTTTTTAACAAATGATTTTTCAGAATTTACAATGCTATAGGCACACGTGTTTGGGAGGATATATGGCTAGGGAACATGAGTCTTGCTCAACAGTACCCATCTTTATACAACATAGTACAAAGGAAAATTGTTTCCATAAATAATGTGTTCATGCAGAACCCACCAAACATTGGTTTTAAAAAGGAATCGTACGGGCGACAAGTGGAATGCTTCATTTCATTTATGCCAAAGATTAATGACGATAAATATTTCTGCCGAGCCTGATGTTTTTGTTTCGAAACTTACTACCTCGGGTTTATTTTTGGCGAAAACTTTTTATGAGGATCTTAGGAGTGGTGATACTAGGTTTCTCCGAAAATACATCTAGAAAATAAAAATCCCACTTAAGATAAAAAATGTGGTTCCTTAATAGAGAAATTCCGCTTACAAAAGATAATCTGTCTAAGAGAAAGTGGCAGGGATGTAAAAAAATGTAGATTATAAGGAAACTAAAGAAAACATTTTTCTTTTACATGCCTTTCTACTAAAATTGTATTCCATATTGTTTAGGAAAACGATGACGATCATCCGGGGGATCGCGCGCTCGTGTCCCCCGGTTCGGTCGCGCACGCGCTCCGCGAGGCCCCACCACATTATCCCCTCCCGTCCCTTCTCCTCCACTAATTCTTTTCCTTTCTTTTATTTTTCTCGCCCGACCATGGCCCCAGCGTACTCGAGCTCCTGAAGACGGCGCTCCTTGTAGGGTCGGTGGCGAGGGCCTTCGCGGCCGTCGGGACGTCAGATGCGTGCGGTCGGCATGTAGATCGAGCTCCTACGACTTATCTGCCACCCGGACCACGCCTCGCCCCACGGGGATGACCACCACGGCCGCCTCCATCTCCGTCACCGGCATCGACGACCGCGACATATGGCCTCCATGTCGTCTCTGGACAATGCGCTGCTGTCGTTCCTTTCTCGCCGAGTGCGACTTGCTGTTGCTCCCCATCTCCGCGGTGGTCAGCGGGAGGGAGTAGGAGCTGCAAGGGCTGCCGACCCTTGATGGCCATCCTAGCCTCGCCGCTTACCAGAGCAAGGTTTTGCTCACGGCCGTCCTCGACCACCCGCTCCCAGCACGTCACCCTGTTTTTCCCAGGCGCACCGCCTCTCTGCTACAAGGCGTGTTGTGCGGTCTGCCGTGTTGTGGAACCACGACATCGGTGCTACAAAGTCATGGCGATGATGCTACATGAAGTGGTTGTTATTGCTACAAAGTAAGGTTGGTGATGCTACCGCTGGGCAGCGGTGATGCTACCTTCCGCCGTTGGTGGTGCTGCCATATTTGGCGGGATTTGCTACAGTCATTTTTATTTTGCAATATTTCTGTTAAAATGTTGTAATGTGAAAAAAATTGCTATGATGTCTCCAGCCGATCGAGGATTTGCTATAGAGTCGTATTTTTTTTCTAGCTTTTCATTCTCAAAATGCTATAATGTCATAATTTTTTTCTACAATCAATCAAATACGGGGGAGTTTTTTTTTGCTACAAGCAATTGCGGGATTTGGGTGGAAATTAGAAATTGCTACAATAGCATAATTTTTTATTTCAATCGAACTGTTTTTGCTTCATAGGAGCATAAGCGGGATTTGGGGGGATTTTCGCAATTGCTACAATAGTACACATTTCTTATTTCAATGTACCTTTTTTGCTTCATAGGTGCAAAAGAGGAATTTGGAGGCAAAATGTGGACACGTGTCAGCAGGAGGACCCGGGGGATGGAAAATTTTCATCCTCTGGAGGACGCTCAGCACTGCCTATATGACTTATAATATACCCCACCAACCAATATAACAATTATGTTTGAGAATTGGTTGAATGGTATTGATAAGAAAACTAAGACACGTATAGGTATTGGTGTGTCCGACTTATGTTCACTAGTTGAAACAGGGGCTTCGGTGCAGCCTTTTTGTACCGGTTGGACAGGAACCGGTACTAATGCCCCCATTAGTACTGGTTCCAGAGGCGAGGCGGCCGGACGGAAGCCGTCCCGGTTGGTGCGGGGCCTTTTGTCCCGGTTGGTAATACCAACCGGGACGAAAGGGTTGGGGCAGGAGGCTGTAGTGGGGGGCCCCACGGCGAGACACTTTAGTACCGGTTCGTAACACGAACCGGTACTAAAGGCCCATCTTTAGTACCGGTTCGTGTTACGAACCGGTACTAAAGTTTCCCCTATATATCTTCTTCCACCCCGAGCCCAGCTCCATTTTTCCTGCTCGAGCACAACTCCATTTTTTGCTCTCTCTTTCCTCTCCCGAGCTCGGGTTCACCCCATTTTTCTCCAACATTTGTCAAGATTGGTGGCACGTACCTATACAAGGGTTAGCAACTTCATCCTCTCTTCCGGCATTTCAAGTTTAGCTCATTTTATTGCTAGTTTAGCTCATTTGATTTTTGAAGTGCTAGCTAGGTGTTTGATGAAATCCCTAAGTTAGGGATTTCATTTGTTTTATATGCATTTTGAGCTCAAATTAAAGTATGATTTGTGGTTTTTTATAGTGTCGTCCCGTCCCCTTTCTCACCGCCGTCGATCGCCCGCGCCGCCCCGTCACCGACACCACCTCGGTGAGCCTCTTGTTTTTATCTTTTATTTTAAAAAATCTTAGTTGTATGATTTAGATGCGTAATTATTACTTGTATAATTTTCTTATTTGTATAATTGTTTGTTATATATAGTGTCATGGTTTTGACATCTGTCCACACCGGCTCTCGTCCGCTCTATTATTCAGATGTGGTACGATTGTTTGTTATAACTATATATTTGTTTAATTTTGTGTTTATGATGCAGATGAGCCGGCAATGGATGTACGGTGACCGACGCTGTCCCGAGTTCATTAATGGCATGCATAATTTTCTCCGTGTGGCTGAGTCAAACAAGCAGAATGGTTTTATGTTTTGTCCATGTGATGACTGTAGGAATAAGAGGAATTACCCTTCCTCAAGAACCCTTCACGTCCACCTGATTCAGAACGGTTTCATGCCCAGCTATAACTGTTGGACCAAGCACGGAGAAAGAGGGGTTATAATGGAAGACAATGAAGAAGAGGATGATGACAACTATCCTGTGTTCTCTGAACACGGTGGTACTACAATGGGGGAAGACAAAGCTGAACATGAGGTCATTGTTGATGATCAGTCTGATGATGATCTTCGTCGGGTCATTCTTGATGAACAGATAAACTGCGGAAGTGAAAACGAGAGGTCGAAATTGGAGCGCATGTTAGAGGATCACAAAAAATTGTTGTACCCAAATTGTGAAGATGGCCAGAAAAAGCTGGGTACCACCCTAGAATTGCTGCAATGGAAGGCAGAGAATGGACTATCTGACAAGGGATTTGAAAAGTTGCTGAAAACATTAAAGAAGATACTTCCAAGGGATGACGTATTGCCCCCCAGTACGTACGAAGCAAAGAAGGTTGTCTGCCTCTAGGATTAGAGGTGGAGAAGATACAAGCATGCATCAATGACTGCATCCTCTACCGGGGTGAGGAGTACGAGAATTTGAATGCATGCCCGATATGCGGTGCATTGCGGTATAAGATTAGGCGAGATGACCAGGTGATGTTGAGGGCGAGCCGAGCCCCAGGAAGAGGGTTCCTGCCAAGGTGATGTGGTATGCTCCAATAATACCACGGTTGAAACGTTTGTTCCGAAACAAAGAGCATGCCAAGTTGTTGAGATGGCACAAAGAAGACCGTAAGGAAGACGAGATGCTGAGACACCCCGCAGATGGGTCGCAGTGGAGAAACATCGACAATGAGTTCAAGGATTTTGCAGGTGACGCAAGGAACTTAAGGTTTGGTCTAAGTACAGATGGCTTGAATCCGTTTGGGGAGCAGAGCAGCAGTCATAGCTCCTAGCCCGTGACTCTATGTATCTATAACCTTCCTCCTTGGTAGTGCATGAAGCGAAAGTTTATTATGATGCCAGTGCTTATCCAAGGCCCGAAGCAACCCGGCAACGACATTGATGTGTACCTGAGGCCATTAGTTGAAGAACTTTTACAGTTGTGGTCTGACGAAGGTGTACGTGTGTGGGATGAGTACAAACAGGAGGAATTTGACTTACGAGCGTTGCTGTTTGTAACCATCAATGATTGGCCTGCTCTTAGTAACATTTCAGGACAGTCAAACAAGGGATACAATGCATGCACACACTGTTTAGGTGAGACTGAAAGTATATATTTAGGTAACAAGAATGTGTACATGGGGCATCGTCGATTTCTTCCAAACAAGCATCCCGTAAGAAAGAAAGGCAAGCATTTCAAAGGTGAGACAGATCACCGGACGAAACCTACCCTCCCTACTGGTGATGTTATATATGGCATGATCAAGGATTTAAAAGTAATCTTTGGAAAGGGTCCTGGCGGACAATCTGTTCCGAATGATGCTGACAATCGCGTACCCATGTGGAAGAAAAAATCTATATTTTGGGTTCTACCTTATTGGAAATTCCTAGAGGTTCGCTCTGCAATCGACGTGATGCACGTGACGAAAAATCTTTGCGTGAACCAGCTAAACTTCTTAGGCGTGTATGGGAAGACGAAAGATACAGCGGATGCACGGTAGGACCAGCAACGAATGCACGAACGAGACAACCTGAATCCAGAGAAGTATCAAGGTACTGCCAGCTACGCTCTTACCAAAGAAGAGAAGGAGATCTTTTTTCAAGTCCTGAGCAGTATCAAGGTCCCGTCTGGCTACTCGTCGAATATAAAGGGAATAATAAACAGGGCAGAGAAAAAGTTTCAAAACCTAAAGTCTCATGACTGCCACGTGATTATCACACAATTACTTCCGGTTGCATTGATGGGGCTTCTACCGGAAAACGTTCGAGTACCCATTGTGAAGCTATGTTCATTCCTCAATGCAATTTCTCAGAAGGTAATCGATCCAGCAACTCTACCAAGTTTACAGAAGGATGTGGTCCAATGTCTTGTCAGCTTCGAGTTTGTGTTCCCACCATCCTTCTTCAATATTATGACGCACCTCATAGTTCACCTAGTCGAAGAGATTTCCATTCTCGGTCCTGTATTTCTACACAACATGTTCCCCTTTGAGAGGTTCATGGGAGTCTTAAAGAAATACGTTCATAACCGTGCTAGGCCAGAAGGAAGCATGTCCAAGGGCTATGGAACAGAGGAGGTCATTGAGTTTTGTGTTGACTTTATTCCTGATCTTAAGCCGATCGGTGTTCCCCAATCGCTCCATGAGGGGAGCACACTACACAGTTCTACAAAATTCCAGATTGGTGGCTCCGTATATCGTGAAACACATGGATATTTTACGCTCCGAATACCCGGAGCAGACTAACTTCTGGATTAAAGGAAAACACGTGGATACTTTCGGCGGTTGGTTGCAAACACATCTCATTAATAACACCACTATTGGAGAAGAGCTATACTTGTTGGCCAAGTCACCATCTTCGACTATATTGACTTTCCAAGGGTACGAGATAAATGGGAATACATTTTACACGGGCACCCAAGACAAAAAGAGCACTAACCAAAACAGTGGTGTCCGCTTTGATGCAACAAACGACAATGGGACAAAGGACACATATTATGGTTGCATACAGCAGATATGGGAACTTGACTATGGACCTTCTTTTAAGATCCCTTTGTTTCAGTGCAAATGGGTCAACCTGTCAGGCGGGGTAGAGATAGACCCGCGGTACAGAATGACTACAGTGGATCTCAAGAATCTTGAGTACCAGACCGAGCCATTCGTCCTAGCCAATGATGTGGCTCAGGTTTTCTATGTGAAGGACATGTCTTCCAGACCGAAAAAAAGAAAAGATAAGCAAGCGAATACATCATACGATGAGCCAAAGCGCCACATAGTTCTTTCAGGGAAAAGAAACATCGTGGGAGTGGAGGACAAGACAGGCATACACGAATGATGAAATTACAATAAGTTTGATGAAATTCCGCCCTTCAAAATAAAAGCTGACCCGAGCATCCCGTTAAATGATGCAGATTCTCCATGGTTACGGCGCAATCAGAAGAAAGGGTCGACATACACGAAGAAAAAAAAATTATACCCCAACAATAGATAGGGGGTGTTGTTGGTGATGTGTAATAATGTATTAAACCTTTTATGTAACTGTGTTATGAAAACTCAGAAGAAAACTCTAAACACTGATTTTTTGTTCTAAAAACTCCAACGGCTCACAGGTATATTACAGGAAATACAGGTATATATACAGGATTTATACAGATATAATAGAAACAATAATATATTTAACATGGTATATGAAAACAGACACATTAGTATGTTATCACATTACTTAGAGCCCGAGATACATACATATAGTGACAAGTGCCGAATTTTTACACAAGTCTTGATACAAAAGTTCATCATTTCACACATTACAAATGAAGTGGTTACCGCCTAAACTAGGATCAAATAGAGTACACAGCGGCGATGATGGTGAGCAAGAGCGGGAGCATGATCATGGAGCCTTCTTCTTCATCGGCGCCAGGAATGGTTTATACATCTCCTTCGTCGGCGCCGGGAACGGTTTATACATGGAACAAGCACACACGATGAAAGGAAGTTAACAAAATTGTCAGGATATAGTGCATAAAAGGTGCCTCATAAAAAGAGTCAACCTAGCTATCCTATGAAATGATGTTTCACAGCGATGACTCTGATTCAGAGAACAGTAACGTGGCCCTGAGCCTGAGCTTGACAAAAACTACAGACGACGGTGCGACGCCGTCGATCTTTGGCCCATTTTTTACATTCGTTCTACAGGTTCGGTCATGCTCAGGCTCAGAGTTAACCTAGCTATACTGTGAATCAGAGTCATCGGTGTAATACAATAGAAGCCTCATATATCATTGTCAAAGCAAGGCAAAAAGAGTACCTACAAGACCATGTACTAATACAAGCACTCAAATTGTATATAGTACAAGGTATTGTAGATACTCTTTTCCGTTTAACATGACATAGTTTAAATCATCGGCCTATAGTACATATACAAGAACATGGGTAAAAGGATAAAAAGAAGATGTACAACAATATGGATAAAAAGATGAACAAAAAGATCAGGGGAGAAGATTAGTTGAAGCATTTAGTCTAGTTGAAGTGGGCGTGGAAGTGAACACTGACCCAAGCAACAAGTTAAACGAAGAAGATTGTCCATGGTTACGGCGCAATCAGAAGAAAAAGTGAACCTTTTATGTAACTGTGTTCTGAAAACTCAGAAGAAAACTCTGTAAATACTGAGATTTGGTTCTAGAAACTCCAACGGTTTACAAGCGCTCGAAAAAGTTGGAACAAAACACACAGTTTCCCGTGCATACAGCCCGACGGTGGCTCGTGAGTGCCCGCATATCAAATGCACCGTCGGACGTATGCAGGGAATCCAAATGATTTGTATTCGGTCGATGAACTGAAGGATTTTGTAGATAGAACAAAACACACGGTTTCACCTGCATACAGCCCAACGGTGGCTCGTGAGTGCCCGCATATCAAATGCACCGTTGCACATATGCAGGGAATCTGAATGCTTTGTATACCAAAATGAACTACAATGAGTACACACTGAGTGCCGAACATGTCCGAGATGGGGGCTATATATAGGGTCATGTGCCTCCTGAAGTGGTCGTGATAGTGCTGATCCAACAGCTCACAAGCCCTCAAAAGAAACACACCCCTGATCCAACGGCTCACAAGCGCTTGAAAGAAACACACGATCCGTGTGCTTCTTTAGTCTTTTAGTCTCGGTTGGTGTTACCAACCGGGACTAAAGGCGGGCTTTGCGGACACGACTCGTGTCAGTCACGTGTCCTCAAAAGAAACACACCCCTGATCCAACGGCTCACAAGCGCTTGAAAAAACACACGATCCGTGTGCTTCTTTAGTCCCGGTTGGTCTTACCAACTGGGACTAAAGGCGGGCTTTGCGGACACGACTCGTGTTAGTCACGTGTCCTCCCCCAGCGCTGCCCTGGCCACGTGTCCAACCCCAGCGCTGCCCTGAAGATCTATATGTAGTATTTTCGCCGACGGGGTAAACCCTAAGCCACGAAGACATCGTATCCACGAGATGGATCCGCCACGCCCGCCGCAGCGCCTTCTAGACGAGGTCGAGCGTGCTCGGCAGAGCGCGCTTGGGCGCTACCGTGGGAGCCTATCCCGCCGTATGCCCACGAGCCCGGCGTGGAGAGGAATGCCCAGCTATCGTCCTCCTGCTCCGGTGCCTCCACCAGCCACGGCCGCCCCTCCCGACGAGGAGGAGGAGGAGGACGACGACGACTTCGACTGGAGCGACCATGGGGAAGAGGGCGGCGGGCCGCAGATGCAGGAGGCCATTGAAGCCTCCTTGCAGTCCGTCCGCGATGACCCTGTCCAGCGAGCCAGGACTGCCTGCCAGCTCAAGGCGAAGGAGTCTTCCGAGCTGGCTTGGTCGCTGAAAGACTCATCCTCCATGGCTAGTGCCCTCCGCCGCAAACGTGCGCGCGAGAAGTGGGCGCCGCGAACGGGGCTGGCTCTTCCTGCCGTTCCCCCTAATCCTACGGCCTCCGACCCAACAAGTCCGTTTATGTAGTAATGTAACTGTTAGTGATGTGTAATAATGTATCCTTTTATGTAAGTGTGTGGGATGTTGTTAAGGATGTTTTTAAAATAAAGAGATGATTATTACAAATTTTAAGACAATTAGATATTTGAAGAAATCAGAAAAGATATGATTTTCAAATGCAAACAATATTAGTTAATGCATTTTTAATTGAAAATGGCAAAATGGTTAATAGTTTGAATAGTTAGAATAATTATTTTAGAAAATAGAAAATGGTATTGGATTAGTTATTCAAATTCAAACACTTTTCATGTTGAAATTTTTGTCACATTCAAAAGTATAAAGTTCATATAAAGTTTGTCAAATTTGGACAATTCAATAGAATAAAAGAAATCAGAAAAAACAAAAAAAATAAAGGAAAAAGAAATTCCAAAAGCCCTCTTTAGTATCGGTTCGTGGCTAGAACCGGTACTAAAGGTTGGCTACGCGCGCGCGTATTTAAAGCGGCCGAAAACGAGACCTTTAGTACCGGTTGGTGTTACGAACCGGTACTAAATCATCCATTTGAAATTTGAATACATTCAAGATAGTCAAATTTGAAAATTACTAGTAACAAAAGATTCTACATGTCCAGGGCTTAAGTTTGTTATAAAGTTTGTCAAATTTGGAAAATTAAATCAATAGAATAAAAGATATCAGAAAAAAGAAAATAAACCCTAAACATAAGTTTTGAGTCAAATGACCAAGATATGAACATTCCCGTGACATAGTTTGTGATAATGTGCCCATATTTTGTTTTAAATTCAAATTATATAAAAAAAAACACTCAAAAATGCATTTTGTTTGAATTTTTTGATGATATGGATTTAAATCTATGTCAAATTTACTCAAATCATCCATTTGAAATTTGAATACATTCAACATAGTCAAATTTGAAAATAACTAGTAGCAAAAGATTCTACATGTCCAGGGCTTAAGTTTGATATAAAGTTTCTCAAATTTGGACAATTAAATCAATAGAATAAAGAAATCAGAAAAATGAACAAACAAAAAAGAAATTCCAAAAAAAAAGACCTTTTGTACCGGTTGCAGCCACCAACCGGTACTAAAGGTTGGCTTCGAGCGCGCGAATTTAAAGTGGCCCAAAAAAGACCTTTTGTACCGGTTGCGTCCACCAACCGGTACTAAAGGGGTCTTTAGTACCGGTTGGTGTTACCAACCGGTTCCAAAGGTCGATTTCGCGCTAATTTGGGTGGTTCCTGCCCCAAAATCGACCAAAGTTCTCACATTTCGACGCCTCTCCTTCCTGCTCCGTCGCCGCCGTGCTCGTCTCCGCTGCCGAATTGTCGTCGACCCGCTGAATCGCCTCCTCCGGTCCTGCTCTCCGTCGACCCGAGGTAATGCCGCCGTTGCCTCCCCTCCGCCGCGCTCGAGGTGCTGCCGCCGTCGCCTCCCCTCCCGCGCGCCTCCCCTGCCGCCATCGAGGTCACCTCGACCGCCACCGTCGCCGCACCCGGTACACCTCCGTCCCCTCCATCGGCTTCCTGGTGAGCCTACGGTCCTCAAGGACCCTTCCCCTTGTTCGATTCTAACCAAATTTGAATTCGGCCAAAAACAGTTTCAGAAAATTCAGAGATATGACTTGGTGAAAATTTCTAAGTCTTAGTTTTCAGTTAACAAGTAGCCATATAGACCTGATGAAATCAAGGCCTTGGGCAATTCAAATTTGGGTGATATGATTTTTATAAATCAGTATACACCATAGGCATGAATGAAAATCAACAAATTCATCGAGAAAAGAATTCTAGCTAGGAGAAATAATTGGAGAGAAATGGTATGTTATATCTGTTTTTCCAGTGCTGATTTTTCATAGCAACTTGACGGCATCATTTAAATATCATGGGCAATCCCAACATGAAAAACCTTGGATTTACTATGAAGTACTAATATAATACTCCAATACCATGGAAAAAGTTAGAATTAAAGAACATCATTTATCCCCTAATTTGGGCTGAAGAAACTGAATTAAAGACAGGGATTAGTGTAGAAATTTGAAATAGGAAAATATTGTAGAAGTTAGTATAAATTTTAGGAAATTTAGTGTTAGCAAAAATTTAGTGTTAGTTTAATTTGTAGTTTAATTTTAGCAATTTTAGATAGAATTTGTTAGTGTGGTTTAAATTCTTTGAACGACTTTAGATAGAATTTGTTAGTAGAAAAATTGTTAGTGTGGTTTAAATTTTAGATAGAATTTGTTAGTGTGATAAAACTTGTTTAAAACTTTGCACTTTAAAAATGCACTTAAACAACAATAAAACTAAATTTGGGCAATGCAAATTTGTTAAAACTTTGCACTTTTGTATCAATTGTTGTTACTAAATTTGCTAAGTACTTTGTAAATTGCAGTGACATTGAGCTATGGACGCCCCCTTCATCAGAGACGAGGAGAATGAAGAGCGAATGGCAGAAATTATATTTGAGAAGACCCTTGGAGTAAATTCGATGGAGAAGATTCCGGTGGAGAAGACGATGATTTCAGCGAAAAATGTTTGAACGACTCCGGTGAGGGACTTGAGCTAGAAGAAATAAGAGACGACGACGAAGTGCCCTTAGCAAACTCCGGCGAGGTATATATATATATTAAGTCTCTGTTGATCACTAGATGCATTAATTGATTTATATTGCACTTATTAACGAATCATTTTTCTTTTAGCCCTCCGGATCTAAGCCTCGAACTCCGCCAAAGACGAAACGAGGCCCGAACCAAAGGATAAAGCTGCCAGATGGTGCAAAGTTGTCGATCGACGTAGTTGCTGATGATGGCAACCGCTGAAACCCGAAGACAACTGCCGTAAATATGTAGGTCAATGCGGAGTTCTTGTTAGGGACACGATCCCGATCACCATTGCAGAATGGAATAAGCCGAAGAAAGCCAACGTTGGAGCAAGTTATGTCGAGCAAAGAATTAAAGATTTGCTTTGGGACACGCTCTTGACATATTTCAGCCTACCGGAAGGTCTCCCAGAGAAGAAGAAGGAGAAAGTCAAGGAGTGGACTCTTAAGAAGATGGCCACGCAATTCAACTGCTGGAAGAAAACATTGTGGAAAAATATGAGAAAGTAACTCCAGATTTCACTGGACATCTAGAGAAGATAAAAGATGCGTGGCCCGCATTTGTGGCGTATAAGAAATCGGACACCGCTGTGGCCCGATCGGCCAAAAATAAGTTGAATGCTGAAAGAAGAAATATCACCATACTTTGGGGTCAGGTGGCTACAAGACTGCCTTGCCTAAGTGGGAAGCCTTTGAAAACGAACTGCGTGAAAAAGGGATCACTCCACAGACAGATGACTGGCCCGAGAGGTCCAAGTTCTGGTTGTTCGCGCATGGGGCAGGGTTGGACCCAGACACAGGGCTGATTGTTGCAAAGGGAAAATGGAAGAAAAGAATTACAAGAGTCGTAAAAAAACTAGTGGACGCAATAGACCTAGTCCGAAAGGGAAAATTTGTTCCCGATAGAGAGGACGACGAGCTGACACTCGCCCTCGGGAATCCTGAACACTGGGGACGATGTCGAGGCAGAGGAGCCGGGGTTAATTGGAATCAAGGGTTTCCGGCGGACGTTGCAACTTATAGAAGCCGTTCCAGAAATAAGAAGAGGGGGTTGGACCGGTTAACGGAATTAGAACGCCAGGTGCAGCAGCAGGAGCAACTGGACTCAATTACCCAGCAAAGGGCATCTCAGCTGCTGCTAGAAGATCCTGCAGTCGATGCCTGCCCATCTCAGCAAAAGCAGCGTGGGTTCCACGCAGCTAGAAGATCCTGCAGTCGAACCGTCGGCGGCTCACTACCCCGTGGATGATATCACGGAGAAGACAAATTGTCAGCTACATATGCCAATGAAGAACATTAGTTGTCCGGTGGCGGATGGCTATGCTTTACCAAATCAACCTGGAGCAATCTTCCATTTTGGTCAGATTCCAGCTGGCTATGCTCGTGTCGGGGTGACAAAAGTTATGCCGGGATTCCAGACAATGGATCTTGACATTCCTGGAGGTGACGACGAGAAGACACTGGGAGAAGTCGAGCTTGGTATCGTTCTATGGAAGAAGAAATACATCGTGTTTCCAGACTCGGCGCCAAGGCCACCGACTCCTCCGAGTAGAAATCCACCACCTCAAAGTCCACCCCCCTCCCCGACGATTGGGAGCCCACCGCGAGTCCATCGCCCGCGCCGTCCCGTCAGCCGACTGATGCGCCCACTAGTAATTTGACAAAGCGGAAGCTGTTCACGTCGACTGGTACTATGCTCAGGAAAGACAGGTCCCTGTCAAGAAACGTGCAAAGATACCCAAGAAAGTCAAGACTCCTGAGAAGTTACTTACGAGAAGAGTAAGGAGGAATTAGAAGAGAGCATGCGTGCCGATGTGAAAGCCTTTTTGCACGAAAAAGCTACAGACCCCATAAAGGAACTTCTGAAGACTATACCAAGGAGAACATTGATCGCACCGTTGACAACTTATATAACCCTCCAGCGAGCCCCCTTACAGACTATGAGCGCTGTATTGAGAAGACACATAGCTCACAGATGGAGAGAAGAAATGCGGGAAAAAAGTTCCCCAGCTCGGAGAACAAGAAGTACAATCGATCGCCCCGCTCAAGGTGTTTTCTGATAAGGCGGCCAACGACAATGTTGCTCATGAAGTCTAGGCGACACAGGTTACGCCATTGCTGAATAGCATATCAATTGTTCTCGGGCAGCCTCTGGTCACAGATACGAAGGCTCTAACAACACAGTTATGGAAATTGCATAACTGGTACATGACCGCCGCAAAGAAGGGAATTCTATTTCATGGCGGGAGTTAAGGAACAGCACTACTTCCGAGAATACGCTGTGCAGGTTGAGTTCTCCGAACTTTTTCAGATGTACAATCAACGTGCCCTCGACAAATCTATCGTCAGCTGCTATTGTCTGTAAGTGATTTATTTGTGTAATTTAATTCATTAGTTAAGCTCGTTCATTGCCTGTAATTATCCTCACGACATTCTTTTGTACGCTATTATGCAGAATGAAGATTCGTGAATGCAGAGTGGGAGGAATCTGGGACATTGGGTTCATTGACCCGGATAAAGTTCATGAAGTCACCGTAGACAGTATGCCCAGGACACAGAGGAGTTTTTGCTAACGTTTTTAAAGCGACAAAGTACCAAAAAAGAAATACTTTTTCCTTACAACTTCAAGTGAGTGTTACTGTCTTGTACACATTCTATTTTGCTTTCCCGATGTTAAGTGTAATTGATGAGTTATGAATAACTGCGTATATAAACGTGCGCAGGTTCCACTTCATTCTGCTAATCATTAGAATCGAGGTTGGAGAAGTTGAAATCATGGACTCATTAAGGAGAGCCTGATGATACAAGAGCGTGCGTTATATGCTCAAGAGGTAATTTCAATCGCACTATATCGGCCTCTTTCGTTCATTTCCTGATATCAAGTAAGTAATAACTCCTCAATTCATTTTCTTTGCCGGGCAGGGTTTGGAAACAGTTCATCACGGAAGAACGCGGTGAATGGAAAGATAAGCTGGAGTTTAAGGCTAACAACGTAAGTAGTACTACGTACCTAGGTCCGCGTATCTCTCTAATTCTAGTTTCAATACCATTATCATTCTCTTGATTATTATTTGATTGAATTCTATTCTCGTATAGTGGTGCCTGCGACAACCACAGGGGACGGATTTATGTGGATACTACGTTTGCGAGTACATTCACATGAAGGTCAATGAGAGAGTCAATAGTCGAAGAAATCAAGAGGTACGTAAACATCATTCACAACTTTATTTTGTACCATCAATTGTGTTTAGTTTCCTTCATAATTGATTTGATCTCCTTCTTTTAAAGATGGCAAGGAAGCGGAACCAGCTCCTACCAAAACCGCGTAAAAGCAATTGCGGAGGAATTGGCGGGATTTTTCCTTACGCAGGTCATAGCTGAATCCGGAGAATTCCACTATATCGAAAAATAGACTCCCTCCATGTACTAGCAGTGATCTCCATGTAATGAGTACTTTATATGTGTACATATATATACCAAGTTGTATGTGTGTTATGTGATCTTCACGTGTGCGAAAACTTTTTTTTTGTGCATCGACGTGATCTCCTCCGAAACCCTAAACCCTGAAAAATAAGCGAAAAGAAAAAAAGCAGAAACCCTAAACCCTGAAAAATAAGCGAAAAGAAAAAATCATGCACCCACGCGCGCGCAGCTCCGCCCACGTGGAGGCCTTTAACACCGGTTCGTGGACTACCGGGACTAAAGGGGGGGCCTTTAGTCCCGATTTAACTATCCCGGTTGCACAACCGGTGTTAAAGGTCCTCTGGAACCGGTATTGAAGCCCCTGTTTCTACTAGTGGTTGGTCTCTTTGGATGTAGGAACAACATTGTTTTTAACAACACCGGACCTACTTCTTTTTTGCAGGTTATTTATATGGATTTCCATTGGATTCAACTATGGTCTTTCCTTCTTTCGTCGGGCCAGAGGGAGCTTGTAGTTACTGGATGCAACCGGAGACTTATGGTTTCTCGGGATATCTACAGCCAGGCCGGTTGGCGGCAAATTAATAGGCTGCTGAATGGATAGAACCATTCTTACTCATGTATCGACTTTGTGTAAACAATGAATTGTATTTTTCTGCACCTATGAACTAAGTAATAAGATTGCCTGTGTGCATCAATTAATGCAGAGGGCCGAGGCAGACCCCATTTCAAAAAGAAATGGCAACTTTGTTTTATGTAATATATCTAATTGCATGATTTTTTAGGGCATGTACAAGCTCTGATATATTTCTCAAAATTATACCTCCACATACTTCTGATTACATGCAACGTTATGTGCACGTTCTTGATTACTACGGGTCAGATTGAGAATAGAGGGCTGCTATGCGTACGATTATGGTAATGAAAGCTCGAAGATCCCATAATCATGGTAATGCATGAGTATACAGGATATGCCCGATTTTCTTTTGAAGAATGTTCCTAATTATAGACGCATTCAATCCTTAAGATTATTCATACGCGGATCAGTTAATGTCCACGATTGATCAGCTACCATAGCATCAGCTTACAGAGCTCATTAGGAACTTTCCGGAGGGCACGCTACCAGGACGGGTGACTGTGCAAGGACACCAAACGTAACCTAAGTGATTTCTTCTTTTGCGGGTAAAGTTCTAACTGGCTTTGCTAGGGAAAAGGGAACGCATACAAGGCTAGTACTCGTCGGCGTGAGTGTTCATAAATTTTAGGAACACCAAATCGATATCAGTCAGAATTCTGAACAGACACAGAACAGAAAACAAGGTTCAGTACATCCAGTGTGCACGAGATATAATAATAGATATATAGCACAAGATGTCTTCCGCAATTCCCAGCAATGCCGACGTGAAGCAAGATCTACCATCAGTAGATCGCACAAATATAAAGTGCATCAAGCCATCAACGCAGATTATTATACTGAAATACACTGGAGAATTGTTACACATGCAATTCCTTTGAAGACAGACCCGGGCACTCGGGGGTGCAGGGTTGGCAATTTGCCTGACACTCCTTCATCGTAGGCCAACAAGGAACGTCCGGCATCACGAGGCAACAGATGCAGTGATCATTCCAGGCTTCGCCTTTGGTCTTGCAATCTCTAGGAGCACACATTATCAGGTTAACCTTGCTATCATCTGATGTGGAGTCCATGGTAGTAGCATTATTACTTGTGTTCGCACGACCATCTCGATAGCTTTTCATGGCATCGAGGCGACCTATTGCATGAAACATGATGTGTGAGTCAGTTGACAACTAATACACAAGCATGTATAACCAGCGGCAAGCGTTTATGCAAGACAACAAAACTATTGAACTATTCGCAAAAAAGAAAACAACTATTTGAATACAAGAGTAGTATAGCAGATAAATACTTACACTGTCCAACCACGATGAGCCAGCCGATGAACAAGAACGTGATCGCGCAAGCCTGCAAGCCCCTCTTCATACTTACGATCGATCTAATGAATAAGAACCGTAGTATGGCGAGTAACAGATTGGAAAGTGCGGCAAGCAATATGACCAGGACCCTCTCTCGCCTCAATAATTTATAGCCGGATAGCAGGCACATATATAGCTAATAGATGAGTCGCATTCCATATATATAGATGACCCAACACGCGAGATATTATGGTGATTACAATTCGCAGATCTCACAGTCGTGGCTTTTCCAGATTATTTGTAAGGAATGTTCCTAAATTATGGATGCGTAATTTAGGATATGTTCCTGATTCTATGTCGATCTTCCTTCCGCTGCTTCCGAATATATATTACTTCGGGATCAAGTTTGCTTACGATCTTGGTCTCTAAGGCACGGAGACGGTGGGGTTACCGATTACTCGTACGTACCAGTTCGATCAGACCAACACGTAATACGCTGTCGTCGTCCCCGGTACATGCATAATGACCGACCATTGTTAAACTTATGAGTTTATAAATATACATTGGACATCCATAAACCAGTAAAAAAAACTGTTCTGAATGTGAAAATACCCTCCATAAACCTGTAAAGTGGGGTGAATAAGTGACCCTTTAATTTGTATTTCGGTGTAAAAAACATCTTAACAATCCGAATTTGCACAATCAGCTGCCACGTTGGAGCCGTCGGGCTTGAAGATTGCAACAACAACAAAAAAAAACCTTGAGTTTCAATGAACATTTGTTTTTTTTCATCTAGGATAAGTTTGTCCGAAAAAATGTCAAAACAGTCCCGTTTTCTTTTATTTTTCTATTATTTTGCATGTTTCTAGTCTCACCCAGCTTGTCTTGGTCATATGATCTGGTAGCCCACGATGTTCATCACATCTAACACCTCGGAGATGAGGAGGAGGGCACCGGCAGCGATGCCGACGGAGACTTGCTTGAGGCCCTTCGAGGAGGATCGGCTGCCTGACTGCACTATGTCACGTCCAAGAATTGAAGGCATTTTGATAGAGGCACTTTTGTAAACTGCCTTAGTTTTTCACTTAGAAGGCACTATTTCATAGAATGCATTAAATATGTCATCATTATAGGCATTATTGATCGGGGCTTACAAAAGTAGCACCTATATGAGGCATTAATTTGAAGTGCCTCAAATAGTATTGTTTTGTAGGCATATTTAGATGCCTCCATAGTAACCATTTGGGACACTATTGGTTGGTGCCTCAAGAAACCATCATTTGAGGCACTTACCAAAGTGGCTCAAATAGTTTACTTTTTAAGACACTTTTATATTCATCCAATAGTAACCATTTGAGGCACTATTGGTTAGTGCCTTAAGAAACAATCATTTGAGACACTTACCAAAGCGCCTCAAATAGTTTACTTTTTAAGTCACTTTTATATGCCTCAAATAGTCTCCATTTGAGGCACATTTGATACATGCCTAAAGAAATCACCATTTGGGGCATTTAACAAAATAACCTCAAATAGGTTAATTTTTTAGGCACTTTGACGTGCCCCAAATAATTTCCGTTGATAGACCTAACAATTAATTTTAATATGATTATTTTAGGGCTACCGACATCACTATGTCATCGACGACATCTCCAACGACGATCGACGAAGTGACAAGTTAGGTGCTTCACTTGAAGGCCTTTGAGGACCTCAATATATCTTTGGTTGAGTTTCTGGCCGCCCTTAAGGGCCCGGGAGTCCGTGATATCACTCGATCATCGACGAGTCCTTCCGCACTATGGCACTAGCTTGCCATCCTCATCGTCGACGAGTCCTTCCGCAGTACGACACAAGCTTGCCATCTGCCGTCGAGCACAAGTCATCGTGTCGTGTACGTTTTGTGTTAAGAGATACAAGTAGAAAATCGGTCAACTTTGGAGTCATCTAGCATTTGTACCGTAGAAAAAATGATTCGTGAGTTGTACACACTGTATACATAAGCATCGCGCATCAACCTCTACCTTGGTACTAGAGAAAACAGCCTAGCTTGTACCGGAGCTAAATCTATTAGGAAAAGCAAGATAAAGCCTAAAAAGTAGACCCCATACTCCACTACGCGTTTATGCGAGAGCCCAACTAAACCAGTGCGTCCGGTTCAAAAAAAAAACAAAATCAGAGCGTACCCTCTCCCCTCCCCTACACGTTTCCCTGACCCCGATCTCCTACTCCTCGCTCGCTAGGGTTAGCGCCGGCGCCGCCACCGACGGGACTGGTCGAGTTTCTCCGCGCCTTCAGGCGCAGCGCCGCTTCCGCTCCTCCATCTCCTCCGCGGACCTTCCCCGTACTCCCACCGCTCCCACCTCTACCCCGCCGCGCGTACTCATGTTCCTCCTCCTCTCGACGCGAGCCATTCACCTCCCTCTACGACCACTCCACTCCGACCCCGACGGTGGAGCTCGACTTCCTAGGGCTCCTTGCCGTCCTCGGCGCTGCGGTGATCCAGTACACCACTTCATGTGTAGTGCACAAGTCGTTGACATAACACTTACGGAAGTCCTTATCCATAAATATTATATCTCTCAGAGTAGTACAACAGAAACATTGCGGGCCCACTAGTTCACACTGCTTATTATTACAAGCCAAAAACGAATAAACTCTTCAAGCTCCTCCTCAGTCATCTGAGGAAGACTAAAAGATCCAACGTCAACTTGGGACAGTTGACGAACTATTGATAACACTAACGAGAGAACCATGATAGCTCAACAGCTTAGATCCTAGAGCTCCACGACTACCATGGGGGACAGCGACCCAAACTAGATGAGGTCTGGAGTCGGAGAGTGCTTCAAAGCCTCCGCAATATGGTGATCAATGGGAAGGACTAACCTACATAAGGGAAACCTTTAATTATCACATTGCGTTGTAATTAGAGTCAATGATGACATTGGTCGCTATTTTCAAACTAAAAAAGGCCTTAGACAGGGTGATCCACCTTACCGAATGTTTTTCCGTATTGGTGCTGATATGTTGGCAATCCTATAGGAATAGAAAAGGATCTAGTTGAAGGGAGGATCTCGATTTTACAACATGCGGATGCCACTATTCTTTTTATGGAGCAGGACCTTAAGAAGGTGGTGAACATTAAATTGACTTTTTTTAATCTTTGATCAACTTGTGGGGCTCAAGTAAACTTCGATAAAAGCGAAATTTACTGTTTTGTTAAAGCAAAGGAAAAAAAGAACAAAGTATAAACAATTATTTGGTTGTGAGTCTGGTTCTTAGCTTTGAGATATGCTGGGGTACCTATCCATTATAGAAAGTTATCCATAGGAGAAAACTTCTCAGTTGAAACTTGATTCAGAAAGAAGCTTGGATGCTGGAAAGGCAAGTTGCTATCATATGGGGATCGAATTTCTTGGTAAATTCGATTCTGGCATGGTTATCAATGTTTTATGATATCATTTGTTGAATCGCCTAAGGGGGTAAGAAAAGGACTTGACTTCTACAAATCTATTTTTTCTGGTAAAGTGAGAAAAAATGTATCGGTTAACCAAATGGAATATTATGTGTAGGTTTAAAGATCAAGGGGGCTTAGGTCTTGAGGTGCTTGAACTTAAAAATAAGTGTTTATTCATAAAATGGTTGTTTAAATTACTGAATGAAGAGGATATGTGGCAAGAGTTGATACAGAACAGCTATATGAAAGATAAAATGTTGTCTCAAGTTCAACCCAAAACCACGGATTCCTTATTCTGGAAAGGTCTAATGCGGGTTGTTTCTTGTGGAATCACAGCTCGTTGGGAACCCCAAGTGGAAGGTGTGATGCAGTCTAACAGAAATTTTCCCCTAATTAAAGAACCAGGGTGACCAATCCAGTAGGACTTCGAAGACTTGAAGAAGGTTGCTTGCTGTCTGGCGCGTCAACAAGCGTGGACCTGCACACAAAACACAAACTTTCTCTTGTCCCCAACATTTCGAGAAGGTGGTGAATCTTCCCGTCTTGCTGAAAATTAGAGAATTAAACATATCGAATGGTGGAAAACAATTAAAGTAAAAACGGAACAGCGAGGAAACAATTATGAAAGTGCTTGAAAGAAGGTTGTATCAATGAGGAAAATAAGACCGGGGGCCATAGTTTCACTAGTGGTGTCTCTCCAAAGAACAATAAACATGCTGGGTGAACAAATTACAGCTGGGCAATTGACAAATCATGAACGTATAACAATTCTATTATGACGAGATAAAGTTCACGGGTTCTAACATCGTAGGCATTACGCCAAAGCATATGGACCGCTATCCAGCATGCATCCATATCTAAAAGTCCACCTTGAGAAACCTATCCAGCAAATCTCGCAGGTATTAAGATGCAGCAACGAAATGATTGCTTGTGTGCAACAGACAAATGCATTAAGAACAATACGTAATGTAAGCAATAATCCTCACCCGTGGGTGAGAACACCGCTGTTTTCTCCCTAGTGGCAACAGCACATCCCCCTCCTGCACGTTACTGTCACTCGGGCGCTGGTCAAAGGAGGCCTGAACCCACTATCTAGCATATAAACCCTCTATTGGAGGTGAAAACAACTACGTGGCCAAGGTAATCATAAACACCGGAGAGCATTGCAAGACAACATTAAAACTCTCTATAGATATAAGTGAAGCATCTCAGTTTGACATGAACAAAATAATCATAATCTCATGTTTCATCGGATCCCAACAAACACAACATGCACAATTACATAACGGTGGTCTCGATCATGTGAGGCAGCTCACGAGAATCTAAACATGGAGGCATAACGGAGAGAGAACACCAACTAGCTACTGCTATGGACCCGTAGTCCCGGGATGAACTACTCACGCATCATCATGGAGGCAATCATGGCGATGAAGAGGCCTCCGGTGAAGATCTCCCCCTCCGGCAGGGTGCCGGAACAGGACTCCAAAAGCCTAGATTGGACTTTCGAGGTGACGGCGCCTCTCTGTATGTTTCGTGGAAAATATCTCCGTCCCCGAACTTTTTAGGGTTAAGGGCAACTTATAGGCGAAGAGGCGGTGCGGGGAGATGCCGGGGGCCACCAGGCGCGGCCTAGGGTGGGGCTGCACCTGGCGCCCCCCTGGGAGCCTCCGGGCTCCCCTCTGTCTCCCCTTCGGACTTCGTCTTCATTCCGGGTAAATATTGATGTCCGTCAATTTTGGGCCATTTCCGAGAATATTTCCTTACGGACTTTTCTGAAATACAAAAACAATAGAAAACAGCAACTGGCACTGGGCATCTTGTTAATAGGTTAGTGTATGAAAACATCCAGAAAACGAAGAAAAACATGTTGAAAACATAAGGCATTGGATAGAAAATAAGCATGGAGCATAAAAAATTATAGATATGTTTGGGACGTATCACGGGTTAAAGATGAGTTTTTTTAACAAATGATTTTTCAGAATTTACAATGCTATAGGCACACGTGTTTGGGAGGATATATGGCTAGGGAACATGAGTCTTGCTCAACAGTACCCATCTTTATACAACATAGTACAAAGGAAAATTGTTTCCATAAATAATGTGTTCATGCAGAACCCACCAAACATTGGTTTTAAAAAGGAATCGTACGGGCGACAAGTGGAATGCTTCATTTCATTTATGCCAAAGATTAATGACGATAAATATTTCTGCCGAGCCTGATGTTTTTGTTTCGAAACTTACTACCTCGGGTTTATTTTTGGTGAAAACTTTTTATGAGGATCTTAGGAGTGGTGATACTAGGTTTCTCCGAAAATACATCTAGAAAATAAAAATCCCACTTAAGATAAAAAATGTGGTTCCTTAATAGAGAAATTCCGCTTACAAAAGATAATCTGTCTAAGAGAAAGTGGCAGGGATGTAAAAAAATGTAGATTATAAGGAAACTAAAGAACACATTTTTCTTTTACATGCCTTTCTACTAAAATTGTATTCCATATTGTTTAGAAAGACGATGACGATCATCCGGGGGATCACGCGCTCGTGTCCCCCGGTTCGGTCGCGCACGCGCTCCGCGAGGCCCCACCACATTATCCCCTCCCGTCCCTTCTCCTCCACTAATTCTTTTCCTTTCTTTTATTTTTCTCGCCCGACTATGGCCCCAGCGTACTCGAGCTCCTGAAGACGGCGCTCCTTGTAGGGTCGGTGGCGAGGGCCTCCGCGGCCGTCGGGATGTCAGATGCGTGCGGTCGGCATGTAGATCGAGCTCCTACGACTTATCTGCCACCCGAACCACGCCTCGCCTCACGGGGATGACCACCACGGCCGCCTCCATCTCCGTCACCGGCATCGACGACCGCGACGTACGGCCTCCATGTCGTCTCTAGACAATGCGCTGTTGTCGTTCCTCTCTCGCCGAGTGCGACTTGTTGTTGCTCCCCATCTCCGCGGTGGTCGGCGGGAGGGAGTAGGAGCTGCAAGGGCTGCCGACCCTCGATGGCCATCCTAGCCTCGCCGCTTACCAGAGCAAGGTTTTGCTCGCGGCCGTCCTCGACCACCCGCTCCCAACACGTCACCCTGTTTTTCCCAGGCGCACCGCCTCTCTGCTACAAGGCGTGTTGTGCGGTCTGCCGTGTTGTGGAACCACGACATCGGTGCTACAAAGTCATGGCGATGATGCTACATGAAGTGGTCGTTATTGCTACAAAGTAAGGTTGGTGATGCTACCGCTGGGCAGCGGTGATGCTACCTTCCGCCGTTGGTGGTGCTGCCATATTTGGCGGGATTTGCTACAGTCATTTTTATTTTGCTATATTTCTGTTTTTAAAATGTTGTAATGTAAAAAAAAATTGCTATGATGTCTCCAGCCGATCGAGGATTTGCTATAGAGTCGTATTTTTTTTCTAGCTTTTCATTCTCAAAATGCTATAATGTCATAATTTTTTTCTACAATCAATCAAATACGGGGGAGTTTTTTTTTTGCTACAAGCAATTGGGGGATTTGGGTGGAAATTAGAAATTGCTACAATAGCACAATTTCTTATTTCAATCGAACTATTTTTGCTTCATAGGAGCAAAAGCGGGATTTGGGGGGGATTTCGCAATTGCTACAATAGTACAAATTTCTTATTTCAATGTACCTTTTTTGCTTCATAGGTGCCAAAGAGGGATTTGGAGGCAAAATGTGGACACGTGTCAGCAGGAGGACCCGGGGGATGGAAAAATTTCATCCTCTGGAGGACGCTCAGCACTGCCTATATGACTTATAATATACCCCCACCAACCAATATAACAATTATGTTTGAGAATTGGTTGAATGGTATCGATAAGAAAACTAAGACACGTATAGGTATTGGTGTGTCCGACTTATGTTGGTCTCTTTGGATGTAGGAACAACATTGTTTTTAACAACACCGGACCTACTTCTTTTTTGCAGGTTATTTATATGGATTTCCATTGGATTCAACTATGGTCTTTCCTTCTCTCGTCGGGCCAGAGGGAGCTTGTAGTTACTGGATGCAACCGGAGACTTATGGTTTCTCGGGATATCTACAGCCAGGCCGGTTGGCGGCAAATTAATAGGCTGCTGAATGGATAGAACCATTCTTACTCATGTATCGACTTTGTGTAAACAATGAATTGTATTTTTCTGCAGCTATGAACTAAGTAATAAGATTGCCTGTGTGCATCAATTAATGCAGAGGGCCGAGGCAGACCCCATTTCAAAAAGAAATGGCAACTTTGTTTTATGTAATATATCTAATTGCATGATTTTTGAGGGCATGTACAAGCTCTGATATATTTCTCAAAATTATACCTCCACATACTTCTGATTACATGCAACGTTATGTGCACGTTCTTGATTACTACGGGTCAGATTGAGAATAGAGGGCTGCTATGCGTACGATTATGGTAATGAAAGCTCGAAGATCCCATAATCATGGTAATGCATGAGTATACAGGATATGCCCGATTTTCTTTTGAAGAATGTTCCTAATTATAGACGCATTCAATCCTTAAGATTATTCATACGCGGATCAGTTAATGTCCACGATTGATCAGCTACCATAGCATCAGCTTACAGAGCTCATTAGGTACTTTCCGGAGGGCACGCTACCAGGACGGGTGACTGTGCAAGGACACCAAACGTAACCTAAGTGATTTCTTCTTTTGCGGGTAAAGTTCTAACAGGCTTTTCTAGGGAAAAGAGAACGCATACAAGGCTAGTACTCGTCGGCGTGAGTGTTCATAAATTTTAGGAACACCAAATCGATATCAGTCAGAATTCTGAACAGACACAGAACAGAAAACAAGGTTCAGTACATCCAGTGTGCACGAGATATAATAATAGATATATAGCACAAGATGTCTTCCGCAATTCCCAGCAATGCCGACGTGAAGCAAGATCTACCATCAGTAGATCGCACAAATATAAAGTGCATCAAGCCGTCAACGCAGATTATTATACTGAAATACACTGGAGAATTGTCACACATGCAATTCCTTTGAAGACAGACCCGGGCACTCGGGGGTGCAGGGTTGGCAATTTGCCTGACACTCCTTCATCGTAGGCCAACAAGGAACGTCCGGCATCACGAGGCAACAGACGCAGTGATCATTCATGGCTTCGCCTTTGGTCTTGCAATCTCTAGGAGCACACATTATCAGGTTAACCCTGCTATCATCTGATGTGGAGTCCATGGTAGTAGGTAGTAGCATTATTACTTGTGTTCGCACGACCATCTCGATAGCTTTTCATGGCATCGAGGCGACCTATTGCATGAAACATGATGTGTGAGTCAGTTGACAACTAATACACAAGCATGTATAACCAGCGGCAAGCGTTTATGCAAGACAACAAATCTATTGAACTATTCGCAAAAAAGAAAACAACTATTTGAATACAAGAGTAGTATAGCAGATAAATACTTACACTGTCCAACCACGATGAGCCAGCCGATGAACAAGAACGTGATCGCGCAAGCCTGCAAGCCCCTCTTCATACTTACGATCGATCTAATGAATAAGAACCGTAGTATGGCGAGTAACAGAAAGTGCGGCAAGCAATATGACCAGGACCCTCTCTCGCCTCAATAATTTATAGCCGGATAGCAGGCACATATATAGCTAATAGATGAATCGCATTCCATATATAGATGACCCAACACGCGAGATATTATGGTGATTACAATTCGCACATCTCACAGTCGTGGCAATAAAAGGAGATATTCCTGATTATTTGTAAGGAATGTTCCTAAATTATGGATGCGTAATTTAGGATATGTTCCTGATTCTATGTCGATCTTCCTTCTGCTGCTTCCGAATATATATTACTTCGGGATCAAGTTTGCTTACGATCTTGGTCTCTAAGGCACGGAGACGGTGGGGTTACCGATTACTCGTACGTACCAAGTTCGATCAGACCAACACGTACGCTGTCGTCGTCCCCGGTACATGCATAATGATCGACCATTGTTAAACTTATGAGTTGAGAACTTGCCTGTGGCAAGATGGTTAGTTGGGTGGTTGTACCCCTAGCCCACCAGAGTTCAAACCCCAGGTTTGACGCTGGTGTTTCTCATTTAAGGCGGAATATTCTTCAGTGGGAGGCGACGTTCCCGTCGACAGCGAGGCGCCCGTGGTGACTTCGTCAATCTCAAGACTCGACCCGCCGACTCAGTCTCTCGGAGGTGCTCATAGGGGTAGGGTGTGCGTGCGTGCGTTCATAGGGGTGAGTGTGTGCGCGTGTATATGAGCGCTTGCGTTGTACTGTGTTTCGCAAAAAAAAAAAAAAAAAAACTTATGAGTTTATAAATACTAGTACAGCTGCACGTGCAACGCACGATTTTGACAAATGTACGAAATTATATCTTGCATTTCATAAAGAAGTTTCTTAACTTTGAAGCTAATATTAATGTGGACAACTGAATTTTGTACAATTACCAAATACCAATCATATAATGATAAGAAACATATGAATCATCTTTATGTCTCTAGGTATTTGCTACGTATGCAACATCATTTCGTCGGACATTGCACTGCACATTCACCTTTTTGTGGTGAGAGCACCGACCTTAGAAATTGAGCCGCTGGCCAATTTGCAAATCACCAAGCAGCTCAAAGAATTATAAATTAAGGCAAAACGTATAATATCTGACTAAAACTTTGGAGCAAGAATTGGCTAAAACAGCAAATAGGAGACAACAAGCAAGGGAGATTGCTAAAATCCAAATATGTAAAGGGGCAATTGTGTCCTCGACCATGATAAAGAGAAAACGTAAGTCCTCTACAAGAAACCAAATCAGACCTATCTCCCATTGTCATACATCTCGAGAGCCAAACAAACAAAATGAAATAGTCGTTTTACCTTTTTACTGCCAAGGATGAATCTTCACGGATTTCCCACCGTCATGTAAGCATCACCAGTAATAACATCACACATCAATAATTTAATGAAGACCATATTGTTATCCAAACATGTAGTGAATAGCATGTCACTTGGTTGGTGATCGCTACTGAACTTGTAAGCTAATGGATGTGGTTGTTCCAATCTAAAATCGATAATCAATAATTCTTTTCTTGAAGCAACAAATGTTCACGAAAGAATCCAAATAATTTTTTAGATCAACAATGATCTAACATCTCTAGTTCCATTGAAAACAATGAAAGTCTGACTTTGAGCATGTCTGAAGAATTTTTTCGAGTCTAAATCGATAGTCAATAATTCTTTTCTTGTAGCAACAAATGTTGACGGAAGATTCCAAATATTTTTAATGATCTTCCATCCCTGGTTCCATTGAAAACAATGAAAGTCTGACTTTGATATCTATTACACGGCAAACTTCAAATGTAAGTTCAGTCTACACATGGAGACAAAAAGGAACCTGATATTTTTTTTGCTATAATCGCGATAGTGGGGGACTGCTACTATTGAAGAGCTTACACGATTGACCTGAATCTAGCGGATATTCATAACGGCTCATGGGTCTAGATGATCCCACTATGTAAATTTTTTTTAATTTTTTTTCAGAATGTCAAAAAATTCCGAAAAAAAATCCGGATGCAAATTACAGCGTGATGTGTTAGCACAAAAATTGGCAAGGTGAAAAAACTTTTTTAGCAACCTGTACAAAAAAGACAAAATTCGGACACGTACATATACATTTCGGTACGTCCGAATTTGTCTTTTTTACACAGGTTGCAAAAAAAGTTTTTTCTTCGCGTAACTTTTTGTGCTGAGTTGAAATATGTTGGACTACATGCAAAAAAAAAAAATCGAATTTTTTGACATTTGGAAAAAAAAATTCTGGGCAGCGGGTGCAGCTGCACCCGCTACCCAAATTGCCGCGTCCATGAATCTAGGCTTATTTGAAGACAGTACCGTCAGGTTCGTGAAAATGTAGTCAAGAGGCAGACGGAGACTGCTAGCCTGAGAGAGTCGAACTGCAGGGAGGATGTCGAGCTGCCGGCGAACGGCGGGCACAGGGAATGTCACGGCAGCTGCAGGCTCTCGCGGCGCGCCGGCTTGGGTGCAGGCTCCTGCTGCTCATATGCCATCCGCCACCGTGCCGCTGCGTGGCGACGCCGTGCTCGACGGGCTCGGCAAGAACACGAAGCCCGGCGGCATCAGGTTCTGGTCGAACCACGCTCTACACCACGGACGCCTAAGCAGCACCGCCCTCCCCCGATTGATGCGCCACCGCGCCGTCTTCCCCTGTCTCCTGCGAGTTCCGACACGATGGAGCCCACAGCTGCGGACGAGCTCCTCCAGCGGCCATGGCCCTCGGCCTGATTCTCCATCGACGACGATGTCCTTTGGATCGCATAATTTTGATCCCAGGTTCCGACCACATCGGATAGGAGGTAGAAGAGCCCGGGCTGCCTCCCGCCACCGCCGTCCACCGTGGCCGCAGGCGATGGGGGGATAGAGGTCGGTGAGGCGAACCTCCTCGCACGCGGCGGCCGCCGGCCTCCTTGCGCGTGGCCTCCTGGCCATCTCCATCCCCGCGCCCTCCGCCTGCCTGATATCCGGCCGGATTCGTTCCTCTTTCCGAGCACCACGGCGAGCGAGAGAACGTGGGTCGGTCCCTGTGGCGAGGAGGATGGGTGTGGCGGCGCGTCCCGGCCGTGCGAGGGAACGACGGTGGCGGCGAGTCATGTATCGTGGGACCATCGGAGGCGGAGAAGCCAAGGCGACGCGGGGCCCGCCGGCGGCGGAGAATCCGAGGCAGCGCGTGGAAGATGCAGGCGGCGGTGGGCGGCAGCGCTGGACGGTTGTCGATGGCGACTCGGGCGAGCGAGCGACGGCGACTGGCGGGTGGCAATCTTGTAATTACGACAAAACTGAAAAAGTTTTGAAGCAATCTAGATCGTTGATCAAATGAACGGTTCAGATTTAATGTATCAACACAGCACAACACAAGTTTGCTCTTTTAATAATACTAGTATACGTGCACGTGCAACGCACGTGATCATAGATTTTTTTTTTCTAGAAAAAAGATGATCATTGTTTTTTGATAATTAACCCGTATGTGAAATTTATGTGGACAAAGATGGGTTCAATGTTTGCTAATATCATTGACTTTTGATAATTTAATTGCAGTTTATCTTCGCAAGAGTTTTAGTTGTGGTACCACATTCAAACTTTGATCCATATATTTTTGTCAAAACTATCTAGTAATGTCACACGTGGCAATGCACTTGAACGCCAATTACACAATCATGGCGAACTTAACCACTGCACCGAAAGGTGCTTCAGAGCAAAAAAAATGAAAGGTTTCTTATTTTCCAGATATAAAAATAAAAAGGACTACTGCCATCTTGCTTGCCGGCACGGTACAGAGTACCCAAGTTATTTTAGTGCAAGGAGAACCCCTACAGGATAGAACCTGAACGCCCAAATGTACCGAATCAAGATCTTGAGGAATTGATGTGCACTAAATCCTAACAACTCATAGGTTGAACATTTCTAATAGCCAATTGTACCCCTGATAAAAGGTTGGAATCCTTCTTTCCAGAATATATCAAACAAAGCACAAATTACCAATTACGAGAAGGCATCACTCAATAATAAAAATCATTCTGCTTTGATATAGTGGGAGGACATGAACTATTTATTTTTGCGGAAGATCGTCGACACGTAAATAAAGTTAGGAACTCTGGCCAGGTATTCCAGAATATATGCCACTGAAGGTAATATTTTGACGACCCCCGACCCTTCCTTCCTCTAGCGACCCACGCCGCCCCTGCGGCGGTCGGGCCGCACCTCCTCTCTCGCTCCCCGCCCCCTCCCTCTGCTCCTCCCTCCCGCCGTCGCCGGTGTCCGCGCCAGTGGCGGCGGACCGACGGACTTTTCCCCCCCTTGGTTTCGGATGGCGCGGGGCAGCCTGGCTCCAGGAGGTGCAGCTCGGCGGCAGCTGGTCCGGCGCGGCGGCGGGGGCTCCCGCGTGCAGCCCAGGTGGCGGATGGGGTGGCGGCACTGCCATTGGTGGCGGGGTGGCTATGGTGGAGCACAGCCCTGCGGGCCCAGATCTGGGCCCTTCGGGCCCGATCTGGGTCACGGCGGGCTCGGCCGTGCTGCCTCCGGTTGGCCTGATGAATTGCTCGTGACGGGGGATGGCAGCAATGACGTCGTGCCTGCTGCAGCGTGGCGGCGGGAGCTTCGCGGGCCTCTCCGGGTCCGGCCGAGCCTATGGGGCCGATGGAGGGCAAACTGGATTCGATTTCCTCTTTCGAATCTAGGCAATGCCTTTGATTCATGTTTTCTCTTTCAATCCATAGAACCATCAGGACTGAAAAGCAGGAGATGGAGCACCATGGACGATGTCGTCATGGCGAGCCGATTGATTGGTCGCTATTCCCGCACCAAACCGAGCATTAATGACGACGATGGCGACCATCCGAGCAGAGAGTGGCCTGTACATAGCTGGCTCGACTCGTCGTCGTCGCTTTCTTTCATGGAGGTGCTATTTGGTACCCGGCGATTCAGAGCGTTAGGATCGTGGTGGGAATATGCTGGAGAGGACGCAGCGGTTGCAAGTCACTGTCGTTTTTGTTGATCCGCCGATGTTGGCGTTGTTTCCTCTTCTTCTTTCTTTTTATTTCCTTTTGAGCTTGATTGTGTTGTTTGCCCCAGCAGTGAACTCATTAGCAGTGAACTCATTATTGTTGTCTCTGGTGGTTGCTATATTAATATAGCGCGGCGAAATCATATTTCTTCAGAATATATGCCACTATTTTTTTTCCAGAATAATAAAATCTTGAAGCAAGTTTTAATCTTAGAAAATTTTGCTGTGAGCCACAATTACCAAAGAATAATTAAACAATGGATTGCTACTATGAAACAGGCTATATATAATTTTTATTAGCACTTGTAGAGCAAAGTAAGTTTCATAGAGAATTAGAGAACATAGACTATGCAATAACTAAAGAAACCATGTGCATCCAGTTGGTATGTCTTACTGAACTTTCCCGCAGGATGCATGTGAATTATTCTCTTGTGGTATCCATGGTCATTCGATGTACTCACCAGGATCTGTACGTTGTAAACTCAATCGATGGTATACGAAAAGGATGCAGGATTTAACAACTTGACTTTAGCAAAACCTATGTGGATCTCGGTAGGATACTAAAATCTCACCAATCAAACAAAATCATTAACATACATGTCACTCGGATGCATCAATAAATATGATCAGAATAAAATTAAAGCTCATAATTTGTATCAGTAGATCCAGGATGCAATTTTATCAGAATCAACCGTCCTGCTTTATTCACCTCTATACTCTATTCCTCGGTAAATTTAGTGGCAGAATAATAATAAGATCAAATAATATATTTGGTACCTCAATTGACTTTGGGGTCGGGCATGCCGGAGAGCCCTCCGCTGGCCCCAGCGGCGGCACGGGGCCGCGTGAAGCCGAGCATCTTCTGGAGGTTAGTCCGGATGCTCATGGAGCAGAGGAAGTAGAGGAAGACCATGGCGCAGTCGGTGGGGTCGTTCCCGGCCGGGCAGTCCGCGGTGGCTCATGCGCTGCACTGCTCGTCCAGATCGAGCAGCTTCCGCGTGACGCTGGGACTCATTTAACTCCAGCACCTGGTCCAAGTCCTTGCCTGACGCCACCGCCCATATGACCCGTCCGTGCTCCAGTTGCTGCAGAGCATCCCACCTAGCTGGCCTAGATCGCGCAAGCTCCAGATTGAGTCGTCCTCGACCAAATTCGCACGGGCGCGAAGGGCAACCTGGCGATGGGGCGGCCGTCGAAGAGAGAGTTGAGCAGGCCGAAGACGACGAATAGCACGGCGGCGACGACGGTGCCGGACTTGAGCTTGGCGAAGGAGAGCTCGCGCGAGGCGTACTTGAGGCTAGACTCGACGCAGTCCATCTTCTTGGCCCGCGAGGAGGCGGGCTGGGAGGAGTCACCGGCGCCGCCGGAGGCGCCAGGGCCGCCAAAGGAGGAGGTGGACTCCATGGGGTCGAGCTTGCAGGAGTGGCGCTCGATTGTGGTGCGTAGGGAGTTGTAGCGGTAGATGAGGAGCCAGGAGATGCCTCGCAGAGCACGGCCGTCACGCCCGAGATGGCCACCACCGAGAGGCTGTCGCCGTAGCGGAGGGAGGAGCGCGTCGAGGCCATCGCTGTTCTGGGTTCGCTGCCGCGGCCGGCCGGCGAGACGGACGCGCGGTGGCGCGCTGTGGGAGATCAGGGGCAGGGTAAGGCTAGTGGCGGACTGGCGGGTGGCCGGGGAGAGCAGGCGGCGGCATGAGCGATCTGACTCACGCAAAAATAACGTTTCGTTCGTATATGTTAGCTGCTCAACACGAGCGGAACCATCTGAGCCGTTGATAAGATATTGAAGGCATAAGATTTAATGTATCCGATCAAGTTTGCTCTTTTAATAATACTAGTTGGTATGCACGTGCAACGCACGTTTCCAAATTCTAACAATCTTAGTTCCTCTTTAAATTAGTTATTTTTAATATAGTTCAGACTGATCTATACATATTATTTTTAATTTGAATGGTATTTTTTTTTTTGCACAATAAAAAAATTGTAATGCAGCTGAATGTAAATCTCGACAGGAACTTCTGAGTCATCACCTGTCTTGTCAAAAGATTGAAAGAAACAATCACCATAGGAAGATCAGATTAAATTTCAGACAAGCAACATTAAATTACAGGAGAAGTCAACGATGGTTCTGTAAGTAATCTTGTTGACCTTGTATTCAACTGCTAACAGAAACAAGGTTATAATCCATAGAATATAGTTGTCAAATTAACAATAGCATCTCCCTCCGTGATTCAGATTGTTGCATGGAAGGACCACAAGCACTAATATGAGGTAAATCTCCAGATGGAGAAATTCAGACACATACGCCATATTCAGATATTTTTAGTTGGCCCTTTTTCAGGGACATATCTCACTTCTTTCTGACGGCGATTCAAGACACTGTCTCGCATGAGTAGCTCGTATTCCATTCATCAAAGAATGTGTGGGGCTTCTATTCGAATATAAGATGCATGTACAGTACAAAGTTAGAATGGGAACGTGAAGAACTTGATGCAAGCATACATTCAGAAAGAAAAGGAATATGGCCAGCATTTGGAGTTCTCATCATGTCAAAGGTTAAAATAAAAAATTAGTAACTTAAAAACAGAGACACCAACCAAATGAAAGAAACCTTGATCCCTGAGCTAACCATTCAGGGTCTTCGGAAGAAGTTTGTCAACTACTGGATACAAAAAATATCTTTTGCTACAGTACAGAAGTATCTTATCTGAGTTCCAAACAACCAAAAAAGCAAGCATGCATGTTATACTCATACTACCGTGGCCTTCCAAATGCAACAATACACAACCATGTGAAATGAAAAATAAAAGAAAATTCTTTAAAATCCAATGGGCTAAATATACAAACAGTACTCCAAGGGACAGTTTCGTTATCCAGTCAATAGGAGTTGTTTCCAAATAAGAAAAGAGAGAAAAAATTACCACTCAACCTGTAAATGTACAAACATGGCATCGGCTAACTAAATGGTGTTCATATAATTAAGAATCTGTTCTTTAAGTACTAACAACTCTAATGATACTGAGTATTGTTTTATTTGATAATTATAAAATAGAAATACATGTGTAGTCTATACCCTGACTGATAACGATCAACATCGGTTATAAAGATCATTGTAAAAGCAATTTCACCAACTTTGGAATTCGGTTCTGTGTATAAATTGAAAAGGAAGGACACACTAAATACCTTGGCTGATTTATAAAATATACATACATAGCAGTCAACTCTTCAGGATCCTACAAAACACAGCAACATCAATAGGAAACGGTACTGGGGATAAATTGTATAAGTGAAAAGTTATCTGTTTCGGAATCATGTATGTGAGTTATGTGATGTATAAACGGTCTGAGAATGTAGCAGCTAATTTAAGCATAAAGAGATACTTCTCTGCTCATGGCGGCAGGCGATGAACTCAGACAGTGAAGAGAGATGAACAGCGGCACCACCATTTTGCTGCATTTCTGTCTAACCAACAGTGAAGAGGAGATGAAAGGCCTAACCAACGGTCTACTAATTTGCTTCAAACTCCTACGGGACCAAAAATAGATTGGAGCTGAGAACTACGAACCTCCTAAATTGGAGGATCAGGCAAAACTTGGAACAGATTCACTGAAAGAATGCATGATCTGATACTTGTCCAAGATGAAACAGAATCAGAGACTTTCCCTTCCCAACTGCAGGAAGTGAAGCCAGATTACACACTAATTAGGTGGTCTAGACTGAAGACAAGCGATAGCCAAATAGTAATAACAATAAATCACACAGAAGATTTATTTGGAGACAGCAGAACCTATTGGCTATTAGTATTGGCTAGAGTAAACACATCATAAATCCATGATAGCAGCTTCATAAATCCGTGATTTATTTAGAGACAGCAGAACCTATTGGCAGGCCAACACCAGCAGCAACACCAATACACTCTGAATGTAATTAAACAACCTATTGCATCATTGGCCTACTTTAACCTTTCGGACAAGAAACGTCATACTAAACTGCAGAACTAAATCTACATAGTTTTCTTGACAAGTGCAAACAGGAACATGGATAGCAAACAATTCAGGAACCACACGCCTAGTATTTTCTATGGAAGTAAAGAATCATGTAAACTAAAAGAGCAACTACCAGAACTGAAAGTTTACATCTTTTGTAAAAGGCCAAGAATTTTTTCCTATCCACTCCATCTACCTTCTTCCAGCATTTTCTTTATCTCCTGCTAGGCTCCCATCCAACGCGCATAATACCAAATTAAAGTTAATCAAACAGGGAGGAGGAGAAGAGGATTATCCAGCAAATTTGTGGCCTAATCCATTTAATCGTCCGACCATACAAGCATTAGTACCAAAGCCTATAAAGATATAACACCATAAATACGACACAACGACATGCATACAACCAAGTTCTGCACTGGTAACCAATTCAACATGATAAAAGGAAACAAAAATTGCAGGGTTAATTTTTTTTGGAAGGAATACATGGAGGAGAGGGACCTGTCTCTAGACCGCAGCGGAGGAGGAGCTCCATCTCCAGGGCGTGCGGCTGCTGCTTGGGTCGTAGCAAGGGAGGGAAGGGCACCGGGAGCCCAGGTCGGATGCGCTGGAACGGGAGTCACCATGGTAGGTGAGACCCTAGCAGGGAAAGCTGTGGGATTTCAGATCGGAACCCCATTACCAGTCCCTGAGCATGAGCGAACTAAAATCCTAGCGCGACGGGTGAATCGGGACGGAGGTGGCTGAAGGCGCTCCGGGGCGGCGGCCGGCGGAAAGGCGCTTCGGCGCCCGGAGGAAAGGCTCTGCAGCGTCCGGCGGGAAGGCCCCCCGGGCGGTCGCTTGGGGGAGCGGTAGGCATGACGGCGATAAGGCGGCCGGCAAGCAGGTGCTCCGCGAGGTGAATTTCTCAGTCGGACCGCAGTCGCGCGCGGATGCTCAATCCGGCGGCGATGGACCGAGAAGGCGCTCTGGGAGAGTTTATTCGGTCGCGGGGCGGAACTTAGGCAAAAACAAAAATAACGTTTCGTCGCAGGGTGTTGAGTTAGCTCAACACCGACGGAACAATCTGATTCGTTGATCAGATTTTGAACGGCACAAATTTAATGTATCCGATCAAGTTTGCTCTTTTAATAGTATAGTTGCCATGTACGTGCAACGCACGTCTTCACAATTAAATGAGCAATTTATAAGTAAGAAAAAACATACCAAGGTCTACATATATTACCTCTTTTACACTTTTGCATCGGTTCTATAATTTAAATTGCAAAGAGAACGATCTTTATGTAAGCATCATAGAGCACACACAATAGCCAACAGAACTGGTGCCCCCCGATGAAGGCATACTTCTTGGGCGTATTTTTCAGCACACAATATGTCATGTCCTCGATGTCACACCCGTATCCTTCAGCACGACCTTTGGCGCGCTACCGCCTCAGACATCATCGCCTGCATATAGAGGGGAAGATAAAGAGCGCATGAAGGAGGCAGCGAGCATGAAGGTTGTTGTCATCCTCGTCAATGCTGTCATGAAAATGCCCTCAGCCCATTTGGGTTCACGTGGCGCTCGCCGAAACTACACCTATGGGCAAGGAAGGATGAGCACTTGCGGTATCACGTCGGTGCGGGAGTGTAGGAGTGTAGGGTCGTGAACAGCTCGTCAGAAAATCTCGATGACCATGCACCGCTTGAGCTTTGACCAGACCTTCATGACATCGAGGAGAGGCCGACGGTGGTGAATTTTCTATACTACTATTAAAAGATCACCCAGATCCACACCATGCGATGCCACCGCCGGCTTCAGGCTCCACATTGTGCGCATCCAACGTCGTCGACTTCCCTATTCCCACCTCATGCGCAAACAACGCCAGACTCCCTGCCCCACCACGCTTGCCGCCGCCGCATCCTTTGCTCTCCTTGTGCGTGGTTCTCACATCCCCTACTCCACATCGCGTGCTGGTACTACCCTTTCCCCTCTACCCCGCATCACGCACCGTTTGATGAGAAACTTCTACAACACGCCTACCCGGTCCTTCACCGTGAGCTTCCTCCGAGCACCCCCACGGCCTCACCGGTTCTCCACCGTGTGATCCTAAGGTTGATCGATTTTATCGGAAAAGCAAGTCTACAACCTCGTTCGGATCTTTGTGACACCATTCATTTTGTTTGGTTGCTTCAAGATTGTTGCTAACATTCTACAAAATAACGTCCATCAAGAAAATCTAATTCATACCAAGAGGTTCCACCCTAAGCAAAAATAGTTTCAAGATTTTGCTGGTTTTGGCTTAATTAGTTTATTATTATTTTTGTAGTGAACTGGATGAGAGGGTTAGAGACCGAGTTGATTATTGATCGAGCTTGCCACACATAATCGTGGGCTGCTGATATATGAAACATGTCGCCGTACAGGATTTCAACCGGTCCTACCTCAAGTGAGGAACTACGTGAACTTTCCAACAACAACAGCATCATGCTGATGTCATGATGACGTGTCGCGTACAAATACGTGTACTGTACGTGACAGCCCTCACGCTTGGTGCTAGGAGACGGTGGCAGTGGGATATAGCGAAGCATGGTGTTGTCGTCGTCAATTGCTAGTAGCATGCCCTGGGCCCCGGCACACGTCGACCCAGGCTATGGAGCCGCGCGCTCGTTCGCCTCCGATTCCGTCATGCCGAGCACCTAGGTCAAGCGTATCGAGAACTCACTGGTCTGTCCACGCGCATCTGCCTGGCAGTCCACCGCCATGTCCGCGGCCAGGACCGTGGGGAATATGTCGAACAGGTCGTAGTCGGCGGCGAGGACTGACGTGGCACGGTGTTAGCTGCTGGACCTGACGCTGACCAAGGCCCACGCCGCCGTACATGGCCTGCTCCACGCTCTTCCCGGCCTTCCGCAGCGCGTCGCGCAGGATGCCCGCCTCCGCAACGCACACCAGCACGGGCGGCAGAGGCATGGTCTCCAGTATGGGCGCGCCACGTGAGAGCGGGTTGCACCACGGGTGGTTCGCGCCCGGCGCCGGCGGGGAGCGCGAGTTGCCGACGCTTCTTTTCTTTTTAATTGGTGGCAATCCTTTGTAATTAACCGCAAAACGAAAAGGTGGTGGCAATTTGGTCGTATTATGTGATTGGTGTGAGGGCAAAACGGTCCAAAACGGACAATGTTGAGTTGTCAAACATTGGGACGATCTGGGCCGTTTGATCGAATATTAAACGGTCCAGATTTAAAGACACATCTCAACACAAGTTTGCTCTTTTAATAGTAGTATAGAAATATAGATAATAGTATAGATACATTGGACATCCATAAACCAGTAAAAAAAACTGTTCTGAATGTGAAAATACCCCTATAAACCTGTAAAGTGGGGTGAATAAGTGACCCTTAAATTTGTATTTCGGTGTAAAAAACATCTTAACAATCCGAATTTGCACAATCAGCTGCCACGTTGGAGCCGTCGGGCTTGAAGATTGCAACAACAACAAAAAAAACCTTGAGTTTCAATGAACATTTGTTTTTTTTTTCATCTAGGATAAGTTTGTCCGAAAAAATGTCAAAACAGTCCCGTTTTCTTTTATTTTTCTATTATTTTGCATGTTTCTAGTCTCACCCAGAAACTTGTCTTGGTCATATGATCTGGTACCCCACGATGTTCATCACATCTAACACCTCGGAGATGAGGAGGAGGGCACTATTGGGACTCCATAGTAACCATTTGGGACACTATTGGTTGGTGCCTCAAGAAACCATCATTTGAGGCACTTACCAAAGTGGCTCAAATAGTTTACTTTTTAAGACACTTTTATATTCATCCAATAGTAACCATTTGAGGCACTATTGGTTAGTGCCTTAAGAAACAATCATTTGAGACACTTACCAAAGCGCCTCAAATAGTTTACTTTTTAAGTCACTTTTATATGCCTCAAATAGTCTCCATTTGAGGCACATTTGATACATGCCTAAAGAAATCACCATTTGGGGCATTTAACAAAATAACATCAAATAGGTTAATTTTTTAGGCACTTTGACGTGCCCCAAATAATTTCCGTTGATAGACCTAACAATTAATTTTAATATGATTATTTTAGGGCTACCGACATCACTATGTCATCGACGACATCTCCAACGACGATCGACGAAGTGACAAGTTAGGTGCTTCACTTGAAGGCCTTTGAGGACCTCAATATATCTTTGGTTGAGTTTCTGGCCGCCCTTAAGGGCCCGGGAGTCCGTGATAGCACTCGATCATCGACGAGTCCTTCCGCACGATGGCACTAGCTTGCCATCCTCATCGTCGACGAGTCCTTCCGCAGTACGACACAAGCTTGCCATCTGCCGTCGAGCACAAGTCATCGTGTCGTGTACGTTTTGTGTTTGAGATACAAGTAGAAAATCGGTCAACTTTGGAGTCATCTAGCATTTGTACCGTAGAAAAAATGATTCGTGAGTTGTACACATGTATACATAAGCATCGCGCATCAACCTCTACCTTCGTACTAGAGAAAACAGCCTAGCTTGTACCGGAGCTAAAGGACAGGACTAGGCGTCCCCCGGGGATCTTTCCGTCCGATCCCCCGGGTCGCCAGCCTGACACGTGTCCTGCTTTTGCTACAAAACTCCTGCTTTTGCTACAAATCGTCCCGCTTTTGCTGCATTGTAGCAAAAAACGGTTCGTACACAGAACATGAAAGGAAAATTCTGGCCTCGCCGGAGACCTCACCGGATACCTCGCCGGACACGTGGTAGCAAAAAGTTTATGCTATTGTAGCAACAAAAAAGTTCGATTGTAGCAAAATCAACTTCGCCGGAGACATCGCCGGAGACTCTCGCCGGAGACATCGCCGGAGACATCGCCGGAGACCTCACCGGAGACCTCGCCGGAGATATAGTAGCAAATTTTTTGATCTATTGTAGCAAAACCAGATAACAATAATAGAAAAAGTAAAGTTATATTGCAGCAACATCGTAAAAATTCTTGCGGCAAGGTTCTCTGATTAGACTTATGATGCAAAACAACAGAGCAAAATTGTAGCAAAAAAAGTTCTTGCAGTGCAAATTCACAGAACGTATGGTGCAAAAATTCAGACATGGACAAAACATGATAGCAAAAACATTATGCTATTTTAGCAAAACCACAAAACTAATGCAGCAAAAACAAAAATAAAAATTACAGTATCGTAGCAAAAAATTCCGGCCAGGTCCTCCAAGCACCGCTCACCACCGATTGTAGCACCGACGACCTTCGATGGTAGCACCGTGCACCACCTATGGTAGCAATACCGCCCTTCCTTGGTAGCATAGGCGCCCACCAACGGAAAGCACCTCCGGCAGCATCCGGCGGGCAACTTGAAAACATAGGAGCACATGGACCGGACGCGCCGCGGCCTTCGCCCTGCTGCAGCCCCGTGCGGCGCCCATGGCCGAGCCTCTGCAGGGCGCTGCTGCTCCGGCTGCAGACCATCCCCGGCTGTTCCCCTCACACCGCCGCCGTTGCTACGGAGCCACGCCGGCGTTGCTACAGAGCGGTGCCGCCGTTGCTGCCGAACCATGTCGTCGTTGCTGCTGAGCGGCGCCGTTGCTACGGAGCCACGCCGGCGTTGCTACAGAGCGGCACTGCCGTTTGCTGCCAAACCATCGGCATGGTTGCTGCTGAGCGGCGCCGGCGTTGCTACAGAGCGGCGCGCCGTTGCTCCTTCGGTAGCATCTCCGCTCACTACAAGAAATATGCTAACTTGTGACCCTCAATATTGGTCACAGAAATGGTCGTGAACTGTCATTTGTGACCAAAAACGATTGGTCAAAAGATGAGCGTCACTAATGGCAGTTTGCGACCTTTTTTGGGGATTGGTCATAGACGATTGTGACCAAAAACAAAGGTCACAGATTCTATGACCAATTGTTTTCGTCACTGCCAATCTGGCCAGTCCACGTCAGATCCAACGTAGCAGAGCTGACGTGGCCAGTCCCAGTCAGATCCGACGTGGCCGAGCTGACGTGGCAAAATTGTGACCAAATAAAATGGTCGTAAATCAGAATCAGCTCAGTCCAGTTCAGCCATCTAAATGGTCCAGGCCCAATAATCCAGCCCACCTAAAATACTTTTTTTCAGAAAATTAGGGATCAATATGGGCCGAGCCCAGCAATTTGGCCTTTTATTTTACGGGCCGTAGCCATTTTTATTTTCATTTATTAGTGTCAATTTTTGGGCCTCAGCCTTCTTACAGCCCATTTCTTGTTTGGGCCTCAGCCTTTTAACGGTCCAGAATTTTGATTTAAACCACTCGTAACAGAACTAGCAAATTTTATAACGCGACAGGTTTCAATTTTCTCCATTTCGACAGTATAAAACCAAATATTTCTTTCAGAAAAGAGAAAATACAAGGAATTTTATGAAATAACAGCTCCAAAATAAAAGCACAGTTGCTTACAGAACAGACAAATACAAACATGCGTCTTGCATATGTTACAGAAAAGATCATCTATCTTCTAACATTAGGAGGAGGTTATTGAAAAGATATCTATTGACCATCAGAGATAGCAGCAACAAACTCCTGACTTGGACTTGAATTTGCAACATTGCCCTCCTACAAATTGAAACTTAACAACGTTAAAGAGAGCATTGATCTTAGTCGGATACACTGAGCTCAGTACACTACACAAGCAGGAAATGAACAATGAACTTGGGCTACATCATGGATGGATCAACCTCAGCAGCGGACATTCTTGTGCGGGTACCTGTTGCAGTACATTCCAACATTACTGACTGAAGCTATGCATTTGATTTGCAGTAAAAAACATCCAGGTAAAGAGAAACAAGGTTCACAAAGACAGGCACACATAAACTGAATACAAGTTCAAACTATGTAACCACTGTAATGGAATATGAGAAAACTAGCATGCTTTGCTTAACTGAATGTTTTCTGACAAATAACAATAGATAAATCACCTGGCAATATCAGGATTTACCAAATTAGACCAATTTGAGATAACACTACAAGAGAAAAGAATGCAGTTCCGATTTCGGACAACACACTGATAAGGCTTTATTTAAATATTTTAGGCCTGTTGCCTAGGAACTCTAGAATGCAATATTAATCCAAAAACGAATTGGCAATTAGATAAATAATACAAAACATGATGCAAGATTGAATTAACATTATGCAGTCCTATTATGCAACAGTTCCAATAGTTGTACTTAAAGAACTGATGGAATTACTGGAACTGCTTCACTGTACACAGCTAGAAACTCATTAGTAACATCTAAATTGCTTAGATCATATAACTGAATGGCTACGACATTGCACAGAGCAGCCACTTATCAGTATTAGCCCTAGTTGATCAAAGAGCATTTAAGTTGGCACATGACAAAATAAACACTGACTGAACATGTCATTGCTCAACATATTCGAGACCTAATTCCTTCACACATAGCCCCTATAACATGCTTCTAGATGCAGGAAAGACAATGGTGCAGAAACAACTATCAATCCTCAGGTGCTAAAACTGCTATGAGAAGCCGGCAAACCCTACCTCGTGTGTGTACTTCTAGAGAGGAACCGTGAAGGCACAGCTAAGCCCAAGGTCGGCGATCTTGAGCGCCATGGTCTTGCCGTCCATGAGCAAGTTGTGTAGCATGAGGTCACGGTAGCAAATCAGGATCTGCACACAGACTAGCACCAAGTTAACCAACCATCGCATTAGTCAATAAAAGAGTAAACTGGAGCACAAATCAACAAATAAGAGATGCGATGGTAGATGAAATATGATATGATGAGCAAAATTAGAACAAGCTACCATCCATGAGAGCATACTCAATGTTCATGTGCATTAATAGTTCTTATTCAATTACTAGATTGCTACTACTGTTGAACAATAGGCACATGGTTTCATCCATCTGTTCTAAGTTCTGAACAATAGTAACATGTCTGAACCTGGAAGCACGATCTGGGTACGGGAATAGTTCTTTAGAATGATAAGACAAAGTTAGCTAGTTCTAGGCTTTTTGTTATCCAGCTAGTTAAAATGAGATTCATGTCATGCAGACATCAAACCGAACAAACAAAAGCATGTCAAAGGTTAAATATTACAAAGAAATCATTCATCAGGTAACAGGCACACAAACTCAGATACTAATGCATCCAAAGTTGAACAAAATCAACATCATTACATCCATAGCGAACCTGAGAGCCCATCCGATGACCCCGATCTGCTTGACGCCCATGAACGCCTCCGGGAGCAGCCGGAAGAGGTTCCTCCCGCCCCACATGATATACTACAACCACAGACACGACAAATCTTCAGAAATCAGAAAGCACGGTGGAGAATCGGGCTCCACCCTCTCGTGCAGCGGCGGAGAGAGAGAGAGAGAGAGAGACGACCTGGGAGGTGCGGTGGAGACGGTACCACTGAAGACGACGTCGTCGATGGCGTGACCAGCGACTGCTCGAAGACGACGCCGAGGACCTCTCGACGGTGACATAGGCGTCCTGGTATCCCGACCGGAGCAGCGTCGACCGGAGTACCTGAGACCTGCATCCACGCAGAAACCGGTCAATCAACCACCGATGGAATCAAGGACTGGAAGTGGGAAGGAAGGACGACGGAGAGGAAGGAGCGCTTGAGTGCCGGTGGTGCTCACCATGATCTTGTCCATCTAGGATATGGTCCGCCGTTGACCAATCATTGTCAGGGAGGAGTTGATCCGATAGGAGCAGATCTGGAGGCCGCGTGGTCTGTGGGGTGGCGGTGCCAGTGACACTCACCACGACCTCGCCCAAGAAGGAGAGGTGGAGATGGTTGCCGCTGCTCGCGGTCGAGGAGCTAGGGGGTGGGATGGCGGTGGATCTGCCGATGGGAGGCGGGATGAGAAGAATGGCAGCAGGAGGGCCGGAGTTGGGGGAGGAGGTTGTGGCGGTGGAGGGGACCTGCGGTGAGCGGAGGTCGCGGTGGTGGAGATCTGGATCGAGGTGGGAGGCGCGAGGTGGAGATCTGGATCGAGGAGAGGATGTGGGAGGTGGAGAGAAAGGAGGTGGGCGGTGGTGCGTGACAGCGTCCAAAATATCTGGATCTCTCGCGTCTCTCCTCTCTCGTTTCAGATAGGGTTTAGACGGTCTGGATCATTGCGTCGGTTGTCGTGTGGACGGTCTGATCCACGATCCGTGGGTGGCTGCTTTCTGCCATTTGATTGGCTCCACCTCGTTTTCATTTTCTGAGTTTAAATAATGGAGTTTTTATTAAGTAACTACCACAATTTTGTCGTAAACTGGCACCAGTCCATCTTTCAAACATATTAGATCATATTTTATGTACAAATAATCAAATGGTTGGGTTTAAAAGTTTTGACAGTATTTTCACCCCGTTTGAGCGTATATTGAAACCGGCATACGAAATTCAAAAAAAATCAATAAATGGAAAACCTTCGCGTGGTGTCATTATATGTGTCCTAGTATCCATCAAAAATAATAAACTTGGAATAAACTAATTTTCTTAAGAAAGTGTTCTCAGAAATGAGGTATCATCTATGAAGATTCATGGCTTTAGGGCAAAATGACGAATGTTATATCCACATTCATGTTATAGTTTGCTTAAATATGCCTGTATTGGGCACAAACGTGTATCTTGGAACCGTGAGCAATGTTGCCGAATAAACTTTTCATTTTCCGTTCACGAAAAAATCAATTTTCTATTTCTGAATGCGAAAAATGGGTTATTTTGTGAAGCACATACCAAAAATATGTCGTAAAATAGGAGCGCTACATTATTTGAAAATACTAGACCACATGTACTTACAAATAACCAAATGGTCGTGTGTCAAACAGTTTCCATCTAGCTCTCGTAAAAAAGACAAATTCATGCCGATTCAGCTGGAACGGGGTCAAATTTGAACTACAGCTGACTCGTAGTTTTCTCATAATTTTTTTCCAAAATCATATTTAGCTACACAAGTACCTATTTCATCAGAGATACAACAAAAGTTTTGCAAGATTTAGCCCCTAGCTACGAACGGTCATGTCCCCCGAGTTGAGCGTATATTGAAACCGGCATACGAAATTCAAAAAAAAATCAAATAAATGGAAAACCTTCGCGTGGTGTCATTATATGTGTCCTAGTATCCGTCAAAAATCATAAACTTGGAATAAGGAAAATTTCTTTAAAAAGTGTGCTCAGAAATGAGGTATCATCTATGAAGATTCATGGCTTTACACTACCAGGAAAGTGGCTTTCTATGGAATCACTTTTTGTGGCGCACTAAATAATCGTGCGCCACAGAAATTATTTCTGTGGCGCATTGTTTTGCATGCGCCACAGAAATTTGGAATTCCGTGGCGCACGAAAACAAATGCGCCACAGAAATTTGGCTTTCTGTGGCGCACCCTGTCCCGTGCGCCACAGAAATCAGCATTTCTGTGGCGCACCCTGTCCCGTGCGCCACAGAAATTCCACTTTCTGTGGCGCACCCAGTCCCGTGCGCCACGGAAATCAGCATTTCTGTGGCGCACCGAGTCCCGTGCGCCACAGAAATGCTGATTTCTGTGGCGCACTCGGTCCCGTGCGCCACAGATATTTTTTCCAGATCCAGATCCAAACTCTCTCTCCTCTCACCTGGTCAAACCCCTGCAGGCCACACATCGCATTATCCTCTCTTTTTTTCTACTCTGGCCTGCACGCACACAACACACAACACGCACGCACACCACTCATCCTTCTCTGCCTTATCCCTTTCTTCACGCACACAAGTCGAGCACCGGCCCGATGCTTCTCCTCCACACAGCTAGCTCACACACACAGCACACACACACGACCTCTGCCGCCCATGCTAGCACACACACACAGCAGGTGATGGGGCCGTCGCGTTCTCCCCGGCGGCCGGGAACTCCGCCCCCGACCTCCTACGACCGCCGCCGGGAACCCAGCCCCAGCCCCTGCGACCCATCCTCTCTCCTCCTTTTTCTCCCTCGCCTCTCTCCTCCTCCTTCTCCCGCCCACTGCCGGCATCCCGCCCGCCTCGTCCCCATCCCGCCCGAGCTCGACAGCCCCATCCCGCCGGCCTCCCTCTCCTCCATGCCCGTGCGCCGTCTCCAGCACCTTCACCCTCGGCGCCAACGCGGCCGTCAACGCCACGGCGCGCGCGGGGGAGCCCCCGATGCAGACCTCAGGCACGCCGCACAGCCTCGAGACCACCGGCGGCGGCCACGGCGGCCGCGGCGCGTCGTGCAAGGTCTCCAACGACACCAACCTCCTCTTCCTCGCCTCCCGCGTGGCCGCAGCCGCACCCGACCTCCTCTTCCTCGCCTCCCGCGCGGCTGCAGACGCCCCCGACCTCCTCTTCCTCGACCATGGCCATGGCGAGCCAGACCTTCTAACAACAGCGATGGCACGGCGGCGGCGCATCCTTGACCACGGTGGCTGCGGTGGCGTTCAGGGGTTCGAGGCCGACCCGTTGCGGTGGCAGCCGTATTTTTTTTTAAATCTGAAAGAGACTTTCTGTGGCGCATGGTTGTCGAGTGCGCCACAAAATTGTTGCCTTTCTGTGGCGCACCTAGACGTGCGCCACAGAATTTTAATTTTTGTGGCGAGGAAAATGGTGCGCCACAGAAAGCTGTTTTCCTAGTAGTGTTAGGGTCAAATGACGAATGTTATGTCCACATTCTTGGTATAGTTTGCTTAAATATGCCCATATTGGGCACAAACGTGTATCTTGGAACCGTGAACAATGTTGCCGAAGAAATTTTTCATTTTCCTTTCACGAAAAAAATCAATTTTCTATTTCCGAATGCGAAAAATGGTTTATTTTGTGAAGCACATACCAAAAATATGTCGTAAAATAGGAGCGCTACATTATTTGAAAATACAAGACCACATGTATTTACAAATAACCAAATGGTCATGTGTCAAACAGTTTCCATCTACCTCTCGTAAAAAAGACAAATTCATGCTGATTCAGTTGGAACGGGGTCAAATTTGAACTACAGGTGCCTCGTAGTTTTCTCATGATTTTTTTCAAAAATCATATTTAGCTACACAAGTATCTATTTCATCAGAGATACAACAAAAGTTTTGCAAGATTTAGCCCCTAGCTACGAACGGTCATGTCCCCCGAGTTGAGCGTATATTGAAACCGGCATACGAAATTCAAAAAAATCAAATAAATGGAAAACCTTCGCGTGGTGTCATTATATGTGTCCTAGTATCCTTCAAAAATCATAAACTTGGAATAAGGAAATTTTCTTAAGAAAGTGTTCTCAGAAATGAGGTATCATCTATGAAGATTCATGGCTTTAGGGTCAAATGACGAATGTTATGTCCACATTCTTGGTATAGTTTGCTTAAATATGCCCATATTGGGCACAAACGTGTATCTTTGAACCGTGAACAATGTTGCCGAAGAAATTTTTCATTTTCCTTTCACGAAAAAATCAATTTTCTATTTCCGAATGCGAAAAATGGGTTATTTTGTGAAGCACATACCAAAAATATGTCGTAAAATAGGAGCGCTACATTATTTGAAAATACAAGACCACATGTATTTACAAATAACCAAATGGTCGTGTGTCAGACAGTTTCCATCTACCTCTCGTAAAAAAGACAAATTCACGCCGATTCAGATGGAACGGGGTCAAATTTGAACAACAGGTGCCTCGTAGTTTTCTCATGATTTTTTTCAAAAATCATATTTAGCTACACAAGTACCTATTTCATCAGAAATACAAGAAAAGTTTTGCAAGATTTAACCCCTAGCTACGAACGGTCATGTCCCCCGAGTTGAGCGTATATTGAAACCGGCATACGAAATTCAAAAAAATCAAATAAATGGAAAACCTTCGCGTGGTGTCATTATATGTGTCCTAGTATCCATCAAAAATCATAAACTTGGAATAAGGAAATTTTCTTAAGAAAATGTTCTCAGAAATGAGGTATCATCTATGAAGATTCATGGCTTTAGGGTCAAATGACGAATGTTATGTCCACATTCATGGCATAGTTTGCTTAAATATGCCCGTATTGGGCACAAACGTGTATCTTTGAACCGTGAACAATGTTGCCGAAGAAACTTTTCATTCTCCTTTCACGAAAAAATCAATTTTCTATTTCCGAATGCGAAAAATGGGTTATTTTGTGAAGCAACTACCAAAAATATGTCGTAAAATAGGAGCGCTACATTATTTGAAAATACAAGACCACATGTATTTACAAATAACCAAATGGTCGTGTGTCAGACAGTTTCCATCTACCTCTCGTAAAAAAGACAAATTCATGCCGATTCAGCTGGAACGGGGTCAAATTTGAACGACAGGTGCCTCGTAGTTTTCTCATGATTTTTTTCAAAAATCATATTTAGCTACACAAGTACCTATTTCATCAGAGATACAACAAAAGTTTTGCAAGATTTAGCCCCTAGCTACGAACGGTCATGTCCCCCAACTTGAGCGTATATTGAAACCGGCATACGAAATTCAAAAATAAATCAAATAAATGGAAAACCTTCGCGTGGTGTCATTATATGTGTCCTAGTATCCATCAAAAATCATAAACTTAGAATAAGGAAATTTTCTTAAGAAAGTGTTCTCAGAAATGAGGTATCATCTATGAAGATTCATGACTTTAGGGCCAAATGACGAATGTTATGTCCACATTCGTGGTATAGTTTGCTTAAATATGCCCGTATTGGGCACAAACGTGTATCTTGGAACCGTGAACAATGTTGCCAAAGAAACTTTTTATTTTGCTTTCACGAAAAAATCAATTTTCTATTTCCGAATGCGAAAAATGGGTTATTTTGTGAAGCAACTACCAAAAATATGTCGTAAAATAGGAGCGCTACATTATTTGAAAAAACTAGACCACATATAATGTAGAAAAAACTAAATTGTTGGGTGCCAAACGGTTTCCAACCACCTCTCGTAAAAAAGACAAGTTTATGCCAATTCAGCAGGAATCGGGTCAAATTTGAACTACAGGTGCCTCGTACTTTGCTCATGATTTTTTGAAAAAATCATTTTTGGGTTTGCAAGTACCTATTTATGTGAGATTCAACAATATTTTCACAATATTCAAACCCTAGCTACGAATGGTCATGTCGCCGTTTTGACTGTGGATGTTTGAATTTCATCATGGCCTAATTTTAAAATTCGAAAAAATCATGGCATAATTTGGAAACCCTAATGTTAGAAGTGGATGTTTTAATTTCATCATGGCCTTATTTTAAAACCCTTCATTTGTTTTATGTTGCATTTAAATTTAAAAGAATAATTCTACAATTTTATTTCAAATTCTTCAAAACCCGATATAAAGCAATATAGATTCCTAGAGGTACTTGTATTTCATTTTGACTAAAACAATTCCCTAATAGTATATAGTGATAGATGAAATATTTACAGTTTTCGTAATTTATTTGGTTGAAATTGAAGTTCGAAATCAAAAGCTATAAAAGAAAACAGAAAAGATTAAAGGAAAAAAAAAGAGAGAGAGACAGCCTAGCTGACCCGGCCCAGCAAAGCAACACAGCCGTATCAGTCTGGGCTAGCAAAGCTAAGCAACGCGGCAGAAAAGAAAAGGAAGAAAAGAGGTGGGCTCGCCCACAGAGGCCCAAGCCCAGGGACGCAATCGCTTCATATGTTAATATAGGTCCAGTTCGGTTGAGCCTGTTGGTTAGGCGCGGCGGGGAGCAGGTTGAGGTCGCGGGTTTGACTCTCCGTTGGCCCCTTTTTTTCATTATAGTCGCGTGGTGTGCTGTGATCTGTGTGTGGTGGGATCGAGAGGTGCTCGTGCAACGTGCATGCACTGTGTGTGTGTGTCCTGTGTGCGTGCGTGGGAAGTGGGTTAGGTGAAGGTGTGTGTCAATGACATGTGGGGTCACGCCTAACCCATGTGTCAGTCGGGTGGGTCACACATGCTAGCAGGACGGGTCACACAGGTAGCTGAATGTGTTTCACATACGTGGGTCCCATGTGTCAGTCGGGTGGGTCCCACGGGTCAGCAAGGTGGGTCCCACTTATCAGCTCAGTATGGTTCAAACCATGTGGACGACACGTAAGCGAAATTGACAACTAAGCATGACACGTATGTGAAATAAAGACCACTAAGAATGACACGTAGGCAAAATTGATGAGGTGGCGCTCAATCATAGCAATGAGCCATAATCTATAAGGTTATGACCAATTTAAATTGGTCCTAATCGTCTAAAAATGGAGAAAAAAACCAGTGTTGTCTCCTTATGACCATTTCATATAAGGAAACTGTGACCTTTTTGACAGAAATGGTCATTATGTTTGAGGGATTGGACCCTCTGAAACATCTTGTGACTAATTGATTCGAAATGGTCATAGATCTATGACCAATTTTTTCAGGGTCACTATCAGAAGGTCACAAGTTGGCATATTTCTTGTAGTGGCTCTACTATTGGAGCATCGCCGCCGTCCGACGGGAGCAACGCCGACCTCCTTCGGAAGCACCGGCGCCGTCCGACGGGATCAACGTCACCATCCGGCGCGAGCAACGCCGGCCTTCGATGGGAGCAACGTCGGCCTCCTTCGGCAGCACCGGCGCCGTCCGTCGGTAGCAACACCGGCCTCCTTCAACACCAACGCCACCCTCACGCGCGTGGTCACCTCAGGCGCCGGCCCGCGGCGGCGGGGGAGCAGAGGAGCCGGCCCGCGGCGGCGGGGCGCAGAGGAGCTGGCTCGGCGGTGGCTCACACGGCGCAGGGATCCGGCCCCAACAGCGGTGGCGCAATGGGGAGCCGTCCCGACGGCGGGGACGAGGAGAGGAGATCGGGGCGAGACGGCGGCGGGATCTCGTCGGGGCGCGGCGGTGGCCGGAGCTTGCGGAGGCGCGGCGGCGGTTGCTCTGGTTGAGCTCTCGTGGGGATGTGCGGCAGCGACGCTGGCTCTCTCGCGAGGAAGGTGGAGTTGGGGGAGACGGATGAGTGGATAAGAAGTACGTGGAGGGGAACGCTCCACGTCTGGGACGCGTGGCGTCACGAGGATGCGGAGGATGGGAGGACACGATCCCCCGGGTGACTACTATACTTTTCCCTAAATCTATTAGGAAAAACAAGATAAAGCCTAAAAAGTAGACCCCATACTCCACTACGCGTTTATGCGAGAGCCCAACTAAACCAGTGCGTCCGGTTAAAAAAAAAACTAAATCAGAGCGTACCCTCTCCCCTCCCCTACACGTTTCCCTGACCCCGATCTCCTACTCCTCGCTCGCTAGGGTTAGCGCCGGCGCCGCCACCGACGGGACTGGTCGAGTTTCTCCGCGCCTTCAGGCGCCGCGCCGCTTCCGCTCCTCCATCTCCTCCGCGGACCTTCCCCGTACTCCCACCGCTCTCGCCTCTACCCCGCCGCGCGTACTCATGTTCCTCCTCCTCTCGACGCGAGCCATTCACCTCCCTCTACGACCACTCCACTCCGACCCCGACGGTGGAGCTCGACTTCCTAGCGCTCCTCGCCGTCCTCGGCGCTGCGGTGACCCAGTACACCACTTCATGTGTAGTGCACAAGTCGTTGACATAACACTTACGGAAGCCCTTATCCATAAATATTATATCTCTCAGAGTAGTACAACAGAAACATTGAGGGTCCACTAGTTCACACTGCTTATTATTACAAGCCAAAAACGAATAAACTCTTCAAGCTCCTCCTCAGTCATCTGAGGAAGACTAAAAGATCCAACATCAACTTGGGACAGTTGACGAACTATTGATAACACTAACGAGAGAACCATGATAGCTCAACAGCTTAGATCCTAGAGCTTCTCGACTAGGTTCCCCTCTACTACTAGTCTAGACTCGCGGAACTACTCTTCCGGTTCTTCTTCTTCGTCGTCGTCGGCTCCGTATGCGATGATGTAGTTGACTCCTTCTACTCCTCCGGATAGATCCGGGGCTTCATAGTAGAACTCCTGGCCTTCAGAATTCTGATGGTTGACGTCATGGCTGGCCTCCTCAAAGTCTAAGAAAGAGGTCAACGAAAGGGTTGAGTAACTAGCGTTACTCAGCAAGCTCAGGTAAGAAAAGGTTTTGGTTTTCATGCACTAGCTAATGTCCTGACCAACGGTCGCAGACACGATGAAGTTTTTGAAAAGATTTCTTCAAAAGGTTGGTTTTAGCTTTTGAAAACTATGTTCCTCAGCCCTCACGGGTTTGAGAATCAGTTAACATTCCTTTCCCGCCGCGAACGTAGTTCCTACCGGGAACACGGATGTAACTGTCACAATTTAATACACTCTGCAGAGGTGCGTCACTTTTCCCAAAAGTAGCATTAGACTTGCTACAAGTCTCACACTCACGTGTGTGGTTTGTCCAGCGTAAGGTTCTTGAATTCATTCCGAGTATTCTTCAACCCCACATATTCACCCATTGTCGTAACAAACCAGATCCTTGGCACAACGAGGGACCCGATCCATCTCTGACACCCCACCCAAGACACCACTACCTTCACCGGACCCGCCAGGGGAAGTTCACGGCGCTCCCACGCACGTTGATCGCATCCACGACTCAACCAGGTAGCGTATCCGAGAATATGTGATAAGGAAGACGGTACTTATGACCCCTCCGGCCCATACTAGAACCTTTGGTCGACGCGTAAGTACGGCGCTGGACAAGCTACGGAACATTTGTTATTGCTCCTAGCTTTCCCGTACGATGGAACCTCCACCACAACATTCAGTCCGTGGTTCCACCGCCAACCAATCATTCATAAAAGCATTTTATTTGAATGCAGTAGTTGTAAACTTTTTAGAAAGTAATCCATTGGACATGCAAGAATGAACTTGCCTTGAGATTGAGATAAAGTGCAATCTAAAGCTTCGAGTGATTCGGGAACTCCTTGTTCTGAAAATCAGCATCATTGTCTGATAAGACAATGTTTGAAAACCAATGGCATGCTAATATGCATAAATGATATGCCCTTGCAAAACCCTTCGAATTATTTCACTCAAATTCATCAAATTTCCCTAAATTAATGGGTATTTAAGTTTCACAACAATTTATAATGAGGAATAACACTAAGTGATTTGAAATGTAAATAATCCAAATAATTGGATTTTGTACTATTTTACCATATTAAACTTCAGAAAATAGTTTTGTTTTTAAAACTTTCAAATCATTTCCACTTAAGGATTTTTGAATTTTTCACTCAAAGAAAGTAATTTTGAAAATTGAAATAAAGTTCAGAATCAAATTCCTCATATTATTAGGAGTGTCTGAAATATTTTATTTTTATTTTGAGTGTCTAGAACTTTTTCTATTGATTTTAAAAGTTTTAGGGACCTGTTTGTAATTTCTGGTAATTTCAAATTACCAAAAACTCGCTCTGACAGTGGTGTCAGTCACTTAAGTGACTAAGGCACGAGTCAACGACTCGTCCCTCCCGTCAGTCTCACACCCCTCTCTCTCGCTCTCTCTTCCACGCACGGGCTCGATCCCCTCCTCTCTGGCGATGAGAAATCGCCGCAGCCGTCGCCGGCGCGCTACGGCGTGCTCCGGCCTCCTCGGCCGCCGCCGTAGGGCTCAAACGAACCGCCTCGCTCTGCTCCACCTTTATGTCCACGCGATTGGGGTTTACTCCACGGAATCGCCCGCAGTCGACCCTGCCCTAGAGCTAGGGTTTCGGGGACTTGGCGCTTTCCATGGCGCCGTTGCTCAGGCTGCTTCCCTGGGCTCTTCTGGCTGCTGCTGCGCCTCTAATGGCGTTGCGGTGGCGCTGGTGGTGCTGGCTATGGCCGGTATCCCTCATTGCCGTGATGGGTGCCGCCATGGCCGGTATCCTTCGTCGTCAAGCTCACGAGTAAGACCTTCATGGCCTCCACGCTCTCTCTCTCTCTGGTCTCTCTCTCTCACAGATAGACGACCTAGGGTTTCCCCTGGCACGTACTACCATGGACTCAATCTTGCTCTCTCTCTCACTGAAGAACTAGCTGTAGAACTAAACTCTAGCTCAAAGACTGTAGAGAACTAGCATGAACTGCTCTATGTAAAACACTGGCCCTTAACTGAACTTTCTGAACTTTCTTGCATGCTGGCATTGTTCTAGTGGTGATACTAGCTATACCTAGTGTTTATCTGTCACTAGCAACACTCTAGAGTAGAAATCCAAGCTTGATCTGGCCTAAACATGCTCTGTGGCTTAACTGAATTTTTCTGTTAGTCATGTGCTTACTGAACTTGCTATCTATCCACTGTAATCTAGTGTACATGCTGTGTAGGTTACTTCAATGGTCCAATAAAGAAAAGGATGGCCTTTTCCTTTATCTGCACCATGATTTTTGAGTCGCTGAAACAAGTCGAGTCGCCGAGGCTGCGGCCCGTGACTTGCCGACTTGAGGCAACGACTCAGCTCGTATAGTCGCCACAAGTCGCGCCTGCTACAGTGCACGCCAAATAGGCCTGTTACCTATTGCAGCCAGGCCGGCCAGGCCCAGCCCGGCCCAGCAACCACTCCCAGCGTCACCCCCTGGATAAAACCTAGACACGAGCGTCCTCACGTGCGCCGCCGCACGAGCCTCTCCTTCCTCCTCACGAGCCTCTCCTTCCTCCGAGCAACCTAGCACACTCCCAGCAACCGCCGGCCTCCGCGAGCCTCTCCTTCCTCCACGGCCCTCTCCTTCCTCCGCGGCCCTCTCCCAGCAACCAGTCCCAGCAACCGCCGGCCAGGCCCAGCAACCACTCCCAGCCTCCGCGAGGAGCGGCGACGGCTCGAGCCTCTCCTCTGAGCTCTGCCCTTTCTCTCCCTTTCATCAAGTCGCTGAAATCCTGAGGCATGAAGTCGCTGTATAGTCGCAGGAAGTCGCCGTCGAGCCAGTGACGTGGCGCGACTTGCTCCGTGAGTCAAGTCGCTAGTGCGACTCATCCACGCCAGGACGACTCGGTGATTAGTCGGCGACTCAAAAATCATGATCTGCACTGTCTTTTCCTTTGAATCCAGTAGCTAATTGGGTGATGCATCCACCCTGTTAGCTCTTAGTGCAGGTGAATGGTGTAGATCTGTGGATCTGCACCATTTAGTGTGGTTTTGGCTGTTCTGCATTCTACAGGGATACCTGCAAGTGTCCTAGTGTGTAGCATTGGAGATCTTGAATGAGCTCTTTAGCTTTCTTCCTTCACACCTCCTAGTCTGTACTAATCCATGTAATCTGCTTCCTTGTGAAGCTTTGCAATAAAGATCTCACTCTCTTGTGTCACTAATGCTTGTGTAAATTCCTTTAGTGAGTGTAGGAATTTCTAGGCTAGGTATTTATGCATGATGATGCCTCCTAGGAGTGTACACATGCATAAATCCCTCTCCTGGACTTTCTTGTGCTCCTAATAATCTCTGAACTTAGCTGTGACCATAACCTTGCTCTGGTAGCTAATTCAGTGCTGAGATAAGATAAGAACAGATACTACAGACCCTAAGAACTTGGCAAATGATGAAAACATCATAGGCCTGGCTGGATAGCATGGCCTAAACAAATCTGATGCCAAATTCTCCCCAAACACTCTCTCTTCTCTATATGCCCTTGTCATGGATGACTACCAACCATAGATGGTAGTAACCTGACATATGCATGCTCTACCCTCACTAAACTGGCAGAATTAACCTGCTGTAGTTGAAGAGTAGCTTGTTCTTCTGGATTCTGAATAAACCTTCTTCTTGTGGCTAGCCTGCTCCTCCTAGCTGCTTGACCTGTTTCCTAGTTCTAAGGAAAAAATCTATGGATGCTTGTGTGATCAAGCAGTGCTGTTATCTGTGTGTGTGCTCTGTCCTGGTCGACTGAGATGCCCTATTTATAGGGTTTTGCAGTTATCTAGGGCATGACACCTAGATAATTGCATGATGTGACTGAGCTGCTGTGTTGTGGGCCTCTTGGCCCTAGTTTCAACCTTTGGAGTCGGTTGCCTACTTCCTTGACTGACTCCATGTGATTTCTGTTTGTACTTGTGGGTGCAATGCACCTGGAGATGAAAATATCTCACTCCATGCGCTGGAACTTGCTTGTGTTGGACCTGGGCTTCCATGTAAGCCTTATTCACTTGTGGTCCATGTTACTGATGTGTATTCTTGTAGGTTTTGGCCCTGATGGCCCTATAACACTTTCTGCATTTTCCATTATGCATTTCTATATATTTTTTCCTGTTTTTCCCCAAGGATAGCTGGCTGGGACTTGTTGCCTTTGTATTACTCTTGCCATATTCTTGTACTGGTTGGCAATGGCCTCTAGGCCCTATTTCTTGTGTTATCCTTTCCCTGCAGATGTAGTTTGCTACTGGTACTTGCATTCCTTGGTATAACAACTATGAATTCTTCCTGGAGCTTGTGGTTACTCTTCCTAGTTATATCTGTACTCAAAATAGTACTGATTACTGTTGCTGATCACTTCTTGTCACTTGTATCTCAATTGTGATCTTCCTGGCTATCTCACTTGCCAGAACTTGTTGTCATTGCTTACTGTCACTTGTTTCCTTGCTTATGATGGTTTTGTGATCCAATACTTGACTGCATTGTTGCAATACTCTCTGGAATCACTTCTCACTCTAATTCTTGGTGGTTTCTTTGCATTTGATCTCCATTTGCTTCTCAGCCATGGCCTGATCAACCAAGTGCTGATCCAAGTCACAAACTAGCTATCCAAAATCAAATGCCTCACCCTTAGGGTGCTGGCAACATTCTAACCTTAACCAATTCCTCTGTTTTGCTTGTGTGCAGGTACTGAAGATCAACTTCCAAGTCTTGAAGCATAGACTAGGGTTTTAGATAAGATTTTTCTTTCAATTTTGTAATTTCACCCAATGTAATACCCTTTTGTATCAGAATATCAAATATGAATGAAATGTGAGGTTTGAATCTCCAATCAAACTTGTCCTTGTGTGTTTTATATTTCTGTTTGAATTATTTATGAATTTGTGAAGAATGACTTTTAAAGAAATTCAAATTCAAATTTCAAATTTGAATTCAAATCCTTACTTCTGTTTAAACTGAACTAAGGTTTAGAAAAGATAAGAATAGAAGTATGCCTCTCAAATGAAAGATCAAAATTCATTTTAGGGTCTAAAACAATCAACTCCTATAAAGAGAGAAATCTACCCCTCTTCTCGGTCTTTGTCTGCGAATGGTGCCCCATTCCTATGACAGTCGAGAAGTAGCTTCTTCGTCACGCTTCGCACAAAAGCGCGAAAGAAACCTCAAAATCCCACATGCATGCTATGCAAAGATGCAAAACTTGTAAACTACCCCTTCCCGACTCTCTGAACTGCGGGGTCTCACATCCTCTCCCTCTTAGAACAAACTTCGTCCCGAAGTTAAGGCTTCCTCGGTACCTGAAGAGTTCTGGGTAACTTTTTCTCAGATCTTCCTCTTTCTCCCATGTGGCTTCTCTCTCGGGGTGATTCTTCCATTGGACTAAACAGTATTTGATTGCTCTATTTCTGAGTCTCTTCCAATTCTCCTCCAGAATCTTAACGGGCTGTTCAATATACGTCAAATCTGGCTGTAACTCTAACTCCTCAAATCCTAATGGCTCCTCTGGTGGTTGCAAATATTTCCGTAGTTGTGATACGTGAAATACTTTATGAACTTGTGATAGAGTACTGGGTAACTCTAGCTCATAAGCAACTGGTCCTTGTTTTCTTCGGATAGGAAAAGGTCCAATGTAACGGGGACTTAGCTTTCCTGTCACTCCGAATCTATGTACTCCTTTGGTCGGACTAACTCTCAAATAAACGAGATCTCCAACTTGTGGTTCCCATGCTCTCCGTTTCTGATCTGCATAACTCTTTTGTCGACTCTGTGCTATTCTCAACCTTTCACGAATGACATCAACTACCTTCTGTTGTTCCTTGACATATTCTGTTTCAAACTCCTTACTTTCTCCTGCTTCAAACCAAAATATTGGTGATCTACACTTCCGTCCATATAGTGCTTCAAATGGTGCCATTTGAATACTTCTCTGATAGCTGTTGTTGTAAGAAAATTCTGCTAACGGTAGATGTTCATCCCATGATCCTCCGAAATCTAGAACACATGCTCTCAACATGTTTTCTACTATCTGATTGGTTCTTTCGGTTTGACCTCCTGTTTGCGGATGATAGGCTGTACTTTTTTTAGATAAGGGGGTGCGGATCCCCGGCCTCTGCATCAAAGAGATGCACACATCCCTCCGCAATTATTAAAAATCCAATAGCATCCAACTAGGATCCTAATGCTGTGTGTAACTTTCTCCAGAATATAGAGGTAAATACTGACACTCGGTCAGATACTATTCTCTTGGGTACTCCGTGTTTACCGACTATCTCACGAACATAAACTCCTACTAGCTTCTCATTGCTGTCGGTCTGTTTGACTGCTAAGAAATGAGCACTCTTGGTTAATCGATCCACGATAACCCATATCATATCCTTGCCCTTCTTAGTCTTTGGTAATCCTGTTATAAAATCCATTCCGATCTCTTCCCACTTCCATTCGGGTATCGGTAACGGTTGCAGTAGTCCGGCAGGACTCTGATGTTCTGCCTTCACTCTCTGACATGTATGGCACTTGGCTACATACTGTGCTATATCTCTCTTGATTCCATTCCACCAAAACATCCTTCTTAGATCCGTGTACATCATCGTACTTCCAGGATGAATTGAATAGGGTGTTTCATGTGCTTCTCGCAATATCACTTCTTTGATATGTGCGATATCGGGTACACAGATACGGTCTTGATAGTAAAGTGTTTCCTTATCCTTAATCTGGAATAACGACTTCTTTCCTTCTGCTATTCTCTTCTTTTCCTCCGCAATGAAAGGATCTTCATTTTGATAGTGAACTATATCCTCTCTTAGCTGTATGTTCATCTCATCTATAGCTCCGACTGTTGCAAGTCTTCCGTTCAAATCACCTTCCCATAGCAATCTGTGTACTTGTACGATCTCCTCTTCCAACTCCTTTGGTAACTCTTCATCTGCTGTAATGGTACATGTAGCTTTTCGCCTCAAAGCATCTGCTACTACATTAGCTTTTCCTGGCGTATAGTTGATGCATGCAAGTACACAGGGTTGTTATAGCTAGTTTCGAAATAAGAGTATCGAACCACGGTGGAGCTATGGAAATGGTTTCGTGTTATAGTTTTGATCACTTATCTCTTTTTGTGCTTTTTGAAGTAACTGCAAGTTTAAACAAGTATGAAAATGTATTGAAGGTATTGATTGGAGTAATAGTAAACTAAACTAAACAGTAGAATAAATGTAAACAGTAAATTAAATGAGAGTAGACTAATGGGTGGTTTTGGTGATTGGAACTGCAATAGGGCTAAAGGCGTTCTTAGGAAGTATGGTTCTACCACTAGCATATTTCTGAATTGATTAGGCGTGCATTATGTTTCCATATGAATACTTTGCAAGGGCAGAGCTCCGTGTATTAGTGTGTTCTTGATTTCCTCTGGATAACACACTACTCACAACCACCACGTAGCCCAGATGATAAGCGATACGCCTACTGGCGCTGGTGATTAAGGGTCTCCCCGTGGAAGTGGTATTGGTACGGTGAGTTCTCCGTGAATCCCATGTTAGAGATTTGTAAAAAGGAGGGGTGACTTTCTGTCCTGTCCTACCCACTCATCAGTCTGCCGCAAACTAACACAAACAACCGCATCATGACCCTGTGGGCAATATATTGTTAGGTGCACATCTCACAATAGCATGAGGATTGTTTTCACAAACTAGTCAATAGAAAACAATGCATCTTTATCTCAATTCATAGTAGTGCTAGGGTTTCCCATCTCCCCAAGAACTAGTGGAACTACTCACACATGAAGGTAGTAAACATCATAATGATTGTATTGCAAATGGAGAATGAATGTATGAATGAGTACACGTATGAATCCACAACTAGATGTTCTAGGATTACAACGAGATGGGGTGGAGATGCTTTCACGTAGATGGAGATGATGGTGATGGCGGTGATGATCGATGCTGAAGCCTTCACAATGATGGAGTTGATGGAGATGGATTCCCTTCTGCGAATTCCCCTCCGGACACCTTCCGGAGGCTAGGATTTGGTGGATTTTCGTGGTTTGGTGGCTGGTCTCTCTTGTCTTCTGAGATCTGATGGCTCCCTGGTTAATATACTGGTCAGGCTGGGCTTAACGCACCCTGGTACGGTGACTGGTACGGTCGGGAGTCACCGTACCGAGGTTGTTAAGTGATACCGCCTTAAGCTGGTACGCTGATCATCTCCGCTTCGCCCTCCGTGCCGAGCACTCCATCTGGTACGGTCGCTGGTACGGTGGTCTCACCGTATTGCGGCACTTGGTGTTTTCGCCCGAAGATGGTCGTCAGTACGGTGGCTGGTACGGTGGATATTCACCGTACCGATGCTCGTTAAGTGATTCCTTTCCTTCTCCTTGGCTTCTGCGAGTTTGTGCTTTCTTGGAATGGCATTAAATGCTATAATCTCGTGATATTATATCCCAATTCTGCTCCTTTATGCCTTGTATGGAATATCTCTCCTTGATTTCCACAATCTGCATACACGGACATAAATGGTGCTTTTTGCACAGTAAAATACCAAAATCCCTATCTACTTATTAAAAACTAGTTGAGTAAAATAACACTAAAAATGGGCGCATCAGCCTCCCCATGCTTAGACTCTTGCTCGTCCCTGAGCAAGTCTATGCAAAGGAACAAGATCATCGTGTTTATGAAGCATAAGTCGATAAAATGAATGCGGTCATTTTAGTAAACTGATAACAATAGTAGATGACTCAGAATACTCATGAATGCTACTATACCTATACCAAGTTCAGAAAAATATTCAGAAGGCTTCCACACCTGTTAATTGCTAATTGTTAAGTGAAGGTTATTCCTTCAAGATAGGATAACATATTTAGTTTGACCGAACGGGCTTGCGAGGATGCCTCAAACATTTTTAGAACTTCACTCATCCTCTTTGATTTTATTTAATTCGAACGGTCTCTTTTGTTTCTCTTCGCGATCATTAATATGCCTAGTTATTCTTGACACATTATTCTCACTTTGGATAGTGGCGTGTCATAGAACAAAGCATACAAAATCTCATGGAGAGACATAAAAGTGATCAAACGAAGAAGTAACTCCAAAGCGGAGTATGAAGCAATCATAGTGTTTGTGGTTTGAGATTTCTACCTCGGCATTACTCATTCTTAATGCTTGTTACTTAATGATTCTTTCTTAACTGTACTCATTCATATATTATGATCCTTATGAAGCTTAATTAATCATGCTAAACAGGTTCTCTTATACTTGAGAGAAGTCTAACACTGTTCCAACTAGCAAATTAAAGTGTGGAAGTCCTCCAAATAAATTGTAACAAAGTAACATGTAAGGTAGTACTCAAACTGATTGAAAACATCTAATAAAATTACCACAAACTGAAATAGCTTCACTCATAATCAAGGGCTTATAACTCATTGGATACGAATCCTTTCTTATTCAAGGATACTAAAATTTATTATGCAAGATAGAAGATAAACTAATATGATTGGTAAAAAACTGTAAATTTACAAGGCTTAGTAGATCTCTCATAACTTAAGTTCATAAGCTATGGGGGATCAAATAATCCTCGTCCTTGTACCTATTCCTCCTTAGCTGCTGGTGTCTTCTCTTCTTCTTGTGTATCATCTTCCTCTCTTTCTATCTCCAACTGCAAGGTGCAGACGTGGGCAATACACGCAAAACGTGTAGTTATCTCCACAATCTCTGACTGTTGTTTCTTCATTACCTCCAGGATCTTCTTATTCTCATTTGCTATCTCATAAACAGTTCTTAAAAGAGAGTAAAACCTATCGCTGATGTGAGAGACCTGCTTTCCAAGGTCCTTACTCATCATCCAATAGGCATCAACTCCCTCTCCAACAGTACTAACACAAGCTTGAGACACCTTTTCTAATTCACTTATTTTCTCCTTGATCCCATTTGGACACTCTCCCTTAGGTTTTAAGGGTGAAGGGCCCAAAGGGGGTCTAGGAGACATATTTCTCAGATTATACCTGTAGGGATTCAGCGATACACCTCTTTTGTCGTGTGGGCTTACATGTCTCAGCATCTTCATCTCTCGAGGAAGTCCATCTCCCCAGTAGGGAAGAGGTATGACCTTGGTGCTTCTGCCCTTTGGAGAGCTCTCATATTCAACCTTGGATGACACCGCTAGTTTCTTATTTTCTTCAAATCCCTTCACCACCCAGATCTGCTTGGCCGGCTGCATGATGTGGCTTGGAGACGAAACAGGTATATGAAAAAACATCTATGGAGGAGGAACAATAGATGAAATAGTTAGGGTTAGGCTCGGGAATAAATAAGCTGGAGTCAGGGAGGCACCCTCGTACGGCGACCCCTCACTAGTAGAAACAGGGGCTTCGGTGCTGCCCCATTTGCACCGGTTTGACAGGAACCGGTACTAAAGGGTCCTTTAGTACCGGTTCCAGAGGGCGAGGCGGCCGGCAGGCTTTTGTACCGGTTTGTGCGGACGTGTTGCACCGGTTGGTATTACCAGCCGGTGCAAAAGGGTTGGGCCAGGCAGCTGCAGTGGGGGGTCCCACGGCCAGACCCTTTAGCACCGGTTCGTAACACAAACCGGTACTAAAGGCCCATCTTTAGTACCGGTTTGTGTTACGAACCGGTGCTAAAGATTTCCCTATATATTTCTTCCACCCCGAGCCAGCTCCATTTTTGCTGCTCGAGCTCACCTCCATTTTTTGCTCTCTCTTTCCTCTCCCAATCTTGAGTTCATCACATTTTTCTCCAACATTTGTCAAGATTGGTGGCACCTACCTATACAAGGGTTAGCAACTTCATCCTCTCTTCCGGCATTTCAAGTTTAGCTCATTTTCTTACTAGTTTAGCTCATTTGATTTTTGTAGTGCTAGCTAGGTGTTTGATGAAATGCCTAAGTTAGGGATTTCATTTGTTTTATATGCATTTTGAGCTCAAATTAAAGTATGATTTGTGGTTTTTTATAGTGTCGTCCCGTCCCCTTTCTCATCGCCGTCGATCGCCCGCGTCGCCCCGTCACCGACACCACCTCGGTGAGCCTCTTGTTTTTATCTTTTATTTTAAAAAATCTTAGTTTGTATGATTTAGATGCACAATTATTACTTGTATAATTTTCTTATTTGTATAATTTTTTGTTATATATAGTGTCATGGTTTTGACATCTGTCCACACCGGCTCTCGTCCGCTCTATTATTCGGATGTGGTACGATTGCTTGTTATAACTATATATTTGTTTAATTTCGTGTTTATAACAATTATAAAGACCAACTTGACACATAGATATATTAATGAATGTTTATGAGAACTATGTATTAGATTTGGTCGCTACTCTACTTTTGTTTAAATGTGGTGAACTGTTGTATTAATGAATTTGGTCACATATCTCTATTTGATATATTTGTATAATGCAGATGAGCCGGGAATGGATGTACGGTGACCGACGCTGTCCCGAGTTCATTGATGGCATGCATAATTTTCTCCGTGTGGCTGAGTTAAACAAGCAGAATGGTTTTATATTTTGTCCATGCGATGACTGTAAGAATAAGAGGAATTACCCTTCCTCAAGAACCCTCCACTCCCACCTGTTGCGAGAAGGCTTCATGCCCAATTATTTTTGTTGGACCAAGCACGGAGAAAGAGGGGTTATAATGGAAGACAATGAAGAAGAGGATGATGACAACTATCCTGTGTTCTCTGAACACGGTGGTACTACAATGGAGGAAGACGAAGCTGAACATGAGATCATTGTTGATGATCAGTCCGATGATGATCTTCGTCGGGTCATTATTGATGAACAGATAAACTGCGGAAGTGAGAACGAGTGGTCGAAGTTGGAGCGCATGTTAGAGGATCACAAAAAATTGTTGTACCCAAATTGTGAAGATGGCCAGAAAAAGCTGGGTACCACCCTGGAATTGCTGCAATGGAAGGCACAGAATGGACTATCTGACAAGGGATTTGAAAACTTGCTGAAAATATTAAAGAGGATGCTTCCAAGAGATAACGTATTGCCCCATAGTACGTACGAAGCAAAGAAGATTGTCTGCCCTCTAGGATTAGAGGTGCAGAAGATACATGCATGCATCAATGACTGCATCCTCTACCGCGGTGAGCACGAGAATTTGAATGCATGCCCGATATGCGGTGCATTGCGGTATAAGATCAGGCGAGATGACCCAGGTGATGTTGAGGGCGAGCCGAGCCCCAGGAAGAGGGTTCCTGCCAAGGTGATGTGGTATGCTCCTATAATACCACGGTTGAAACGTTTGTTCCGAAACAAAGAGCATGCCAAGTTGTTGCGATGGCACAAAGAAGACCGTAAGGAAGACGAGATGCTGAGACACCCCGCTGATGGGTCGCAGTGGAGAAACATCGACAGTGAGTTCAAGATTTTGCAGCTGACGCAAGGAACTTAAGGTTTGGTCTAAGTACAGATGGCTTGAATCCGTTTGGTGAGCAGAGCAGCAGTCATAGCACCTGGCCCGTGACTCTATGTATCTATAACCTTCCTCCTTGGTTGTGCATGAAGCAAAAGTTTATTATGATGCCAGTGCTTATCCAAGGCCCGAAGCAACCTGGCAACGACATTGATGTGTATCTGAGGCCATTAGTTGACGAACTTTTACAGTTGTGGCGTGAAGAAGGTGTACGTGTGTGGGATGAGTACAAACAGGAGGAATTTGACCTACGAGCGTTGCTGTTTGTAACCATCAATGATTGGCCTGCTCTTAGTAACATTTCAGGACAGTCAAACAAGGGATACAATGCATGCACGCACTGTTTAGGTCAGACTGACAGTATATATTTAGGTAACAAGAATGTGTACCTGGGGCATCGTCGATTTCTTACAAGACAGCATCCCGTAAGAAAGAAAGGCAAGCATTTCAAAGGTGAGGCAGATCACCGGACGAAGCCTACCCTCCTACTGGTGATGTTATATATGACATGGTCAAGGATTTAAAAGTAATCTTTGGAAAGGGTCCTGGCGGACAATCTGTTCCGAATGACGCTGACAAACGCGTACCCATGTGGAAGAAGAAATCTATATTTTGGGACCTACCCTATTGGAAATTGCTAGAGGTTCGCTCTGCAATCGACGTGATGCACGTGACGAAAAATCTTTGCGTGAACCTGCTAAACTTCTTAGGCGTGTATGGGAAGACGAAAGATACAGCGGATGCACGGCAGGACCAGCAACGTATACACGAAGGAGACAACGTGAATCCAGAGAAGTATCAAGGTACTGCCAGCTACGCTCTTACCAAAGAAGAGAAGGAGATCTTTTTTCAAGTCCTGAGCAGTATCAAGGTCCCGTCTGGCTACTCGTCGAATATAAAGGGAATAATAAACATGGCAGAGAAAAAGTTCCAAAACCTAAAGTCTCATGACTGCCACGTGATTATGACACAATTACTTCCGGTTGCATTGAGGGGGCTTCTACCGGAAAACGTTCGAGTACCCATTGTGAAGCTATGTGCATTCCTCAATGCAATTTCTCAGAAGGTAATCGATCCAGCAACTCTACCAAGTTTACAGAAGGATGTGGTCCAATGTCTTGTCAGCTTCGAGTTGGTGTTTCCACCATCCTTCTTCAATATTATGACGCACCTCATAGTTCACCTAGTCCAAGAGATTTCCATTCTCGGTCCTGTATTTCTACACAACATGTTCCCCTTTGAGAGGTTCATGGGAGTCTTAAAGAAATACGTCCGTAACCGTGCTAGGCCAGAAGGAAGCATGTCCAAGGGCTATGGAACAGAGGAGGTCATTGAGTTTTGTGTTGACTTTATTCCTGATCTTAAGCCGATCGGTGTTCCTCAATCGCGCCATGAGGGGAGACTGCGTGGAAAAGGCACGCTAGGAAAGAAAGCAACAACAAGTATGGACGGGCATTCTTTCACTCAAGCACACTACACAGTTCTACAAAATTCCAGATTGGTGGCTCCGTATATCGTGGAACACATGGATATTTTACGCTCCAAATACCCGGAGCAGACCGACTTCTGGATTAAAGGAAAACATGAAGACACTTTCGGCAGTTGGTTGCGTACACATCTCATTAATAACACCACTGTTGGAGAAGAGCTATACTTGTTGGCCAAGTCACCATCTTCGACTATATTGACTTTCCAAGGGTACGAGATAAATGGGAATACATTTTACACGGACACCCAAGACAAAAAGAGCACTAACCAAAACAGTGGTGTCCGCTTTGATGCAACAAACGACAATGGGACAAAGGACACATATTATGGTTGCATACAGCAGATATGGGAACTTGACTATGGACCTTATTTTAAGATCCCTTTGTTTCAGTGCAAATGGGTCAACCTGTCAGGCGGGGTAGAGATAGACCCGCAGTACGGAATGACTACAGTGGATCTCAAAAATCTTGGGTACCACACCGAGCCATTCGTCCTAGCCAATGATGTGGCTCAGGTTTTCTATGTGAAGGACATGTCTTCCAGACCGAAAAAAAGAAAAGATAAGCAAGCTGATACATCATACGATGAGCCAAAGCGCCACATAGTTCTTTCAGGAAAAGAAACATCGTGGGAGTGGAGGAGAAGACAGACATGTCAGAAGATTACAATAAGTTTCATGAAATTCCGCCCTTCAAAGTGAAAGCTGACCCAAGCATCCCGTTAAATGATGAAGATTCTCCATGGTTACGGCGCAATCAGAAGAAAGGATCGACATACGCGAAGAAAAAAAATTTATACCCCAACAATAGATAGGGGGATGTTGTTGGTGATGTGTAATAATGTATTAAACCTTTTATGTAAATGTGTTATGAAAACTCAGAATAAAACTCTAAACACTGATTTTTGGTTCTAAAAATTCGACAGTGTTTTCTTTCGATATGCTTGCTTCGTTTATTTTCTTTGTTAAGTCTTTGCCGTGTTCCGACAACCCTTTGCCATGCGTTTTGGCCGCACGGAACAGAACTCGTTTCTGGTAGTGCATGATTGATCTGTGTATAACATTTTGCTTAAGAATACACTGTCGAATTTGGCCCTATTATTTTGTGGAGCATCTAGCTTTGATTGACAGGGATGTGGTGAAAACCATAATACATAGCTCGGGTCCATTTTTATTTAACCATAATACATCACGAATAATGTCACTAACTTTTGCCGGGTCCTAAGCCACGGGTTGCTGAGCGGCCGGCGCTGCGCACCCAAAGAGCAGGAACCATCACAGGGTCAATACTCACGTGAGAAGGATCCCTATGAAGAACCATCCATCTACTGTTATACACCGCTGGCGTATCCAACATAAACACATAGCGATTGACGTGCTCGTCCTCCTCCCTGATACGGCGACGTACCACCTCCTCGGGGGCCGGCTCCCTCTGCACCGAGTGTGGCCCACACGACTTCCACCAAACAAGATCCGGGTCGACGACGTCACCCGGATTCCTCACCAAGCGACGCGTCCCGGAAGATACCACCTCCCAGTGCCAGCCCGGCGGAGCCCAGTCCCGGACATCGCCGATCGCATCCAACAGGCCGGACATCGTCGCCGAGATCTGAAAAAATGAGTAGGGAATTTGATCAAACACCTAGGTAGGGGAGGGAGAGGGCATATCAAAATGCAGCATTGGGCGTATGCAGGGAGTCCGAATGCTTCGTATACCAAACTGAACTACAATGAGTGCCGTGAGTGCCCGGGAGGGGGCTATATATAGTGTCATGTGGCTCACGAAGAAACACACGGTTCTAAAAATCCAACGGCTCACAAGCCCTCAAAAGAAACACACCCCTGATCCAACGGCTCACAAGTATTTGAAAGAAACACACGATCCGTGTGATTCTTTAGTCCCGGTTGGTGTTACCAACCGGGACTAAAGGCGGGTCAGTCAAACGGCTCACAAGCCCTCAAAAGAAACACACCCCTGATCCAACGGCTCACAAGCACTTGAAATGCGCTTGTGAGCCGTTGGATCAGGGGTGTGTTTCTTTTGACGGCTCACAAGCGCTTGAAAGAAACACACGATCCGTGTGCTTCTTTAGTCCCGGCTGGTAACACCAACCGGAACTAAAGGCGGGCTTTGCAGGTCTATAAGAGGGGCAGGAGTACACTTCATAGCCATCATTGGCAGTACACTTCCTCAGCCATGGAGTACCAAGTATACAGTAGGAGGATGTCGTGTCACGTTGCACGGACACCGGGAGTATGAGATACCCCCTTTTAGGTTCGGCACGGGGCGCGAAGGAGGCTGAGAATCGTCGTCGGGATCGGGGTGCGGATCAAGCTCTCCTCTCCACGATCAAAGCATGCAACCAAAGGGACACAAGGAGCTACCCAGGTTCAGGCCGCCCGGAGGCTAAAAGCCCTACTCCTGCATGTCTGGATAGATGGGTTCTTCATAGTGTGGAGTACAATGGAGTCCTTCGGCAGGGTACCCGGAAGGGTTTTGGCTGGAGGTAGAAGAAGGACAGATCCTGACCCGGAGGAGATCACCTTCCTCTCTACCTTGGCAGCCCTAGTCTAGTCTTGCTCTGGTGTGACTTGTGCTCCGGTTCTTCCTCCTTCTCCTCCGTGCCTTGGTCCTCCTTTTATAGGCTAAGGGGTTGCCACAGTGCACGTGAGGGGCATAAGGGGCCTTCGGCGCGAAGGACCCTCCCTGGCTGGTTTAGAGGGCGACGTGGCCTCTTCTCAGCCTAGCGCTTCGTTTGGGTTAGGTGGGAGCGCCCGCCTTGGTGGTGAACAGTGGCTGACACAACCACGGGCCATGTCTCCTGCCTGCGCCACCATCGCCTTGCTTCCCAAGTCTTCTGAGGTCTTCCCGCCTGAGGTGGAGTGCTTATCCACATCGGTGCGATGATGCACCCGAGAGGGAGCCCAGCCTCCTGCCGGGGTCTCGGACCCTCGGGGTCTTCCGCGTCTTCTAGCTTGGTTCGGGGACCCGGCAGGCCCCCAGGACCGGAGCCCTTAGTCGGTGTAGGTCTTGCTTGGCCTTCGCGGGGTCAAAGGGTGAACCCGCCGGCTTGCCTTGGTTCTTGGCCTTGTCCATCTTCGTCCTGGGCCCACAGGGAGTGGACCCACTTTGGCAGCACTAGGGGAACCCCATGTTCCACTGCTGCGACAGTAGCCCCCGGGCATGGTCCCGGCGGCTTTTGCTCCAGCTGCCGGGACTATGGCCTAAAGATAGACCAAAGTGGGTCCCCGGGCATCTGGCCTTCTTGACTCGCTTTCGCCGGGAGCCCGCCAGGGCGAGGTAGAGACGAGCCCCCGAGTCTTCTTGATTCTGCCGGGGACTCCGCCGAGGCGAGGTAGAGACGAGCCCCCGGGTCTTCTTGACTTAGCCGCGCCGAACGTTGCGATCCGTGCGGGACTCCGTGCTTATCTTGGAGCCCAACGGGCGGCACGCGCAGGAAGCGGTGCGCCCCCTCGATCCCCACGTCCGTCGGAGTAATGGGGCCGCGACGCGACGTGAGGAGTACCTTATAAGCCATGCCTGGCTTCCACTGTAGCCGTTACTTCCTCAGATTTGCCGAAATCCCCAAATCGCCACCTCTGCTCTCGTCCTCCTTACTCTGTTCTGCCGCCACCTCCTTCCTCCACTGCGTCGAATCCTCTTCTGCTCCCATGGCCCGAGTGAAGCTCGCCGCCCAGAGAAAGAAGAACGCTAGGGCACCGCCCGTTGTGAGGCCGCTGTCCCCAAAGACCAAGAGATCGCGGCGGAGATCGGCGCGCAACGCCGAACAGGCTGAACTCAAGAAGAAGACGGCCTTGTTCCCCAGCTGCTTTGCCAACAACGCGGAGGCGATGCGGAAGGCGGAGCACATGGGCGTGTTGGAGTTTGAAGGAGCCGACGGCGCGGTAGTCCGGAAGGCGTCGGAGGTTTTTCCGCCATTGGAGACCAGGACGCCCAAACAGATCCCGATCTTTGACAGCTTCATGCTGTTGGGGGTCGTCCCCCCTTTCTCAGATTTCCTCATGGAGATCTTGCGCGCTTACGACCTGAAGCTCTTGCACCTGACGCCGGGCGCAATTCTTGACTTGGCGGTCTTCGCCCATGCCTGCGAGGCGTTCGTTGGAGTGATGCCGTCCGTGGCGCTGTTCCGCCACTTCTTCTACCCTCGCATTGGGAGCGACGGCTGGATAGGAGGCGGCGTCACTTTCTGCTTCCGCCCGAAGATCAAACTGGCTTATCCCCTCATGGAGACCAAATCCAAGTGGGACGAGTGGAGAGACCGCTGGTTCCTGGTCGGGGTGCCGGAAGCCGACACGCATCTTGAAGAGCCGGTGGAGCGCCCAGTGGATCTGAACACTTGGAGGAGCGTCAGCTTGCAGGACGGAGAGTTTTCTGCAGTCGTGGCACGCTTCGCGCTTCTTCGCGAGAAGGGAGTCTCCGGGGCCGCCATCGTGGCCCACTTCCTCCGCAATCGCCTTGCGCCGCTGCAGAAGCGCCCACACCCGGCCTGGAACTTCCAAGGCCCCGGGGATCCATCTCGGCTGAGGTGCCCTGACATGGAAGAATCCCTTGTCCGGGACAACGTGAGAGGCGCCTTCATCCCGTCGGTCAAGTACAAGCTTCCCAAAGGGGTCCTGCCTCTGTGCGATGACCCGGAGAAGGACAAGATCTTGGCGAAGATGCCAGCCTGCAATGCTTTTGGTATTGTAGGCCGCACTGATCACGGGCCCAAACCTCGGGCAGTGAAGACCCGCAAGGCCAGGGCGCCCGCCAGCCCCGAAGAAGGGGAATGCTGGGGGACCAGCGATGAGAGCGAGGAGGAATCCAAGGAGGAGTGCTCCAGCTCTGATGAGTCCGACGCCAGCCAGGATGACGAAGCTGCCGGCGGCGACGAGGCCGTCGGAGATGACGAGGATGATGACGAAGACGACGACGACGACGGGGAGGAGATCGCTCCGCCTCCCCCTTCCGCTCCCGGGTCCGGCGCTGCCCCAGACCCGGATGCCCCCCATTCCCCGCCAGCTGCGGAGGTGGGAGACGAAGATGACCGCGCGGGCGGGGGAGCGAACACCGCGAGCTCCGCCCGAGCCCCCCGCCAAGAAGTTGCTACCGGCCGCTTATCGCCGGTGATGGAGCCGCCTGTGAGCCCCCAAGCTTCTTCTGCTGCATCGGTGGACATTCCTTCGATGATGGGCAACAAACGTGCCCGGGAGTAAGTCTCGTTGCTTCCTTATTGTGCTTGACGTTTTCCTTTTTCCCCAAGGAAGATGACCGAATGTTGGTGCAGGGGTACTTCTTCCTTGGGCGCCAACAAGAGGCGGCGCGACGTGGCGGAGGACGACACCGCCACCAGCTTGGGAACCGTGGGGGAGGGGATACTTCCTCCTCCACTAGCAGAGCTTGAAGGACGCCGGGGGAGTGGAGTGGGGAGCATGACTGCGACTTCCCTGGCTCGCCCGGGTAAAATGTTCAACATCCTGACGCCCGAGCAAGCAGGTACCTTAGAACTTGCGGGTAACATAGCTTCTTCAGAGCACTTATGCCCTTCCTGACACTCTTTTGCTTCTAGATGCTTCGGTGGCCAACGTTTTCCCATCCGGTGGCCCTCGGGGCAGAGCTAGCCCGGAGAAACCTCTTTCCCTCTCGCCTTCGGAAGGCCGGGAGGTGAGTAAAAGTATTCCAAGCTCACGTGCCGCGGGGACGCAGGCCGTGAATCCTGCCCCGGACCCGGTTCCCAACTTGATGGAGAGCTCTTTGATGACGGGGACAGTGCTGACGACCTTTGCTGCCTTTTCCACTGACTCTGGCGCCAGCAAAGAGGTTGCCGGGTTGGTGAAGATCAAAGAAAGCCTGGCCGCCAGCCGCGTGAAGAACGCGCCTGCCCCGGGGGGTACTCCGGCAGCTACTCCAGGGTTCACCATTAGTGGCGACAATGCGGTGGACGCCATACTTCGTGGGGTAGCCCAGCTGGACAAGGAGCTGCGCGACCGCGAGGCCGCCATCAGGGTATCGATCGAGAGCGCCGAGGGTCTGATCCAGAAGGGGATGGAAAAGCTGAACCGCCTGGCAAACCAGATTACCAGCTTGCACCAGTCCCTTGAGAAGAAAGAGGCAGACCGCCAGGCCGAGTGCTCGCACCAAAGGCAGGCCATCTCGTCAAAAGAGCAACAGCTGGCGACCAGGGAGGCAGAGCTGGCCGAGCGAGAGAGGACCTTGGAAAACCAGAAGCTCCAGCAGGACCAGCAGACTGAGAAACGCCTAAGGGAGGCTGAGGACCGCCACCGCGAAGAGCTTGAGGCCAAGGACAGGGACATCCAGCTCTGGCAAACCAAGGAGAAGGAGGCCGTCCAGACTATTGAGGATGTCAAGAACGCCCTTCACCAGGAGCAGGAGTCCGCTCAAGACTTGAAACGGCAGGCCCAAAGTGACAGCCAGCAGATATCTGAGCTGAAGGAGTCCTTGGAGACGCAGGGCAAGGAGCTGGCAATGCTGAGAGAAGGCAACCAGAAACTGACCCAGGCCAACTCCCAGGCATCCATTGAACTATCAGAATTCCGCCGCCTTAACCAGGTGGGCTTCGCTGCAGTGGAGGCGGCTTGTGCGAGGATGACGGACCGAGCGAAGCGGCTAGATCTGCCCACTGAGGCTCCGCTGCTGGAACCAGGACGCTAGAGCCTGCCTCTTGTCGCGAAGTTCATCAAGGAGGTGGCTGCCGACCTTCGGTCCTTCAAGAGCAAGATGGTCGCCCAGCTCAAGAGCGACAAGCATGAGACGAGCAAGTGGTCGGCGGCCTTGGTCATGGCGTCCTTTAGAGAGGCCAATCCCGGCATCGCCTTGCCGGATCTCTTGACCTCGACTCCTTCTGAGGCCTTACTTCATGCGGTTTCGGCTCCGGCGGAAGCACTTGCCATGGAGAAGTTTCCGCCCCATTAGTTATCCTGCATCATGTCTGGGCACTGCGTGCCCCAAATAAACTTTGAGTCAGATCTCATGTACCAGACTTAAACCTTATTGTAATAGGCTAGAACTTGCTTTGCTACTCTACTTCACGGGTATTTTTTACCTGTCTTAGCATGTTTTTACTTTTCTCCACGTCCTTGAGGGACCTTCTGGGATGTAAGCTTACCCGCGAGGCCCTGACTGGTCAGGCATGCACCCGCGAGCCCTACCGATTTCCAAAAGGCCTGCTCACTCTGTTGGCACGCACGTCCCCGGGGTGTATCAGGTCTGTGCACCGCTTTTTACCCCCGGGAGAGTCGATACCCCTTGAGTGCTCGCACGACGGTCGAGCCTTGCTTTACTAGTTCTGCATGTGTTCTGTTACCCGAGAAGTAAATAGCATGTACGGGTGCGCGTCTATGGGGAATACCCGGAGTGACCTAGGTTTGGGTGGGGTTCCGACGCTCCGGGGCCCCGCTTCGGCGAAACCCTGAATCCGCTGGAAAAACCCTAACGTTTCCGTCTACCAGACGTGCGTCGAAAGAGGGTAGCCCAGTGGACTTTTTTGCTTGGTTGTGTTAGGTTAGGCCATAGGAACATGAGAAACCAACTTTTATCACAAGTTGTCACAAGATTGCCCCCGTTTCGCCCGAAACTGGAGTTTTCAGCTATAAGTCCACACACTTAGTAGAGAGAAAGTGAAGCCGGTGATGTCGGTCACACCTAGGAGTAGATTCTTGGACATTTGAAACACACAACACACTTGTATACATATAGTATGGCACAACCTAGGTTTGGGTGGGGTTCCGACGCTCCGGGGCCCCGCTTCGGCGAAACCCTGAATCCGCTGGAAAAACTCTAACGTTTCCGTCTACCCCCATAGACGTGCGTCGAAAGGGGTAGCCCAGTGGACTTTTTTGCTTGGTTGTGTTAGGTTAGGCCATAGGAACATGAGAAACCAACTTTTATCACAAGTTGTCACAAGATTGGCCCCGTTTCGCCCGAAACGGGAGTTTTCAGCTATAAGTCCACACACTTAGTAGAGAGAAAGTGAAGCCGGTGATGTCGGTCACACCTAGGAGTAGATTCATGGACATTTGAAACACACAACACACTTGTATACATATGGTATGGCATAACCTAGGTTTGGGTGGGGTTCCGATGCTCCGGGGCCCCGCTTCGGCGAAACCCTGAATCCGCTGGAAAAACCCTAACGTTTCCGTCTACCCCATAGTCGTGCGTCGAAAGGGGGTAGCCCAGTGGACTTTTTTGCTTGGTTGTTTTAGGTTAGGCCATAGGAACATAGCAAACCAACTTTGGTGGGGTTCCGATGCTCCGGGGCCCTGCATCGGTGAAACTCTAGACCCGCTGGAAAAAACTAATAGTTCCCGTCTACCCCATTTGAACGGCGTCGAAAGTGGGTAGCCCAGTGGACTTTTTTACTTGGTTGTGTTAGGTTAGGACATAGGTACATGGAAAACCAATATCCACCCCAACACTTGCAATAATATCTACACACATGCGATAACACAAACCAAGATTCGCATATAATACTTCCGAGGGACAAGATTCGCGACGTTATTTTATGTGGGTGGAGACCGCTATTCGGCGTAGCTATATACATATAGAAATGAATAAAAAACATATTAAACTTAATTGAGAGTAATAAATAGATACATAAAAATGAAGATTAGGGTAAAAAAAACATGATGACTATTTTCAAAGAAACTATATACATATATCTATTCGGTGTATCTATATACATAAAAATGAATATTTTTTAAACATATTAAACTTAATTTACAGAACATTAAAAATGAAGAAAATAAGACTTAAAGAAAAAACAAATAGGGAACCTGTGCTGACGGTAAAACCGTCGGCATAGGTTGGTACGGATACGCGATGTAGAAGGTGAAAAAAATAATTGAACCTGTGCCGACGGTTTTACCGTCGGCGCAGGTTTGTACAGATGCACGAGGTAAAAGAAAAAAAAAGGAACCTGTGCCGACGGTAAAACCGTCGGCACAGGTTGGTGTCGACGTCACCTTTTCGTTGACGGGGACCTGTGCCGACGGCTGGATTTGTGCCGACGGTGTGCCGACGGGGATATCTGTGCCGACGGCCAGCTTCGTGGGGTGGCCTCGTAGGCACCTGTGCCGACGGCCCCGATAAAAAACCGTCGGCACAGGTTTTGGCCGTCGGCACAGGTGAACTCTCCTGTAGTGTAGATGTAACATTTTCTTATACCTTCATACATAGTGATTTTGTTTTCCATACACGTAACCCTACAAATGTAAACAATCGCACACGCTTATTTCCTGCTAATAATAGCAACTGAAAATTCACATCATTTCAGTTATCAAACCGTGCGTGATATAGCATATGTGTTTAAGATTTAAAAAAAAAGTGTGCGGTAGTTTGGCTTCCCAGCATAGGTTGAACCCTTACGTTACGTGCACATGGCTTCCCGCCACGGGTTGAACCCTCTTTGTAGACACCTACTCGCCGCTGCAGCCTAGGGCTCATCCTCGTACTCCTTAGCTATGTTTGGCGCTTATGTCTTTTGTTCCCCGAGGGCGTGTGTAAGCTCTCTACGTTGGTTTTTCCCATGGGGCTCTCTCCCGGTGATGCCAGCCGGCCGGCGGCCAAAGAATTAGTCCCTCAAGTTCAGGTTGCGAGATGCCGGATCGCCGGTGCGAGACGACGAGGTACGCCTTCGCCTGTTCGCCGGATCGTAGTCTGTTAGTCTGTATGTTTTTATCTGACTGCTTGTTTTCTTGCCTAAATTACTTGTTTCAAATTGTAATTGGTCGTCTTTTTTATCTTAACTAGTTGACATGTACGTGCAACGCACGTATTCTCTATTAAAGTGACAATTTAAAAGTAGAAAATATCAGACCAACGACGACATAGATTACTTAAATTTTATATTGCACCCCATTTTATCATACAGCCGGAAAGTACTTACGCTTGCTCTTTCACCTAACAATCTTTTAGGAATCCTATAGCGTCTCATTGTGTAGTTCGCCTATGTATGAAGAAAATAGTATCAAGTTGACTACTTGACTTCCTCGTACAGAACTAATGTTGCTTTTTTATAGTTCACCTTAATCTTTCGTAGGAGCTCTGTTAGCCCATAACAAACCTAACAGACAATGTCAAGAATGTACGGTAGATAAACATGCCGAAGATAAAAAAATCTGCATCTCAATGTCGCATCTAAACAACAAAGAACCACTGAACCAGCAAGTCAACAATCAAGCAACTAATCCGAGTGGTAAAAGCTAACTATCCCTAATATAATATGGGTGACTTTCCCACAAAAGAGGGCCATGTTCAAACACAAGAAATTGAGGTGTAAGTAACTAAACTGTCACCTGTCGGAATAAATTTGTGCCCAGTCTACATAAACAATAATTTGGAAGCTGGATGGTCGTGCTGCCTCCTAATTATGTATGGAGATCCTTCAAATCTTATTCTTAAATCTGACCATTTGGACCAAAATTTTGATTCATCCACATTGGGTAAAGTAACCTGCACACGATTAAGAAAAACGAAACAACTCATCTGAAGTTAATGGATGATAACGCTGTACACAATAAAGAGAAAGAGATATAATAGTGGAGTTTGGAATCAAACCAGGTCGGCAAGAACGCCATGTGCCAGGCCGAGCAGCTCAGCAAGGCCACCGTGAAGTACCAGACACAGGTATGTATTATGTAGACACGCGCTCGATCAAATCTCCGAATAAGTTACAGGCATGCTCCCTAACTTCTTCGTGTAGGTTCAAGAATCAAACGCACAATTCTACAGCAGGACAAAGGCGGCAGAGGCTGCCCTATTCGAGCAGATGAGGGCGGCGGATGCGCGCAAGGCCCAGGCCGACGCCAAGTTCTTCGAGCAGAAGATGGGCGAGGACGCGAGGCTCTACGCCAAGCAGAAGGAGGCGGAGTCCCTGGCCCTGGTGGGCAAGGCGAAGACGGAGTACGTCGCGTCCATGCTCCAGGCTCTCGGCTGCAACTACCATGCTCTCAGAGACTACCTCATGATCGCCGCCGGCGTTTACACAGAGATGGCGCATGTCAACGCGGGCGGAGTCAACGGCATGAAGCCCAAGATCAGCATCTGGACCAACGGTGGTGGTGCGGACGGCACCGTGAACGCCGTGGAGAGGCTGCCACCGGCAACGCGCTGCAGCAGGTGGCCGGGGTCTTCAAGATGCTGCCGCCGCTAATGGCGACACCGCGACAGTGAACGAGCAGGCGGCGATGCAGCCGCCGGCCTGGATGGGACGCTCTAAGAGGACGGTGCTTCCAACTAACAATCGTCGCCTGGTTCACGTGGTGGCACCGGGTGCAGCGTGGACTGGTTCACGTGGCGAACTCGCGCAGAGGCGGACGGACTCGCACGATGTAGGTTTGCGGCAGCGGCAGATTCGCACCTACCGTGCCCCGCGCTGGCCGCACCATGGCCAGCCCAGCCGCGCCCGTGCGTGCGGTCCTGATGGCCGTCATGCCCGCCGTCGCCCGCGCTGGCCGCACCATGGCCAGCCACGCCCGCCGCCCGCCCGCGCTGGCAGAACGCCGCGCCGTGCGCTCGGTCCTGATGGCCGTCTCGTCGAGCAAGCTGATTCGATGATCAGAACGTACGTACCGTTTCGGGATGGGGATTGGATTTGGAGCGTTGATTAGATTGGACGGTTGTGATTTAATGTATCAACATAGCACAACACATGTTTGCTCTTTTAATAGTAGTATAGATTCACTTAGGGGACTATGGATAGATTTGTGGTGAAACGAACAGCTCCACAAGAGTTTGATGCAGCAGAATCTTCAAGGCCACTTAGACTTAGACAAGATAATCAGAGATCTTCATCAAGACCACCAACGCCTAACGTTTCCAGGCCACCAACACCTTCGCTTCCAGCATATATTGATCTAGATGAGCTTCCATATGATCCAGCGGATCGAAAAAGAATATCAGAGTCCTCAGAAGCAAGATGACATAAAGCGAATATATTTAACTAGAGGTCCTTACAGGCAGCAACCAGGCTTCAAGGTATCCGCAAAAACTCGTTCGCCGCTTTTAACATCGAGAGCTTATTGAAGCTAGCTGAGTTTTATCCTAATGATTTCGATTCATCAAAACTGATGGATCTTGGTCATGAACTTCGCATTTACATTGACAATGTCCGAGCTGACGAAAGGTTTGTGGATTTAGATGGCATTGCTGATCTTGCCAAACTCTTGGTGGACACTAAGAAGCATCTTTCGTTTCCTTTGGTGTATCAACTTCTAAAATTGGTGTTAATTCTTCCAGTCGCCACGGCATCAGTGGAGAGATGCTTTTCAGCAATGAATATTGTCAAGAATGTTCTGTAGAATAAAATGGGTGAGAAGTTCATGAGTGATGTTATGATTTGCTATGTGGAGAAAGATATATTTTCTACCATCACGAATGATGATGTGATTGATATATTTAAGAAGATTAAAGATCGAGAAAGGAAGCTCTAAAATGTGAGTCGCATGTCACTTTATATCTTTTGTATTTCTTTCCTGTATATTTTTCCCGTCTAGTTATTCTGGATATATTATGTTTTTTCTATTCATTTTTTCAGGAAGTTTCACAAATTGGTAGTCATTCTTTTGGCAATTTTTTCTGGATGTGTAAACAAGTCGTTTTATTATTTCTCCCAATTTGTACTCGGTATGACAAGCTTTGCTTATGACAGCTATTATTGATTGATTTGGTTTTGAAAATTTTCATTTTCTGTACTACAACGCTGAATTTACGTATATTGCCTGTGAAATTAATTGCATTGTCCTTTCATAGCTGTACTTGTACAGTCGGCATTGGTTGCCTGACACCAGTGCCAATTTTTTCTAGCTTCGTCCCTGGTTGCTGGTACGTTAAAGTTGACACGAGTGTGATTTGTAATATGAGCTAGTATCCGCAATATGAACCTGTTAGGTCTAGGCGTCTGGCAGTGGGGCGCTTCTAATTTATTGTCGAGCACTTTGCGCCTTTTATCTAAGAAGATCACATTACCGAAAAAATCTTGCAGCAACCGTGTCAGCTCGGAATTCATGCTCAGAAGAAGTACGAAAAAATTGAGAAACATGAGAGGCGAAAATCTAATGCTGATTGAGAGTACAAATGTATAAGAGACATTGATTTTTATGCAAGGGCTGAAAGCATCGTCCATAGCAGAAATTGAGTTGTTTATATTTTGTGTTTTTTAATACGGTCGCGCTGCACTTGAGTCTTGGCTAAACGCTCACTTCTAACCAAATCAACTTGTTATGCACTCATTATTTATCAGGTTCTTTGAGTTATACTTAATTTTATGTCGATCAAAATCTCTCTTTTTCAAGAATTTTCATGATAGGAGTCAAAGACCGAAAAATATATTGCGTATAATGGCCCTCATCATCTACATATCTGAAAAAGTTAAACAAAAACAAAAAAGATTGCTTTTGATAGCCAGGGCCGGTCTAAATAAATAAATTTTGTATTAAACTTTCATACTTATGTAAATCTTATTTTTAACATGTCACGATGTTACAAGTATGCTTTTTTATTTAGTCGCATATATAGTTTAACCACATAATAAGCAATATTACTAATTGGAGGCGGCGATTTGGGTAGTGGGTCTAGATGCACCCATTAGGTAATTTATTTTTGGTTTTTTTCAGAATGTCAAAAAATCCCGGAAAAAAATCCGGATGTACATTACAGCGTGATGTGTTAGCATAAAAATTGGCATGGTGAAAAAAAAAATTTAGCAACCTGTACAAAAAAGACAAAATTCTGACACGTATATATACATTTCGGTATGTCCGAATTTGTCTTTTTTGCACAGGTTGCAAAAAAAGTTTTTTCTTCGCGTAACTTTTTGTGCTGACTTGAAATGTGTTGGACTACATGCAAAAAAATTATTTTGAATTTTTTGACATTTGGAAAATTGTTTTTTGGGTAGTGGGTGCATACCCGTTGTGAATATCCGATATTACTAAATATTAGTTTGTGCATTTTTGTTTGTACTCAATATTAAAAGAAATAAATTTAATTAATAACAAAAGTCTAATCTCGAGCTATTTTTTTCCTACAATGCATAACCTATATAATTTATACATATTTATGGTAAATACATGTGAACAGTACGGTCTAACAAATATCTCAATAGAGATTTCTACTGTATGTTAAGTAAGCATTTATAGTAAGTTAAGAGTTCCCATCATTCTAAACACTTTGTTTGTTTGAGATGAACAATAGTTGCAAGGTGAATAAACAAGTTTAGGGTATCTTGTGGTTAGTTATTCCTTTGAGTATGCTCCCTAGAATTCGCATGTCATTTGGATAAGATATAACAAACCATGACACTGTATGAATTCGGTTCTGCGTAAATTTCTCATTTTTTATCTCTAAGCTAATTACTATGAATTATACATTTGCCTCTAGTTCCCTAACAATATTTTATTTGTAACATGTCTCGCTAAATTATAAAAAAAAGGTATGTGTGTTTCACGTGCAACATTACTAGTTTTATAAGTGCTACAAATGTGGTTTAGTGGTGACTTGCGATGAAGACTTTGACTGAATATATTTGTTTTAAACCAGTTCTTCCAAAGTCCGTCTTCATTTAATATATTTTTTAGAATATTTTGCTGTCCAGAAGATCCAAAAGTGCTGCTCAAATTTGGGCACAAGGGTACTATAACCAATATTGAAATACACATTAAAATACAATTATTTTCTGAAACCGCTATTCTTATAAGTGAAGAAAATGGCATATGTAGAGCTATGAGATATTTGTAGTGGCACATTTGCAACTTTTGTTTTACAGCGATATATTTCCTGCTGGACCACATTTCACAATTGATCTAGTATTTCTAAGAAATATGCAGAATTTGCAGGGAAAAAAAAACACGACATGTTTTGCCCGCAATTGGGAAATGATGATATACGCAATGGTTGGCTTAAATTCGGTCACAAGTTATTGCTCTGATGCACATGTGCGAACTTGCAGTAAGATCCTTTCACTTTACTATCTCCCGTATATGTACATCATCCTAACTAAACAAAGGTGTATAAAAGCTCAAAAGGACAAGGAGATTTGGCTCATGGGTGCATATGGCTCATGGGTGCATCTGCACCCACTACCCGTATTGAATTTCCGCTCAAAAGGATCACTTTGTAGATCTTCAGAAAGTAGAGACAGCTACTGGTCTAGTTCTCATGGACGGCTCCAAGCCACTATCCCAGTGGCAAGGCCTGACCACGGAGCTCAGCAGTGCCCCCTGAAGCTCCTCCGATGCGTTCCTTCCGAGCAGGCACAGGACGTACTCCATCACCGCCGTGTCACACGGCAGAATGATCCTCCCATCACTCGCGAAGCCGAACTCGTCATGGGACATCCTCAGGAGCTCGCCGAACTCGCGAAGCCGAAGTCGTCACGGTAGTAGTATTCAGTTAGCTGAGCTTTGTAGATGGAATCTGTGGTTCTGAACCGATGGATTTATAGGTGAGTGGGGAGAAAGGAGGGCATTTCTAGGTGCGGCGACGCGATCATGGGTGATAAGTTGGCAAAGGGACAGGGGCATGAGGTCTGAACATGCAGTGCTAACTGTAAGTGTAAGGCCAAGATATCAATGGGATCTTGATTTGATCTCTCTGGGGCCATCCTATTTGGCTCTTGTAGGAAACCAGAGTGTAGTGCCATACTGGCCTGCTTAATGGGTGATGATTAGGACGCCCTATGCATGCTTTATGAGAAGTACCAATTAATCCGAAAATCTAAAATGAAGCCGGGCTACATGGTGCTCGTTTTTTCAAAAATTCGAAATCGAGTAAAAATCGTGAAAAAGTATTTGATATAGATATTGTCGAGACGTACAATCTTGCAAATTTTCAACTCTAAATTCGTTGTATTTTGAGCTATATAAAAAGACAAATAAGTGGATTTTGGGCGGTGAACAATGCAACAATGCAAAATTGCCCCACGCGGGCTGCAGCTTCAGTAGCATTGCATGCTACGTGCCCGTGGCATTGCCACACTCACAGTCACAGGTGCATGCATGCACCTGACCCTGCAGTCTCCCAACTCTTAACTTTTTGTATGATTCTAAAGCTGTCAAAGTTCAGTGGAGGAAAGCCCATGTTCTCTATACAAGTTCAGAACAAAAAAGAAGTACAGAAAGCTGGATAACTCGATGCTTTTGAACAAGCCCAGAAATCTGCTTCAGTTTGTAAAGGTGGATTGCATCGCCGCTAATCTATCTAATTCCAAAACAGTCAAATATAATGCACAAAAAACAAAGAAACAAAAGAAATAACAAAACCAGTAGAAAAAGAAAACCATGGACCTTCGAGATGTTGAGGCGGCGGCTACATCTTGAAGTTAGAATAAGTTTCTCCACATTCTATCCTCGCCTAGCGCCAGCGGAGGGCGCGTAGAGGCGTGTGTCCGACGGACCAGTCCATTTTCGTGTCCGTCCGTGTTGTTGCAGGTCTGGTTCTTTCGATCTACGGTTGTCATCATTGACGATGGTTACTGCTCTGGAGCGCTAGTCCATCGGGGGCTTAGCACGACGACTTCTCGTCTATCCTCTATAACAAGCTCTACTACGACAAACTTTACCCGACTCCGGTGAGGGAGGGGTGAGGATGGCGGCGCGCCTTTGGCTCGCTTTAGTGTTTGTAGTCGTCGCCAGGTGGTCGGAAGACCTATTTGTAATTTTTATTACTTGTAGGATTCTTTATAACTTTGTTGATGATCAATAGATTGGTTGGTCTTTTCGCAAAAAAAAAAAAAAAGCATTCCAGACCCACTTTCCTCTCACTTGATAATAGATCATCTAGTTTTCTTTTATAGTATAGTCAAAATCTAACTGGGTACGGAAGCTAAGCGGGCTAATAAAAAGGCTTAATAAGATGAGCAGGGAAGAAAAAGGTATTTTTCCAAATAGATATAATAGTTGTGGAAACTATCTAAATGAAAAAAAAAAAAACATGACAGAACAAAAATGGGATGATAATGCAAGAACAAAAAAAAAACATGACAGAACAAAAGCTTGATAATTAAAATGCTGAACATATCAAGGAGGAATTAATTGTACATACATGTTCCTTTTCTGAATTATTCTTATGTTGGACTACAGAGCCATGTCTAACCAAAACACTCAACTATAACTGGAAACTTCACATTGCAAATACAACACATGATTTGGAACTGAACAGTCAACACATCATATGTCAGCTTCAGCATGCATGGAAACGTGATAAACCTACCACTTCATGAATATCAGTTTGGTTCTGGTCCTGTACTCAATACTCATACCCAAAAACGCAGGAAGGAGCAGTCACCATGTGAGATGCTGGAAATCAAACAGATCATGTGCTGGACCAACACGAGCTTTTGACTGACTCTTCACAGAGAACAGACTGATATGGGGCCTAGCAATGCACGTCACAATGTCAGCTATCCGTCAGGAGAAGCACACATGCATAGCATGACCGATAAGTGCTCACCGAATTCAATCCCTGAATCTAAAACCCATCACGCTCTGCCTGCACGTTGCCAATAGCCATGTTCTCGACACGCCTCTTGTTCCCTACATTGTTCAGTACGGCAGCCAGAATGATAAGCCAAGCACAACTATAGGCTCCGGCATACACCCAACATTTGGCCCCATCGCAATCTAATCCAAATTAATCATACTGCAACAGCGCATGCACCGATCCCATGGCCCTGCCCCTTGCCAGTTGCCAACTCTTCTCAATGACAACCATCACCGTCAAGATGTCCTTCCCCTCGCCTATAAATTCAACAAGCTGATGGCTCAACACCATCACTTCATCAGCTCATCCTCCAACTGAGCGTTGCAACTCCATAGCTCACTTCCTCCAGATTTCCAGCTATAAACACAAAGAACAGAACCCAACCATGGCCGGCGCCAAGAGAGTTGCTCAATTGGCAAAGAAGTGGCAGAGGATAGAAGCTCTTGGCAGGAAGAGGCTCATTGCAACAGCCAAGGGTGATGAAGGTTGCTGCACCTCAGTGCCAGCCAAGGGTCACTGTGTCGTGTACAGGGCTGATGGGAGGCATTTTGAGGTCCCACTGGTGTACCTTAGCACGACGGTCTTCAGCGAGCTCCTGAGGATGTCTCAGGAGGAGTTCGGCTTTGCAAGCGATGGCAAGATCATACTGCCTTGTGATGCCCCGGTGATGGAGTATGTCATGAGCTTGCTCAGGAGAAATGCCTCTGCCGATGTCGAGAATGCGCTGCTCAGCTCTATGGTGACGTCTTGCCGCTACACTGGCTGTGCAATGCCTACTGTTGGAGCCGGCCAACAAATTTGTTGTTTGTAGCTTCTGTAGAACATGCATACAGGGACCCTGATGATGTCTTCTGTTTTGTGTAGTTTTGCCTGGGTAGCATAAGATAGTTAGATAACAGACATAGGGAAAGGAAAATTGTATATAAAGAATTTCGATCATCAACGCAATAAATCAGGAGTGTGGCCAACCAGCAGTTGCAGCCATTCTTCTCTTACATTTTAATTGCATACAACTATAAAATCAATTAGCAATGATTAATTGCAAATCTATTTTTAGATGCCCATAGTACCAATACTGCTGGACAGAGAATACACACCAAGTTCCTTTACAAAAATCCATCATCTAAGCCAGGCCATTAAAAAGATAAAAATGTGACACTGAAAAGACCAGGTGGTACAGGAGCCATTAACAATAACAAGCTGTCAGGAAAAAAAAATTAGAAGGCCATCAATACAAGAAGTAATAAAGTAGGATAGAAGACGCAAAATGAAAGAGAAAGCAGGGTTTACTCCACAGGTAGTAAGGCAGACTATTTTTTCGGGATAAAAACAAGTGATGCCTTAAAATGAATGTCCTAACCACAAAAATTTACAGAACGCAGTGTCAGTGCAAGATTTAGTAGATGTCTGCCATTCACTTCGACATACAGCTGGTTGAGGGCCCAAAGGAAACTGCAGAGAAGAAGCTAAGGAATGGCTTCCACATGACAACCCAGGTAGGACATCAACAGGAGTGGGATATGACGCTGTTCAGCAAGTTTCGTGTGTGAAATTTGACAAAATTAACCCTTTTTTGAAACTTTATCCAAAAATAACCCTTTTTTCGAAAAAAAAAATCTGAAATTAACCCTTTTGTGTGGCTCCCGCACCGGGGGCGCCACACATACATGTGCAACTCCCCAGCTTGGGGCGCCACACCTGTTCACGTGTGGCGCCCCAGCTTGGGGCGTTGCACGTAAGGGTGTGGCGCCCCAGGCTGGGGCGTTGCACATGTATGTGTGGCGCCGCCGGTGCGGGAGGCACAAAAAAGGGTTAGTTTCAGATTTTTTTTCAAAAAAGGGTTATTTTTGGTTGAAGTTTCAAAAAAGGGTTATTTTTGTCAAATTTCACGTTTCGTGTGTTGCATTAATTAACACCGTCCGTTTCACACTTAGGGTCTGTTTGTTTGGGCTGCAGCTGTTGAGAAGCAGCTGTAGCTGTTGGGCTGTGAAAAAACAGCTGTGAGAAGCAGCTGCTGGAAGCAGAGATTTGATGTTTGACAAGAGTGTTGTTGGTAGCTGTTGCTGTTGGTTTTCTGGGTGAAATGTCGGGAATGCCCCTGAGTGCTGAATATGTTATATAAGTGTCGATTTGAAGCGAAATAGTTGTTTTTGATATATTTAATTCATTATTAAGATGTTTAGGGAGCTAAATCATCTCAGTTTATCTATTTCTATTTAATAACTGAAACACATATTTATCCAAATATAGAGCATTACATATAGTTTAATTGTATCCATGACATCGCTGAATTCACAAATTAGAGAAATGTCATTAAAAAATCGAACTTGGAAATATGCCACTCAAACTTCTCAATACCTCTATCTATGCCATTTTGTTCATTACCAAACCATATACAGGAATTATTATACTTTTATACGTATGTACTCACCTACTACGATAGACGGGAAAAAATGGTCCGGACAGTAGCTCTCGCGCGATGCAATCATACAGCTGCATCGATAGTCCATGTCAAAAAAAAAATCTGCATCGATACAGAGCATCCAGTCCAGCTCTCGCCGGCGTCTGACCTCTCGCCCCGATGAATCCTAGCGCCGGCGGCAGTCGCGGGTGGCTAGGCGCTGCCGTCCACCACCGCGTCGGGCCGACCTGCGGCAGTAGGGGCTCGATCTGCTGCGGCGCCGAAGCAGCAAAGCCGCCGCCCCTCACCACTAGCGACTAGCGTCCGGCGCCCTGCAGATCTTCCCAGTCGGCGCACTGCGGGCCGCGGCTCCTCCGGCCCGGCTGCACGAGCTCCGGTGGCCGCCGACTGTCGGCTTCGGTACCGACCCGTGGGAGGACGGCGCGGATCGGAGGAGCTGAGAACGGAGCGGGGAGAAGACCTTGCACATCCGGCGGCGGGAACGACAGCGATGGCGGCGGGGAACGGCGGCGGCCGCGGGCCTAACCCTAGCTCACCATGGCAACTCTTGAGAGAAGGGGAAATGAGGTCAGGGCTGTTTGATCCGGTCGATTTGCACGGTTGGGTTCGATTATATTGCGGTGGCAGGTTCTCTGTAAATATCCCAATGTATGGAGGGTATTTCGGTCCACTGAACTCGAGAAGCAGGGGAGATGCTCGGGAAGCACCTCTCGCCCTGCTTTCACTTTCACCCGCCGATGCAGTTCATTTCGCAACCGCGCTTTCGCCCAGCGCTTTCCTATTGCTGGTTGTTTGTTTGCGCTTCAGCTTCTCGGGCCTGAAAGCGGAAGCAGCAGCGGAAACAAACAGCCCCTTAATCATGTCAACAACACACATGAAAGCGCAATAAAAAATCTAACTTACTCAGTTTATCATTTGCCAAAGGAAAATTACTGATAACTGGACATGCTGGCGAGATTTCCCTAAACATGTCAGTGACGGTGCATGGTGATGTACCTAGCATGTTTTTTTTCTACTTTCCTCAGTAGTCAGTACTCTATATGAAATATGTAGGATGTGTCAATCAATCGATGTTTTCACAGAAAAATTGTCTCTTTTATATCATTTCTTGTGATAACCATATTTTACATCAGACCTATACCAGTGGCGCACCAAGGACTTATCTGTGGCGCACTGTGCAGATTACCTCTGGCGCATCGTTCAAATTACCAGTGGCGCACCAGCGTGCGCCACTGATAAGCGAGTTACCAGTGGCGCACCAGAGGTGCGCCACTGGTAACACTTATCAGTGGCGCAAGTTTAGTGGCGCACCTCTAGTGCGTCACTGATAGCATATTTTGGTGCGCCACTAATAGGTTTTTCCCTACTAGTGATTTTTACTATAATAATAATAATAATATAATAATCTATACCTAATAATAAAATCATTAAGCACGCCAAGGATGGGCAAGAACATGGAGTTCGAATACTTTGATTATCCATGATCGTACATGCATCTACGCTGGCTTAAATAAAATACCACTTGAATCAAACGAAGTGACAGGGATCTGCGGAAGGATTTCATTTTGCTGTCAGATTAAGAGCTGAAGGTCGATTCCTACTAATGAAAGCAGATACGCAGCAAATATTAATTTTTGTGGGTTCAGTTTCTAGGATGTAGACTTGCAAATTGCTGGAGCTGGATTGCCTGTACGTACTCCGGTACTCGATCTATTCAATCTCAGGTAAAAAATGATTACACATTCATCTGATTAATGAGCGAGTAGACGGTGATTAATCATTCATTTGACCCTAACTTTGATTCCAACTGTTCTATTATCTGTCGAACCAGTGAAACTATTTCTATAACTCCTATGTGAGCTACATGACTGTGTGAGCATGTTTGCTCAGGTGTAGTTCAGCGAAGTATAATTTTTTTTGCTGTCTTGGTGGACAATATTTCAATTGAAAGTTGCACAAAGTTTGCGAGATGGGTCGGTCGCTAGAGGAGCTCCTCCTGAATGTGCCTCGCTCACATCGCCGAACCGGGGCACAACCACCATCTTCCAGACGTTTGGCCTCATGAATGTTGTCTCGCTAACATGACCGATTGATGGGTGTCGTGTGGCCACCGTTTTCGAGACATTCGGTGCATTTTTCTATCCCGTTGCAACGCACGGGCACTTTTCCTAGTAAATGTAAAACTTACATTGACTGGGATTCGAACCCGCACCCAACAGCTAACAACCAAACCAGTACGCCATGATTGACACGTCAAAACTAATACGCACATCCCTTACTTGTAGGACTAGCACGTTTTACCTTTTCGTTTCACTTTATTTATTTTTTGCATGGCTTTATTTTATATATTGTGATAATATAAAATATTTAATATAAAATTATACAGATACGAATAACGTACAATTTTTAAAAGTATATTTTTGTTTTTATTTGAAAAAGTAACCTTTTTAAAATTAATATTTTTCAAAATCGGTACCTTTTTAATATGAACATTTTCAAAAAGAACCATTTTAAAAAATATAACATTTTCAGAAAATAACCATTTTCAAAAAATGGAACCATTTTCAAGAAGGAACGATTTTCAAAAATCAGAACCAATTTAAAAAGCAACCATTTCTAAAAATCGGAACCATTTTAAAAATCGGGACCATTTTCAAAAAGGAACCTTTTCAAAAACGGACAAAAATGTAACATTTTCAAAAAAGAACCATTTTCAAAAAGGAACGATTTTCAAGAAGCAGAACCATTTTCATAAAGGAACCATTTTATAAATCGGAACCATTTTCAACAAGGAACCATTTCAAAAATCGGAACCATTTTCAAAAATAAGAACCGTATTTAAAAAATGTAACATTTTCAAAAAAGAACCATTTTCAAAAATGGAACCATTTTCAAGAAGGAGCCATTTTAAAAAAGGAACGGTTTTCAAAAATCAGAACCATTTTAAAAAGGAACCATTTTTTAAATCAGAACCACTTTTTAAAATCGGAACCATTTTTAAAAAGGAACCATTTTCAAAAGTCGGAACCATTTTTAAAAAAATGTAGCATATTCAAAAAAAGAACCATTTTCAGAAAATGGAACCATTTTCAAAAAAGAACCATTTTCAAAATGGAACGATTTCTAAAAATCAGAACCATTTTCATAAAGGAACCATTTTTTAAATCGAAACACTTTTAAAAAAGAACCATTTTCAAAAATCGGAACCATACTTTTAAAAATGTAACATTTTCAAAAAATGGAACCATTTTAAAAAAAGAACCATTTTAAAAAATCAGAACCATTTTCAAAAAGGAACCATTTTTAAAAATCGAAACCATATTTTTAAATCAGATCCTTTTTAATAAGGAACCATTTAAAAAGGTACCATTTTCAAAAATCGGAACCATTTTTAAAATAAAACCATCATCAAAAGAGCGGAACCATTTTTCAAAAAGCAGAACTGTTTTCAGAAAAGCGGAACAATGTTTTAAATCAGAACCATGTTGAACAATCGAAACCATTTCAAAAGTCAGAACCATTTTTAAATCGGAAACATTTTCAAAAAAGCGGAACCATTTTAAAATGGTTTTTAAATACGGTTCATTTTCAAAAAATGGACCATTTTCAAGAAAGAACCATTTTAAAAAATTGGAACCATTTTAAAAAGGAAGAATTTCCAAAAATTCAATCGCGAGTGTGTTGGGATCTATGTTCGGCTAGTTCCCCATTTTTCACGGTCATTAGTGTCTTCACCATATCCCAGCCGATACTTGTTCTTTCATCAACAATTATTCTTCCAGCTAGACTGAAAGCAAACTCCGATGACACCGATGAGACGGGTACTGATAGCACATCTCGTGCCAATATGGAAAGCAGCGGATATGTAAGCTTATGGTCATGCCACCACTGTAGTATGTTGAAGTCTTCATCATCTTGCTGTGGTCAGCCTACGTCGCTGTTAAGGTACTTCGCTAACTCTCCACCTCCAAAAAGCACTGGTGAGTTTGTGTCGAAGAGGTAGAGGGAGAGGAGGAAGAAGCAAATATTCTCCCCCACCCTCCATTCTCCTTGCTTCCAGCTGGTGGTGGTGGAGCTCGTTGCATCCAAACTCCGCCATACTTTTCTTTGTACTTAGTGAAAAATTCACTCAACTTATCACGAGCATCAGTGAAATAAGTAGTATAATCGTCATCAATGGAAAGTTTTAAGAGGGAAGAGCACTACCACATCCATCTAGTTTAGCCCTTTGATCCAAAATAAAGGCGAATGCATACAAGGAAGGAATTTGTCCCCAACATGTCATATATTTATCTTTCATTTCAGCAACAAATGTAAGTAAATCAAGATCACTTTTATAATGTTTGAGGTGACTAGCAATTTTTAAGATATGATGCATCATTAAATGGGATGTGGGATAATAAACCCCGGATAATTGAATCGTTGAATCATAAAGATCTTAAAAAATTAAACATTACTTCAACAATGTGCCAAGTTGATTCAGGCAGTAGTTGGGTTTTATCCTCGGTATGGTAGTTTGCATTAACAAATTCTGAGAATTGCAGTTTGTCTGGGAGAAGTTTTCGAAGCATCATATAAGTAAAGTCGATCTAGAAAACGAGCGGGTAAAATCCAAAATTCTGCAGCCATATTTTGCTCGTTATGACAAGTATCAAAATAGGGATTGAAAAGTTGGTTGTTGTTACAAGAGTATTCTTGATCCTTTTTTTTAAGTCTGGAAAAAAGAAATAGATATCTGATTTTATTAGTAGCTATGATTGGGGCTATAGTACCTCCAAGCTACCATCAAAAAAATTGACTACATATTTGCATCTAACAGGCATGTCTAAATTAAACCTATGAGCCTTAGCATTTATAGCATGAGAGTATCTCTTGTAGTTAGAAAGTCTAGGATTGGAGGCAGCCAACCAAGAACTGCGATGCGCAATGCAGTAATGTGGCCAGGCACTTGCTTTAAAGCGGTTTTAGGAATAATATTAATTATATTGCAAGCACAACGTTGATGCAGTAACCAAGATGCTCCATATTGGCTAAGTACATGAGACAGGTAAGTCAAAGCAGTATCCATAGTTATTGCAAATATCTTGTTGGTGAGACCAAAATCTTCCAGAACTTTACATATTGATGCAAGAATGTTTTCACCAGTATGCTTCATCAATTTTTGTTCTAAGTTTCTACAAGTATATATGCGTAAATACTCATATACTAAAACGCCTAGCATATTTTTTACACCATATTATTTAGAGATATCTATCATGAATATGTAGAATAATATAGTTTATGCAATTGTAAAAATAAATTATGAATGAACAATATTATACGTAAGTTTTAAATACAACGTAATTCAAATGGAAATACATTTCAATTGTATAAAAAGCAACACTTAACTAAAATTTAGTAACTTTGTTATGTTGTTAACTATGCCAAATAACTATGCCAAATAAGTACTTAAAGTTATACTCGATAATATCATAGCATGTTACAAATTAGTTCGAAGTATGAAATTTTAGTACAAAATATTCAATATATATTCAGATTGGATAGACTTACGTCCATGCAGAACAAGTTTGACACTAAATCACTATATCAAGAAGCACAAAAAATGCAACAAATGATGTATGAGAACATACCATAGGAATATAAATCATGGTACAAGCAGATGATTACACCACCAGCTGTGAGCAGGAGGACAATGCCACAGTGTGCCGACAGTAAAATGACTGCCTCGATCCCCTCTTGGATTGGACAAATATCAAAAGGCATCGGACAAAGTCCAAGAAATGGACAAGAACCCTCGTGGGCGGATGGGACGACATTTTTAACCATGAGTAGCATTGGTCCACACACCATAGCAATCAGAATCTCGAGCTCGGAGTCATCAAACAGATCCTTCAACTTCTTAACAGTGGTAGCAGCTTCCTCTATTTGTCTTGCCCGATGAAGCAGTAGTAGTAGCATCTCGAACATTTCAGCAGGGGATGGTGTCTACTCGTTCAATTCACATGTCAATATTGCACAAGAACATCTAGCAGGGGATGAACTTATCTTGCACAAGATGTAAATTGACCTAACAATTTCAGACGAGGAGGGAGGAGGGGATTTCAGGGCGCTGCGATGGGGACTTACCTTGGGGGCAGTTGCGCCGTACGCAGCCCGGAGGTACGTCGATACGACGGCGTCACTCGCGCTGCGCAGCCGCTGGAGCGCCATGAGCGCCGCGCTTCCGGCCTTGGCCAGGAAGGCGCGCGCTCCCTCTCTTCTAAATTATAAGATGTTTTGGATATTTTAATGTGGGTCACATACTGAACAAACACACTAAATTGTATCCTTATCAATTTTATTTAAAAACTAAAACATCTTATAGATAACGGAGATATGTAAGAGTCTCATGATGCATGTCTTACTTTTTTGATATGCAATAATTTTGTTTATACATAACCAACGCAACGCACAGGGTATTTGACCAGTATATTAGTTGTCTTATGCTACCTCTGTTCTTTAATTTAAAACGTTTTGGCAGTTCAACGTTTTACATTCAGCACATTTGTACTTTTGAACATGTGTCATGTACTTTATGTGTCATACTAGACCTGGATTCACATATTTGTAACGTGCATACAATTGTGTTCCACGGTCGCCTTTACTCGATCGGCTTCTTCTTCGTTTGCTCACTCGAGCCTGTCAATGGAGACGCCGCCGCAGAAGACGTCCGTGAGCGCCGTGGTGGACTCCAGCGCAGCCTTGAGCAGCAGTACGGCCTCCTTGTGACCGAGGTCTACGGTGAGCTCCTCCAGCGCGGAGCAGTCGGCGATCTTGAATTTCTTGAGCAGCATGATGGCCGAGATCGTGGACATGGGCTCGACGGTGAGGTCGTCCATCACCAGGTAGCTCACCACCTCCTTCACGTACCCTCCTCCGCCACCAGCCGCCGACGCCGCCTCCTTCGCCGCCGCTTCTGCCGCGTCCTGCGCCGCCGCCAGCGCCAGCTTGCCGTGCGCGTCGCCGGGGCTCCACCGCATCTCTACGGTCATCGGCTGCCGGCACACCGGGCAAGGCAGGCCAGACACGTCCGTCACGCTCGTCGGGTTCCCGCGGCACGACGTCCCGTACACGCCGGCGCAACGGAAGTACCGCTTCGGTGGCGGCGGCGGGGGAGGCGGAGGAGGAGGGACGGCGCCGGCGCCACAAGCGAGGAGTCCTCCCCGGTGAGCAGCAGCGAGAGCGCGGCAGAGGGGAGCGCCGGGCAGAGGATCGCGTCGCGGTCGGGCGCGGCGGAGAGGAAGAAGGCGTCGTCAAGAGCCCGCGCGCTGCGTAGAGCGTGCCGAGTGAGCCTGGCACGGCGAGAGCGTCGGCGTCGCCGGCAGTGGCGGTGGCGTGCCTGGCGAGGACGCGCGCGGCGAGGCCCGCGGGCACGCGGAGCAGGCCGATGAGGAAGTCCACCGCGTCCTTGCGCGCCTCCGCGTACAGCACCCGCCGCGACCGCGTGTCCACCAGCAGCTTCATCTGCGGCACCGCCGCTGCCGTCCCCTTCTCCGCTATCGCTCCTTCGCCGGAGTGCCCATGCCGGTCCGGCCACGCACCGCAGGCAAACTTCTTCCTTCTTCTCTGCTTACCAACTGCTGTCAGACAATGTCGATGGGAGCAACTTGCAAAGCTTGCTGCAACATGGTTGCGTTGCCTCTACTTATACCATGGCATTTTGATCGTAAGATTTGCAAGATTAACCGGAGACTTGCGGTGCAGGGACAAGTTACCGAGCGAGATGCTGCCTTTCAACCAGAAGATCACATGAACCAGAGAGGAAGGCAAAGGATTGGTATATTTCCAGGGCAAGTATACTTTTTTTCACATGAGGTTTCAGCATTTGATAAGATAGTTGGGTTGACCAAGTTGCCACGATTCACTGCTTCCTCTTTGGAGAAGCTAATCTCATAGACAGGAGAAAGAAATCACTGAGCTGGTTTAAGAGAACTGTGCGGCCATATAATGGCAGCAATCAAGAAACATAAATCAAGTAACCATTAATCATAGAATGACAGCAAACATAAATCAAGTAACCGGTTCAGCAGTTGTGATCAACATACGACAATCCATTACTCATAGAATGACAGCAATGAACTAGCACTCCGGAGATGACTGAAGTAACCGTTGATCACTCCAGCAGCCGTGATCATGTACCACACTTGACAATTCCAGGCAAGACATTGAAGAGCTTAGCATTAGATCGATTCATTAGCTGAATTAATGTACAGACATGCACCAGGTATCAGAAGTACATGACAGGGTGACAACGGTACAGCATTCCACTACGGTTGCAGTCAACTGTTACAGCACTGGCGGGACACAAAAAAGAAACAGCAGCAGCATGGCACCATCTGGATTCTGGAGTTCGATCACCTGCCGGCTTCATGCAGAACTCAACCTGCTAGCTAGAGTAGCCTAGTATAGACATGAACAAGGGGTACACTGCTAAACAGAGGCAGCCATGCGAAACTAGACACCATCAAGATTGCTCCAGCGCTAAGAAAGCACAAAAAAATGATGTTGCATCTGTACAGGATGAAACCTAGCTCTACCGACGGCCCTGGATCATGAACCGTTGATACTACCTGTCGACCGACCTTACTGACGAGGCATGCCTAGAATCAGACCTTGCTTCACTACCCACCCATCATTCAATCCCTCTCGGGGGCGTCTCCGGCCTCTTTCCGCGCACTCAGGTTACCGGCGTAGGTCCAGACCTTCTCCAGATCGCCGGAGAAGAGCTTCTCGACCTTGATCTCGTGCTTAGCTTGCAGACCGTTTTTGCTCGGTGGAGGCTGAGCTCTTCCAAGGCTGTTGCCTGCGACAGGAGTGGAGGAGCAAAAGGTTGGCGTGGCGAAGGGGGAGGCGTACGGCGTGTGCTGGACCGAGAATGGGCTCGGGGAGATCTTCTTCTGGACCGGCATGCCTGCGCCGCGGTTGAAGATGGACACGGTCTCAGCGGCAGCAGACTTCTTGGTGGCGTCGTCCACGTAGATCACATCGTCGATCCTCGCGATGGTGTTGAACGCTAGGCTCTCCAGGACCCTCGAGTAACTCTCAAGTATAGACTGCCCAACATCCTGTGCAAGATTAGCCAGAAACAGGGTGAACATTTGTATTTACTCGAGTGAGCAGAATTTTCGAAGTGATCTTAACAGAGCAAGGTTCTAATGAAAAAACAAGGTGTATGCTCCAGGTCTGGCTAACATCAATTCTGAATGGCAAAATAAAAGTGCAAGAGAACCATGCCAATCACTTCAAGACCACTGTGTTCAAATGAATAGATGTGAAGAACTACCTTGTTATACTGGATCTTGTTCATGTCAAGGGAAGTTTGTGGCAGACCAGGGTGTCGTAATCGTAAGCTCTGCAATAGACCGTCAGCTCTTTGGGACAAAACATGGCTCTTTGAATCTCCTACAAGACCCTTCACTTTTCCACCCCAAGATTTCTTTGATTTGGCTTGAGGAGACGATTTCTTTTGGCCCTTTAGTCTCCAGACATGGATGGCAGCCTCTATTCTGTTTGCTACTTCAAGTGTATGGTGCTCAGATGACAGATCTAAGCAGTCGAGGAGGCACTCAGGTGAGAACTGCTCAGCTGTTATGTATCGATAAATTATCTCCCCCAAGCAAGATCGACCACTCTGCAGATAAAAAGCAGGACATTGTTAAGGATGAAACCGATATTTGTTTTAGCAACTGCTAAAAGGAATTATCTGAATGCAGGTGCATTACATGCTTGAACAAGAAAATATTGCAGCACTGTGTTCAAAAAAAGAAAATATTGCAGCACTGTGTTCAAAAAAAGAAAATATTGCAGCATTGGCATTAGCTTTGCACAGTACCGGATTTGAGCTTGACTTGGCCATCAGGACTAAATTATCTATACGTTGAAGTTCTTTACCCGCCAATCTTCTGCAATTCTACATATAGATCCACCTTATTTTCGATTGTCTACCAGACACAACTTCTAATCGAGGGAATGCTAGATGCAAGCAGCCATGATGCTAAAAACAAAGACGTCCAAGGCAAGTAAAATAGTCAGAGAACTCCTAACATAAGATGTGAGTATCCATCGAAAGACTTCTTGCAATATCAAGAACAAAGTAATTTCACTACAGCTTTCAAGGCCTCCAAGAAAAGTGATAATAAGTCTCAGAGTCGATACACGGTTACTCGATGAGAACTATGAAGTAGGATATCAATGGCAGCTTCAATTCTTCAGCATCAAAGACATGAAATCAATTGAACTAACTCCTCATAAGTAGTATAAGTATAACAGAAGGGGGTGCTATGGAATTTTCATTGGAAAAAACTGCGCCGAGAATGACTACAGCTAGAGCAACAAGACTGGCTCATGCAAATCGACAAACAGGCTCCCAGCACTTGTAGTGCACACCATTTTTAGTGAGAACTACTAGACACGTTAATGGAGCAGCTACATTTGCAAGCATGTAAGAGGCAAAGTGGTCCCGTTCAAATAACTCCATGCAATTGGTATTCTCTTATCAGCAACTGAAGTAGTATCCTACTACTGAACTACTACTATAACTCTTCCATGGACAGAACTACAGAAGCACACCAGTCAATGCATCTGCTTTGAAGTGGTTACCTTTGGCAATGACTCCAAGTACATTTCGGGGATCTCCATCTCAGCAAGCACGTCGCTGTTGATCGCCATGGCCGCCTTGAGTATCTGGTTCGCGCAGTCCCTGCTCTGCTGCAGCTTCCTCCTAGCATCCTCAGGGAGCCCCTTGGGCGGCACCCGCGGGCAGGGCAGCCACCACTTCTCCTCCTGCCGCACCGACGACGGCCGCCCGCAGGAAGAAGCGGAGGACGAGGACGGGCACGGCCCCCCTGCGCCGCCGTCGTCGACCACGATGCCCCTGTCAACGTACCAGAACTCCGTCTCCTTGAACTCGTCGATCATGGCGAGGAGCATGGCGTCGAGCTTCTTGAGCGCGGGGAGGTTCATGTAGAGGTCGCTGCGGGGGCGGGGCACCATGACCTCGAACTGGCCCCCGCCGTCCGGGAGCTCCTGGACCGACGGGGTGAGCTCGACGATGGAGTCGGCGACGGAGAGCAGCCACTCCATCTCCCGCGTCCACATCGCCTTCCTCGGCGCCGCCAGCGGTTCCAGCCGCCACAGCTCGCCGAACACGGTGGCTGGATTTGGAAACAAACACCCATGTATATTTGGTAAGAAGAGATTCACGGCCGGGAATAATGCGGGTTGATTGATGCGAATGGGGGCGAAGGGGGGTGGGTACCGGAGAGGTTGGTGATGGCGTTGGAGATGGCGAGCGCGGTGCAGACGCCCTTGCCGCTGCCGGACATGTCCTCGCCGAGGAGGAGCTTGGCGAAGCGCTCCTTCATCATGTCGATCTCTGGCGAACAAACACACACAGACATACAGCAAAGCAACCCCGTGAGCGTTCAAAAAAGTAGTACCGCCAGAGGACACGCGGGGTGGAGTGAGATCTAAGCAAAGGCGGGGGAGAAGGTACTTTTTTTTAGATAAAGGGCTTTATTACTCAAAAGTTTAAGTATTACACCCGGCCTCTGCATAAAAAATGCACACAGCCGCAATCCAACGGAGAAAGTAAAAAAGTTGTGCAGCAATAGACGAATTACAATCAGCAAGAATAATGTAAAACGCCTATGTCATGGACAATCTCGACGGCCTATGGAGGTCCAATCCGGCGATCAAGCGGTCATCCATGTAGTGAAAAAATGTCCCTTGCCACCTCTTTCAGACGTGCACACGCCTCCGTAAAGAGGTCTCGATGTCCCACACGTTGTAAGGTGGACCACATACGGAGAATATTTGTGCAACGGTAGAGTACCTGCATATGAGAAACATCTTTATCATTGAAAACCTTGTCATTTCTACTAAGCCAAAGCGACCATATAACAGCAATCGCTCCCACCCTAATAACCGTTCTAAGCTTTTTATCTATCCCATGTAGCCAGTTGCCAAAAATATTGGCAACAGACTTGGGTGGATATAAGTTAGACGCTATTTGGATGGCTGACCATATAGAACGAGCGAAACTACACTCGAAGAATAAGTGTTTTATTGTCTCATCATGTGGACAAAACATACACTTCGTACTTCCATGCCAATTTCGTTTAACAATGTTATCCTTTGTTAGAATGACACCCCTACGAAGATACCACGTAAAAACTTTAATCTTAAGTGGTATCTTCATTTGCCATATTTTTTTATTATCATCAACTGGCACATCGGAATGTACTAACGCCCTATACATGGAATCCACAGAGAATTTACCATTCGCACATAGATTCCAACGAAACTCATCGGGTCCCTGTGTGAGTTGAACTGAGCTCAACCGTGCCACCAGGGAGTTCCAAGACGCTAGTCTCGGTCCAAACAAGTCTCGCCTGAACGTCACATTCGGAGGAGAGCATTGCATTACAGTGGCAATGGTATCTCCCTTATGACGAACAATATTGTATAGGGCTGGATATCGATCCCGGAGGGTGGTGTTGTCTAACCATTTGTCCTCCCAGAATCTAATCTCCGAGCCATCCTTAATATTAAATACCCCGAAGCGAAAGAAATGTTTCTTTGTCGCCATCAGTCCAGCCCAAAAGTGGGAATCACCAGGCTTCCAATATACCTGTGATACCGCCTTTGTGCCAATGTATTTTCTCTTAAGGAGTGTTTGCCATATCCCATCTTCAGTAAGCAGCTTAAAAAGCCATTTACCTAAGAGGGCTGAGTTCTTGACATCAAGGTCATGAATACCAAGCCCTCCCTGATCTTTAGGGCGACAAACAACATTCCATTTAGCCAGTCTGTACTTCTTCTTCTCACCATCTCCTTGCCAAAAGAATCTTGATCGGTAATAATCCAATTTATGCAAGATTCCTCTAGGTATTTGGAAGAAGGAAATCATATACAGTACCATGTTAGTTAGTACCGAATTAATGAGAACCAATCTTCCACCAAGAGATAGCAATTTTCCTTTCCAACTAGATAGCCTAGCTTGTAGACGTTCTTCGACGTGTCTCCATTCCGCATTAGTCAGTTTCCGAAAATGTATTGGTATTCCAAGGTACATAATTGGAAATTGACCCTGCTCGCAGCCAAAAATATCGGAATATTGAGCAGCTGCTTCTTGAGCCTCACCGAAGCAAAACAATTCACTCTTATGAAAATTAATTTTCAATCCCGATAATTGCTCGAATGCTGATAGTATCAATTTCAGATTCGCGGAGAGGTCGGAAGCCGGCTTGGAGAGGAAGAAGGCGGCGGCGGAGGAGGGGACGGGGGTGGGGAGCTGGGAGGAGGAGGAGGAGGCGAGGCCGCGGGAAGTGGAGGCGGAGGAGGAGGAGAAGGGGAAGCGGCGGGTGGTGGGGGCGGAGCAGTCGCTGGAGGTCTCGGAGCCGCTGACGTCGGCGCTGGGGCTGTAGCTGCCGGAGCACCGCTCCGAGCCCGCCTCGTCCTCCGACACGCTCGCCATTGCGGAGCGACGGGGAGCTAGGCGCGGCGGGAGTGGTGGCGGAGGCGCATCTGGAGGGAGGAGGAGGAGAATGGAAGCGATGCGGATGGGGAAAGCGACGGGAGCAGGGGAGGGACTGATGTGGCCGCGCTCTTCTCTTTTCAACTTTTTTTTATGCGCGTGTCACAATGAGCAGAGCGGCAGAGATTAACCCAACCTTAGCAAAGTAAATCTTTGTCAGATCCGAACCTTAGCAAAGTAAATATCACTCGGTTCCAAAAATAAATTGTGCTATTTGTTTATGCTAAGTCAACCTTTTTAAAGTTTGTCCGGATCTAGAGAATAATGTGTCGATATCTACACGTCAAATCTATATAGCATGAAAATATATATTTTACGATGAATCTAGTGAAGCTAAATTAATGGTATAGATACCCGAAAAAAAATGGTATAGATGATGAAATTTTATTCTAGAAATTTGGTTAAATTCAAAGTAGTTTGATTTAGTCCTGATTTTCAAACTCGCAGGGAGTGGATAAGAATATAGTTCGGTCATATAGAGAATAATTATTTTTCGTCACAACTGATTGTTGTCCGGGCAAGATTATAAAAGTTGCTTATACTTTTGCACGACATTACTTAAAAATTTGCATGGATGTCGAGGTTAGATCGGATGATTCTGAGTGATGAATTACAGATAAGAAATATGTAGAGTGCTAACATTGCAAAGTAGGTGTGAAGACGAAACGAAAAATGTGATCTCTTTCGCAAAATCCAAAAAGAAGGAGCATGATACATTGTATATGGAGGAGAACATAAAGGAGAAGCGATTTCGGGCTAGAAATACATGTTGGAACGGAATTTCTATATATGCAAACATAAAAGGTTTCTATAGTTTATCAAGAGGCTAGTTGATGTAGTGCGTTCCACGACCATCACCATGTCAAGACCCTCAACACTTCACAAGCCACCATGGACATCAAAGGTGAGCTCGTTCCTCTACTTGAGCCCCATTCCTCATCCTTCGAATGGTATACTACGTGAGCATCTTCCCCTTTGCTATGCTAGGTATCACGTGACGAGTACGGCCATCCGGGAAGATGCCGAGGAAGCCAAAGAGTCAAGATCATCCAAGGCGTACGCATGGAAGAGGAGGAGAAAGCGTCAAGATCACGATGGAGAAGAAGAAGACAAGAAGATGGAGCAGAAATCCTCAGGCGGCGGTACTACCGCTGGAACAAGCGGTACTACCGCCCCTGGCCCAGTCAGCGGGAACCAGTCCCACGCCAGCGGTACCTCCAGCGGCAGCGGCAGCGGTACCGGTCGGTACCGGGGACGTGGGAAGCAGAAGAGGAGTACCGCGCCCGCTACCGTGCTCGCTACCGCTGAAACAGCGCTTCGGAAGGCTTACCCGGTACCTCCAGCGGTAGTGGCGGCGACACCATCCAGTACCGGGAGTGTGGGAAGCCACGACAACTGCCCGCACCAGCGGTACCACTGGTTAACCCAGCGGTACTACCGCCAGTGCGGGAAGCAGCACGGGTTTGAGAGCCCTTGAACCTTCCCCCACCTTCACCCCTTTGGTCAACACTATTTATAGAACCTCCTGTGCTAGATCTAGGGTTAGACTAGAATTGAGAACTAAAGTTAGAGCAAGGCTCCTTCTTCTCAAGGTCTCCTTCCTCCTTTTGGAGATGAATCATGGCCTCCCTCCGGGGAGATGAATCAAGGCCTCCCTCGTGGAGATGAACCAAGGCCTCCGCTTGTGGAGATGTATCAAGGCGTCCTCATGTACCCTGTACTTGCCAATCCTTCATCCTAGGGTGACTTTATTGGCTTGGTTGAATTGACCAAGTGGACAAACAATTCTAAGAGTAAGGTGTACTTGGGAGTGGCGAATCGGGGCTGACCTAGGGGATTTGTTACCGATTGATCTTGCCACGTGCTTCTTGCTAGTTATCCTTTATATTTCCTTGTTCCCCTCTTTGTGTTCTTGTGTTCTTCGCGTGTTCTTCGCCTCTCCGCCTCAAATCCGTGAAGATCGGGCCACCCTTGAAGCCTAGCCTTCACCATATGGTATCAGAGCTCTAGGTTGCCACGGGTTTGATTTTGTTTCCCCCACAAATCCACCAAATTTTTCTTCCTTTTTGAGAAATTCGAAAATTTCCACCAAAAATAGTCATTTTGGGATTCGAACGATTTGGTCGATTTGATGCGTTTTTGGTAGTTTTGATCCACGGATCTACTGCCTTAGAACCCCCTCCACCCTTGTTTGCGTTGCTTAGCCTCAATTTTGTCATTTTCCCACGGATTCGAGGAAGTTTTGGAGCCCAAAATCGCACAAAATTCGAGCAGAAAAGCCAGCAGCGGTACTACCGCCGGCTTAAGCGGTACTACCGCCAGGGCCCAAATTTTCAGAAATTTTTTCTTTTCCTCGGTTCGTTTTGGCATTTCCTCTTTGTTGTTTGGGTCCTTCGCTGGTGTGTACTACACGTCTACGACATCGACAAGCTTCCGCAGCGACTTCTTCAACGCCAAGGACTCGACTCATCCCCGTCATTGTGATCCGTTGTGAGCCCTTCTTCCTTTTGTGTACCTTGACCTATCGGACTAGTTCGTTTATATTGCGGGCATTGCACTTGTGTTGTTCCGAGTGAGTGTCTCAAAGTATTGGCGAGTATGTATCGAGTAGAGGTCTTGGCACTAGCAAAAGTTGAAGGAATCATCGTCAAAAAGCAAAAATCAAAAAAAAAGAGAAAAAGAAAAAGAAAAGGAATCAAGTGGTGCCAAGAACCATTTCTTGTAGGTTGCGACAAAGTTGAACCGCCAAAGTGAGTGTGAGGGTCCGACACTTGTGCAAATCCGTTGCCCACTCAAGCAATTGAACTAGCGTCCCTCGTGCGTTGTGTGACACTTGAGCACGTAGTCTTCGCTAGGTTCCTTTCGTCTTCGAGTGCTCGCCCTTTTGGTCGCACAACCCCATCATTTCACTTTTGTGTGTGTTTCCTTATACTTTGTGGTTGGTGTTCTTTGGTGATTTGGTCATTGTGGATTTTCACTACCTTTAACAATATGCTTTTCGCCGAGTTTGCTTGATTTCTGTTGCCACTTCATACCTTCCTATCCTCATAAGTGTGTGTGTTGGGTGTTAGAACCGGATTCTCTCCTCTCAAGTCACTTTATCCTTGCGATATAGTTTGTCCTTTGTTCTTTCTTTACCACGCATCTCACTTGATCTTGAGAAGATGTTTAGGGGAAGTACAACCGGAAGCCCAAGCTCGGACGAGGAGATCCACGGTGGACCACGAGGTGATCATGGCTTTGTCACACATGAAGAGTTACTTGGTGTTGGACAACTTCTTCGTGATGGCTTACGCCACTATGAACGTCGTCGTCAAGCTCAAGAAGCCAACTTCATCAATCTCAATGCGCGCATGGAGCGGATGACCGAGGCTATCAACAACCTTGCGAATCGCAAATCTTCTTCTTCATCACGCTCAAGTCATACAAGACGCACCTCAAGGTCGACACAAGCTCGTCATGGATGTCATGGCCCTCACCAAGAAGATCCGCCACAAGAACGTCCACATGACCCAAGGAGTGACGCCCATGAACGCCTTCATCTAAACGTGAACAATTGCAAGGCGCCATACGAACGTCAACATGACCCATGGCGCGACGCCAATGAACGACTTCATCAAAACGTGAACAATGCCAATGCGCATCTCGAGCAACCGCACCTAAATGATGAACGTCATGATCGCTTAACGTCGCCAACACCGCAACCACATGATCGTCATGACACATTGGCGGATGACAACGGCATAACGAGTGCGAATGACTTTGATGAACAAGGACGTCGTCATCGTCATCATCCAAGACCACGCCATCACAATCATGACCATGAGAACGATAACGAACAATCTTCTCCTCAACACGAGCATCTTCATCGTCATGAGCGCCTAAATCGTCATGAACATCCCGAGCATCATCGCTCAAATGGTGGACGCCATGAACGTACTCCTTCACCATCACCTCAACCTAGAGATCGTCGAGCCTCTTTGGCACCCATATGGCACGAGGAAGAACGCTTATGCGACAATTGCCAAGGACATGACCACGATCCACGAGAATGTCCCAATCTCTCGTGTCCACTATGCAATGGCAATGGCCACATGATGTGGGAGTGCACAAATGGAGATAAGGACGACGAGAGGATGGTCGAGCATGGGATTTTCCCTTCAACCACGGAGGCGAGCATGAGCAATGCTATCACTTCGGTGGATGCATTGAACGAGGATGCCCAAACTATGGCATGCACTTTTGGAGGAGATGAGGTCGAGAAGGTTGAGCATGGGAGTTTCCCGTCAACCTTGGTGGCGTATGGAGATGAGGAAACCGAGTCTTCCCTCATGTGCTTGAGTGATGAAAAAGTACCAATCCCATGTGAGTTTGAGAGCCACTTAGCCCACTTGAGCGAGAGTGAAAGTGAGTTGAGTGACTCCCCCATATGTGAGTTTGAGTGCTTTCACTTTGAGGGATTGAGTGATACACCACTTGAGAGAGAGGTAGTTGATAGGTCTTGTGAGGCCACTTTGATTTCTAACAACTTAACCTCTACCTCTAGTGTGTTCTCTCATGGCGTGCTAGGTTCCATGGACGACGAGACGCCACCCCTTGACATGATGGTGCCTAACATGGATACGATGTACATGGCGAATAATGATGCGGCCATCACATGTCACCGTCAAGATGAACAAGTCGACTTCATGGAAGCGACTTCTACTTCAACATCTACCTCGAATGAACGGGATAACAAAGGTATGGATGTTGATGTGACCATGATCCCGCTAGTGGACATGATGAACCATGATGATTTGCATGCTATGGATGATTTCTTTGCCCCATCATATGAATCGTTCTTATTCCCATGTGATACGTTGTTTGAAACCAATGTAGATCATGTGGAATTACCTATTTGTGATGATTTTTCCATAGACATGCCTAGTTATGAGTGTTGCCAATTCTTTCCCGTTGCCAATTCAAACATGATGAACAATTGCTCTTTTCCAATGTTTGTTGACAACAATGATCACGCTTGCCGCATACTTTGCAACAATTGCTTGGAATTTTCTCCCATTAATGCATGCAACATGTTGAATAATTCTTTCACATGTGTTGTTTGCAATAATGATACAATTCTTGATAATGAGATGGCATCCATCGCTTTCTCTCATTTTGGAGATGTTTCGTTTTCTTTTAGGGATCTTGTTCCCTCCTTCACTTTGCTTCGTAACCATCCACATATGTCATATGTTTCAATTGACTTTGATGTGTTTGGTGATGAGCAAATGAAGAGTCACGTCATGATGGATGATGTGTTCGTATACCATGCACACAATTTCTTTCTTTGGATTTTCGTGTACATGGAGCCTCATGATATGTTGTCAACCTCAATTGAACATGAGTTGGCAACATGAGCTCTTGGGAGCATACATTTGAGTTGTGATTCGAATCAAACTCTCAAATCCTTTTCATGTTTTGCATCAAACAAGTTGAACAATTTTTCTTCCTTATGGTTTGTTTGCAATCATGATGGTTCTTTTGGTCTCCTTTATGACGAGCATGTTTCCTTGATCTTGCACGTGGATGATTTATGGGTTGCCACAAATATGATGAACACTTGTTCTTTCCAATGGCTTGTTGGCAACCATAATGACATTTTGTGCATGTCTTGTCTTGAGTATAATGGTTTCTACCGGTTGGGTGTGGCAACAAATATGTTGAAAACTTGCTCTTTCATATGCTTTGTTTGCCATCACGATGATATTTTGGACATTCTTCATTGGGTGTTTTTACCGTGTCCTCCTCTTATTGCCTCAAGGATGTTGACACCTTTTCCTTTCCAAGGCCTTGTGTGCAATATTGATCATATGGTTTCACATGAGATACCTACATGGCTTTCTCATATTCTTATGGAGTTTTTGTGTTCCCACCTTTGAAGATGTTCCATTGGATTGTTTACACTTTGACCTTGCACTTGCACTTCATGTTCATATTCGTGTGTTGTGCTAACGGTGCTACGACAAAGAATGGACATGTCATTGTTGATATGCTCCTCTTTCTCGCACACACATGGGTTGCTTGGTATTTGGTGTTTATAGGCATGGTGAACCACACGACAAGGTCTCCACATCTACCTCCTTGCCATGATGATGAGCAAGAGTCGAGGACGACTCTTTTTAAAGGGGGGGGGGAGATGATGTAGTGCGTTCCACGACCATCACCATGTCAAGACCCTCAACACTTCACAAGCCACCATGGACATCAAATGTGAGCTCGTTCCTCTACTTGAGCCCCATTCCTCATCCTTCGAATGGTATACTACGTGAGCATCTTCCCCTTTGCTATGCTAGGTATCACGTGACGAGTACGGCCATCCGGGAAGATGCCGAGGAAGCCAAAGAGTCAAGACCATCCAAGGCGTACGCATGGAAGAGGAGGAGAAAGCGTCAAGATCACGATGGAGAAGAAGAAGACAAGAAGATGGAGCAGAAATCCTCAGGCGGCGGTACTACCGCTGGAACAAGCGGTACTACCGCCCCTGGCCCAGTCAGCGGGAACCAGTCCCACGCCAGCGGTACCTCCAGCGGCAGCGGCAGCGGTACCGGTCGGTACCGGGGACGTGGGAAGCAGAAGAGGAGTACCGCGCCCGCTACCGCTGAAACATCGCTTCGGAAGGCTTACCCGGTACCTCCAGCAGTAGTGGCGGCGGCACCATCTAGTGCCGAGAGCGTGGGAAGCCACGACAACTGCCCGCACCAGCGGTACCACTGGTTAACCCAGCGGTACTACCGCCAGTGCGGGAAGCAGCACGGGTTTGAGAGCCCTTGAACCTTCCCCCACCTTCACCCCTTTGGTCAACACTATTTATAGAACCTCCTGTGCTAGATCTAGGGTTAGACTAGAATTGAGAACTAAAGTTAGAGCAAGGCTCCTTCTTCTCAAGGTCTCCTTCCTCCTTTTGGAGATGAATCATGGCCTCCCTCCGGGAGATGAATCAAGGCCTCCCTCGTGGAGATGTACCAAGGCCTCCGCTTGTGGAGATGTATCAAGGCGTCCTCATGTACCCTGTACTTGCCAATCCTTCATCCTAGGGTGACTTTATTGGCTTGGTTGGATTGACCAAGTGGACAAACAATCCTAAGAGTAAGGTGTACTTGGGAGTGGAGAATCGGAGGCTGCCCTAGGGGATTTGTTACCGATTGATCTTGACACGTGCTTCTTGCTAGTTATCCTTTATATTTCCTTGTTCCCCTCTTTGTGTTCTTGTGTTCTTCGCGTGTTCTTCGCCTCTCCGCCTCAAATCCGTGAAGATCGGGCCACCCTTAAAGCCTAGCCTTCACCACTAGCACACACAACAATTGGCCTGGCACTAACCGTCAATTATCTTTTTGATTAATTCCTCCTCTTCTTGTGGCATTGCGGGCGACGATCTATCCTCTTGCGTGACTCGACAAGTAGATACGTAGGTGTAACAGCGACTCGTCGTGCCAAAGCCAGTGTACGGCAGCTTCGTTCGTACTCCCAAGCCGTCGACCGAGGGCCTTTTTCATCTTGGCAAAATAATCTAGCCCAACTTTGTTGTGTTACTTTATTGCACGTTAGAAGGTTTCCAATGTATAAATAAACATTAGTTATTGTACTGGCTTTTTTATTTTTGCTACCATATATTTCTGAGGTTTATATGTTGTTTCCACTCCCTTTAAATAATACGGAGACATAAATAGGTACCCCATTTATCTCTTGTCCCATTTTCACCTGTAGGTGCTATCGAGGTGGTATGATTGGACACCAATGTTTTAGGTACGCTTATACATATAGCAAAAATTGTCAACAACACTGTCAATACATAATCAAACCAAGGAATACATGTACAGAGAAGTTTGCATTAGACCATAATTTGTGTAGACGGATCGTACGTAGACGCTTGTAACTACATGGCCACGTTAAATTACAGATTCGTGAGCACGCAATCTGAGGAAACTCATAGTTACACGAACCAAACCACAAAATGTTACACTTGGTAAATCAAAATTACGGGACCAGTAACAACAGTCAACCATTATGTTTTAAGAGGTTAACGTTAACCAGGCAGGTAACAACGTACGGAAGGTTAACGTTAACCAGGCAGCCAGCATCATTAAGTGATGCATGCCTCGCATGGAGAAAATAAAGACGACGACTTTGTTTAAGTGAGGAGAACGAAGCAGGAGGACCACCACGTCAGCATTAGTTATTACCACTTGGATTTGGCTGGTCGCGGGCCCCACCTTGGAGTACCAACAACCAGTGGGCCCGGGCACGGACGCTGATGTCTTCCGTGGAGTCTGTTCAGCGGAGGCTGGCAGGTGGGCCTTCACTGCGCGTGACTACTATGCGCTGGGCCCGCATGTCGGCTTCATTGATTGTTGTCCGTGGAAAGTTTCACTTGTTGACCGGCGTCTCTGCGTTGTCTGCCGAGTAAAAACAATTGGATTACAGGCCCGATAGACAGATGTAGCCCACTGGATATTGTAAATTTTTACTCATTTTCTTCTTTCTTTTTTCTTTTTAATGTTCTTTCCCCCGGAAAAGGTAAAGGTAGAATTACTGCAGTGCTAACTGTTAATTAACTTAACACCATGTTTGATTGGATGCAGCTTTGCTTGCACCGTAAAATGTCACAGTGATGGAACTAGTACCACTGATCACTTAATCACTTATGACACGCACGGCGCGACGCAATGATGCATGGTGCGATTTGGGGCCGTGGCTAAGTTTAATCGTACTGCGCCGTGGGGACATGCATCATTGCGAGAGCCGCGCGCGCATTGCTTAATTAATTTGACATGCATTCACGTGATTGCATTCTCGTGGTACCTACACCGGTAAAATGGTAATCCAAATCCAACAACCAAAGATCAGATGGCGTCCCTCCGTATAAGTATTTACCACTTACTGCCACTCCTTCGTTAGTGAGAGAGCGCAAGAGAGATCAGCACAAGTATTTATACCACTCCTTCGTTAGTGAGAGAGTGCGAGAGAGATCAGCACAAGTATGAAAACTTCTTTGTGTCGTTTTTTTAAAACAAAGGCAAAAGGTTTGTCTATTTCATTAATTAATTAAGAGCTTTATCGAAAGAAAAAAAATAATTAATTAAGAGAACTTTAGGTTACATACTTAGCCAAAAAGGCTTAAAATAAAGAGTCTACCCTCGCGGCATGATATCACTCAATCCTTTCGCCCCCGCGGTGGCCCAAAGAGCGGCATTCCGCTTAATGGCCAAAATTACATAGGAAGGCATGGAAGCAAAGTTCCTACACACCCGTGCATTACGCTCGTTCCAAATTTCCCAATCCCAAGCCAATCCTTGATGCCATTCCAAATACGAAGGGAGTGTCTACATTTGACCATGAGATGTGGCGCAACTTCTGTTTCCCTCTTGCAAAGTTGATAGAGGCCGCAACGGGGCCACCCCCGACGGGCAAGCCGGTCCGCCGTCCTACCACACAGTTTCGAAAAAACAACCATGCGAAAAAATTGCATTTAGGTGTGGGGAGGGGAGGCAATTCTTCCAAACTTCCGAAATCATAAACGAGGTAGGCGGCTCCTCAAATTATGCCAAATATGTCGTGAACGCGGAGTATTTCCCATAACTAGTGAGAGACCGCACAATCAAATCCCGGACGTCATCGGAGAGGTGCACATCCTGAAGCAAGCTCCAAAGGTTGTAGAACCCAGTGATGAGAGTGACTGGGTTGCCCTCCTCAAAGTTGAGGTTCCTAATCCAAAAGTCTTGATGGATAGCCTTGTGCACCGATTTTTTTTTGGAAATTCCAAAACTTGGCGTTTTGTGACTTACTTGTACCGATCGAGTGCAGCTAGATGATCCATGGCCGTATTGTCATTGTGGGCCAGCCGATCGATCGTCGACAATGGCGTTGGCAAGCTCACGCTCACGTAGTAACTAGGCCGCGTAGTTACGTACTGTGCGTGTTTGTCCCCCGAAAGCGATTGCGTTGCATTATATGATCTGATATGGGATCGGTGCAGGAACAGTACTACAAACGACTTTGCCGGCCGGCCAGCAACCTCTCTGGCCAGACCGCTACCAGACAGGCACACAACTCTCTCTATCAGTCTAGCTACTAGCTCTAGTGTCGTGGAATGCTGCATGGTTAATACTCCCTCTGTTCTTGAAAGAGTGTACTTCCAACTTTCTTGGAGAGTCAAACTTTTACTCTCTCCGTTCGGAAAAGGATGTCACAAAAATGGTCTATCTATAGTTCATTTTTGTGACATCCTTTTCCGAACGGAGGGAGTATATGTTTGACCGTGTTTGCATAGAAAACCACAAACATTTATGTCAGTAAATTAGTAGCACTACATTTATGATAAAATATCTTTTTATAATATACCTATTTGGTTTCATAAAAGTTTATATATTTTTGTACAAACTAAGTCAAAGTTTGAAATATTTGACTCTCCAACTTTGTTGGAAGTACACTCTTTTAAGGACGGAGGGAGTACATTCTCAGCCATGAGAGGACCCACCACATGCATGTTTGCTTTGCCCCACCTGTAGTTTTATGGATTTTATATTATTTATTTATCATTTAACTGAATGAAAATTTACATCATCTTCTTTTTCAACGGAGTGACAAATCAATACACCGTGCCACGTCACAACCAGGATTTGCACCAAAATAGTCATTGATCGCTTTTCTGCATCTCACGATCCATCGATCCTCGACCGTGGTTTTTGTTTATACCATGTGTCATGCTGTTGTAGCACTATGACCGCACATCAAACAATGTTTTTTTAATACTACTATAGTTTGTTATGTGTGTGACCTCGATGTCTTGATTAACTCTCGACATTGTCTTGTCGTAGAAGCCGAATGTACTTGGTATAGTATTTGATACTGTATATTTCCCTTTGTAGGAGAAATTGTTAGCCGCCCGTTTTCGTACACCAACATTGGTCCTTATTTGGTAGTTACACGACGACGGCTACTACAACCCTCATCCTTCTTTCTCTCCCTATGAAGATATGCCACACCTGCACCAAACAAATCGACGAATGTACCATGTCAGCAAAGTGGTCGCCAGAAGGCCGGGTATAAATGACATCTTCTTGATATTAATATGTTCAAAACTAAAAAAAAAGGTGTGTGTGTGTGGGGGGGGTGGGGGGGGGGGGGGGGGGGGGGTATATATGTTAAGGACGACGAAATTAAGTTTTCTATTGCTTGTGTTCCTCGATTCCGACATGCCCCTTTTGTTTTTCAACACGACAATGCAGACTTTGACCAGGTTTACACATAAAAGTATGACCACCAATACAGCATGTGGAACAACATATTCACATATGAGATGCATACAATATTATAAGTCTCCCATATCGTTTTCTACAAATTTGATCAAACCGTATACTGTACTTAAGATACGATTTATGAGTCATCTTTACAGGATCGGGGGGAGGGGGGAGTAATTTTTTTTGTTTCGCTGAAACTTTCACCTACTCTACTGTTGATAGTGTGTAGGGCTGCTGATCGTAGGTGTTTATTTTTGGCACCGACATGTAGGTGCTATATTTGTACACATGCCACATGGTAACTACGTGTGGCTTGATAAAAGCGAGATGTGCATGCATGGAACACACAAACAGTACTCGTAGCTATACCTAGCTAGCTTTACTCTTCTTTTGAGAGTGAAGTGGCCGGATTGGTACGCCGGGGATGGATGTGATGAATGATAAGCCTTTTTATTAGTTTTACTAGCAGGTAAATGAAAACAAGGAAAAGCTCGCGATACCTGGATGGGATCCTAGAAAAGCTGGAATGATTAGTACCAGAAGCAACGGATGAGATGTTTGCGGCGCTGGACTGGAGAATAATTGATGAATTAGCCTGATTTTCATTCGAAATGACGAGGACTGGTTCTAACTGCGTTGAAACTTGGTATGTTGGAGCCCTGAAGCTGTCGTTCGTTCGAACTCCAGCTTGTTTGTTTAGGCGTGCAACGTCATGGGGTAATGTACATTTGGTAGCAAGCATGTGCCATCTGCCTGCGTATGAGTAGGACCGCAAAGGCGGAGGAGGAGGATCCAGATATGCCTGGTGCGAACTCGAGAAAAAGCTTCAAAAGCAAGAGTACCCCGCGCGCACGTAGGAGACCGTGCCGTGTTCTACGCTTCGATCGGGGTTCTTCAGATTCTCTCCTTTTCCTTTTGCTCCCACTCTTTCTTTTTCCCGTATCGCATATTCTCACTCGCTGGATCGATCTCTCAAGGACCCTGGAGATAGATTACAATATACAGTTACGCCGTAAAGAACGGCCTTTTGATTGCTGATCTTGGTTGTGAAATTAAGGGCGGGAATTCACAGCTAGCTATTACGAGCACAACCAAATCTATTATGTGCATCTCGAAGTTTAAAAAAAATTGAAAACTTTTTTTTTCCCGTATCACAATTGAAAACAGTTAACTGTTCATTAATTAATTTGTGTACTTGCCAAAATCCTTCAATTGTGCCACCAAAAAAACATGAATAGGATAGGAATATATTTTCAGTTGTAAAATATGTAAAGAAAATATCTTTCGCATATTAAAATGTCAGATCATTTGCTGAGGTTTTCAGATCACAGAAAAAATAATGAGCTTCGAACAGTACAAAATAGAATCGTACCTTGCCGTTGTTGATATAGAACAATGCCTGGCTCATATGGCTTGTGAAAAAAAAAAATCGTGCCGAACATGTCAACGGGCCAACTTATGCTTACGGAGTCTTAGGTCACCTGACTTAAGTCAAGATCGGTGGACGTAAACAAAACGTGTACAAGTACGGATCAATTTCCAGTTTGTTTATTTAACACGTCTAAAGCAAGTATTTTCCCGTGACTATATCGTGTGCAGATCCGTACAGAACATTTGCCATCTCTTCGTAGTGTAATTTACAATACAAAACCGGCTTCTTTTCTGACCAGCTAAAGCATTAGGTACGCAAAGATCAAAATGTACGTAGTATATCTGTCACCAACATGACACGGCACTTACAATGATGACGGGATGTGTTTGAGCAACACGTATCCAGAGAGCACGGCACGGTTGCGCTCTTTCACCTTCGTCTGGTACTGCACCCTGCAACCATTCCATGGAATCGTGAGGAAGGGAACCGGCAGCTACAGAACTGAATTAGTGCTAGAGTAGAGTGACATTACCTCTGGCCGTCCAGCCACATCTCAGTGACCAGAGTTTCCCCGGGATAGACGTGCAGCAGAAACCGACCGAAGATGTTCTGCACCGCCGCTGGATCGCCGTTGCCGAAGGACTTGATGACTGCCCGGACCGCGAAGCCGAGGGTGCAGAGACCATGCAGTATCGGACGGGTGAACCTGCACAAGTTCTTCTTATCAGATATACTAGTCTTCAGAAGATGAGCAGAGTTTCACGCACGGAAAGCTGGTCCAGATCAAAGTGGCATACCCTGCAACCTGTGCAATCATAGGGTCTGAATGCAGAGGATTGTAATCCCCGGATAACCTGTATAAGAGTGCTTGGATTGGAAATGAAAAGGAATCAGGCTTGGCAGAACAGTTACATGTTAACAAAATGACAGTTTTTCTTCTGCAGATACGAAATTGGCCTTCTTGGCGAATAAGACTAAATCTGAATCATAGACGGTTGGAAGAGCATACAGACATACTTGGGACTATAAGTATAAGATGAGCTGTTGAGCATGTAATTCATAAACAAACACAGACCATAGTTACTTATCATCAACAATCACGAATACTTGCACAAAGAAATAGTACAAGCAGAATTAGTTAGCATGCCTGGGATTGTTGGATTGGGTCTTCATACACCGCGGTAGGTGCAGAGTTTGGAATAGAAATGCGAGAAATCTGGTTGGCTGGATAAGTTGTATACGAGTACGGCCGAGAAGAGTCCGAAAAACCTCCAGCACCACGCAAGAAAATAGTACTCCTGCCATTACAACCATTGCTTCTTTAGTTTTGCATAAATAAAATTGAAAGACTCGAACTATATAGCAATATCACCGACCTATTCATACATAACACTTCGCCAGAATCTTTGAGATGGGTGGTAGTTTCGATCTCGAGAATAGTTGCCTTCCCTGCACATTAAACTAGGGCCTCAACGAAATATTTGTCAAATTTGAGTATATTGCTCCAAATAAGTGGTCAGAGGATTCAAATAATGTCAATGATGGTGACTTAAAACTAGATAGAAATCGGAGTGCAATTCAACAAACTCTCCGGCAGGAACAGAGAGCTGAGGGACAAACTTAACGGGTGCAGTTCGTACCAGCAAAAGATTAAATGGACAAGATGAGATTGTTTTTTAACAGAGCACTTAATTCTTACAATAATTAAATTTACAACCACAAAGTTGAAGGCTCAATATATTATGACAATAGGCTGTATCTGTATGTGAGGAGCTCCAGTGGAAGGATTCAGCTCATTATGCTTCCCATTTCTGAGAATATGTGTACATTCATTACACCGGTTGTAATTGAGGAAAGCTGCAGCAATTTTATTTTCAAGATTCTAAATACTAAATACTATTGCTGGTTGGCAAAAAACGTTGGAAGATACCGTGAAGCAACTTAGTCATAGTTCCATCAACTGTTATTTTTTTTAGCAGCGAACAGTAGGAAAGGCCCAGACAGTATAACTTTATTAAAAGAGGGACGAAATACAAAGTATGAAAGGAGAAAATAATGTACAGGGGGTCATACAGGAGCTATACAATCAAATCATCCAGATATAGGAATAGCATAGATCAAAGCAATGATAAAACTCATAAGAATAGGAGACCATAATTTTCAGAATGAACAGGCAAGGAGCAAATATACTATGGAATAAGCACATGTATTGTACCTTTGTCATGCAAACCAGCTAACTTAACCTTGTTTACAACCTGAAGAAAGAAAAGTAACAACCAATTTTTCCAATCAGTGGACGATAGAAATGAGAACTCTGAAAAATGTTTCATCCTAGAATCAATAATAACTTAAAGCTATCGGCAGCATGTACCATAGTACCAATAGGTTTTCCAATTAATGCCTGGTTAATTAACAAGCAAAGCGAATATGTTCTACAGTATCATTTAATTTAGAGAACAACCTCAAACTAAGCTACAATATCCTCAAGTCATAACTAACATGCATGCACATGGAAAGTCAGCTAGAAGAGCTTAATTATCAGTGCGAAAAAGGGCTCGGGTTCATATATCCACATGGATAAACAATTTGGCGATCCAGTCACTAGGATTTCTTCAAGCTACTTCTAGAGAAGAACAAGTGAATTAATGATGGGTCAATCAGCTAGTCCCTATATCATGCACAGCTTCCAGCACACAAATTTTAAATACAAAAAATTCTGAGAACGATGGTAAGCTCCTTACACTGGCATGTGAAGGAATTGGCTTGTAGATCTCTATGTATTGTTGACCATGCAATAGAAGGCTTTCATCGAAGCTGGAAAAAAAAATGAAAAACAAGCTAAAGTACTTGTAACATGATATGGCAACTAAATAAGTTAGCTGCTAAATTCCTAAAAAACAAACCTAGATAACTGAAAATAAGAATCAAGAAGAATTGAACAAATTAGCAGAAGCTTGTAAACACGGAATAAAGAGAAAGTAAAACTCAAAAGTGACGGATTCATGTAAGTCTTACTGAATGCCAGGCACGTTAACAATCCCACGCCCATTGCTGTTCTTGTTAGGAAATAAAGAAACAAATGTAGGAAGAGCCTGGAATTCAATATAAATAACAAAATCATGAGTATCAGTCCGACAGAGTATTGCTCTAACTACAGTGAGTACGACTCAGGTCTTTCAAACATTGCATGCACAATTTATGGACCATGTTAAGAAGATGCCAGATGCCAGGGTACCAAAATCAGTTGGGCTTAGGAAACGGATAACATGAGGATGCATCTTTGACTTATATTTAAGATGGGAACCAGATAAAATCCTTGGATGACTCAACATAATTCATCAGTACAGTGGCTTTGCTTTTCTTGGCTATACGCTTAATTTCATTCTCAAGTCAACCGCACTCACTAAGTGTTGTCTAACATTGTATTTTTATTGGATTTCTAGTCTCAGGACCAAAATAAAATGAAATCATACCTCACATTCATAGATTCATACAGATTGGGAGCTTAATGATTTCCGCGATAGCATGAATTAGTTTAACATTCTTTCTCCACGAGAAGATTATTCTCAGCAGCCAGGAGAACATGCAGCTCCTTGTTCATCTAATTTACTAGGGACGACGTAATGACATCAGAGTCAACATAAGACTTGACATGACCTGTCAAGATACTATTAATTATCCTTAGGGTTGATACAGCTCATCTACGTAATAATCTCAAACATGAGCTAAGAATTTCCAATTTAGTGTGAAATGGCAAATTCCAGTTTAATGTTGACTACAAACTGAGAAAAGTGAAAGGGTTGATTGCAGCAATCCCCCCTTGCTTTTTTTTTTTTTTTGCGAATGTATCCCCCCTTGCTTTAACCAAGAGCCTAACACATCCAGCATGCACAATTCCAAAAGGCTATCCAGAACGCTAGCATAATTGTGTAAGAGAACGCAGACGCATTTCTCCCCCAAACGCAATTTCAACAGCCGAATAGCTGCAACAACAAGAGCGTCACGGCAACGAATTCGCAGAGAAATGGGAGGGGATTGGCCGAGGGGCAGGAGGGGAGGGAGGGGGAGGACCTTAATGTGGCGCTGCCCGTCGCTGTGGTACACGAGGTGGAGCTCCTTGTCGTCGACGGCGTCCGTGCCGCAGGCGCCCACCCCGAGCGCGTACAGCGCCACGTCCCTGCAGGGAGGAGCACGGAGACGAGGTGAATACGGGGATCGATCTGATCAAGCAGAAGAGGCACCCACGCAGGCGCCGTTGGGCCTAGCAGGCGGTGAGGTACGCACTTCTCGTCGTAGGCGAAGGAGACCTGCGCGGGGGATAGAGAGAACGTGAGGCGCGGATTCGGAGGGACCGGAAGGGGGAGCGGGGGAGGGGCTGCGCGTGGGTGTCTTACCTCGGGGAACTTGTAGGCGAGCGCGACCTCGGGGTCGATGGACGCGGCGGGCATGTCGGTCGTCGCCATGGCCGTCGAGCTCAGGTGCTTCTGGTCACCGCCGGAGCGGTGGGTTATATAGGAGAAGGGTCGGAGGAAGAAGGGTCGTGTCGTGCAGCGAGGAGGTCAAGCAAGACGGAGCAGCCGCCGAGCCAGTTCGCGTCGCTGACTGTGTTTTTTTTTTTTTTTTTGACAAATCTGGCCTTTTGAGGAACTAAACACATATATGGCCTCTTCTCAAAACTATTTTCAAATCTGACCTCTTGAGGTCGGCACCAATGAGGATGGTGTTCAGTTCGGCGACATCCAGAAAGTCACATAATTTTTCTAAGGATTTAGAATTTTTAAAACAGGGGTCGGCGCCAACGAGGATGGAGCCGACATGTATAAGGTCGGCGCCATCCTCGTTGGAGCCGACCTCAGGGGCCAGATTTGGAAATAGTTTCGGAGAGAGACCAGATTTGAGATTAGTTTCGAAAAAAGGCCATATTTGGCAAAAAATACCTGACTGGTGGGCTAGTTCGCGCGGCTGACCTGGACGAATAGGGAGCCAGTAAAAAAATGACTTTTCAAATTTGACATTTTTTCTTGTGAAAAGACTGTAGCAGTATCACATTTCACATGGCATAGCGTCACACAAATCGTGCCGCCAATCCCTTGTTTTATCGGGGTCTGCTCTCCTCTCCTTTCCTCTCGAAGACTCCACCGCCGCCCCTTGAGAGTCCACTGTGCTTCCCCGGATCCAATCCCTCCGGGCCGGCGCTCATGCTGGTTGGTTTGGAGATGGATTAGGATGCCGGTACCCATCTGTACAGAGTAGTAGTTTTAGGTTCTCGTTAGCCTCTATGGCTGTTGTTGGCTTTATGCCGTTGCCTGAGAGTAGGACAGGGGATCCCGGCGACCGGATCCGCTGCGTCGTAGGCCTCTTCTTCTTCGCTGCAGCATGTTGGTGGCAGGCGATGCTGCATGGGTGGCTGAAGGAGCTGCGCATCTCTCCGAATAAGGTTCGCATCGGAAGTATGGAGGTAGGGCTCTCTGGCCAGTCCTGGCTCCGCTCCAAGCTTCTTCCCTTTCTGATTGCGCTCCCGTGGGGGGAGCCGATGGAGGTGAGAGGTGTTGGTGACTTCTTCAATAAGGCCGGCCCCCTGCTTCTCTACTGCATCCTTCTTCAAGCTCTGTCTCTTTTGGCCCGTGGCATGGGGCTGGAGTTTGATGGCGGAGCTGTGGCTCTCTACTGGTGGTGGGAAGACAGGTTTGGTGGAGGTTCTGGATCGGCGGCCTCTGCTCTCCTATGTCGCAAAGGATGCGGGAAGGGGGGTCTCTGGCTTTGAGCTGCTTCTCCACGGGAAGATTTTCAGACTGCGCTTTGCGGAGTTCATCAATGGCAGCGATCCTGCGCTGCCGTTATTTCTGGCAGATGGAGCCACTCCGTTCTGTGGTACTTCTTGTGCCACAGGATTTTCAACCTCCAGGCCGGCGTGCCAGCGGAGGCCCTCTCGCAGTTCCGCGGCGGCGTTCCCCGTCTCTCCGTCTCCAAGTGGTGCGTCCCCGGCGATGGTGTTGATGGCTGCTGCGTCGAGCTGCTGCTCAGTTTCGGTGGAGGAGGACCTAATTGCGTTTCTCATTTCTCTGTTGAGGTCCTTTTTATAAAAGCCAGGGACTTGCTTGTATTTTCTTTTTTCTTCAGAGTCCTTGATGTAATATGTGAACCCACCATTTAATGCAGTCTGGACCCTTCAGAGTCCTTCCCTTTGTTCAAAAAAAAAAAAATCGTGCCGCCAATCCTCAAAACAAAACACAACAAATAAGTTACGTTATCTCGCTCTGACAGGCGATGGAGAAACAAGAACAGTTCGCTTCACTTGATTTGCTTGCTTGGGGAATTGGGACGTCGATAGGAGCCGTCGAAGTCAAGACCATTTGTCGTTGCCGTCGCCATTACAGCATACTACTGCTGTATTTGTAATCTGCTGCCCAACTTCAGTCCGTACTACTGTATCAACCGTCCAACTCAACACGCAAATCTTGTGGAGTCGTTTTTTCTTGTGGACTTGTGGTTGCCCAACTTCCATCCATTTATTTCGTCTAGCATGTGTTCTATCTTTCTCGCCCACGTGTGCTAGACTCGGTGAGCTCATCACACATGCCATACTCACATATCAGTATCGAATATGACAGAAATATTAAGTTACAGAGCATTGTGTTTGATTATCATAATCTTGTATGGCCAACTTGTTTTGCCTACTTTATCATTTGGCAAACGATATATGATTTCTAGCGCATCCACCGTGCTGGAATGTCAAAAGGGAGGGCGGCGTCGCCTCTCTGGTGACTTGTGAGCAGCGGGGACCCCAAGAGAGGAGAGTCGAAATGGGATTAGGGTAAGGGTTTGACAGGGAGCACGATTTTATTCCGAGCAGGGTGAATCGTAGCCCTAAGATTCGATCGAACGATCTATGTTGTTGTGGGCACGTTAAGGGACCACATTAGGATAACCTGTTTTATTTCTTTTTTTCGAGTTTCTTATGCTTGGCTGAATTTTAACGAGCGTCGAATGTTTGTATGCGCCAAAGTTGTTCCCTTTATTTCATGTTTTAATTTTAGTGTATTCACTTAAGGTCTTTTATGCCTTTAAGGATAATGTTTACGCATCATGTTTAAGTAAAAAATAAAATTGCCTTACAACCCACGGAGAAAGAGGAAACAAAGATACCTAGTGAAGAGCAACCTGTTGAATCTTGCACTAAAACATTGTGGGTCAAAAAAATAAAAAAAGTCTTACATTTTAGAACGAAGGGAGTACCAATTACAACGAGTGCACCAAACGTATTCGACATCATTTTCAATAAATTGCACACCCCAATATGGCAATCTCGAAGCAAATACTTTCTCGTACTACCTCCGATCCATATTAGTGGGCACAACTTTGTCTAGATACACATGTATCTAGTCTAAATACTTAACTAGATACATATGAATTTAGACAAAGATATACCCACTAATATGGATCGGAGGGAGTAGTTGATTTTTTCTATTTGCCTAAGAAATTTTGTGCGCTAGTTTTTTTCTCCCAAGAAAATCTAATCCCCGTCATCGTCTGCAAGGAAACAAGAACTGGACTAACTAGCTGGAAGGGGGGCCCACGATGCCGCCAAATTCCAGTGGCCCCACCCGGCGGCCGACTCTCTTCCAGTCTCCTTCTTCCTCCTTGCGTCACCGCCAATTAAACGCCACCACATTCGGAAGGAACAAAAAAAAGAAAAGAAAATCCGGCTAGGGCGATTCGACTCCGGCCGCCTCCCAGGTCTCTCGCTTCGCTTCTGCCTGGCTCCGATCTCTCGCCTCCGCCGCGGCCGTCACCCATCCAAGGCCGCCGCTCAGGTTCGAGCCGCCCTAGGTTACCTCTCTTTCTTGTCTGCTGGGTATCTCGTCTCACCGGATTTCTCTTCTCCCGCGCCGCAGGCAAGAAGGCTCCGCTGATCGGTTTCCTCACCCTCACCCAGGCCGGGAGGGACAGGTACCCCTCCCCTCCCCTCCCCTAGATTTACAGTCTCCGCCATTAGAGTAGTGGTCAACTGGTCATCCCCTTCTTGCTTATCAGCAGCGGATCCCATCCTTTAATTGCATTCTGTTAAGCGAGAAGCGTGAAATGCGGCGCTAGGCTACACCCTCTCGTGACTACTGTCAGTATGTCTTAGCTGGGCTGGTTATTCATTCATCATTTTGGGTTGGGTGGCTCAGGTAGTCACTCCTGGTTATCATTTCTTTGCCTTGTTCTACATCCTTTACCTGCATAGATAGGTATTCCTAATTCCCCTGCTAGTAGCTTTTTACCCGATCTGCCCTACTCCATAGTCAAAATCAGTCATGTTAGTTGTAGGTAGCAGCTTTTTACCGATTAGTTCAGTTTGTACTGTCCCTGCTTGAGCGGGGTTATGCGCGACATCCCTACCTCCTAGCTAGCATATTGAAGTTCTTCTACGGCTTTCAGTGCTTTTTTTGTGGCTTCAAACATGTACTATCAACTCTTGCCATAAGGTACATTTGCTTGTACTAGCACAGGACTAATAACTAACCACATATTTTTCTGTTCTCATAGGTGCAGTGTAGTATCTTTGAAGCTTGGAAGATCACTAGGTAGGTGATCAATTGACTCAATGGGCCTGGAGGAGCAAGATGTGCAGCCGGACGGCGGTAAAAAGCCTGACGCCATCAAGCCACCTTCTCCAGATAACGACCAGAAACAGGGCACCCCCGTGTATCAAACTGTAGCACCGACAGAGACTCCGGCCTCCCCCTCTGCCGGGTGTGCCACTGCGCGGAGCCTGATCTGAGAGGTGAGTCCGCTCTCGGTTTCTTAGGCATTCTACCGCCTTCTCCGTCGTGTGCCGACAAGGACTCGAGCAACGACGCCACTGCCAAGACCTCCACTAGCAACGATGGCTCCGAAGCTCCAACGTTCCTCGAGTTCATAAGCCCCGAGGGGGAGATATTCGTGTGTGCCACCGACGTGGAGTCGGGCACTCTGCGTCCTCAGGGCGATGTCGTGACCCTAGGATGCTCTTGCAAGAACGAGCTGGCCCTCGCGCACTACGCGTGCGCGCTCAAGTGGTTTGTCAGCCACGGATCCACCTTGTGCGAGATATGTGGGAATGTCGCTGCCAACGTGAGGCCTGAGGATTTCAACAAGGTCCTCGCGTCCCTCAAGGATTATGAGGCTCTGAGGGAGAGGACGTCTACTGGGCAGCTGTCTTACTCGCAGTATAGTGCGGATGCAGCTGTTGATATGGTCGCCCTTGCGGCGATACGAAGACAGCGGCTTTGCGAGATATTGTCATGGTTCAATCCTCACAATACACATGTGGTGTTCTCTCAGAGGCATAACGAAGAACTCGCAGTTAGCCCAAGTAATAATTCTGTTGAACTCGGCGTTGTGGCCGCAAGAGCAGCACACGCAAGGCGGAGTTTTGGGGGGTACTGGAGTATTTGTTGCTATTGCCCTTGGTTTTGTTCTTCTTGCATGGTTTGCTGCTGCTTCAGAGAGACGTGATAATGGCGGATCGTGGCCGGTCGATGCAGCAGTGGTTGCAGGCTAGGGTAGCAGATGTCCTCATCAAGTGACGCGATCAACGAAGAGGCCGGCGAAGATTCCTCTGCAGAATTGGAAGACTCCTCCTTCTTGGCAGTGTCAATATCATCGACTTTGTCCCCACCATTTTGTTCTGTGTCACCATTAGCTAGAATTTTCTTCAGCTTAAAAGCCAGAATTAGACCTTTTGGATATCTATGACCAAATAATTATGATTCACCGAGTGTCAAACTCTAGGAATAAAAAACAACATACCACATACTGCTAGTAAAGAAAGTTTACCCTTCGCCGTGACCATTCTTATTAGGGTTTAATTTTTCATAAGCTTCTTTCTTAGCCGACCTTTAAGCATCAAATTCCTTCCTATATCATGTCAGCATTTGATTACGTATCAGTATTGACATAGAGTTATGAATGTGAAAACTATGATTCGCTGGACTACTGATTCTGAAATAGAGGGAAACTGACTTAAAGTGTCATACATTGTGCACAGATAGTATTAAACCGCCTATAAGCAAACTTCAATCTTCAATGGATAAATAAAGATCATGGAAACGAAAAAATTGAGAATAAGCACGAAGAATGAAAACAAAAATTCTCAACTGGTAAATGGTAAGCATGAAAAAGAAGATTGAATCAGCTGTTAATTTACTTTGGTTTTATTTCCAGACCCGCTCTTGCAAAACTAACCTTTTCTCCATAACATCGTTTGCTTCCTCAAAATTCGACTAAAGCTATGACGCAGAAGTGCCTCTTTTTTTTTAACAGAAGGGCTTTGCCCCAAACTTCATTAACGAAACATAACCAGAGACATGTTTTGGTAGCCTTACGCTGTTCACAGATAACACAGGTCATTAACAAATACAACAAACAGAATTGACATTACATTTGTGTATGCATAGTGTTTTTTTTTTTTTTTTTTTTGAGCCTCTCCTGAGGATACAAGTTGTAGTATCTGTTCGGACTCACAGGCACGCACACCACACACACTCACACCACACGCACACCCCACCTATGCGTCTAAACAAGACCTACAACCTAGACCCCTAATACGTCTTGAGAGTCTTCCGAAGTCCAGCGCTCCGGGTCCGACGGGCACGTCGATCTCGCCTGTGGCACGTAGACGGCGAAAGGCATCTGCGAAACACTGTTCAATGAACAGTGCCTGCTACAGTGTCTCGGGTGAACAGTGTAGCAGTGTGTGAGACGCCCCCGAAATTCGTCCCTCAGGGATCGAACCTGGGCGGGCAGGCCGCTCACCCGCAGGCACTGCCACTGCGCTAGCACGCGCGTCTCGTGTATGCATAGTGTTGTTCCTTTAGGTTGATAGTTTGCCAAATTATCATATCCATTCAATCTCACATGTATCGTCGATCTGATAGAACATTTCCAGTTCAAAGTAGCAGCTATGTGTTACTGAACCTTGAAGCAACGAGCACTATGTGGTCTAGCATATCCTGTCAAGTCTGGGTATTCATCACAGCTATACAGATAACATACCTTGCCATGCTGAGCAAAGAAAGATAGAACAGCTTCCATCTTTACATTCCAAGGACGTGGTGACAATGCGATTGGCCTACATCTAGCTTCAACATATCATTAGCTCTACCAACTTTCTTACCTGTATAAACACAAAATGTACAAAATGAAAATAAATTGTTATCGAACCATGCCACTTTCATACTTCTATAAGAGCAGCTGAAGTAAGGCGTGTCATTTTGGTCTAATTTAAAGTGTGCAGCAACCGTCCATTTTACCAGGTGACTTAGCTAGTTTATATTATGGATTTTATCTAACAATAAGAAAGAGTCACAATTTAAATCATCTAATATACTGTAAACTAAAAAAATTCACCATGTCGGTCTCTAGATAAAACTGAACAATGGAATACGGTCCTTTCGCCTAGAATTTAAGCTTATTAGACACGAAACAGGAATACAGGCTGGACAATGGAAAAACTACTTGTTTCCCGTCCTTGGAGACGCTGAGGGCCACAAGGCACACTGTCCTCCTTCACGGTGGCATCTAGGCCAAGGTGTGACCTCATCTTTGTGAAGGAGCACATGAGAGCCAAGCTGACCACTGCCCATCCCATCCCTACACAAAAAAATAGTACACAATTTAATACCAGAACCACAGAAAGCAAAGCAGCATAATCATGGAAACTATCATTGGACGAGGGGAATTTGTACATCCATCCTGGCTCGCCTCGACATTCTTGGCAGGAACCGTCCTGGGGTAGGTTGCTGTCGCTGAAGTAGAACTCCATCTGCGGCACACAAAAATAGGAAAGGGGAATAAATAAGCAGCATCGATCGCATAAATTCATGGGGGGCGCGCGCGAGAGTGCAGGGGTCAAGGACGGGGTGACCGAGAGTGAAGAAGCGTATAGAAGAAGGATCAATAGATGGTTTGTACCATGAAATTCCAGTTGGGGCCAATGATGATGTGCCGTCGTCGTTGGCTCTTTGCTCCTTCTTGCTGCGTACTTGCTTCCGCTCACTCCGGCCGCGATTAGATCGAGATGGAGAGAAAGGGACCAGGACGTGGAGGCGCGAGAGAGAGAGAGAGAGAGAGAGAGAGAGAGAGAGAGAGAGGTCGCAAAGGAAGTTCCACAAGGGGAGGGGGAAGCACGGGCCGCGTGGTCGCCGTCACCACTCCTGCCTGGTCTCGCCTCCACCGCGATTAGATCGAGAGAGAAAAAGGGTCGGGTGGAGGTGCACGAGAGAGACAGAGACGTGCGAGGAGGATGTATACGGGTTAGAGGTAGAGATTTGTTTTGGTTGTTCAGGTAATCACGATGGTTGTTGTAGTTGTGCGTGCGCGAGGAGAGATAGCGGTGGCATCTGTGTAAATTAGTGGAAGTGTGACACCAACGACGGACTCTCCTTTAATAGTAAAGATAAGACAATATAATCGATTAAGATGATAATGTCTTCCATTCTGATCCAAAATACTACTTCAAGCTGATCATATTCAGCCGTCATTTCTAGAAAAACCGTATCGCCTCAAGTGAAATACAAATATATATTACTATGAAGAATCATATTTTGCGACTCAACGTCTTACACGCTTGTAACTAGATGCATTTTTTAGATAAAGGGCTTTATTACTTAAAGTTAAGTATTACACCCGGCCTCTGCATCACAAAAATGCACACAGCCGCAATCCAAGTGGCAAAAAAAGGTAAAAGAGCACTAGGCGTATTACAATCATGAGAGGATAAAATAAAACGCCAGCACTGTAGATGACTGCGATCGCCTATGCAGCACCGATCCGGCGATCAAGCGACCATCCATGACGGGTAAAAATATCCCTCGCCACCTCTTCCAAACGTGCACATGCCTCCGTAAAGAGGCCTCGATGTCCCTCCCGTTGTAAGGTGGACTACGAACGGAGAATATTTGTGCACCTGTAGAGGACCTGTAAACGAGAAACATCTTTATCGTTAAAAACTTTGTCATTTCTACTTAGCCACAGCGACCATATTACGGCTATCGCTCCCACCCTAATAACATTTTTGTACTTTCTATCAATCCCATGTAGCCAGTTGCCAAAAACATTAGCCACAGACTTTGGTTGATATAAGTTAGACGCTATCTGGATGGATGACCATATAGAACGTGCGAAACTACACTCGAAGAATAAGTGTTTTATTGTCTCATCTTGTGGACAAAACATACACTTCGTACTTCCATGCCAATTCCGTTTAACAAGGTTATCCTTAGTTAGAATGACTCCCCTACGAAGATACCACGTAAATACTTTGATTTTAAGTGGAATCTTCATTTGCCATATTTTTTTATTATCATCGACTGGCACATCGGAATGTACTAGCGCCCTATACATGGAATACACGGAGAATTTTCCATTCGCACATAGATTCCAATGAAACTCATCAGGACCTTGTGTGAGCTGTACCGAATTCAGCCGTACCAACAAGGAATTCCAAGACGTGAGTCTTGGCCCAATGAGATCTCGCCTGAACGTCACGTTCGGAGGAGAAGATTGCATGACAGTGGCAATAGTGTCTCCTTTATGACGCACAATATTGTATAGGGCTGGATATTGATCCCGGAGGGTAGTATTACCTAACCATTTGTCCTCCTAGAATCTAATCTCCGTACCATCCTTAATATTAAATACTCCGAAGTGAAAGAAATGTTTCTTTGTCGCCATCAGTCCGGCCCATAAGTGGGAGTCACCAGGTTTCCAGTACACCTGTGAAACCGCCTTTGTTCCAATGTATTTCCTTTTAAGGAGTGTTTGCCATATCCCATTCTCAGTAAGCAGCTTAAAAAGCCATTTGCCTAGAAGGGCCGAGTTCTTGACGTTAAGGTCATGAATACCCAGCCCACCCTGATCCTTAGGCCGATAAACAACATTCCATTTAGCTAATCTATATTTCTTTTTCTCACCATCTCCTTGCCAAAAGAATCTTGATCGGAAGTAATCCAATTTATGCAAGACTCCTTTTGGTATTTGGAAGAAGGATATCATATACAGTACCATGTTTGTTAGTACTGAATTAATGAGCACCAACCTCCCACCAAGAGAAAGCAACTTTCCTTTCCAACTAGACAACCTAGCTTGAAGACGTTCCTCGACGTGGCGCCATTCCGCATTAGTTAATTTCCGGTAATGTATTGGAATTCCAAGATACATTATTGGAAATTGACCTTGCTCACAACCAAATATATCGGCATACTGAGCGGCTGCTTCTTGAGCCTCACCAAAGCAAAACAATTCACTCTTGTGGAAATTGATTTTTAATCCCGATAATTGCTCGAATGCTGATAATATCGATTTCAGATTCACAGCCTTATCTAGATCATGTTCCATAAAGAGAATTGTATCGTCTGCATATTGAAGGATAGAGAGCCCCCCATCGACAAGGTGAGGAATCACTCCTTCAATTTGGCCATCCGTCTTTGCACGTTCAATCATGATCGTTAACATATCCGCCACTATATTAAATAGTATCGGCGATAACGGATCACCTTGCCTTAATCCCTTTTTTGTTTGGAAGTAGCGACCAACATCATCATTGACTTTTATGGCCACGCTACCCCCGGACACAAAATTCTGAATCAAAGCACACCACTCATCCGAGAAACCTTTCATTCTCAGAGTCTGTAGTAGGAACGGCCATTTAACCTTATCATAGGCTTTTTCAAAATTGATTTTGAATATCACCCCATTTAGTTTTTTCATATGCATCTCATGTACGGTCTCGTGAAGAACCACGACCCCGTCTAGGATATTCCTCCCTTGCATAAAAGCAGTTTGGGTAGGTTTTACCACATGATCCGCCACGGAATTTAACCGAATGGTTGCTACTTTAGTAAAGATTTTGAAGCTAACATTCAGAAGACATATAGGTCGATACTGTTGTATCCTTTCGGCATTCTGAATATTGGGCAGCAAAACGATTTCCCCAAAGTTAAGGCGAAATAGCTCCAGTTCTCCGGCGTGAAGACAGCCAAACAACTCGAATAAGTCAGACTTAACGGTTTCCCAAAAGTGCTGATAGAACTCAGCCGGGAATCCATCAGGTCCAGGCGCCTTGTTGTGCTCCATCTGGAAAACCGCCTTACTTATCTCCTCTTCAGAGAAAGGAGCAATAAGAAAGTTGTTTTCCTCAGGAGTAACTTGGGTTATATCATTCGTTCGAGACTCATCAAGAGAAAAGTTTCCTTCCTCGGGAGCCCTGAACAAACCTTTATAGTAGTTTGTGATATATTCCTTGAGCTGATCCTGTCCTTCGATCAAGCCCTCATCCTGATGAAGAGAATGGATACATTTCTTCCTATGTCTGCCATTAGCAACATTATGGAAGTATTTTGTATTCGAATTGACGTGGTGCGCCCACGGCAATCCCAGGGTCGAGTACCCTAGGTAGATTTAGAGGAAGAAGATGTGCGCGCTGGTAGTATCGGACGGCTGACAAGCAAGGATTTACCTAGGTTCGGCCCCTCATTGTGAGGTAAAGACCTACTCCTGCTTGTCTGATTATGATGATATATGAGGTTACATGGTGGCCGTAATGGCGATTGTGATGGTGAGACGTGATGTCTCTATGCCTATGCGAGTTGTGGATCTAGTCTCGATCTATCTTGGATCTGTCTATGGGGGTGCCCCTGCCTGGCTTTATAAAGGGAGCCAGGTAGGATTTACAAGAGTCCTAGTAGACTACGTCTTAGAGTTCTTGACTTGTGCTTGAAGTAACTGCTGGGCCGCCAGGTGGGCCTTCGTCTGGGCTGTACCAGGTATATCAATAATAAGGGACCCGAAGGGTATAACCCCGTCACGAATCCCCTTGCAGAATAAATTGGGCCTTAGATCGTTGGTACCATTTGAGCTCTTCCTCCCGCAGCATACGACCCACTTGTTCATTCGAGTGCCTTTTCAGGTCACTCTCTGTTGCTGACAAGGGACGTTCTTCTGCCAGTTTATCAAGCCCATCTATAATGGAACACATGCGCTCTTTTTCTTTTTTAAGCATACCGGTAGTGTGCCTCGCCCATCCACGAAGGAATTTACGTAAATTGCGCAACTTATTATTCCAACGTTGGATTGCACTGTCGCCCACAACCGGTTGTGCCCATATTCTTTTTACCAGATCATCAAAACCATCCCGTAGCAGCCATCCTAATTCAAATTTGAATTGAGACTTAACAGGTGGCTTCAATGTTCCTGTAGAAAGAAGCATGGGGGCATGATCCGAGAAAGCCTCAATACGCTCCAAAGCACGGACCGTCACCAATGGATATTTATCTTCCCAACGGGAGTCCATTAGCACACGATCTAGCTTCTCGAATGTCGGCTCGGGAAGACAATTAGCCCAAGTGAATTGTCTCCCCGTCATATGAACCTCTCTTAAAGACAAGCTATCAATCACAGCATTGAATAAGTGAGGCCAATGACCGTCGAATCTACCCTTGCTTTTCTCGTAACGGTACCTTAGCATATTGAAATCCCCTCCTATAAGAATAGGGTACGGGTTATCCCTAGCTAGGTTAACCAGTTCTCGAAGAAAAGCGGCCTTATACTCTTCTTGGGCAGCGCCGTACACAGCAACCAAACTCCATATAAAATTGTCGGATTTGTTGCGGATATGAAACTTAATATGGAATTCACCATCCGAACGATCCAACAACTCCATGGTATCAGTTTTAATGCCAAGTAACATGCCACCCGATCTCCCTCGAGGGGGACAAGAATGCCAAGCAAAATCCACCCCACCTGAAAGGCGGTCTAGGAGGGTGCTCGAAAAGTCTCGTCTACCCGTCTCGGAAATAGCCAGAAAATCCAAATTATGATCCCTCACATGATGCGCAATATTCAAATGTTTAGCCAAGTCGCCTAGACCTCTGCTATTTTCAAATATGCCATTCATCGGGAAACTCTTGGAGATTTTGACTTTTTCGCATTTTTACGCGATACTTGATTCTTTTTATTTTTAGCGGATTTAGATCTCCGGCCGGAAGCATACAGGTCATCAAAGGATCCCAGCCCCGCCTCGTCCAAATCCACTTCAGTAACCTCTCCTACAAGATGTGATAGAAGCTGTCCATCTATTGTAACTAGATGCATGGCCAAACCTAGAGTGTTTGATTAATAAGAGTACTCACATTTCCGATCAGAGGTCAAACTTTAGATATGTTTGATTAGTTTGAAAATCAGGACCACTTACATTTCAAATCAAGGGAGTAATTATACATTGCAACTACAATACCTTCTTAGAAGGAGGTATAATCCATTTTCAAGAGTGTGAACCTCTTCACTTTCTTCCCACTAAAAATCGCCCAACTTCCATCCATTTATTTCGTCTAGCATGTATTCTATCTTTCTCGCCCACGTGTACTAGACTCGGTGAGCTCATCACACATGCCATAGTCCAGATATTAATAATACACATATTAATATCGAATATGACAGAAATATTAAGTTACAAAGTATTGCGTTTGATTATCATAACCTTGTATGGCCAACTTGTTTTGCCTACTTTATCATTTGGCAAACAAAATCTGATTTCTAGCGCATCCACTGCGTCAGAATGGCAAAAGGGAGGGCGGCGTCGCCTCTCAGGTGAGCAGCGGGGAAACCAAGAGATGAGAGTCGAAATGGGATTAGGGTAAGGGTTTGACCGGGACCACGATTTCATTCCGAGCGGGGTGAATCATAGCCCTAAGATTCGATCGAACGATCTATGTCGTTGTGGGCACGTTAAGGATCCACAATAGGATAACCTTTTTTTTTTGGAGTTTCTTATGTTTGGATGAATTTTAACGAGCGTCGAATGTTTGTATGCGCCAAAATTGTTCTTTTTATTTCATTTTTAATTTTAGTGTATTTACTTAAGGTCTTTTATGCCTTTAAGGATAATGTTTACGCATCATGTTTAAATAAAAAATAAAATTTCTTTATAACCCTCGGAGAAAGAGCAAACAAAGATACCTAATAAAGAGCAACCTCTTGAATCTTGCACTAAAACACTGTGGGCCAAAAAAAGCTAAAAAAATGTCTTACATTTTAGAATGAGGGAGTACCAATCACACCCAGTGCGCCAAACATATTCGACATCATTTTCAATAAATTGCACACCCCAATATGGCAATCTCCAAGCAAATACTTTCTCGTAGTTGAGTTTTTCTGTTAGCGTTCGAGAAATTTTGTGTGCTAGTTGTTTTTTTCCCCAGAAAATCTAATCCCCGTCATCGACTGCAAGGAAACAAGAACTGAGCTAGACTAGCTGGAAGCGGGTCCACGATGCCGCCAGATTCCAGTGGCCCCACCAAACAGCGAGCGAGCGGCGGCCGACTCTCTTCCAGTCTCCTTCTTCCTCCTCGCGTCACCGCCAATTAAACACCACCACATTCGGAAAGAACCAAGAAAAGAAAAGAAAATCCGGCTAGGGCGATTCGACTCCGGCTGGCTCGAGGGCGCATAACTTTGCTTGTCCGATCTCGCGCCTCAGCCGCGGCCGTCATCCATCCAAGGCCGCCGCCGCCGCTGCAAAGGTCCGAGCCGCCCTAGGTAGGTTAAGGATCCACTTTCCCTTACCTCTGCTGCTTGCCTGCTGGGTATCTCGTCTCACCGGATTTCTCTTCTCCCGCGCCGCAGGCAAGAAGGCTCCACTGATCCGTTAGCTCACCTGGTCGGGAGGGACAGGTACCCCTCCCCTCCCCTAGATTTACATCTGTCTCCGCCACTAGTCTAGTGGTCATCCCCTTCTTGCTTATCAGCAGCGGATCCCATCATTTAGTTGCATTTTTGGGTTGAGCACTAGAGACTAGGCTGCATCCCCCCGTGATTACTGTTAGTATATCTGCTGGGCTGATTATTCATTCATCATTTTGATTTTGGGTTGGGTGGCTCAGCTAGTCAGTCCTGGCTATCACTTCTTGCCTTGTGCTGCATCCTGTAACTGCATAGATAGGTATTCCTAATTCCCCTGCCAGTAGGGACGCCAGATCTGCCCCGCTCCGTCTCAGTCGTGTTAGTTGTAGCAGCTTTTTACTGATTAGTTCAGTTTGTACTGCTCCCTACTTTAGCGCGTGGGGGACGCCGCTTGCATCCCTACCTGCTAGCTAGCGTACTGAAGTTCTTACCGGACGGCTTCAAACTTGTACTATCACTCTTGTCATAAGGTATATTTGTTTGTACTAACACAGTACAAGTCACTAACCTCATGTTTTTCATTTCTCAAAGGTGCAGTGTTGTATCCTTTGAAGCTTGGAAGATCACTAGGTAGGTGATCCATTGACTCAATGGGCCTGGAGGAGCAAGATGTGCAGCCGATAGCGGTGGAAAGCCTGACACCATCAAGCCACCGACTCCGGATAATGACCAGAAACCGGGCACCCCACGTGTATCAAGCTGCAGCACCGACAGAGACTCCGGCCTCCCCCTCTGCCGGGTGTGCCACTGCGCAGAGCCCGATCTGAGAGGCGAGTCCGCTCTCGGTTTCCTAGGCATTCTACCGCCTTCTCCGTCGTGTGCCGACAAGGACTCGAGCAACGACGCCACTGCCAAGACCTCCACCAGCAAGGACGGCTCTGAAGCTCCGACGTTTCTCGAGTTCATAAGCCCTGAGGGGGAGATATTCGTGTGTGCCACCGACGTGGAGTCGGGCACTCTGCGTCCGCAGGACGATGTCGTGACCCTTGGATGCTCTTGTAAGAACGAGCTGGCACTTGCGCACTACGCGTGCGCGCTCAAGTGGTTTGTCAGCCACGGATCCACCGTGTGCGAGATATGCGGGAATGTCGCGGCAAATGTGAGGCCTGAGGATTTCAACAAGGTCCTCGCGTCATTAAAGGATTATGAGGCTCTGAGGGAGAGGACGTCTACTGGGCAGCTGTCCTACTCCCAGTATAGCGTGGATGCAGCTGTTGATCCGGTCGCCCTTGCGGCAATACGGAGACAGCGGCTTTGCGAGATATCGTCGTGGTTCAATCCTCACAATACACATGTGGTGTTCTCTCAGAGGCATAACGAAGAACTCGCAGTTAGCCCAAGTAATAATTCTGTTGAACTCGGCGTTGTGGCCGCAAGAGCAGCACACGCAAGGCGGAGTTTTGGGGTACTGGAGTATTTGTTGCTATTGCCCTTGGTTTTGTTCTTCTTGCATGGTTTGTTGCTCCACACGTTGGCAAGGTATCTATCCTTCATAGCTTCATTCTTATTTTCTGTGTTTGCTTTAGCATTCCAAAGTTATGCCGCTCTTTATGGACAAGATCATTCAAATTTCTTCGAGTTTGTTTCAGAAGCACAGATAGACAAACCTTATATTTATGTTCAACAAAAGTGCATACAATTTTTTGGATGAACATTCAGCTGCACATCCATTATAAGATGAACTGGTGATACTTTTAGAGGCATAAAGCAGCGGTTTTATTCTTGTGGTTCCTATCAATTTTACCTTCAGAATGTGGTGTGCATCTCAAAATTATCAGTGCACATTGCTGTACACACCAACTCGTACTTTTCCATGTTATGATAGGTCCCTAGTTTTTCTGACAAAACCCTATAGTAATGACCAGTGAAATTTCATAAGTTGTGTGGCAGAGCACTGAACACATTGTAGATCTGTATGGTAGTCTGATGCAGAAACGTAGGTGTAGCTGTGCTCAGATTTTAATCTCGTCATGCTTATCATGTGAACATTTCTTTCATTTTTCTGTATGTGTATGGTGCTATATGCATGTGCTATGGTTTTGCTCATTTTTTGAAATTTCTGTGCAGAAAGCTGCTGCAATTAGTCTTCATATGCTTCTCGGAGGTCTATGTTCATTGACTATAATAATATCGCTGCGATTTGTGAGTACATATATCCTATTTTATTGTCATATCCTTAACTTCTGTTGCGAGCACTTTGCTTCCTGCTGGTGGCACTGTTTACGTGACTGACTATGGTGCAACTTCCATCATCCTCTGTATTTGCAGGTCTTCCCAAGAATCCAGTTTGGATCATTGCGATGCTGGGCGATCTTGTTTGTGTCCTGGTTCCTGGTCTTTGGAGTTTGGGCTTCACGGACACGCACTGTACGCTCTTCATGACATTGGAGTATATGCTCTGTCATATTGAGGAATTAGGATTGCGTCACCAGAGTAGCATCCACGGCAGTATCAGGTATTGCATCCTTGTCTATATTCACCGCTATACCATTTTTGTGTGTTTTTTACATAAATATTACACATGTACTCCCTCCGTTCCAATTTAATTGACTTGCTATGCACCACATGCCTAGATACATCCACATGTAGTGCATAGCAAGTCAATTAAATAGGAACGGAGGGAGTATGTGTTTGATCAAGAAAACAAGGAAAAACATGGCAGTGGTTGTTAATAGTTAATCTACCACTCATTAGTGAAACAGTTTAACTACTATTCATGGTTGTAAAAAAGGAAAACAATTAGTCTAAACTTTATTCTAAGATTCCCATCATAGTCTTGGATCTTTCTGCAGCGTTTTCTATGCCTCGTGGCACCCTCTATCGATTTTCTATCGCTTGAACTCGAGTAGAAGCTCTCTTCGATGTCACTATGTAAGTGTGTTCTTGGAAAAGGAATAGGTTTACCTTTTCTTTTATGCCTACTGCATAGAGGGATATTTCAGATTATGCTTTGTGTCCTACACTCTTCAGTACCTTAACTACTATATTTATTGAGGTGAAGGTTTATTTTTCCGCTGTGCGTGTCTAACCATCATTTTGACGCAGGCGGGAGTACCTGTTCTGGCACGCCAAGAAGGAGCAAAAAACGGAGGACCAGAGAATCGTGGGGACCCGTTGGCGGAGCAGTTGCATACGCCTAGCTTGTAGACAAGGTAGAAGAACCCAGGACTATATGCGTATAGTATGTCGCGGTCGCCAGTGGAGACTTTTTGCTCCCGGGCACCAGTGCACCCTCCTGTTGAAAAAATTCGAAAACCATATTTATAAGTTTCAAAAAAATTCTGAAAAAAAATCCGCATATAGCCAATAATATATCCCACTAACATGAGAAATTTCAACTTAAAAAACGTTGTATTTTGAGCTACACAAAAATGACAAAATGTGTAGATCTGAGAATGTATATTTTCAAATCTCTAAGTTTTACTAGATTTGTTATTTTTGTGTAGCCCATAATACAAGGTATCTCAGATTAAAATTTTACACGTTTGTAGGATACACCATGGGCTACATCTGGATTTTTTTTCAGAATTTTTTGAAACTTATAAATATGGTTTTCGAATTTTTTTAAACAGGAGGGTGCACTGGTGCCCGGGATCACAATCCACTTTCCGGTCGCGGAAGATGTTAGATGTAACCTAAGCTCTAGATGTGAGTCGTCAAAGCAGAGGCATGTATAGGTGTGACCGTGTGTGTGTGTGTATATCTACCTACCTAGCCTAGGTAGAGTAGGAAGAACGTGGTGGCCGTCTTTGCAACGATACTCACGGCGCAGAAGTTCTTGATGTAGCAGATGGCATCCCGCGTCGAACCGCAGGCTCGAGCTGGAAGTCGAGTGGCTTGCCGAGGATTTTGGCGCCGGCTCCGGTGAAGCCTGAGACCGGGGAGTCGATGATGTTCCCCATGGATCAGTTCCTCCCTGGACCCTCATCCCTAGTATGTGTCTGTGTCTTTGTTTACATGTCGACGAGTCGAGTCGAGTCGAGCTCGAAGAGTTGAGTCGACATGTCGACATGTCGCCGCCTAGGCGACAACTGGGCGTTGGGCGTAATAATAATAAATAAATAAATAATATGACATGAAAATGAAATTATGCATCATATGACAGCAAATTTGGAGATTCAGGAACATAAATAACAACTAGCAATAATTGTCAATTGATTAGCAACATAATTAGATAAGAAATAAGAGGGAGAGTACACACCACAGACCACACCACACCACTCATCCACGCACGCACACGGCACACAGCACACACCACCAGTACACACGGACACACCACGCACCCAAAATTCCCCACCTCTCCGCGTCCACCACCCGCCCCGCCGCGCGTCTGCATCGCCAGCCATGCGCATCCGGCGACCGGCGGTACGCCGCGCGCCTCCTCGCGTCCTCCGCCCCCGCCTCCTCTCCCCCGCCGGCGGTACGCCGCGCGCCTCCTCTCCCCCTCCGCCCCCGCCTCCTCTCCCTGGCTCCACGCCGCCGCCGACGACTGCGACTTCTGCCGGCTCACGCGCGGCTCCGACCCGCAGGTATGTCCCACCCTCTCGATTCCCCTCCTTTCCCGCTCGATTCCCCTCCGATTCCCCCCCAATTTCCCCGTTTCCCCCCCAAATTTCCCGCTCGATTGACCTGGGCGAGCGCCCGAACCAACCCAATCGACGCCCAGGCGAGCGGGACGACGACTTTTTTCCCTGGGCGCGCGCCTAACTTCAAATTGCTGGGCGTCGCTCCCAGTCGTCGGCTCCAGTGCGACTGGACGACATGGCGGCGTTTAGGCGTCGCTTAGGCGACGACATGAAAACAAAGGTCTGTGTAAGCCGGTTGATGCATATGCTGCCATGGCAAATATTTTCTGCGATTGTGGTGTACTACTCTGGTAGTAATAGTTTTTGGAATTTCTAGAGTGGACTTCATTTACTGGAAAACGTAGTGTGGATCTGTAAAAGGATGTACTCACAAATTGTATTGGGTATGGAGTAGTACTTCGACCCGAATACGATGCCAATGTGGTCGAAGCGATGGACCGATGCGACACCGCTAGCTGTAACTGCGCGTACGCTTGTCGGATTTGGCAACCAAACAGGGACATATGCGTGCTCCACCATCGTACGGGCGGCAGGAAACAACAGAAGAAATTGTAAAAAAAAGGTACATTTCTCCCTCACGCAAACATGCACCCGATAGGAGCGGAGATATTTGGTTCCCAAATTCCACTTCTCCTATTTAAAAAAATAGAAAATCATATTTACAAATTTTTAAAATTCAAATATGTACGCATCCAATAGTGCACCCACTAACGTGAATTTTTTTTTAAATATTTTGTATGAGCTACCGACAAAAGTGTGAATTTGAGTATACATATTTCAAATCTCTAAACTTATCGCATTTTTGTTAGTGTTATATGGCCCATTATAAAAAGTATTTCAAACTGATATTTACACATTTGTTGGAGACACCATTAGCTACCTCAGTTTTTTATATATAGAATTTTTTGAAACTCATAGACAAGATTTTCGATATTTTTAAAAAATAGTAGGAACATTGGCCCCTCGAGCTAAAGACACTTTCCAACCCGATAACAACTACTTTATGATCTACACCGGCGCTTATGGGTAGTTGGTTAGTTGCATGGATTTTGTTCTTCTCGTATCCGGGCTCTACATAGTCTAACTAAGGAAAAGTGTGAGTCGATCCATGTTTTTCACCTTATTTGGTAGCGAACATACATTTCTGGCTGACTACAAACACAACGCCGCCACTTGGTTATGACCGTGTGCGCGTGTGCACATTGTCAGTTACTCTCAACTCACACTACATGGTGAACTTGCCTCACACCATCATAATTAAAACAAATCATCTACGTGGCAACCCATGAGTAGCGCGATAAGGACAATGGCGTGACGCGGCGGCGGAGGTCGCGGTACCCATAAGTTTCTAGCGACAGTGAATGACGACGTGAAGTGGAGACCACATAGAGTTTGAAAAGGTAATGCGAGACACACGAGAACACCGTGAACATGTTCACAAGTTCATTGACGAGCGTACTATGAACACATAGACCAAGCACGCCTTAGTAGCTACTGCTCCTATGATAGAGTTCATAACGGCGAGCGGTGATGGTTGAGAGAAGACGACACAAAGGTCATAAGATCTACTCATATATCTCCATCGTAGAACGGGGCTGTAGCCCAAGGTTAGGATACGCAGTGGGGTACCTAGCGACCAGAGTTCAACTCCTGTCAGGAGCGGAATTCCTGGAATTCTCACAAGGTGAGATTTTACCTATTATTATTCCACCCAGGGCTATTCCTGGTTGGGTTCGTTTTTTTATATCCGTCAAAACGAAAAAATTGCAGCACAAAATTTTGGAAAACGGCGAGATGAATCTAGTTGTAAAGAAAATTTCAAATGGTCGACAAGTGCAATGAATTTGACAATTGTAAAAAGGGCTCGAATATCAGTCTGAAAATCAAGTAGTTATAATCGAGAAAACTCGAGACCGGACACAGGAATGCAATTATAGCGTCGACATGCATATATTTCGTGTATACTTTATTTCGAATCGATCTATGGTTATGTAAATTAGACAAGATTAGGTGGGGAAGACTAATAAAGGTGAGATCAAGCAAAACAATGTACCTGGCAGGTCTGGCTGGGAATGCGCATTCCCTCCCTTGTATGTATGAGATTCCACGAGAGAAAACGGTGGGTTTGGGCGTTACTCTAGGGCCTGATCCAACTGGTATAAGTATCGTGTTGTACGAGATTCTCTATACAAACCATCGCAGCAAACATCCAAAATTTGCATCCAGAGGTCCCGTATGGAGGCTTGCGACCTACCAAACATATATCTTCACCGATTTAGGGAGATGCAACTAGACAGCTAGTTGGATGTCCCCGTTTATCTAGGACGTCCAATTGATATACGATAAATGCACAAATAATCAATGGTTTTTCAAGTATAAATGCATTATAAATAATTTTCAAATTTATGTAATATATTTTTTGGATTCATATACTAACAAGAAATTTAACATGGATTAACTCACTTCATCACCTAGGGACACACCGAGATTACTAATTGTGATGACCTCTACAACCACGCACATAGTCCCAGAAGAATTGTTATGTGCTCGGTGGGCTTCCTCCAGTTTTGGCAAAATTGGTGAACTCACATCCGCAAGACTTCCCCGACTGTACCTATCAAGGCCTCCAATTTTTATACTCCCTCCGATCCATATTAGTGGGCATAGCTTTGTCTAAATTCATATGTATCTAGTTAAGTATTTAGACTAGATACATGTGTATCTAGACAAAGTTGTGCCCACTAATATGGATCGGAGGGAGTACTTCATTCCTAGTCTTGTACGCTCACGAGAGTCAGATCGATAAAATACACAGCAGTAGGGATTCGATACTTTCTACGCATGATATATGTTTCATCCGTTGATTTGGTTGAGATTGGTGATGGAATAATGCTGCACAAGTTTCATCGCGTTTGAGAGACTGCACGAAATAGTATTGACGACACAGAATGGATCACGTTGATCGTGCGTGATGATGACGTGCAGGCTATAAAAGACCTGCAGCGTACAAGTAGAAATAACCATTTTCGATATGCAGGATTTTCTTCACATTTTTCGAAACTTAAAACATCGTTTTTGAATTTTTCAAAAAAAAGAGCTCCGTGAAGCTCGTCCTCCAAATCACCTCACTCCACCGCGGTGAGGCTATAAAATACCTGCAGGGTACAAGTAGCAAATGTAGTACTAGTAGCTACGGAGTAGTTAGCTACAACTAGTAGCAGATTCCAGAATGGTGGGAGCACTTGTGGCCTCCAATTTCTCCATGTGTGATGCCTACCGGCCAGCCACTGCTGTCGTTGATGCTCCAAGATCAAGGAAGCTCTGCAACACCTCTCCTGTTATTGCTTGTTCTGCTGCACAGATCCGCATGTACAGAAGAAAGAAGAAGCATTTTGAGCAAGGTGAGCGTTTGGTGGTGAAGACGAACACAGCAACCACGAGAATTGCTGCTGCTGCTGCTGCTGCTGGCGAAAGGGATGATGCGCCGAGCCAGGCCCTGTCACGCCGGCCTGCCGCTCCGCTGGCGGTGAGGTTGTGCAACGCGCTGGAGGAGGTGATCAATACGTTCATGGACCCGCCGGCGCTGCGGCCGTCCGTGGACCCCCGCCATGTGCTCTCGAGCAACTTCGCGCCCGTGGAGGAGCTGCCGCCCACGCCGTGCCCCGTTGTGCGCGGCTCCATCCCCCGCTGCCTCGCCGGAGGAGCCTACATCCGCAACGGGCCTAACCCCCAGCACCCCCCGCGTGGGCCGCACCACCTCTTCGACGGCGACGGCATGCTGCACTCCTTGCTCCTCCCCACGTCCCCGTCTTCCGATCCCGTCCTGTGCTCCCGCTACGTGCAGACGTACAAGTACATCCTGGAGCGCGACGCGGGCGAGCCTGTCTTGCCCAACTTCGTCGCTGGCTTGCACGGAGTGGCCGGGGTGGCGCGCGGCGCTGTGGCGGCGGCCAGGTTGCTGACCGGCCAGATGAGTCTGGCCGAGGGAGTGGGAGTCGCCAACACCAGCCTAGCCTTCTTCGGAGGCTGTCTATACGCGCTCGTCGAGTCCGACCTCCCCAACGCCGTGCGAGTCGACCCGGACACCGGCGAAGTGACCACGCACGGCAGGTGCGGCTTGGGCGGCATGGGCATGCGCATGACTGCGCACCCCAAGAAGGACCCCATCACCGGCGAGCTCTTCGCCTTCCGCTATGGCATCGTCCCGCCATTCGTCACCTACTTCCGATTCGACCCAGCCGGGAACAAGGCCGCCGACGTGCCCATATTTTCCGTGAAGCAGCCACACTTGCCGCACGACTTCGCCGTAACGGAGCGGTATGCCATCTTCCGGAGACACAGGTGGTGATAAACCCCATGGTTATGGTGATGGCAAACGGCGGCCCCGTGGGGGCGGACTTGGGCAAGGTAACACGGCTCGGTGTGCTTCCCCGGTACGCCACAGACGAGTCAGAGATGCAGTGGTTTGAGGTGCCGGGCTTCAACATGATACACTCGGTGAACGCGTGGGAGGAGGCCGGCGGCGAGGAGCTGGTGCTGGTGGCGCCCAACATAATGCCCATCGAGCACGTGCTGGAGCGCATGGAGCTGGTCCACGCCTGCGTCGAGATGGTACGCATAAATCTTCGCACCGGCACTGTCTCGCGCACGCCGCTCTCTGCAGAGAACCTCGAGTTCGGCGTCATCCACCCAGGTTGCCTTGGCCGGCGAAACCTGTACGGCTACTTCGGCGTCTGTGACCCCATGCCCAAGATCGGCGGGGTGGCAAAGCTGGACTTTAACCGCGCCGGGGAGGGCAACTGCACCGTGGCTCGGCGTGACTTCGGTTCAGGGTGCTTCGCCGGGGAGCCATTCTTTGTCCCGGACCAAGTTGACGGCAGTGGCAACGAGGACGACGGATACGTGGTGTGCTATGTGCACAACGAGGCCACTGGAGATAGCCGGTTCGTCGTCATGGACGCACGGTCGTCGGACTTGGATATCGTCGCGGAAGTGGAGCTGCCCAGTCGCGTCCCTTACGGTTTCCACGGCTTGTTCATCACTCAGGCCGAGCTCCGGTCAGCACGTACTCCGATCCATAATCCAAGTTTAAATCACAAAAGAAAAGATCAACACTAGTCACTAGGCAATCAAAGAAGTCTTGACAGGCTTATTATCCAGCTAGCCTTTCAATCATACTCTTCCACTCTAGTCGACACCACGTACATATGACAATGTTGTAAGATCTCAACTAGAAATGTCTTATGTTTTAGCATGCACATAGATGACAATCTGAGATTTGAATGTAGTGAACTATGTAAAATTTCAAGTTTCTCAAATCTATCAGATTTTCTTATTTTTGTGTAGTCCAAAATATGGATTATTTTAATTTGAAATTTCGCAGTTGATAAAATGCACCATCGTCTATATCCGGGATTCTTTAAAAAAAAAGTTGAAACATAAAATATGATTTTTGATTATATTTTTCAAAATCAAAGGCTATATGGAGCTCGTCCTCTGATTTCCGCTGCACTACGCCACTAGTGTTCCTGCGGGCGAGGATAAGCGGCGGCTGAGGCGTCCTACGGTACAGCCAACTCCTACCAAAGAATATTCAACTTTCCTTAAAAAAAAACCCTATATACTATCGACCCAACCGACACAAACCAGCCCAACTCATCTAATGAGCTCCTTGTTCGTGAGATGTCCATGTGGGGCCCCTGCATCCCTGACCCCATGGACATCACAGCTGCGGTGGCCACCTCTTTTCCATTTAACAGCGAGCCAAGATTCAGCTAGTTGGTATTTTCTTTTTTGAAAATCTATTCATGAGCTGTCAAAACAGTAAACATAAAGTATATCCAGGTCCAATAGATCACATAGCAGCGACTACAACACGCAAGTTAAAGGTGTGCTGCTGTCATCGCCTTAGTTATGGGGGAAAGTCGGGAAAACGTCGTTCTATAGCCCCACAAGATTAGCACACCAAAATAAAAACCGTCAAGGGTCCAACCTATAAACACATTTACTAGAGCTCTGGAGTTACCATCTCGCTTGCTCATGTCAATTTGAAGGAGAAAATGACGCAAAGCCACCACATTTAGAGCATAAGCGACAGATACCACCGTTTTTAAGGCAAGAGACAGAAACCACCGCACATTGAGGCAAGGGATGGTGCGGTAGGGGAATAGGAAAGACGAGGACAAGAGAGAGAGAGATAGAGATATAGGTCGCTTGTAATAAAAAAAAATTGAAACAAAGTTTCAAATCCTTTTCAAAGAAATTCCTAATTAGCAGATTACATATAAAAATTTAAAATTAAGCCTGAAAGAGTAAATAACTACAAAAGTGTACAAATAAAAAACAATTGAACACACTTAAATTTATTAAAAATAATACTTTTAAGCCGTTATATGAATTATAATCATGTGCATGTGGATAGTTTTGTGTTGTATCGTCCAACAAGGCTATTCTACTCTACGCAGGTCTATCGAATTTCCTACTGTGCCGACGTTTTACGTACATACAAAATTTTTAGACCCAGATCGAGCGGGACGTTTAGCGCTTATAAAGGGAACGAAAACGAAGATATTTGATGGTGTTTCAATCAACCATATATAGCAACACACTGTGACATTTACGGGTTACAAACAAATTAAAGATGCGAGCGAGGGTCACGTGTATCACTTATTTTGGCAGTCGATCGATCGTACACTATGATAGCTCATATATATGAGTGCAATTAATCCAAGATCCGTCCCGTTCCGAGGCCCCAGCAGCACGATATGTCGTGGCACTCGAGCGTAAGAACAAACTGTCCACTCTACAACACTATTAGTGGGGAGAGCTCAGTGCAATCCCGATTCAAGATACTATTAGTGGGGAGTACATGGGTACGGTCAGTAACAGCTCAGCTCACTTGGTCGTTTCAAATTTCACCTGCAGCTCAAACCGGCGACTGTGGTAATATACACCAGTCTCCTTGCCTGCTTTTCGTTGCCACAAAAGAAAGTCTAAATACTCGTGCATGCAAAGTACACGTATTCATGCTAATTAATTCATTAATTAAGAAAAGTCAAACTCAAGATGAAATTGTATCTTGGCTTCTACACTAGATTTTCATCTCTAATCATCTCGGGAGGCATGGGATTAATTAAATCCTTCAATCATATTATAAAAGTTAGTGATATACTTGGATCGGACGTATAAACCGTACGTGACTCAGCTCACTCACCCACTCTCTCGCTCAGGTCCGGCCTTTGTTTGAACTTTCTCTAGGCGATACACGAGTTAATAGCATAAAACTACTATTGTGATGGAGGGTGTCGGCAAGGCAGAAGCCCTAGGAGAGGGAGATTTCTCTTTCTATGCTGGCAGGGTATTTCGAACGATGCGGCGCGCGACGTGCTGGAGTGGTGGTGGAGTACGACGAAGAGTGATCCTGGCAAGCGCTAGCATTCTAACTCGCTAGTATGATTAGTGAGAGTTGAATTTGCAAATGTCTAACCAGATCATTAGTGAGAGTCGTGTCAGCTATTGAGTTTCTTTCTTGTTTTTTAAAACCTTGTTTTCAGGAAACTAAAGCAAATGTTCCATCCCATTTATTTACAAGGAAAATACACTGAGCAATTTAACCTTTCAATATCCTTGGTGTGCAAGTTCGCTTACTATAGAAGCCCGATGAGTTAGGCATTAAATTAATGCAAACTATTCATCATCGGAATATTCTTGTTATAGTTAGCGTTGAGGGTTACACGGCTGATTTGTTGTCATAAGAGATTTGTGAAAGCTGAAACTTTTATGGGTCCAAGATAATTTTAGGTAATATTTTAGTTCTCCAAGAATATTTAACTTCCAGACACGTAATAGAAGTAACCGTAGGGCTGAGAGCAGTGATATGGAGGACGAGCTACATGTAGCTCAGTAATTTTCAATGCATTTTTCTGTTTCAAAAAATTCGAAAAACATTTATAGGTGTAAATAATATTGAGATGTACCACTTAGAAAAATGTCGATGCAAAATTCATTATATTTTGGCCCTGTCACTAAGGACAAATTTACAGATTTGGATCGCTTAACAGTGCATGACTATGTTTTCAAACACACGATTGTGAACACTTATCCATGTGCAAAAGTACTCTTAACAATATGCTAGGTAATAAAAAAAAAATGAAATTCGAAACTTCCAAAAAGAAAATCTTATGTCTTAGTGGGCTGCGCCCGTGAGGCCCACGTACAAAATCCTTATGCCGACCTACCCTATTTCACGCATAAGGCGGTAATTATGGAAACACGTCGGCTAGGCTTCTGACTCAATCAAGAAATCAAAGCGGCTATATATATATATATAGGTACCCCTAGATACAAAAAAGAAATTGTCGTGTCACGTTGCACGGACACCGGGAGTATAGGATACCCCCTTTTAGGTTCGGCACGGGGCGCGAAGGAGGCTGAGAATCGTCTTCGGGATCGGGGCGCGGATCAAGCTCTCCTCTCCACGATCAAAGCATGCAACCAAAGGGACACAAGGAGCTACCCAGGTTCAGGCCGCCGGAGGCTAAAAGCCCTACTCCTGCATGTCTGGATAGATGGGTTCTTCATAGTGTGGAGTACAGTGGAGTCCTTCGGGCGGGGTACCCGGAAGGGTTTTGGCTGGAGGTAGAAGAAGGACAGATCCTGACCCGGAGGAGATCACCTTCCTCTCTACCTTGGCAGCCCTAGTCTAGTCTTGCTCTGGTGTGACTTGTTCTCCGGTTCTTCCTCCCCCTTCCTCCGTGCCTTGGTCCTCCTTTTATAGGCCAAGGGGTTGCCACAGGGCACGTGAGGGGAGTGAGGGGCCTTCGACGCGAAGGACCCTCCCTGGCTGGTTTAGGGGGCGACGTGGCCTCTTCTCAGCCTAGCGCTTCCTTTGGGTTAGGTGGGAGCGCCCGCCTTGGTGGTGAACAGTGGCTGACACAACCACGGGCTATGTCCCCGGCCTGCACCACCATCGCCTCGCTTCCCAAGTCTTCTGAGGTCTTCCCGCCTGAGGTGGAGTGCTTATCCACATCGGTGCGATGATGCACCCGAGAGGGAGCCCAGCCTCCTGCCGGGGTCTCGGACCCTCGGGGTCTTCCGCGTCTTCTAGCTTGGTTCGGGGACCCGGCAGGCCCCCAGGACCGGAGCCCTTCGTCGGTGCAGGTCTTGCTTGGCCTCCGCGGGGTCAAAGGGTGAACCCGCCGGCTCGCCTTGGTTCTTGGCCTTGTCCATCTTCGTCTTGGGCCCACAGGGAGTGGACCCACTTTGGCAGCACTAGGGGAACCCCATGTTCCACTGCTGCGACAGTAGCCCCCGGGCATGGTCCCGGCGGCTTTTGCTCCAGCTGCCGGGGCTATGGCCTAAAGATAGACCAAAGTGGGTCCCCGGGCGTCTGGTCTTCTTGGCTTGCTTTTGCTGGGAACTCGCCAGGGCGAGGTAGAGACGAGCCCCCGAGTCTTTTTGATTCTGCCGGGGACTCTGCCGGGGCGAGGTAGAGACGAGCCCCCGGGTCTTTTTGACTGAGTCGCGTCGAACATTGCGATCCGTGCGGGACTCCGTGCTTATCTTGGAGCCCAACGGGCGGCACGCGCAGGAAGCGGTGCGCCCCCTCGATCCCCACGTCCGTCGGAGTAATGGGGCCGCGACGCGACGCGAGGAGTGCCTTATAAGCCGCGCCTGGCTTCCACTGTAGCCGTTACTTCCTCAGATTCGCTGAAATCCCCAAATCGCCGCTTCTGCTCTTCGCCCCTCTTACTCTGTTCCGCCGCCTCCTCCTTCCTCTACTGCGCCGGATCCTCTTCTGCCCCCATGGCCCGAGTGAAGCGCGTCGCCCGGAGAAAGAAGAGTGCTGGGGCTCCGCCGCCCGTTGCGAGGCCGCTGTCCCCAAAGACCAAGAGATCGCGGCGGAGATCGGCGCGCAACGCCGAGCAAGCCGAGCTCAAGAAGAAGACGGCCTTGTTCCCCAGCTGCTTCGCCGACAACACGGAGGCGATGCGGAAGCCGGAGCACCTGGGAGCGCTGGAGTTCGAGGGAGCCGATGGCGCGGTAATCAGGAAGGCGTCGGAGGTTTTCCCGCCGTCGGAGACCAGGACACCCAAGCAGATCCCATCTTTGACAGCTTCATGCTGTTGGGGGTTGTTCCCCCTTTCTCAGATTTCCTCATGGAGATCTTGCGCGCTTACGACCTGAAGCTCTTGCACCTGACGCCAGGCGCGATTCTTGACTTGGCGATCTTCGTCCACGCCTGCGAGGCGTTTGTTGGAGTGATGCCGTCCGTGGCGCTGTTCCGCCACTTCTTCTACCCTCGCATTGGGAGCGAAGGCTGGATAGGAGGCGGCGTCACTTTCTGCTTCCGCCCGAAGATCAAACTGACTTATCCCCTCATGGAGACCAAATCCAAGTGGGACGAGTGGAGAGATCGCTGGTTCCTGGTCGGGGTGCCGGAGGCCGACACGCATCTTGAAGAGCCGGTGGAGCGCCCAGTGGATCTGAACACTTGGAGGAGCGTCAGCTTGCAGGACGGGGAGTTTTCGGCGGTTGTGGCACGCTTCGCACTCCTTCGCGAGAAGGGAGTTTCCGGGGCCGCCATCGTGGCCCATTTCCTCCGCAACCGCCTTGCGCCGCTGCAGAAACGTCCGCACCCGGCCTGGAACTTCGAAGGCCCCAGGGACCCATCTTGGCTGCGATGCCCCGATATGGAAGAACCCCTTGTCCGGGACAACGTGAGAGGCACCTTCACTCCGTCAGTCAAGTACCGGCTCCCCAAAGGGTTCCTGCCCTTGTGTGATGACCCGGAGAAAGACAAGATCCTGGCGCAGATGCCAGCCTGCAACGCTTTTGGTATTGTAGGCCGTACTGATCACGGGCCCAAACCTCGAGCGGTGAAGACCCGCAAGACCAAGGCGCCCGCCAGACCCGAAGAAGGGGAATGCTGGGAGACCAGCGATGAGAGCGAAGAGGAATCCGAGGATGAGTACTCCAGCTCTGATGTTGGCGACGAAGGCGACGGGCATGAATCCGGCGCCAGCAAGGTTGACGAAGATGCCGGTGGCGACGAGGCCGCCCGAGATGACGACGACGACGACGACGGGGAGGAGATCGCTCCGCCTCCCCTTTCCGCCCCCGGGTCCGGCACTGTCCCAGACCCGAGTGCCCCCCATTCCCGGCCATCCGCGGAGGTGGGAGACAAAGATAACCGCGCGGGCGGGGGAGCGAACACCGCGAGCTCCGCCCGAGCCCCCCGCCAAGAAACTGCTATCGGCCGCTTATCGCCGGTGATGGAGCCGCCTGTGAGCCCCAAGCTTCTTCTGCTGCATCGGTGGACATTCCTCCGATGATGGGCAACAAACGTGCCCTGGAGTAAGTCTTTTTGCCTCCTTCTTGTGCTTGACGTCTTCTTTTCTTTTTCCCCAAGGAAGGTGACCGAATGTTGGTGCAGGGGTACTTCTTCCTTGGGTGCCAGCAAGAGGCGGCGCGATATGGCGGAGGACGACACCGCCACCAGCTTGGGAACCGTGGGGGAGGGAAACCTTCCTCCTCCTCTAGCAGAACCTGAAGGACGCCGGGGGAGCGGAGTGGGGAGCATGACTGCGACTTCCCCGGCTCTCCCGGGTAAAATGTTCAACACCTTGACGCCCGAGCAAGCAGGTACCTTAGAACTTGCGGGTAACATAACTTCTCCAGAGTGCTTATGCCATTCCTGACACTCTTTTGCTTCCAGATGCTTCGGTGGCCAATGTTTTCCCATCCGGTGGCCCTCGCGGCAGAGCTAGCCCGGAGAAACCTCTTTCCCTTTCACCTTCGGAAGGCCAGGAGGTGAGCAAAAGCATTCCAAGCTCGCGTGCTGCGGGGACGCAGACCGTGGGTCCTACCCCGGATCCGGTTCCCAACTTGTTGGAGAGCTCTTTGATGACGGGGACAGTGCTGACGACCTTCGCTGCCTTCTCCACTGACTCTGGCGCCAGCAAGGAGGTTGCCGGGTTGGTGAAGATCAAAGAAGGCCTGGCCGCCAGCCGCGTGAAGAACGCGCCTGCCCCGGGGGGTACCCCGGCAGCTACTCCAGGGTTCACAATTAGCCGCGACAATGTGGTGGACGCCATACTTCGCGGGGTTGCCCAGCTGGACAAGCAGCTGCGCGACCGCGAGGCCGCCATCGAGGTATCGATCGAGAGCGCCGACGATCTGATTCGGAAGGGGATGGAAAAGCTGAACCGCCTGGCGAGTCAGATTACCAGCTTACACCAGTCCCTTGAGAAGAAAGAGGCAGAACGCCAGGCCGAGTGCTTGCACCAAAGGCAGGCCATCTTGTCAAAAGAGCAGCAGCTGGTGACCAAGGAGGCAGAGCTGGCCGAGCGAGAGAAGACCTTGGAAAACCAGAAGCTCCAGCAGGACCAGCAGACTGAGAAACGCCTGAAGGAGGCTGAGGACCGCCACCGTGAAGAGCTCGAGGCCAAAGACAGAGACATCCAGCTCTGGCAAACCAAGGAGAAAGAGGCCGTCCAGACTATTGAGGACATCAAGAACGCCCTTCACCAGGAGCAGGAATCTGCTCAAGACTTGAAACGGCAGGCCCAGAGTGACAGCCAGCAGATATCTGAGCTGAAGGGGTCCTTGAAGACGTAGGACAAAGAGCTGGCAACGCTGAGAGAAGGCAACCAGAAACTGACCCAGGCCAACTTCCAGGCATCCACTGAACTATCAGAATTCCGCCGCCTTAATCAGGAGGGCTTCGCTGCGGTGGAGGCGGCTTGCGCGAAGATGACGGACCGAGTGAGGCGGCTAGACCTTCCCACTGAGGCTCCGGTGCTGGAACCAAAGCGCCAGAGCCTGCCTCTTGTCGTGAAATTCATCAAGGAGGTGGCTGCCGATCTTCGATCCTTCAAGAGTAAGATGGTCGCCCAGCTCAAGAGCGACAAGCATGAGACGAGCAAGTGGACGGCGGCCTTGGTCATGGCGTCCTTCAGAGAGGCCAGCCCCGGCGTCGCCTTGCCGGATCTTTTGACCTCGACTCCTTCTGAGGCCTCACTTCATGCGGTTCCGGCTCCGGCGGAAGCGCTTGCCACGGAGAAGTTTCCGCCCCATTAGATACCCTGCATCATGTCTGGGCACTGCGTGCCCCAAATAAACTTTGAGTCAGATCTCGTGTACCAGACTTAAGCCTTATTGTAATAGGCTAGAACTTGCTTTGCCACTCTACTTCACGGGTATTTTTTACTTGTCTTAGCATGTCGTTACTTTTCTCCACGTCCTTGAGGGACCTCCTGGGATGTAAGCTTACCCGCGGGGCCCCGACTGGTCAGGCATGCACCCGCGAGCCCTACCGATTCCCAAAAGGCATGCTCACTCTGCTGGCACGCACGTCCCCGGGGTGTATTAGGTCTGTGCACCGCTTTTTACCCCCGGGAGAGTCGTTACCCCTTGAGTGCTCGCACGACGGTCGAGCCTTGCTTTTACTAGTTCCGCATGTGTTCTGCTACCCGAGAAGTAAATAGCATGTACGGCAGAGGAAAGTTCAATAGTGACTTATCTTTTATTCATCATGGAAGTACTTGAACGGTAACGGGTTCACTTCAGGATACACTTCGCGGCAGCATGGCTCTTTCGGGTACACAGAATGACTTGCTTTCAGCGGACCTCGCGGGGCGGGAAGTTGGCAGCATCCTCCATCCTGGCACATCGGTCCGCCAAGTTCCACAGTTCCTCCAGGGTGTCAATGGCGCGGATGCTCAACTTGTCGCGCAACTTGCGGTTGCGGACATTGACGTGGAAGGCAGCAATGACGGAGGCCTCGCAGAGGTACTCGGAGGGAATGCGGTCGACGACGCCCCGGAACCTCCAGATGTAGCGGCGCAACGTCTCTTCGGCTTCTTGCTCCAAGCGATAGAGGTCGGAGAGGTTTGCAGGGAATGGCGTGCAGCAGGTCCTGAGGTGCTGGCTGGCTTGGCCTTCCATGTCCTCCCGCGAGCGACGCGTGGGGTTGGCGCTCTGGCCAGCGCCTTCACCAAGCTGCTCCATGGGCTGCTTGCCATGGGGGTCTTCAGGCTGTTCCATGGGCCGCTTGCCATGGGGATCTTCTGGCTGTTCCATGGGCCGCTTGCCACGGGGATCTTCTGGGCGCTCCTCTGCTGCAGGCAGAGGCTCGGGGACGGCAGCTTCGAGGTCGATGATCGGGACGGGGCTCGTGGGAGCGCGACATTGGAGAGCGTAGTCCAGCAAGTTTTCCAAACTGTTGACCCAGGCCTTTGCACGGGGATCACTCTTGCACTGATCTGGGGGGAAGGAGAGAAGCGCCCGGGCCACGCCCAGGGCTTCCTTTAGCCCCCAGCCCTTCTGACTTGCATGGCACGCTTGCTCCCCAAAGGCCTCCGGAGTTCCCGACATGGCCCTTGCTTGCGGCTGCGGCGGCTGCTCGCCTCGTCCCGAGGAGACGGCGGTTCTTGGAGCGGATCCGGTCACAGATGAAGAACTAGAGGCGGTTCTCGACGAGCTTGACGTAGATCTTGAGCCGGAAGAAGAACTTGACGACGAGCTCGTTTCCGAGGAAGAAGAACCTGACGCGGACTCCGAGGTTGCTGACGTCGAGCTAGCCGTCGCGGCTGAAGTAGACGAATCCAGCGCTTGCGCCCCCTACCTGGCGCGCCAGATGTCGTGTCACGTTGCACGGACACCGGGAGTATAGATACCCCCTTTTAGGTTCGGCACGGGGCGCGAAGGAGGCTGAGAATCGTCTTCGGGATCGGGGCGCGGATCAAGCTCTCCTCTCCACGATCAAAGCATGCAACCAAAGGGACACAAGGAGCTACCCAGGTTCAGGCCGCCCGGAGGCTAAAAGCCCTACTCCTGCATGTCTGGATAGATGGGTTCTTCATAGTGTGGAGTACAGTGGAGTCCTTCGGGCGGGGTACCCGGAAGGGTTTTGGCTGGAGGTAGAAGAAGGACAGATCCTGACCCGGAGGAGATCACCTTCCTCTCTACCTTGGCAGCCCTAGTCTAGTCTTGCTCTGGTGTGACTTGTTCTCCGGTTCTTCCTCCCCCTTCCTCCGTGCCTTGGTCCTCCTTTTATAGGCCAAGGGGTTGCCACAGGGCACGTGAGAGGAGTGAGGGGCCTTCGACGCGAAGGACCCTCCCTGGCTGGTTTAGGGGGCGACGTGGCCTCTTCTCAGCCTAGCGCTTCCTTTGGGTTAGGTGGGAGCGCCCGCCTTGGTGGTGAACAGTGGCTGACACAACCACGGGCTATGTCCCCGGCCTGCACCACCATCGCCTTGCTTCCCAAGTCTTCTGAGGTCTTCCCGCCTGAGGTGGAGTGCTTATCCACATCGGTGCGATGATGCACCCGAGAGGGAGCCCAGCCTCCTGCCGGGGTCTCGGACCCTCGGGGTCTTCTGCGTCTTCTAGCTTGGTTCGGGGACCCGGCAGGCCCCCAGGACCGGAGCCCTTCGTCGGTGCAGGTCTTGCTTGGCCTCCGCGGGGTCAAAGGGTGAACCCGCCGGCTCGCCTTGGTTCTTGGCCTTGTCCATCTTCGTCTTGGGCCCACAGGGAGTGGACCCACTTTGGCAGCACTAGGGGAACCCCATGTTCCACTGCTGCGACAGAAACCCTGGAATCATGGAGGCGGCGGCGATGATGACGAGCGAGCTGCCGAACCTCGAGGAGGATAACTTCAGGTCCATGGCCGAGCGGGACGTGGACCGATCCTACGTGGAGCTGCCGAAGCTCCGTGTAGAGCTGGCTAGCTCGCTGCGCGTGATGGAATCTCACACCAAGCAGGACCAGCTGCACGCCTTCACCCAGCTAGACCGGTACGATAGCCTCGAGGACAGCTGTCAGGCCCCGATGGGCGCTGAACTGCAGGGAATCGGGAGGAAGAAGAGAGCGAGCACGAAGCTCTGATAATTCGCTCGATAAAAGGAAGAACAGTAAAGGAAAAACAGGACAAGAAAACTATTATTAGGGTTTCATAGCGTGCCTCCCAACCTCCCTCTCCTGCTCTTTTATATCGAAAGAGCAGGACCACGCTAAGAGTTCATTAGCATCAGTGCTTATTACAACTTAATAGCATCATTAAGGTGCTGAATTATCTAAAACAACTGTTAACCACTAGCAGCCACAGTGTTGCCAATTGCTAAATTGGCCACCTAGGATTTAATGGCATCGGTGTAAAATTTGGCGTTTCTCTCCAACGTAGCCAAAGCCAAATCTGCATGCGTGAGACCCTAATAATAGTTTTCTTGTCCTGTTTTTCCTTTACTGACACAAGCTGGAGTGGAAAAATGTTTCGTTCACAATCCTCTAGCTCTGCATGCATACAGTCTCTCACCGAATCTTTCTCTCTCTCTTCATTTTCTATTCTTTGGTGAGTTTTGGCATCGGCTCTTCTAGCTGCGCCAGTTCCCATTTATTTGGCTTTGGCAATAATATTTGGCAACCACACAATGTAGGGAGCTGATGCCAAAAGCTAAATTTGCTATTTGGCAACCACATTTGGCACACACTGTGGCTGCCCTAAGGGTTCTTTTTTTTTTGCGGGGAACCACGAAGGGTTCTGAACCATTGGATGACTACGAAACGGTAACTGGAGATCCTGGTCGTTGCTTGACTGACGAGAAGGTGTAGCTTGTAGTAGCAGAGACGCAGGGGCCTGACAACAGCGCCGTCGACGCCATCAAGACCCTGGCCGGACACGTCGACGGCTGCCGCCGCGGCGCCGCCCACTTCACCGACAAGGAGACGGTGCTCGCGGACGCCCTGCGAGGCAAGGCAGCGTGGTACGACGCCAGGCGCGCGGAGGCCGTGGACGTCGCCTCCTGCGCGCGCGGCCTGCGGGAGGTGTGCCTGAGGACGGTGGCGAAGGCGGTGGAGGAGGATATATATCCTCGACGTGGCCGGGGTACAGTATGTCGCGCTCGTGGCCAAGAACTCTATCCGCACCGAGTTCTCGGACGAGGCGATGGCCGACCCGCTGATGCACGCGCGGCCGGTCGTCAAGCGCTTCGTGGAAGGTTTCGCCGTGAGAGCGGCCAGGCCGGCGCGCTGAGGGAGCGCGCCGCGATGATGGATGCGTTGTGCGCGGACACCGGGGCGTTCGTGCGGAAGATAATCTCTTTCTCTCAACGGAGGTCCTGGTGTTCTATGTACTACCGCCTGGCGCCTGCAAGTAGCTCCCGGAGGACGATCACCGCCGGCCACCTCAATGCCTCGTCCCAAGTAGCCCCGTTCTTAGTAGCTGTTTCAAATCTTATCGATCTGTTGAAATCATAGGGTGGTAGGCATTATGTAACCTTTGTGGGTGTTTTTCTGTGTTTGCTTTAGCATTCCAAAGTTATGCCACTCTTTCTGGACAAGATCATTCAAATATCTTCCAGTTTTATTTCACAAGCACAGATAGACAAACCTTATATTTAGGTTGAACAAAAGTGGAGTTAATTGCAGAAACCTGCGACAATTGGGGCTAGAGCTACAAAAAACTACCACTTTACGAATTATTTGCAGAAAACACATTTTTCGGGTTGATGCTTCGCAAGCAGCACTAATTGGCCAGTTGACACGCTCTAAACGAGTTTCTGACAGGCGGGGCCCGCTGTCAGGCTTACGTGGCATGCTAAAACGGTCAAGGGGGACACACATTATAATGCTTATAAATTTTGTGTTTTTTTTTGGAAATATTCGAAGGGTGGGGCCCACTGTCAGCCTCACCCTTTTCTTTTCCCCTTTCTTCCCTTTTTTCCTTTCCCTTTTACAATCATTTTGGATGAACATTCAGCTACACATCCATTCTAAGATGAACTGGTGATACTTATAGAGGCATAAAGCAGCGGTTTTATTCTCGTGGTTCCTATCAATTTTACCTTCAGAATGTGGTGTGCATCTCAAAATTATCAGTGAACATTGCTGTACACACCAACTTGTACTTTCCATGTTATGATAGGCCCCTCGTCACTATAAGGTTTTGTCAGATAAACGAGGGGTTAACGTGTGCCGTCTTTATTCGTAATTGAGAGCACTGAACTCATTGTAGATCTAAAGTATGGTAGTCTGATGCAGAAAACGTAGGTTTAGCTGTGACTTATATCCTGAGGTTTTGCTCTCGTCATGCTTATCATGTGAAAATTTCTTTCATTTCTCTTTATGTGTATGGTGTTATATGCATGTAGTATTGTCAAATCAGCATCAACTATTTATCACAAGTGTGATGTTTTCCTCATTTTTTGAAATTTCTGTGCAGAAAGCTGCTGCCATTAATCGTCATATGCTTCTTGGAGGTCTATGTTCATTTCCTATAATAATCGCTGAGATTTGTAAGTACATGTATCGTATTTTCTTGTCATATCCTTAACTTCTGTTGCAAGCACTTACTCTGAAACAACTGATGATACGTCCTGCTGGTGGGCACTGTTTATGTGACTGACTATGGTGCAACTTCCATCATCCTCTGTATTTGCAGGTCTTCCCAAGAATCCAGTTTGGATCATTGCGATGCTGGGCGATCTTGTTTGTGTCCTGGTTCCTGGTCTGGAGTCTGGGCTTCACGGACACGCACTGTATGATCTTCATGACTAATTTGCAGTATATCCTGTATCACATTGAGGAATTAGGATTGCGTCACGAGAGTAGCATCCACGGCAGTGTTAGGTATTGCATCCTTGTCTATATCCACATCATTTTAGTATTTTTCTTACATAAATATTTCAGATGTATGCGTTTGATCAAGGAAACAGATGATAGTGGGTGTAAATAGTTAACTGTCACTCATTCGTCATACAGTTGGACTACTATTCATCGTTGTAAAAATGGAAAACAATTAGTCTAGACTTTTTCCTGAGATTCCCAACATCGTCCTGGATCTTCTTTCACGAAAGAAGTGAACTTGGGCAACTTTAAGGCTGTTCCAACCCCTTTGCATGGTCTGCTCTCCTACCACATCCCTCATTTTGATACAGGTGGTCGATCACCCTTTTTGGCACGCTGAGAAGGAGCAGGAGACGCAGGAGGTGCATACGCCCAGCTTGTACACAAGATAGAAGAACACTAGGACTGGATGTCTATATATGCCGAGGAAGATCAAAGATGTCATGTGTAATGTAAGCTGTAGATGTGAGTTGCTGAAGCAGAGGCATGTATAGGTGTGAGTGTGTGTATGTTCCTACCTAAGTAGAGGAGGAAGAGCGTGGCGGCCGTCTTTGCGACGATGTCCGACGATCTATAGTTCTGCTGGTTTCCAGAATATTGGAAGTGGACTTAATTTGCTGGAGAAAGTAGTAAAAGCAACCAAAACTAGGATTCAGAATGGTCTTGTTTTTTCTTGCCTGATTCAAAACATCAAGCTTTTGCGCGGCAAAATTATATTTGGCTATGTTCTCTAAACATAAAGGGGCATGTGAGAATGCACGGGTATTCATCTAGTATTGCTAATTACACATTATCTAAAATCAATCCTAAAAAAATCCTAAGTAGTAAAAATTTGGTCTACTCCTTCTACGCTCTAGTATAAGTATACACATCTACGACTTTGTCAATAGTTTGTTTGTCTGGTTTAATTCCACATGTTGCACGTATCAGATCGGCACCGCCGGTGGGTCGAGATCGAGCGGCGGCGGCATGGCCTTCTTCTGCTGGACGACGATGACAGAGCCCATCTCCAGCGACTCATCCGACGCGAGGATGTCCCCGACCGGGCCCATCTCGTCGCACTCGACCCAGCGCTCGAGCCCTGCCAGTAGCCCCGCCGGCTGCCGGCCGCCGTGACCCACCACGACCAGCGCGTACGCCCCGGCCATCCCGCGCAGCGCATCCACCACGTCCGCCGGCACGCTGACCGCCTTCTCCACGTACGACGCGAGCTCCTTCGCCACGTACTCGTGATGGAACGCCGCCATGCAAACCTCGTCGGGATCGTCGACGCCGGTGTCCACCACCACGGACACTTCCCCGTCGGAATGATCATGGGCGCGTGTCGTCTGCCTGCATCCGTCGTCGGCGTGGTCGTGCTTGCCACGCTGCACGAAGCGGATGACAGTGAGGTTGACGGTGTCGTTCTTGACGAGGCGGCAGGCGAAAGCCACGGCCTCACGGTCGTCGGGCCCGCCGAGGAAGACAGCGGCCACGTGGGTCGGCGCGTCGTCGCGCTGGTTTCCCAACGTTTCCTCGCTCGTAGATATCTTTGTCGGCAGCTGGAAACTCGTGCCGCCGCTCCGGAACGGGCGGTCGGCGAGCACGGCGACGGTGCACGGCGCGCGCTCCAGCGCCCCAAGGCACAGCCGCCGGCGGTCCTCCCACCGGCAACCATCTTCCCGTCGTAGAGCTGCTCCTTGTGGTACGGAACCAGCAGTACGTCCGCGCGGACCTCTTCCGTGCAGCGGCGGACGGTCTTCAGATTCGTGACGGGGCCGCGGTCGCCGGTGTCGATCTGGCGGATAACGAGTCCGGTGACGGAGGCGAACAGGTCGACGGTCCAGTTCACCTGCGTGGCGGCGTCGTTCATGCGGTCCACGTGCTTGTCGCTGTCGAGCTGGACCCGCTCGTGGTAGCGCTTGGCGCCGCCAGTGCCGGCGCGGGCGTGCTTGCGCGCCGCGTCGTAGAGGTGCAGGACGTGCACGGCTGACTGGGTGCCGGGCTTGCTCGCCAGCAGCTCGACGAGGCTGAGCATCCCGGCGCGCCGCGGGCGCCGTGCACGCAGGCGAGCATGTGCAGCTCCGACGACTGGTCATCGGGCACCACCAGGCGCTCGAGCGACCTGTGGCCGCTGCTCAGGTACGCTTCCCTCTCCTTGCGGTAGATCACGGAGAACACCGGCCCGGCGATGACGGTGCTGATCATGCTCCCCATCACCATCGCCATCAGCGCCTGCTCCGCCCAGATCCCTTCCGAGCTGGCGAAGCTCATGTCGATCATGTTGACGTGGCCCTTGATGTTGAGGAGGACGCCGAAGCGCGCGGCGTCGCCGAGCGGCATGTGGAGGAACCTGGCGGCCCATGGTTCCAAGGCACTTGCCGACGAGGCCGAGGATGGTGAGGAGGATGGCCGGCACGACGACGGCGCCGGACATGGCGCTGAAGTTGAGCCGCATCCCCATGGTCGCGAAGTAGAAAGGCAGAGCCAGCGCGTGCAGCGGGTACGCGAGCGCGTGCATGACGGTCCTCGCCACGGGGCCCTCCCTCGGGAACGCCAGCCCCAGCAGGAGGCTCGCCGGCATCCCGTCGAACCCGGCCCCCGCGAGAAGTTGCCGACGAAGGAACGGCGATGAGGATCAGCGCCAGCTCCCAGTTCCCGATGCGGTGCCTCCCCGCGTTGCGGCGGTTCAAGAACGCCACCGCCGGCCGGAGCAGCGCGAGCGCGATGCCCACCTTGAGCAGCGCCAGCACGCCGAGGCCAGCCGCTGCGACGCGCTGTACCCGGGCGTCCGGGAGAGGCCATCTTCATGCAGGAGAAGACGCCCTCGCCCACGATGCAGATGACGTTGGTGGCGATGGCGGTGGCGACGAGGAGGCGGCCGGTGCCCGTGGCGGAGAGGCCCATCTCGTGGACCATCCGCGAGACGTCGACGGAGGAGGTGTTGGCGATGGTGAGCATGAGCACGGCGGCGAGCAGCTCGGGCGACCTGACGGGGGTGTGCATCATGCTGCCGTACATCCCCCGACACGAAGGCGGCGAGGAGGAGGCAGGTGGCGACGCTGGCGTAGGTGGCGACGATGCACCGGCGGCTGTCGTTCCAGAGCGCGGAGAGGTCGGCGTCGAGGCCGACGTAGAACATGTAGAAGATGCGCGCCTCGGAGACGTACCACTCGTACGTGTCCTCCACGTTCACCACGTCCACGTGCACGATCACCTCTTGCAGACCCAGGCTCCCCACCATGACCCCCGCCTGCAAGAACAAACGCTAAATTGATCACCGGAGACAGAGACGAGAGGATGCGCGTGTGCAATTAATGGGGGAATGTGCGTACGATGATCTGGGAGATGGCGCTGGGCTGGTTGTGGCGGCGGAGGGAGAGGTGGATGAACTTGCCGAGGGCGATGACGACGGCGGCCTGGAGGACGATGAGGAAGAGCGTGTCCAGGGACACGTTCTGGAGCTCCGGGTCCAGGTCGCAGTCACGGTCTCGCCATGGCTTGGTTAATTAGTTCCGTCCGGCTCGCTGGCCGGCTCCGGTTCGTGGTGCTCGCGATGACGACTTCGTCGGCGGCGGCAGCGCTCCGGCTAGAAGGTACAGGATCGTCGCGCCGTTCGTCGGTTCGTGAGGCTGGTGATCAGTTTGGCAATGGATGGTCGTGGTCTCGTGGACGGCCACGGTGTCGGTATGCCTGTTGAGGGGAAAAAACTGATAAAGAAGCTTCGTCCTGCGTAGCTGGGCCTGAAACTGCTACTAGGCCTCGTCGTCTGATGGGCTGGCCAGACTGTGCCACATGGCAGACGAGAGCCCGGTTCCTCTTTTCTTTTTCAGCGGGAGATTCGAGTATTCAATGGTCGCCATCTCCTGAAGTAATGTTGCAGCTAGCAGATCATGGCCAGATCAGCTGCCGCTAGACCGGCAGCCAACAACAACGGTGCCACGCACAGCAGCCGCCACCTTTCCAACGCAAGCCGCTGCAGATTTCGCTCCTTCAACCTAACATCCATGTCCTTAGCTAGCATCGCCACCACTCATCACTCCATCCGTTGCAAGCTCCAAAAACGATGGCTTCAAGATGGACTGCTACGCAGAAGCACCGCCATCGCTCGATCTTGAGCAGTCTGAGGTATCTCCGGAAGTTGCTTCGGACGAGGGTGTGAGACCATTAGATGCGATGTGCAAGAGCATCGGCAGCCTCTACCTCTGCATCCCCCAACCCTATCTGGAGGCCCACCAATCGCGCGTCACTGCCACACGCTGCTCCGGACCCGAGCGTCGGTGCACCGCCTACTGCCTATGAGATCCGCCGCCTGGCACCGACAATGACACGATGTGGGAGGGGTGGTGGCACCAGGCGGCGACAACCTCCGAGTCGCCCTGCACGACGCGAGGGTCCTAGTAGTAAAACATATGTGTCCACCATCCATGAAGCATGGAAGTATGGCACTGGGGTTGAACACCAGGACGATACACCCTTCTCTCAACAACGTCATGCACGCGCCCGTTGGTGGGCATGATCTACACCCGGACACCTTGCGTTGCGCCGCCCCCTGAATCCATCCTTGCGATTTTTGGTATCACACATGTTCAATTCGTAGATTATGTTCCCACATAAAAAATTCGAAGGGAAAGAAAGTATTAATTTACACTTATTCAAAACGTGAGAGTGATAGGTTAATTACACTTATTCATTTCATTCGAGCCCCGCCCGGCGCTCGGTCGGTTTGTTGTACCGAGCGGTCGTTGTGGCTGTGTCGAAGAGGAGACATGTAGCCTCCTAGGAGTACTAGAGTCGCAAGGGAGCAACAAAAACGAGCATGACTTCGACAACATCACCCACCTCACGCACCAGATCTTGGTATTTAGCGCGGTTTCCTAGATTTGCTCTGGGCGGAGGATAGGGTGAATTCTCATCGGTGTGGAGAGTGCTTTTTCGCCTGTGCTGAGAGTTATTTGTCGGTCAACTGGAGTGCCTGATGTATTGGCTCAGCTGTTGAGTGTATAAGAGAGTGGGAAGCATGAAATCAGCTGCAAATCCAATTCTAATTTTAGTTGGTCTTATTAATTGATTTAATTAGTCACATATCTCAACAAATGAGTGCTACTTCTATAGATGATAAAGCGATTGAATACTAAGTTCAGATAATCGATGGGGTTTGGATTGTGAGTGTGGGATTGAATTATGGTCAAGGTAAGTGAATTATTGGATTTTTAGTCATGTGGGATTATTCTAAAAAGATTTTGACTATTAATACAATTTTAAATATTCTGGATTTTTCATTTTAATTTGTCTCATGTGTGTTACTTGGTTCGTTTTGGAGTGGTAGATAGACATAGATGAAAATCTCTTGGTTTTTTACTAGTAGGCTAGACAATTAATTGGTAGCTTTTTATGGACAATATCTATGATAGTCTCTACATGTTTAATTGGTGGACTGGAATATCTATAAGGCCCTATATATGAGTGTTTGATGGACTTGGATAAAAGAGGTAGACATGTGTTTTTAAAGTTGATAGATTCAAAGAAGATATGCACTATTTGGGGATTAGTGTCAATGCTTACTATTGTGATTTAGCTTTTTTAACACCGGTATTGTTGGGTAGTAAGATAGAATATTGTTGGATAGTGCATCAAAGAAAAATATCATTGGGTAATGTATCGAAGAAAAATATCATTGGGTAATGTATCGAAGAAAAATATTAAAATATGTGAATACTTATCACAAAGTGAGAGCTTTCCGAACAAGTCTTTTTAGTAACATACTCCCCTGTTTCAAATTATAAAATGTTTTGAATATTTCAATGTGGACTATATACATAGTAAAGTGAATGGACTGCTAGTACTTACGCAATTTTTCTGATGAGTTCAACCACATACGACAAACTAGTCATATATAGTAGATTTACATATGGTCCAAATACTAGTGCAAGGTAGAAGCAGCACATACGTGTTGACGGGGAAGGTCCCTACCACGACATTGTTGTTGTCGGCCATGGTGATGAAGAGGACGTATGTGAAGTCGGCATTGGCGTGGAAGTCTCGAACAAAAGTGAGCAGGATCTCGAGGGACCGGGTTTTAGAGGCCTGCTCTCTTGGACACGCGTGCACGCGGTTGCCGGGATGGAGAAGCCTGAAAGCAGCGCAATAAAAATTAATCTTTCACCAAAAAAGGCTCAACTCGATTCACGAAACGCGACGTGCGTGGCGTGGCGAGGCGGGGTGGCGGAGGAGGAGTGGTGTGCGTAGGCTCCTCCTATTCTCACTCACTTATCAGTGGGAGAAGGTTTGTCCTTATAAGCAGCTCCCCATCTTTCCCGACTAGCAATTTGGGACTAAGTTTAGTCCACTAGTCACAAAACTTCCACAAACTGAATGGGTCTCTCAGATTTGAAAATTTAGGCTAGATCGATGGGCTACAGCCCATTAAAAACTAAGATGAACCTACATAGTGAAATACATCAGATACATGTGAATCAGAAAAAAGATAAACATCTTTTAATTAGAAATGAAGGGAGCAGAATATATCACAAAATCTAATTTCTGGCAATGTTGTCCTCTCATTAACCACCTTTTCCACTCACTCCTACACATTTTGTGCATAATTGAATAAATTGCATGTTATTTCTTCTTATATTTAAATATGAACTCAACTATAAAAATGTTGTTGACTGCAACGCCTTACGAGGCTATGACATCACAAATGGAGTCAGATCATTGGTGTGCCCTCCTGAGCGTTGGTTCGATAGGGCGCTAACCTAGTTTGTTGGCCGGCCGTAGCGTTGTAATATTGGGCGTGCTCTCTTTGGACTTGTATTCAACTTCATTAATGAGCTGAAACACGAAGCTTTTTTGTTTTCTCTAGAGAGAATTTCTTTATGCTTGAAATATGTTTGATTTGTGGTCAATGTATCACATCAATGGTTTTGGTTACCAGAAATAAATTCGTTACAGTCCGGCAACTAGATTTCCTGAGCCCCCTCCGTAAATGAGCAAAAACTAAATTCAAACTTCATATTTTTTGAATTCAATTAAAAAACTAACTTGCCCTTGCTGACAATTTATTTGCTCAAAATTCGTTTGAGAATTCTGGTCGTAATTACAAGACGGTATTTCCCGGTACAAGGTATCCACAAATCGTGAGCCATCTCGGTAAATTTTGATTCCCCGGGGCTAGTAGCCAAACATTTATGTTCAATATTTCTGAAGTTTAGAACAAATTTACCCGTGAGCGCAAAGTCAAAATACTCACGCTCGTTAAAAATAATAACCATTGCAAGATACCAGGCGTTGGATTAGAAAAAAATGACTTATTTTTTACGGGATTGGAAAATGACTGAAGGTAAAGAAAGAATTGGTGATTTGTCGTTTTACCGATGAATTTTCGCTTCTGAAATGAGCGGGAGGAGAGCTGGGGGCAGCCAGTTAACAGCTGGCTGCCAGCTGACGTGGCACATGTGGGCCAGGGCTGCGGGTCTGGCCTGCTCCGTCAACCCAAGACCACGCCGAGGCTCCCGCTTCTGCTTCCTCTGCCTCGAGATCCCACCGGAGATGCCCCACCTGACCCGCCCCGCGGCCCCAGATGGGAGTGGATCGCCGTGGGTGCCGTGGTGGTGGTGACGCTCGCGCTCCTCGCGAGGAGGAGGCGTGCGCTGCGCCTGCGCCTGGAGGCAGCCCGGCGCCGCGCGGCTCAAGTCGCCGCGGAGCAGGAAGCTAGCCGCCTCGCCGACGAGGCCCAGCGCCGCGCGGAGGAAGAGGATCAGGCACGGAGCGAGGCGGAGGCGCTTCGGCTCGACGCTGACGACGGCACCTCGGGGACCACGCCATCTTCGCCTGACGATGGCACAGCGCCCGGTTCTTCGACCGCCTCTCCACCGGTTTCGACCACGCCCGCCGCTTCTCCGACCGCCTCCGCACCGGGTTCGCCCACGGCCACGCCGCCGCTTCTTTGACCGCCCCTGCACTGGGTTCGACCACGGCCGCCGCTTCTTCTACCGCCTCGCCGGTTTGACATTCTTGTTGCATGGATACTTTGATTTGCTTTGCACAGTGTGTCTGTTACTTCGTTTTTAGCTGCACGCTTGCTGGATTGCTGGTTGAAATTTTGTTCAGGATTACAATGTGATGCCGGATTGCTGGTTGAAATTTTGTTCAGGATTACTTCGTGAGACGTCTTGTCAAATTTCTCATGATATATCTGCACGCTGTCGGATCTGAATTGTACTAGTATGTGATGCATTTCATCTCTGTCAATGCGATTCAGTTGTTCTTATCATCTTCAATGAAAATGGGTTGTTCTTATCATCTTGAATGATATCGAAGCTGCAAATATTGGTGTTGCAGGAAAGATTATTTTCACCCTGATTAATTATCAAATCAAGCTTTTCATGGTTTAAGTTATCTAAATCGATTACAACCAGAAGCAGCATTTTAGTGTGGTGGCAAGCAGGGTCTGATTGAGGCCATTTTTCATGCAATCTCGGTCCAATCTAGTTTGGTGCATGCAAATTTCAGCTATATGCATTGGCTTCTAGTTGGATTTTCCCTCATCAATTAGATTTCCCGAGGTTATGTGTTCTCTGTAGTGTTTTTTGTTAAATTAAGGCTTCACATTTGTTTCTTCGACCGCCTCCGCACCCGGTTCAACATGATTCTTGTTTTGCATGAAAACTCTGATTTGGCTTGCACACTGTCTGTTACTTCGTTAATAGGGCACAAAATCTATGTGTTAGAACAATGTGATGCTGGTTGAAATTTCGTTCAGGATTACTTCCTGAAACATGCTATCTATGTGTTAATTGCAGTATGTGATGCATCTCTGTCAATGTGATTCGGCCAAGTGTCACTAGTCACTTGTGAATTAACATTGTTCTATCAATAACACTGCTTGACATGTTAAAACAACTGAATTCTGATGATTGATAACTGTATGAGTTCTATGCAAAGCTTTCTTAGAAAGAAAACTGAGAATGTCATGTGTAACCTGTCTTTCTTCATCATCACATCTCAGGGAAAGAAAACCCTCCTGGCCACATTTTCACTCGAAAATAAAAATACGCATATACATTATTGTAGAACTGCTTGTTAATTACAGAAGTCCCTTATGGACGATACAATGCATACAACATACTCAGCACACTACATAAACTACTTGTTGATATCTGCACTCAGTTAGTCTCGTCAGCTCCAAGCTGCATCAAGCTTCTCTGCCTACCCGCCGGATGTGCAGACCTAGACATACGATTGACACCACCACCTTGATGCCCGGGATGCGTCGTTTGCTGAAGTGTTTTCTGTCACGTCCACAGCCTGCACCAATAAAATGAATTATAGTTTGCCTTCTATGGCTCTCTGATCTCCAGATTATATTCTACCTTCTAGGGCTGTCCGAGCTTTAGTGTACATACTGAGTATTGCAGGCTGAAACATTTTTCATTTCTACTTGTATTGAAGAAAGTAATCTGCGATGCTCGAGCATTAGTTACTGTGAATCACAAAATCTCACCAGGGGCTAGGCAGGGAACAGCACATTTGTTTCCATACCAAAGTTAGCACGATTTGTTGTTTTATACCAGATAGGATTGCATTTGCCTCACACCCTTTTGCAATACTGGAGTGAGTACATCCCATAGTTGAAGTGTGATTTGGTTGGCTGCTGCATGTGAGATGGCCTGATCATTGTATGCATGTTAATCCCCAGTAGCTGTGCCCCTCTCAAGGGCTGCTCTAGATTCTGAAGGGGCATATACTCTGTTATTTTGAAAACATTCAAGGAAAAGCAATGCGCAAACGTATATAATTTTATAAGGAATGTGGAAAAATAAATTATTTAATGTAGCTTTTCAAGATGTGACCTGTATGATATCTATCATATACTTTCATGTCTAGTGGATTCAAATGACCATTTCATTTTCTGATCAAAGAGTAGTCAGGGCATTAAAATTCATTTTTCATCTATTAGTGGGTCAATTCACTTGCAAAGCCATCCTGCCATAAATAAGAAATGTGCAGCGATCATCTTATCAGAGTTTTGAGGAAAATTTAGGGATAAATATCTACAAGACTACAACTGTTAGTGTCTCCCATACCTGACCTGGACTGCTTGCTTTCATGCAGCTGCTAGATGAATCTGAGAAAATAGATGCTAAATTGTGAATCAAGCAAGATAGCAGCTTACTATTAGTTGTATATGCTCTTCAATTTATTAGACCAAAACTGTTGGTTAAGTTCACATCCTAGAGTACCATAGGGCTGGGATCCATAAAAGAGCATTTAAAAATCTGTTACTGAACATCAGTCGGCAGATATTGTTACTGTGGCAAGTAATCCTATCTCACTAAAAAATTGAATCACAAAGCTTATTCTGTTTCTCGTGATGTCTGCACATTCAAATCATTTTTTTTTGTTTGCATACACACAGCATTAGTAGTTTAGTACTAGTATCCCCGGCAAACTACATAATAAATGACACCACTCATCAAATCACACGGCTCAAAAGACAAAATGCATCTTTATTCTAAAGAGAACTTCTAAACTTGGTGCATCAAAACTGCAAACGATTCCCTAAAAGCATGCTCCAGCATAATTATCTTTGCTACAAAGACTAATAGTCTTAATGCCGGTGTAAAAATCCACACCCATTTCATCTAAGCTGCATGCACCATTCGCTTCAACAGCTTCCTAAAATTATGTTTGCATCTATGGGCACCATAAAGCACAATACTTTGCAACAGACGTCTTCTCACGCACTAAATCAACCATCATAGTGCTTGTTTTGCATGCTCCGACAAAAAAATGTGCTGGTTAAGGAATTACCGAAGGGTCCACCCATGATCTCCAAGAGAAGTTGCTGGCCTTGCTGCGGAACCCACCTCATCATCTTCTGAAGTCATAGTACCGGATTCGTGAATCGAATCCCCTGCACGGTTGCAGCCAACAGAGGTAGATGGACTGGACGAAACCCCTCCTCCATAGGTGGCTAACGTCAATCATGTCCTGCTGCAGCCCCCGCGCACTCCCGTGGTAGTACAATCCTTCATTAAAACGTGATTCAATATCGGCATCGGTCGAAATCCTAGATCTAATGCTCCATATCAATTTCAATCGAGGAAATCCCAATGCGATGGCGGCAATACTACCCCCAAATTACATACCTTGGGTCCACCTTCCCAAAAACTCTAGCCCATCGTTCAGTTCGCCCCATCTGGTAGCTGCTCTTCCGGAAGCTTTTGCGCCAGATTCGGGGAAGATCTTGAGTAGCCGGGCGAGACTTTTCTGTCGGAGAGGTGAGCACAGCGGCATTTCCTATTTATCGACCTGGTCGATGATAACCAGGTCTCGCACACCCTCCCCTGCGTGTATGGGCCTGGCCCAGTTCGTGCTGGAGAGGCGCGACGGCAGCCGGCGCAGAAGGGGACGGCGGCGCGGCGAGGGGAGGGGAGGGGAGGGGAGGGAGACGGCGCCGGCGAGGATGAAAATCCCAAGCCGAGCCGGCGCCGACGACGCCGCTGCGGAGCTGCGGCGGAGAAGGCGGCCGGCGATGAGAGACTTAACGATTGGGGTGCAGGTGCAGGTGCGGTAGGGGAGCTCGCAGGGGTGGGGTGGTTTAGAGGGAAGGTCGGGCGGCGGCGGACCGGCGGTGGGCGGCGGTTGGAGGAGGGCGGGACGCCGAGGCGGCGCGGGAGCGGCGCCGGGCACGGGTGGCGGCAGCAGGCGGCCTGGCCAGCGGTACGTGGCGGCGGTGGAGCAACGAGGAGCAGCGTGCGGGAGGAGGAAGAAGAGCAGCGCGGTGGCGGGGTGTGCGACGCCGCGTTATCGTCGCACGGGTCGACGAAAAGGAGCTCCCAGCACAGCGGCAACCCAACCGCACCGGATATGCGGCGACCCATGTACAAGCAGAGCCGTATTGTTTTCTTCATACGCCGGCCCATCTAATATTTCCCACCGTATTGGCCTGTATCTATTCCAAACTAAGCGCCAGGCCGACCAAAACGTGGGAATGGACGCTTCGGAGCCTTTGTCGGGCCTGGCCTAAAAAAAGCCCGACCTAGAAAAGCCTGGTCAGGCCCAAAACAGTGAAAAGTCCATGTTTTTAATAAAAAATCAAGTTTGTGATTCAATAGTATTAAAAATAGCCTATTTTCTAATAAAATATACAAATTGTAAGAGTTTAGGGCCTAATTCGATCTTTCGGGCCGACCTTGGGGATTAGTTTTTTGGCTTTGCTTCGGGCCGGGCTGCCCATGTCCAGGTCTTCATCGGATACCCAGGGTAGCTCGGCTTTCATACGTCCTCTCTCTCACTGAAAACTGTAGGTGGAGGCCAAGCTACATGTAGCTCGATATCTATAATGTCGGTGTTTGTTGGCGATATGTGCCACAGCTCTAAACTCTTTGCATATATATCGTACAAAGTCTATGCAGTAATAATATATTGAGACCGTATTGTCTTGGAACAGGTCTACTCTTGTCGGCCCATGTGGTTCCGACCGTTGGCACGCTACCACATGGTCTACACTAAGGTTCGATATTGAAATCCTCCCGCGACATATAATTATTTTGGTGTAAGTAAGATACAAGTGTTTGCCTAGAAGAGGTACGCAATGGTAGACTTAATTATTTTAACAATTTAAGGTTTCTACCTATTAGGAAAGGGCGGCTCACGGTGACTTTTCAAAATCTTACATTAAGTCCACTTTATATGGTTTGGTTTATTTATTTTTAGTGTTTTACATATCATGTTATTATTACATAGAATAACATAGATATGTATAAGATAGATAAATTGTTTTAAAGAACATCGATGTAACTTTGTAGTTAATTTTTTCAAGGATATGCCCTGAAAGGCATATAAGTTTTCACAGAAAAGAGGCCATGCGGCCGAATTACAACGCGGGCTGGCACAGACGCCGAGCGTGAGGCGAGCAGCCGAATTACAATGCGGGTTGGCACAGACGTCGAGCGCGCAACCACACTGTCGTGGCGGAGCGGTGGAGGTTTGGCGAGTAGTCTGCTATGTAACTTTTTAGTTAATTGACAGTCTCAAAGCCAGAGCCCTTTTGTGTTTTATGACTTTAATTAATAATATGGGGTCGAATTAATTCATGACACACATGATTTGGTGAAAAATGTCGCGTGCGAGGGTGCAAGGCCCACAAAGCATAACCCGTGTGGCTCACGTAGTTTTTTTTGCTTAGGTCGCTTCCTAAACGAATCTTAGCTAGTATCCCGAACGGATTGTGCCTCTGCCCGTGCGGGCTCTACACCGAAACGGTACGGAACAATTTACGTGCATACATATATACACGATCGCCCACATCGATCAGCACTACTGCACACACCACATCGATCGAATCGAACAAATTTTCGGTCGCCGGGACTTCCCTTGAGATTGTCGGCAATGTCGTGGCCTTCCTCGGATAGCTTGCTCTTCTTCGGGGCAACGACCGTCGCTAGCGCTGTCCTGACCTGGGCGACGTGGACGTTGCTCGAGGACAGGCGCCCCTATCAACTCGAGACGCCCTCGGACGCCGGCGCCGCCTGCAGCGTCAGGACCTTGGACGGCGGCGCTGCTGATCCGGTCATCGGCCGCGACGACGAGATCGACCGGGTCGTCTGCATCCTCTGCCGCCGGACCAAGAACTGCGCCGCGCTCGTCGGCGCCGCGGGGGTCGGCAAGACGGCCATTGTCGAGGGCCTCGCGCAGCGCATCGCCGCGGGGAACGTCCCGGACGCGCTCGCCGGCGCGCGCATCCTGGAGCTCGACATGGGAGCGATGGTCGCCGGGACGCAATGGCGCGGCATGTTCGAGCAGCGATTCAAGGACGCCATCAAGCAGGCAGAGGACGCGGAAGGCAAGGTGATCCTGTTCATCGACGAGATGCACATGATCGTCGGCGCCGGCGACCGACGAGGCGCCGTGGACGCCGCCAACATCATCAAGCCGGCGCTGGCCCGTGGTCGAGTGCGCTGTGTGGGTGCCACCACCTCCGAAGAGTACCAAAAGTACATTCAGACGGATGCTGCGCTCGAGCGGCGGTTCCAGAAGGTTGCCGTCGAGGAGCCCAGCGTGCAAGCGACCATTGCCATCCTGCAAGGACTGAAGCAGCGCTACCAAGAGCACCATGGCCTGAAAATCCAGGACGACGCTCTTGTTGTCGCTGCGCAACTCGCTGCCCGCTATATTACCGGTATGTAGTACATAAAGACTTTTGTTTATTTTGTACAGTATAATTGGTATTTATGTTGAAGATATATAATTAGTGGATTATACCATTGCTAGGTCGCCAGTTCCCCGATAAAGCAATTGATCTTATGGACGAGGCATGCGCTACAACAAAGTTGCACGCCCACAAACACACACAGGTGGAAAATGAAGACAATGGTGACTGTATAATTACACTAGAGGACGTAATTGTTGGCCCACGTAATGTCGCGCAGGTAAGTCCTTATCATGCACATGTGTCAAAATACTCTCCATCATTTACAAATATGATGTTCCTTTCATATTCTAATGTTATTTGAAGGTTGTGAGCCGATGGACTAAAATTCCTCTCACTACACTTGATCAAGAGGAGAAGGAGAAGTTGATCCACCTAGCAGAAAAATTGCATGAGCGGGTTGTTGGACAGGATGAAGCGGTCAATTTGGTTGCACAAGCAGTGCTACGGTCTAGGGTCGGCTTTTCCCAATGTAGCCAACCGATAAGCTCATTCCTCTTTTTGGGCTCGCTTGGCGTTGGGAAAACTGAACTTGCTAAAGCACTCGCAGACAAGATATTCGATAGCGAGAAGACATTGGTTCGTTTTGATATGTCCGAATACGCCGACAGTGGATCTATGTCGCGTCTCATCGGAGGACCTAGAAGGTTCAATTTCTTACACTTTTTGAACATGTTTTGTTTCTAGGCACGCTCTATTTTGTATCTAGCTAACTCATTTCACTTTGTAAAGCTACGAAGAAGATGGACAACTCACCGAGAAAGTCAAGAGGTGCCCTTACAGTGTTGTCCTTTTTGACCAAGTGGATAAAGCACATGCCTCGGTGTTCAAGGTTTTTATGCAACTGCTCGACGATGGTATGTTGACCGATGGTAAAGGACAAGTCGTAGATTTCAAGAATACCATCATCATTATGACCTCCAATCTGGGAGCAGAGCACCTAACATCAAGAACAACGGGAGAAAGCACAAAGAAAGCTGAAAGAAGCCTACTCATGAAACAGGTAGGTGGATCCCAAACTCTCCCTCGCAACTTCCTCAATGAACAACCAATGACATGAACTTGTTGTGCAGGTTGAGAAATGCTTCAAGCGTGAACTAATCAATAGATTGAGCGAGGTTGTGATATTCGAGCCGCTTTCCAACAACGAACTGAGAGAGATCGTGAAAATCCAAATGAGGAATGTCGTTGCCACGGTCGCTAACAAGGGTGTCTCTCTATTTGCAACCGATGCCGCCCTAGACGTCATTTGGTCAGAATCACACGACCCGGTGAGTATAGCTTATTTTTTCACAACCACCAAACTGTTGAAGGATCCAATGTCCAAATTTTAACTGCCAAAGATTTATTTGCATGTTTTGGTAACCATCGATGCCTACTTCAATGCTCATAGGTGTACGGCGCAAGGCCCATACAAAGATGGGTGCAGAAGCATGTGACGACAATTCTTTCAGACATGTTGGTTAATGGAGAAGCATGTGAAGGCTCGACGATCTCAATCGACGCTACAGATGACAAGACGGCTTTGAAGTACCATGTAGAGAATAAATAGGATGTGGCAGATCCATGAGATGGTTTTCTCTCCGTGGACACTCAAGGAACGGAACAGATAAAGAAGATGAGCAATGTTGACACAAGTGAGCGTATTATAGGTCGTAATGGAGGCATATGTAGACAAATACAAGTTGTAATGGGTTAATGGATGATGAGTAATCGTGTCTTGCTGTTACTATTTCCTTGTTCGTTTGAGTTTTTTCCTTAATGATCCATCGATAAGCATGTTCGGATTTTTGTAAATTCAAAAATAAAGAAAATAGATCGCTGTTACCGGAAGGTGTCAAGCATGAGCCTGCCAACTTGTTTGGTTGAGGGGAATTTGAATTAGCGAGCGGTACCGCCGGTGGCTCGCAGGTCACCAGGTTGGAGAGTACCGGTCGGCGGTCGCAGGACACAGCCGGAGCAAAATTCCGTCTTGCACTGGGCGATGATGGTGAACACGCGGGCTGAGCCCATGCGCCTCGTCGCACCTGCAGTGTCACAACAACAACAACAACAATATTTGTTTTTCAGTTGATACTGCAGAGTTCCGATCGTCTTTGCATTTCATGGATTAGCGGTAGTAATTTGTTTAATAAACTGCTCCAGTATTTTGGTTCATCAGTAATTTGTGCTTCAGTATGACCTGACAACAGCTGAAGCTAGATCTAAAGAGACAGGAAAAGGAAGGATCTGAGGTGGAAAAGGAGGCAACCAGCCCAGGGGCCGCTGGTCAACTGACAGGCGCGAAGGATCGTGCCTGTCAGGAGCCATGACGATCTTCATCTGGAACTGCCGGGGTGTGGGCGTACCCCGGACAGTTCAAGAGCTCGAACGCCTCGTGCGCATCCATCGACCTAAGCTACTGTTCCTGTGTGAGACGCGTCAGAATAAAAGAAAAGTTGAAAATCTTAGATGGAGGTTAGGACTTAAACATGTAGTCACCTTCCATGATCCCGGCAAGGGGGGAGGTCTAGCCCTCTTCTGGGATGAGAGCATTGAGGTTGAGTTGTTTAAAATTGGTAGCAGAGCTATTGATGTAATTGTTCATGATATGCCAATTGGGATAAAATGGAGATGCACGTTCGTTTATGGGGAGCCACGTACCCACCTAAGACACCACATGTGGGATCTCTTAAAAAGAATGAAACCCCTGCTAAATTTACCTTGGTTAATGGCTGGAGATTTTAACGAAGTAATGTGGCAAGAAGAACATTTTTCGGAAAGAAGAAGGAATGAGAAACAGATGATGGACTTCAGAGAAGCCCTATCTTTCTGTGACCTGCATGATCTGGGGTTCTCGGGAGACCCTTGGACTTTTGATAACAAGCAAATGGGGAGGAAAAATGTTAAAGTTCGACTTGACAGGGCGGTGGCCTGTCCGAGATGGACAAATTTGTTCCCTGAGTTCCATGTAAGTCATCTCACTTCGTCTCGGTCTGACCATTGTCCAATCATTATTGAAATGTTCAGACGCCCTGCTGTGAGACCTACTCGTATCTGCAGGTATGAAGCATGCTGGGAAAGAGAGCAAGGACTAGCTGAGGAAATTGAAACAGCCTGGACTTCGCATAAGCAGCCGAAGGACTTGGGGGACATTGCCTCAAATCTTTCTGGAGTAATGGGGTCGCTGCAATCGTGGAGTTCAAAAACAGTTGGTTATGTTCCTGGGAAAATTGAAAGGCTCAGAAGCGAATTGAGGAAGGTGAATTCGAGGCGTGATGCTCGGAGTTTCAAAAGGAAGAAACAGATTGAAAAAGAGTTGGATGAACTGCTGGAGAGGGAAGAGATCTATTGGAAACAGAGGTCTAGAATTGACTGGCTACGAGAGGGAGATAGAAACACAAACTTCTTCCACAAGAAGTCTACCTGGAGAAAGAAGAAGAATAACATTGCTAGGCTAAAGAAACAAGATGGAACAGTGACTGATAATCATGAGGAGATGGGCGAAATAGCAACTGATTTTTTCAAGCAACTATTCACAGCAGATGGGGAGGTCCAACCAGATATTATACACAGTCTTATTGAAGGCCAGATTGACCAGCAAATGAATGAGATTTTAACTGCAGATTTCAGCGATGATGAAATAAGTAATGCACTATTCCAAATTGGACCTCTCAAAGCTCCCGGCGCTGATGGGTTCCCGGCAAGATTCTTTCAGAGAAACTGGGGTACCCTCAAGACTGACGTTATTAGAGCTGTTAGAGAGTTCTTTGCTACCGGTGTGATGCCGGAGGGGGTCAATGACACGGTTATTGTCCTGATTCCGAAAACAAAGAATCCGGATACACTTCGAGATTTCAGACCAATAAGCCTCTGTAATGTAATATACAAGGTGGTATCCAAATGCTTGGTTAACAGAATGAGGCCACCGTTGGATGAGATTATATCCCCAACTCAGAGTGCGTTTATACCGGGGAGATTGATAACCGATAATGCACTGATTGCATTCGAGTGTATTCATTCGATTCAGAAGAGCACTGACAACAAGGGGAAGTTCTGTGCATATAAACTTGATCTGGCAAAAGCGTATGATAGAGTGGACTGGGGATATCTAGAAGGGATGATGCGAAAACTTGGATTCTCAGAGGTATGGATAAAATGGATCATGGCCTGTGTGAAATCGGTTAAATACACAGTCCGGTTAAATGGAAAATACCTTCAGAAATTCATTCCCACGAGAGGTCTAAGGCAAGGTGACCCCTTATCACCATACTTATTCCTGCTTGTGGGGGAAGGTATGTCGAGATTGTTTCTGCGAGCAATTGAGCAGAACCAAATCCATGAACTAAAAATTTGCAGACAAAGCCCAGGGATTTCCCATCTTCTTTTTGCCGACGACAGTCTGCTCTTTTTCAAGGCAGATATGGAGCAAGCTGAAAGAGTCAAGGGTATTTTAAATGACTATGAAAAGGCCACTGGTCAGCTCTTGAGCCCTGGAAAATGTTCCCTGCTTCTTGGAAATAAGTGCACAACAGAGATGGGTGCACAAATCGGTGACATTCTTCAAGTCCAGACCACTAGCTTTGAAGAAAAATACTTGGGGCTGCCAGTACCAGATGGACGTATGAAAGATGGACGGTTCCAGCCTATTAAAGATCGATACAAAAAGAAGCTGTCGGATTGGTCTGAGAAATACATGGCTGGTGCAGCTAAAGAAACCCAAATCAAAGCTGTTATGCAGGCTATTCCTATGTTCCCAATGAGCGTCTTCAAGTTCTCGAACGGGCTATGCGAGGACCTAATGCAAATGATCAGAAGTTTTTGGTGGAATGATGAAACTGAGAGAAGACACATACACTGGACAAGCTGGGAAAACCTGACAAAAAGGAAGAGCCAAGGGGGTATGGGGTTTAAGGATCTAAAAATCTTCAACCAAGCCTTGCTTGCTAGGCAGGTTTGGAGACTGATCGGCTTCCCTGATAGTCTCTGTGCTAGACTTCTGAAAGCAAAGTACTATCCCAACGGAGAGCTCACTGATACAAGCTTCATTAAAAATCCATCACCAGGCTGGCAGGGTATCATGCATGGTCTTGAACTATTTAAAAAAGGAGCAGTGTGGCGAGTGGGAAACGGCAAGAAGATTCGCATCTGGAGGGACAACTGGATCCCAAGGGGAGATATGAAAATCACCAAAAATCATACAAACTCCAGACTTAGGCGTGTGTCTGACTTGATTAATCAGGAAGACAATACTTGGAAGGTTGAAACTGTTAAAAAGGTTTTTATGCAGCATGATGCAGAGGAGGTTCTGAAAATTCATCTACCGAACCTTGAAATAGAGGATTTTATCTCATGGCCGAGCGAAAAGAATGGTGTTTTTTCAGTGAGATCTGCTTATAGACTAGCCCTTGATGAAAAGCTAGCTATAAACACAAACTCAAGCAACACTTCAAATGGGGACCGTAGCCTTTGGGACAGCATTTGGAAGGCAAAGGTGCCCCCAAAAGTGAGAGTTTTTGTATGGAAGTTAGCCTCTAACTCCCTTGCTGTGCAGGTTAATAGAAGTAGAAGACTGCCAAACGTGTTGCCAACTTGCTCAATCTGTGGCAGGGAAGATGAAGATGGGTATCACGCTGTTATGAACTGCACGGTTGCAAAAGCCTTGCGACATGAAACAAGGAAAGTCTGGAAACTACCACCTGAAAAGGATTTAAAATATACAGGGAAGGATTGGGTCATCATTTTACTGAACAAGCTGAATACAGAGGAAAGAAGCAAGATTATGTTCGTGTGGTGGAGAACATGGCACCATAGGAATAACATAATCTTTGACAAAGGTGACGCAAGCATATCTCACTCAGTGCGTTTTCTTGACAATTATTGGAATTCTCTGCAGGCTATAACGGAAGGTGGAATGGTTGCCGATAGGAAAGGTAAATCCACAATCCAAAAACCTCAGGAAGAAGTCCGTGATAAATCGAACCAAGCTGTGGAGGAATTCTGGTGCAGACCAGTAGAAGGATGGACGAAAGTCAATGTGGATGCCTCCTTCTTACATGACCATTTAACTGGTACCTGGGGCGCAATAGCCCGTGATCATGAGGGCTCTGTTCTGTTTTCTGCGTGGGATACAATCCCTCACTGTGCTTCAGCGGAGATGGGTGAAGCATTAGCGCTGTTAGAAAGCCTAAAGCTTGCTATTAATTTCACATCTGGGAATTTGTTGTTTGAGACTGATTGCAACTCTCTTCTGAAAGTGTTTGATCCAGGTTCACTAGACAGATCGGTGGTGAGCCTCGTTGCAAAGGAGTTTTACTCTCTAAAGCCTGACGGAAGATCTATCAGGGTTCAGTATGCAAGTAGAAAGGTTAATGGTGTTGCTCACAATCTTGCCCAATTGGGGCGTAGAGAGTTGTATGGGGGTGTTATTCATGCTTCTGTGCCAGCCTGCGTTGCTGGTTTGGTTTTGAATGATTGTAAAAACTCTGTTGTTTTTTAATTAATACATATAAAATTCAAAAAAAAAAAAAAGATCTAAAGAGACAGAGTGCAAGCAAAAAAAACAAAGATTGCGGGACAGGTCCTGACTCCTGAGAGGTGGAGGGGCCGAAACTGATACGAGCCCATGACATCCTGTCCGGCTAATGGGCTGCCCGGCCTGTTCCACATATCAGACGAGATCCCCTGTTTTCCAATTCCATTTTCTTTGACGGAAAACTCAAACGCCCCAGCCATTTCCTCCAGCTCGAAGTCGAACTCGACAGTCAGTCATGGCCGCCGAGCTAGGGTTACCGCCACCGGCGGCGCCACACCAGCCGCCGGCTCTGTCACGCCCGAGAAGCTGGATGCGTGACATGCTTTAGTCCCACCTCGCTAGTTGAGGAGGCCAAGCACTGGCTTATAAGGACAGCCTTCCTCCACTCAACGCCCGGGTTTTGGGTGTGAGTGGTATGGGCTGGTTACTGAACGCTGTGTCTGTGGCGGGGCTGATCCCCAAACAACATCCAACGCTACGCGTGTGTGCGGAACTGGGCTGGCCCATTACAGTGGTATCAGAGCTGACGTCTCCCGGCCCCCGAGGGGGGGGGGGGGGGGGGGAGATTGTCACGCCCCGAGAAGCTGGATGCGTGACATGCTTTAGTCCCACCTCGCTAGTTGAGGAGGCCAAGCACTGGCTTATAAGGACAGCCTTCCTCCACTCAACGCCCGGGTTTTGGGTGTGAGTGGTATGGGCTGGTTACTGAACGCTGTGTCTGTGGCGGGGCTGATCCCCAAACAACATCCAACGCTACGCGTGTGTGCGGTACTGGGCTGGCCCATTACAGGCTCCCACCACCATTACTGATATCGGCGACGACCTCCTTTGCGAGATCTTTCTCCTCCTCCCGTCCCTCCCGAGCCTCGTCCGCGCCGTCATCGCCTGCAGCACCTTCCTCCACGCCGTCCGATCCTCCCCCGCCTTCCGCCGCCGGTTCCAGACCCTCCACCCGCCCCAGATTCTTGGATACTTCTTCGAGCGCGGCGCCTTCCCAACCTTCGCCCCCCTCCGCAGACGCTCCGACCGGGACCTCGCCGCTGTTGTCCGCCGCTCCGATTTCTTCCTCACCCACCTCCCACACGGCAGCGGCGATTTGGACTCTGGGTGGGCGCTGGCGAGCTGCCATGGCGGCTACGTCGTCCTCTTCAACGAGACCACCAAGGAGATCGCTGCCTACAACCCCCTCACGCAGGCACTGGATATCTTCCCATGCCACAAGGGCAGACCTTCCGGTTCGGGTTCCTTGAGCTTTACATTGTCATCTCCGAGGAGGACCAGGGGGTTTTCCGTATGGTCGGTATCCAACACCGCAGCATGTCAGGGCACGTGCCGGCGTTAATAGCTGTTTTCTCATCGGCCACTAGAGAGTGGACGGTTTTGCCGTGGGTGGAGCCGTATCAACCTGAGGATGGTGGAGCTCCACCCATGCCGCCACAACCTGAGGAGGATGGAGAAGATTTTATCTCATTTTATCGTGGTACTCGGTTGAATGGGTTGATTTACTGGACACACACGAGCCAAGCCTATGCACTCGTTCTTGACACCGTGACACTGCATTTCTCTAGACTGGATTTGCCGGGGTTTGCGGGAGAAATAGGTCAGACCAAAGATGGGAAGCTATGTATCGTTGGCAGTCTTGGCACATATAGTCCTGAAGCGAATGTAGGAACGCTTGCTGTTTGGATTTGGGGAGCCGATGATGACGGTGTTAAGGAATGGAAGTCAGCAAAAGCGTTTCAGTTTAGTACATTTGTCGATGTCACAGCGGGTTATGCCACATTGCAGGTTGAGGCGGTCATCGATGGCTTTGTGTACGTAACTGCCAAGTATGCTGAGCAACCTGAGTCCCTCCTATCCATCTGCCTGGAAACAGGAAAGCTGAGCAAGTTCTTTGATGATACTACAAGCCCTGCTCATCCCTACATCATGATGTGGCCTCGTTCTTTGGTATGCAACAAGGTGAGCCCGTGCTTGAAGATCACAGTAAAGTTTCTCCATACTTTTTGGTCCTTAAATTATATTAAGTTACTTCTCAGCATTGTATCATTGCACAATTTGATAATCTGCCGTTAATTTCACACTTTGCAATTTCGGTCAGTTGATTTCTTTTGTTTCACAGCAATGGCTTAATTCTGACTCTTGATACAGTACAATGATTTGAGTAACTAATATAGTAAAAGTACAAGAGTTTAATTGCAAATTGTGTAGGAGGATGCAATATTTAGAATGCCATTTGTGCAGATTTTATGATAGCACAAGGATATAAAATGCAAGTGGTGCTCCATGTTGTTTGTCGTGTGTGCATATTATATGATAGCACATGGATATAAATTGCTGCGTTGCCAATATGTTTTTTTAATGGAGGCAAAATATTTGCCTCATCTCATTAATTAAATAATTAAGGAGTTTAAGAGATTACATAACGGAAAGGTGAGCAAATGCTCGGAACAGCCAAAAGCCGGAAAAGACAAAAGCGTACTCTGGCTGCATAGCCAATATGAGATGGCATTGGTGTAGTAAATCTTATTTCCCTTTCTCTGCTTACATGGATGCTGAACTTTTCTATGATTGGAATCTATATCCTTGCACAATTTGTTTGTACAGATATATTAATCCTTTTCTCACATCGAAATATTCTTTTATGTCCCAGGATCAAGAGGACTCACAAGCCAAGGTTACTGGAGATAGTGTTGCTGATGTTTGTCCCATGGGCACAAAAGATAGTCCCAATGTTCTTGATGTTTAAAACTCTCATGCACAACAACCGCAAGGGATCGTGTATTTAGGACAAGTGCCGACTTGGATAGCTACAGGAAGAAGGCAGCAAGAGAGTTGATGAGAAATGCGTGAGGGGAGGCTGTTTAGGTCTAGCATATGGCCTCTTATTTGCCGGTTGAACTAGCCTGTTTGGCCTGTTTGGAGCGATCATGCTGTATGTCTTCTCATGAACGAGCTTTTGTTTGAATGTGTTGGTACTTAAGTACTAGTATAAGATCTACCTAATACTGCTGCTTCGTCTGCTTCGTCGAGTCTGTTTGCATACCTTAAGAACTAGTAAGATCTACTTAATACTGTTGAAACATCAAGCATGTGAGCAAAAGGTCCCAGTTTTGTTCTTCGTCTCCCTTTGTAAATTTAGCCTGATGCTGCAACTAATTTGAGATCGTATCCTTGTCCTATTTCCTGAGCTATGAACTTTATGATGTGGAGATATGACACTGGGTACTCCGATGCATGATCAACTTTTCCTAACTATTTCTACATCAGTGGGTCATCGCTTGACCTCAAGATTCTCTGTCCATCTATTCTCTCAGTATTTTAGCTTTTCTTGCTTTCTTAACTGTTTCCTGTGCCGTATCCGATGTTAGTTGCTTCTGAGCCTTCCATTCCCAGCACCCCTTGAGGCTTGCAGTCCATGTTTCTTTCTCCATTCTGCTTTATGGTGGACCATCAGCCATTCTATTCCTGTCGTCTCAAACTTGGGCAAGTATGTTCTTTTTTTTTTTTTGCGGGAATGGGCAAGTATGTTCTTAGCTGGTACTCTGTTCTGTTTGAAGTGTCGCAAGCTTTATACGTACTTTGTACAAGCGCAGTACTCCATCCACGACAGTTAAATCGGGACGGCGGTAGTATATATGATGTCTGACTGATAGGCATTACTTTTATGGTGTCAAGATAGCTGGTATGTGATGCCTCAAGCGAGCTCATCATCATGTACTTCCCGTGCATGATCGCTGCTTCACAGGGTGGCATGATTCAGAAACACATGCTTCACAGGGTGGGACGGTGGGTGTATCATTGGAATATGTAGACTTGCACAATTTTTCTATACACATACTTGAATCTTACTTACTCTAAAAGTCATTTTATGCTCAGGAGGATTCAGAAACCAAAAGTTAGTCGACCCTGTGGCAAATGATGGTCCTGTGAGCACAGAAAATGTCGTTCTGTTCTTGTCACAGCTCTGCACTTGTGCAAATAAGGTTTGATTAATGCTGTCGCGCCAAAAGTAGTGGAGGTAGAGGCCTTTTTTTTTAAACTTCCTATCAAGGATGAGAAGTCCTGTGTGAGCAAGACCACTACTGTAGAATGTAGATGCATAACTGAACTGTGAGAGATCGTGTCTTGAGGAAGTGTCGACTTTGATGGCTACAGGGAAAGGAAGAAAGAAAGAGCTGGTGACAAATGTGTAAGGGGAAATTGTCAAGAGTTGTTGCCTATACCCTCCTGTTGACCAGTAGAACTGTGTATTTCTTCTGATGAGATCGTTTCTTGTTTAAACCTGTTTGTACTTCAGTTTTTGGATTAACCTGTGGACTAGTTTCATAGACTCGTAGGTAAGGAAGGATACACTGGAGCTGATCATAAGCTATGTCTAATGTGTGTAATCATTAGTCTTTCTACTTGGCAAGAATCTAAGCATGAGCTTTATCTTCCTAGAGGTTTGCAAGTGTATGCATGTTACTGGTCATTGCTTTGGTCTCCATGTTCACTTGTATATACTGTATAGTCTTCTAGTAGTATTGTGGTGTTTCATCGAAAATACGCTGTGGCTCTCGTGTACCAGCGCACCCGATATTACAAAAAATAATAATTCAAAAACAAGGTCAAATATTCTGAATTTTTCAGTTGGTCAAAAAATATAATCAGGTATTGTCTCCATACTTTTTTTTTGCCAGAGAATAACTTTGATTGCAACCTGGTACAATATTTACCAAAAAGATGCTATATATACATGCTATATTCGTCAGAGATGTAAGCAAGGCAGCATGCCTATTACTCAGGACACAACTCGTGTGCCCTGTTTACACCACAACCAACACACAATGTATGTATGTGTTTACACTATAGCCTGTACACAACCTACGTGTGCAGTTTACACCATGACAAGATTATCTGCCTTAACAACGTCAAAGACCACCCGGCAGTCTGAAAGAAAATTGGCATTTCTCCAACCCAGCAAATTGATGACACGAACCAGCAACAACAAAGCTTATGCCTGGCCTGTAGCACATGACATAAGAGACATATTAGACGAGGATCTTGAGACATTGAGTTGTGTAACAGCACACCAAACCATCCGTGTTTGCATCTGCCGAAGGATTGGATGTTGCATCGCAGAAAGCTTCCAGGGCTGCCGCAAATAGAGTACCAGTTTCTGAACTTGATTAGCAGCAGCATCACTAATATAACTGGACAATTGTTGTTCCTGTAAACGCTCCTCTCCTTTACCTGCAGATAGAATAGCTAAAGTAGCCCAATGAACCTGAGAAACTGACAAAAAAATTGCATTCAAAAGCATATCATTTCGGGCTTTCAGAGCATCCATAAAGTAGCAAAGATTTTATTAACTGAAACCTCAGGGTGCCCACTAGCTAGTAAAATCTGAATCAAGCCCGAAGGATAAAGGTTTTGTTCAAAACTATCTATTCTAAAACCAAAGGGAGACGCGAACACACTGCTCTAGCAAGCAGTGGAAAAACAAATGAGCATCGGATTAGTATGTCCACACCTAGAGCATTCTTTTTGAATATGTGCAGAAAAACAAGAAGCTCTTAAACCTGAAGCAACTGCTGTCCTAATTAACCTCCACACATTGATAGCCTGAAGAATAAATCAAGGCTACGATCTCTCAAATGAAAGTTCGTTGCACCAGTAGACTAAATTTACAAACGGAGATGAAGAACCACCAATCTGGGATTCGCCTAATTTTGGGGCCTTTTGCTTGCATGCCTAACGTTTCCTTAGTATTAAGTAGATCTTATTAGTTCTTAAAGGTATGCAAGTAGTCACGATAGAGCAAAACTATGCAAATAAGCTCATTTCTTATGAAATAACCCCAACTAATAACTGGTAAAACAAAAAGGTCTCTGCAACATCAGTGCTATGGCAATACGCTTCACACAAATAATCAATGAAAATTCGAAAATATACGGTCACTTGCGGTTGGCAGCTATGCATCATAAGCAGTGATCTTGACTTTTGCTTCATTGCCATAATCAAACTTGCATTATCGCATCTCTCAGACAGGAACAGAGGGAGTTTCACTTGTGCCCAAAGAACCAGCATACAAAACACTCTCTCCAGTAATCTTGGTTTGTTAATCCTCCTACGGCATAAAAGGATGGTTAGCATTTGTATGAACAAATCGTAAAAGCTATAAATTCAAAGATAGACAAGTTTAGCATCACAAAAGCAATGGAAATAAAATATGTCACACCAATGTCATCTCATTGTGGTTAGCATTACAAATTTCTGTTTACACGAAGAGAACTTTCCAGCCTCAAATATTGGCAATGCAGCACTTTATATTCTTGAGCTAACACATAATCTGCATGCTAAAAAAATTAAAACAGTGCATCCTCGTACTAATATATAATCTGCAACTGGACTCTTGTACAGTGTATTACGCATATATATCAGATATGTGAATATATTACTGTATCTGGATTTCGAATCAAGTCATTGATGTGCCACAAAATAAAAAAAACAATCGACCAAAACTGCAAAAGGTGAAATAAATGAAAGTTTTTCACAATTGTACAATAATCACTTGTCCCCAAGTAACTTAAAAGAAGACAATCAGAGATCAAACCCTCTGATTGCCAGGATCTTCGAGCATGTGCTCACCTTGTTGCAAACCAAAGAAGCAGGCCACGGCATGATATAGGGATGAACAGCGCTTGCATATGTACCGTCGAAGAGCGTTTTCAGCTCTGCAGTTTCAAGGCAGAAGGATAGGAGCGACCGAGCATGCGCATCATAGTCGGCAGACAAGTACATGAAGCCATCGATAACGGCCTGAACATTGACTCTAGCATCGTCCTCAGCAATTAATTTACTCAGCGGAACAGTATCGTCCAACATCCATTTGTCTACACCGTCGTCATCATCGTCAGCTCTCCAGACCCAGACAACAAGGGATCCTATCTTTGCATAGTAGTTATCTGCGGCAACCAAACAGAGCTTCCTATCCTTGGTGTGACCCATCCTAAATTTATTATAGGCTATTTCTCTGAAAAACGGGGGCAAATTCAGTCTAGAGAATTGCAGTGTCGCGGTGTTGAGAATGAGTACACAGGCTTGAGTCCTGTGTTTCCAGTAAACCAATCCATTCAGCTGAGTGCCAGCCTCAAGCGTGGGGAAGTCGTGTCCATCATCATCCGTCTCCACCCACGGCAACATCTGACACTCCCTAGTGGCCGATGAGAAGACACCGATGTACGCCGGCACGTACCGGTTAGTGCATTGGTGTTGAACACAGACCACCCGGAGCACCCCTTGGTCATCTTCGGAGAAGAGGACGTGAAACTCGAATCTGTTTTTATGATGAATTGGTGGCAGGGGGAAGATATCCAGTGCGTGCGTGAGGGGGTTGTAGGCAGCGATCTGGCTGGGGATCATGGCATGGTTGACAAGGACGACGTAGCCGCCGTGGCAGCTCTCGATCTCCCACAAGGGCTTGGCGCTGTCTTCTGGGAGGCGGGTGAGCGAGAAATCGGAGCCGCGGACGGCGGCGGCGAGGTCCGGATCATCGTAGCGGCTGCGGAGGGGCGCGAAGGTTGGGAAGGCGGAGTCGAAGGGGTCGATGAAGAATCCAAGGATCTGGGGCGGGTGGTGCGCCTGGAAGCGGCGGCGGAAGGCGGGGGACGAGCGGACGGCGTGGAGGAAGGCGCGGCAGGCGAGGGCGGCGCGGACGAGGCTAGGGAGGGAGGGGAGGAGGAGGAATACCTCGCGAAGGAGGTCGTTTCCGATGTCGGTAATGGTGGTGGGTGCCTGCGGCGGGCGTTTCGCCGCCGGCGGTTGCCCTAGTTCGGCGGCCATGGATGTCGAGTTCGAGCTGGAGTGTCGTCGATGCGCGAGAAAATAAACTCGGGACGGGACTACCGATCTTGTTTTTCAGGCTTTCATGGTTTGACTTGTTTTCTTTAGCTTCTTCCGGTTTTCTTTCTTTTTCTGTGGGTTTTTTCTTGGGTTATTTATTCCTTCTTCATGTACGTAGTAGATTTTATCTCTTTTTCTGTTTGGTTTCTCTTTTTTCCCCTTTTTTCTAATTCTTTATTGTTTTATTTTAATTTTAATTTTCCCTTTTCTCTCTTTGTTTTTTAATCTGCTCATGTAGGGGGAAACTCATGATATTTAAAAAGTTGTTCAGAGTCCAAAAAAAACAGGTTCATGAGGATCTGTAGGAAATAATACCAGCGTTAATAAAATACCCAAAGTATCTAAATAAAATGTTCACGATTTAAAAAAAATTACGGATTCGAAAAATGTTCTCGAGAGCTGAATAAATTTTCAAAGGTTAAAAAACAAGTACACTCACCAGTTAAAAAAAAATTGTTTGCGAGTCCAAAACATTATCACGGGAATTCTAACAATGGTTATTGGGTTCAAACAATGTTCACGATTTCGGGTAAATATTTACATTTTCATAATACAATCACAACTTGACATGCATGGAATTTTTTTCTATTTATATTAATGGTCACGTGTTCACGAAAGTATGAATTTGTTACATAAATGTTTACGAGTTTGAAAATGTTTTACTGCGGTTCAAAATATAGAAGGGGTTTAAAACTGTTGCGGATTCAAAAATATATTCACAATGGTTTCAGATGCTTTCATGGGTTTGAAAAATATTAGGTTTGTGCATTGGTTTCAGAGTTGAAATGATTCACGTTTCAAAAAATGTTCATGTTTTCTAAAACAAAGTTTTAAACAAAAAAGACAAAAAATTATGTTTGTGCATTGGGGAGGCGCGGGGACTGATGGAATCGACGGGTAGAGATCAGCCGGAGGTGAAGAAGATGAGAAAGGTTCGCTTTATTCCTTCCGTCCTGGCTTGAAATACGGCAGTTTTGGGCCAAACTAAGTGCAACACCAACACCTAGCAGGTACGGGCGTGCGGTTAAAGCGTGTGTTACCTTCTGGTGCACATGGAAGCAGGAGGTGCTCGTCTCTTGCTGTTGTTTTGTTGGAGATCAAAGAAAGGATGAAGGCCTTCCATTCCATGGTGTCTGTCACCATCGGGCACCACCCAATATTTTGATTAGATAATTTATTGGTCACAATGTATACCAGCTAAACATTGTCTTAACATGAACATAAAACTATATTCGGTCATATCTAGAAAAACTGATGGTCCACCACAAGACGATAAAATGGTGAAAGAGACTATGAAACTGTAGGCCCCAGAAAGGTACTGGAAATCCAAGTCGAAGCGATCAACATCAGACACGGAAGTGCCACTTAAGAAAGCAAGAAAAAATGATAGAAGAATATATGGGCATGTAATCTTGAAATCAAAGAGAAGACCAGTTCACGTAGAAGTGATCTAAGAAAGTTGATCATGCATCGTGAAAATAAAATAGCATCTGAACTAAAGTGCTGCCACACATGTCCGGCCAACCAAAACTGTGAGTTGGGATAAATGAGCAGCAGTTTCTATACTCACTTCCATGTGTGTCCACATCGGTAGGCTAAATGGCCTAAAAAATATGTGAATGCTATGATTTCTAGCTGCACCAGGCTAAATATTACAAAGGGGGCCAAATATAAAAAAACTATCTAGGACCATTTGCTTGCTTAATGTTTTCAACGGTATTAAGTAGATCTTACTACTTCTTAAGGTATGCAAGCAGACTCGACGAAGCAACAGTATAATTTAAGTAGATCTTACTAATTCTTAAGTGCCAACACATTCAAACAAAAGCTCATCTCATGAGAAGAAATGCAAAAATGATCACTCCAAAGAGGCTAGTTCAACTCGCAAAGAAGAGGCCATAGGCTAGATCTCAGCAACCTCCCTGGCGCATTTCTGATCAACTCCCTTTCTACCCTTTTCCAGTAGCTATTTAAGTAGGCACTCCAGTAACCTTTGTTTGTGATTCCCCCTGAGACATAAAATAATATTAAGTGTAAGTTAAGAATTAAAGTATTTGTATACACAAATTGTGGTTAGAATTACATAGTATTGTTTAAACAGCATTACAAATCTACACCGACGACATGCTAAATATTGCATCCTTGTACTAACATACAATCTGCAATCAAAGTCTTGTACTTTTAATCTATCAGTTAAGCGGATCAGTGAACTGTATCAAGGCTTAGAATCAGGTCATTGATGTGTGCCATAAAAAAAGAGAGGAAAAAACAGTTGATCAATATTGAAAAATGCAAAATAAGGGCAGATTATCACAGCTATACAATAATCCAATGCTCGCAAGTAACTTAACATAATTGAAGAACCAAACATAGGAAGAATCTTTACCGCGGTACTTGCCTTCTTGTATACCAAAGAAGGAGGCCATGCCATGACGTAGGGAAAAGCAGGGCTTGGATATGTATCATCAAAGAGCCTGTTCACCATTGAAGTTTCCAAGCATAGGGATTTGAAGGACTGAGTATGTGCGTTATACTTAGTAGACAGGTAAACATAGCTATCGATGATGGCCTCAAGCTGCACGGTGATACCATCCTCGTCGTCATCCTCCATCGAAGGCTTGGTGGCGTCAACAAACATATGGAGCGGATAAGTACCTTCCAAGATCCATTTCTCGACACCGTCATCCCCGGCACCCCAAAACTTAACAACAAGCATTCCCGACTCTACTTCGTAGAAGTCTATGACAGCCATACAGAGCTTCCCGTCTTTGGTCTGACCGAGCTTAAATCGGTCGTAGTCTACCTCTCGCAAGTACCACGGCAAATCCATCCTAGAGAACTGCAATGTCGCGGTGTTGAGGACGAGCACATAGGCTTGACTCGCGTGTTTCCAGTAAACAGACCCATTCACGTGCGTACCGGTCTGAAAGGTGAGAATGTCTTGTCCATCCTCCTCCTCAGGTTGAGGCAGCGGCGGCGGCGTGGGTGGAGGTGCATCCTCCTCAGGTCGTGGTGTATCAACCCACGGCAAGACCTGCCACTCCCTAGTGGCCGATGAGAATGCAGCCACGCGGAGCTGTGAAGTCTCCCTGTGTCGGACAAAGAGCATACGGAGTATCCCCTGGTCCTCTTCGGAAATGACAATCTGGAACTCGAGGTATGTGGAGAGGAACATGTGGGGTGGCAGGGGGAAGATATCCAGTGCCTGCGTGAGGGGATTGTAGGCAGCGATCTGGTCGGTGGTCTTGTTGGAGAGGACGACGTAGCCGCCGTGGCAGCTCTCTATCGCCCACCCGCCGTGGCTGTCTCCTGGGAGGCGGGTGAGGAAGAAATCTGAGCCGCGGACGGCGGCCGCGAGGTCCGGGTCGGAGCGTCTGCGGAGGGGGAAGAAGGGAGGGATGGCGGGGCGGCAGGGGTCGTCGAAGAATCCAATGATCTGGGGCGGGTGGAGGGCCTGGAAGCGGCGGCGGAAAGCGGGGCAGGATCGGACGGCGTGGAGGAAGGTGGTGCAAGCGAGGGCGGCGCGGACGAGGCTCGGAAGGGAAGGAAGGAGAATGAAGATCTCGCGGAGGAGGTCGTCGCCGAGATCAGTAATGGTGGTGGTGGGAGCCGTTGGTGGGCGTTTCGCCGGCGGCGGTGATAACCCTAGCTCGGACGCCATGGCTGTATAGTTCGATCTCGAGGAAACGGCGACGGTCGAATATGCTTCTTCAGAAAGGAAAAAAAATGATAGAGGAAGGGGCGATGTGGCACAGGCCGGCCAGCCCATGATACGACGGGCCCGATCAGGGTGTCATAGGCTCGGAGAATATGAACAGCTTAAGATGATTTTGAATAATGGTGTCTGTGTAGTGATCAGCTGAGTTTCAATTAGAACTGATAGAAGAAATGCATCGAAATAATACGGCTCTTTTACACGATTCTCTTATGAAGTTTTGTGACTCGGATTAAATCTTGAACTTCAGAAACGAAATTTGGGACCATCACCTTTACCCATGGAAGTACAAGAACAACAAATCAAAAGATAACTTTACGAGAGATAATTTATGGCACCTTAGCTCGAGCTCGCTACTGCTGACTGTTGGCGATGCGATACACACACGCAAGAACCGAAAGAACTAGAAGATCTTTTGTGGAGGATGACGCATACAGAACTAGGAAATGTACACGCTAGTATATAAAGTCAGTACTTGTTGGAAGTTATTTCATTGTAGACATACTTATTCAGCTTTTATTGGTTACAATATCATATTTTCAGAAGTTAGTGGTCATCAAATATGAGTGTACTTGGTATCACTTTAACAAGAAATTTTTTGTTTGCCAGGCTCGAACTGCACTTGTATCCGGCGAATCCTTGCCCAATTCGAAGACTTATGCTACCGCAGCTGGGTGCGGTACTACCGCAACCTGGGAGTTTTTGTTCGTAGCTTAATGTTAGGCCCTTTGGGATGTCTGTAACAAGTTGATTATTCAGCCTAAGGTCCTTCACCATCCTGTTAACTTAATCAATATATGGTAATCGAGTTAAATGGCATGATCGACTCATGTTTGAACATATGGTAATCGAGTTAAAAAATGACATGTATGCTGGCTCTAGGCCTACTTTTGTTTTCTTTACCTCTGTCATTAGCTAACAATTTATCTGGGAGGACAGGCCCCAGCTATGTTTTAGTCCTTTACCCATGGAAGTACAAGAACAACAAATCAAAAGATAACTTTACGAGAGATAATTTATGGCAACTTAGCTCGAGCTCGCTACTGCTGACTGTTGGCGATGCGATACACACACGCAAGAACCGAAAGAACTAGAAGATCTTTTGTGGAGGATGACGCACACACACTTACGAAGTGTACACACTGGTATATAAAGACATGCCACATTAGATTCAGCACACAGGATTCAGCTAATCAATGATCAAATGGTTATATAATATAGCAATAACTCTATCAGAGCATGCTAAAAATTTATGATATATTCATTGTTGGATAATGGGACAAACGATTTGAAGTAATTCAGTACTTGTTGGAAGTTATTTCATTGTAGACATGCTTATTTAGATTTTATGGGTTACAATATCATATTTCAGAAGTTAGAGGTCATCAAATATCAGTGTACTTGGTACCACTTCAAAAAGTTATTTTTTTTGTTTACCGGGCCTGAACTGCACTTGTATCCGGCGAATACTTGTCCAATTCGAAGACTTATACTACCGCGGCTAGGCGCGGTACTACCGCAACCTGGGAGTTTTGGTTTGTAGCTTAATGTTGGGCCCTTTGGGATGTCCGTAACAAGTTGATTATTCAGCGTAAGGTCCTTCGCCATCCTGTTAACTTAATCAATATAGTCATTTTCTTCTTCTGTTATGGAAATTCATCTCCAAGGCGCAGGATTGAGTCATGTTTCAACATATGTCGAGTTAAATGGCATGTATGCTGGCTCTATGCCTACTTTTGTTTTCTTTACCTCTGTCATTAGCTAACTCTTTATTTAGGGAGGAAAGGCCCTAGCTATGTTTTCACTTGTGGTGCTTTGTCACCGTAGTATTCTGGTGTAAAACTTTCCATCTCGCTTTATTAATTTAAATTCGGACACTTCTCATCCTTTTATATTAAAAAGATGATTCATGATATTCACTGCATTATAGTTTAGTTCTTAATATGGAATTAGAATATATTAATTTAGTAACATGTTTTCATAATTCTCTAAGTTATGATTTTAAAATATCAAACTTTTTTAAATTTTAGGATTATAATTACCAAAAACTCTACGTATCCAATAATCGACAACACATCCAGTCATCCACTCATTGGAAGAGAAGAGAGCTCAAGAAGGCAGATTGAAGATGAAAATTCATTTCTAATGTAACTTTATTTAAAAAAGGGCTTCGGAAACAAAACAAAAAACCTTGGACTTCTGTTCACGGACAATGACCCACACCATCTTGGATGCCAACAAGTTTCTTCTAAATGGATGCACAGATCATATCACATATATCAAGTCACTCGTTCGCCGTTTCTTGTTTGGTCCCTCGATGGAGGATGTTGCTCCAGTCCGTTGATGTCGTCCGGCGAGGAATAGACGCTTTGCTGCCATGCCTAACGCACCTCGCTGCACTGAATGCAACAAGCTCCAGGTGAACACGCTAAGTTGACTGCACATGGGCACCCGTGTCCCGTCCCTAAATGTCTTGGTTCTCGGATTGTAGATCCGCAACCAGGCGGCATCCCCTGAATGCTGCTGTATCCACACCACAATCCTCCCGTCGTCAAGCACTGCTAATGGCTTCTCAAAATACTCACCAAGCGAACCGTTGTTTTGAAAGCATGGGCATGGTGATGGTGTACCACATTGACCAGAGAGACCGTCCCAAGTGCACGAGAAACCACAACTGAATAGCGATGTGGCCGTCGGCATGGCCGGCAACCAGGTGTCCGTCTAACTTGGCCAAGCAAATGTCATGACAGTTTGCGGGGCCTTCAAGTGAAGATGTCGATGGCCGCCACGCCTCCTTGTCTATGTCAAACGCCATAATCTGGTGCGCGTTCCTATCTTTAAACATGATGGACACGATGTAGTGCGACAGAAAGTAGGCGACACCATTAACCAGTTGCAATTATGGATAGATTCCCCTCCACGAAATATTTGGACAATGAGCCGTCTTATCGTACCGGGGTCATCGACCCAAAATGGTGTGGATCACGAACCTCGACCCAAATTGGGGCACTCGAGGAGCCGCTGCCGTCAATGGTGTCGCCTACTTTCTGTCGCACTACATCGTGTCCATCGTGTTCAAAGATAGGTATGCGCACCAGATTATGGCGTTTGACATCGACAAGGAGGCCTGGCGACCGTCGGCGTCTTCACTCCAAGGCCCCGCAAACTGTCACGACATTTGCTTGGCCAAGTTAGACGGACACCTGGTCGCCGGCCATGCCGACGGCCACACCGCTATTCAGTTGTGGTTTCTCGTGGACTTGGGCCACATGCCATGCTACCAAAACGACCGTTCACTTTGTGAGTATTTTGAGAAGCCATTGGCAGTGCTTGACGATGGGAGGATCGTGGTGTGGATGCAGAAGAATTTAGGGGATGAAGCCTGGTTGCGGATCTACAACCCAAGAACCAAGACATATAGGGACGGGACACGGGTGCCCACGTGCAGTCGACTAAGCGTGTTCACATGGAGCTTGTTGCATTCAGAGCAGCGAGGTGGCGTTAGGCATGGCAGCAAAACATCTATTCCTCGCTAGACGACGTCAGCAGATTGGAGCAACATCCTCCATTGAGGGACCAGACAATAAACGTGAACAAGTGACTTGATATATGTGATATATTCTGTGCATCCATTGAGAAGAAAGTTGTTGGCATCCAAGCTGGTGTGGGTTCATCCGTGTGAACAGTAGTCCAAGTTCTTTTCGTTTCCAAAGCCCCCTTTAAAATAAATTTACATCAGAAACGTGTTCGCGCACCTTTAAAATTGAGAAGAAAGTTTCCAAAGTCCAAGTTCAGAAATAATTGGGGAAAAAAAGGTTACTTGGAGCCACCGGGAGTCGCCGGTCACCTGTTCGCGCAGTCCATTTGGGTTGAAACGTGGGCATCGCCGCATCGGTATGAATGTTGAGGAAAATTTTGTCAACGAAGTTTCGTCCTAGCCGGGAGCTCCTTTCTGCCGCTGGTTAGCGGCGATATCTTGTAACGCCGCCTACATGCTTCCTTCCGTGGGCCGGCCCAAGCAATCTGCGCGCGAAAAAACGTTTCAATGCGTTTCGCGGGAGCGCCTATGCAGCGCAGTACACGGAGGAAACTCACGCTTCGCGTACCCTCCATCCCCAGGTGCACGCTCATGGGCTTGGCCCAGTTAGCTGACTTTGAGGTATCCATCGTTGACTGTTTCTATAGTTGGTTTTTAAATCCGTTTTTTCCTGAAATCTAAACTATTTTTTTCCTTCTAAACATTTTTTAAATTTGAAAAAAATTCAAAAATCTGAATGATTTTTAGATCCCTTTTTCCTGAAATCTAAAATATTTCAAATCTGCAAGATTTTAAAATTTGAACGATTTTCAAAATCTGAAACTTTTTTAAAAATAGAACCATTTTTTTAAATCGGAACCATTGTAATAATCGGAACCATTTTTTTAGGTCAGAACCATTTTTCAAAAATCGAAACCATTTTCAAAAACAGAAACATTTTTTCACCATTTTAAAAAATTGGGAACCATTTAAACAATCAGGAACCATTTTCAAATTGAAACATTTTGAAAATCGGAACCATTTTCAAAAACCGAAACCATTTTTCACCATTTTCAAAAATTGAGAACCGTTTCAAAAATCAGGAACCATTTTTAAAAATCGAAACATTTTGAAAATCGGAACCATTTTTCAAAATCGGAACCATTTTTAAGTCGGAACTATTTTCAAAAATGGAACCATTTTCACCTATTTCAAAAATCGGGAATTATTTTTAAAAATGAGGAACCATTTTCAAAAATCGGGAAACATTTTTTAAAATCAGAACCATTTTTTAAGTCGGAACCATTTTCAAAAACTGGAACCATTTTTTGAAATTCGGAAACATTTTCCAAAAATTGGGAACAATTTTTTAAAATCAGAACCATTTTTTTAGTTGGAACCATTTTCAAAACTGGAAACATTTTCAATTGGGAACCATTTAAAAAAATCAAGAACCATTTTAAAAATTCAGAACCATTTTCAAAAAATTGGGAACCATTTTTTTATCGGAACCATTTTTCACCGTTTTCAAAAATCGGGAACCATTTCAAAAATCAGGAACCATTTTTTAGAATCGGAACCATAATCAGGAAATGGAACCATTTTCACCTATCTCAAAGATCAGGAACTATTTTCAAAAATCGGGAAACATTTTCTAAAATCGGAACCATTTTTGAAGTTGGAACCATTTTCAAAAATCGGGAAACATTTTCTAAAATCGGGAGACATTTTTGAAGTTGGAACCATTTTTGAAGTTGAAACCATTTTCAAAATGAGGAATTATTTTCAAAAATCGGGAAACATTTTCTAAAATCGGAACCATTTTTGAAGTTGGAACCATTTTCAAAAATCGGAACCGTTTTTCGAAAACCGGAACCATTTTTTTAAAATCAGAACCATTTTCCAAAAATCGGGAACAATTTTTTAAAATCGGAAGGATTTTTTAAAAACGGAACCATTTTTAAATCATGAACCTTTTTTAAAGATCGGAACCATTTTTTAAGTCGGAACCATTTTCAAAAATCGGGTACCATTTTTGAAAATCAAGAATCATTTTCAAAAAATTGGGAACCATTTTTGAATCGGAACCATTTTTTAAGTTGGAACCATTTATCACCATTTTAAAAAATCGGAAACCATTTCAAAAATCAGGAATCATTTTTTAAAATCGGAACCATAATCGGGAACCATTTTTTTATGTCGGAACCATTTCAAAAAATGGAACATTTTTCGAAATCAAAACCATTTTCAATAACCAGAACCAGTCTCTCCATTTTCAAAGATAAGAACAATTTTCAAACTTCGAATAAAGTGAAAACCATATAAGAAAACTACAGATAGCGAAAATGGAAATGGAAGAAAAAGAAATCGGGAAAGAAACAGAGCAGAAAAGGAAAACCAAAAAAAGGAGAAAAGGCAATGTACAGAAACAGAAGAAAAGAAGGCAGCGTTACGCGAACAGAGAAAAGATAACTGGGACAGGGCTATGTCTCGTCGGGGGTACGCGGAGGTTTGTTGCCTCCGCGGTACGCGGCGTATAGGTTTTACCGCGTTTCGCCGGCTTATTACTCCGTACACTGGACCTGCATGCATGCGAATCAGAAGATCCTAGCTAGCTCTCTCACGAGCAGCGTCGGTCATTTTCTATTTTATTATACGTTAGACTGTACATGCAGATAAGCGGAAAAAGTGTAAAAATAATTATCTCGGAAGTAAAAGAAATCAGAAATACATGTACACTGAAACCGAAAGTACAAAAAATATCAAGACCAAAATCTGAACCAAAAAATTGAAACCATTTTAGAATCTGAAACCATTTTTAAAAATGGAATATTTTCAAATTTAGAATCCTTTTTTTAATTTGAAACCTATTCAATTTTGGAATCATATTTAATTCGGAACATTTTTAATTTGGAATCATTTTATATTCGAAACCATTTTAAATTTGAAACCATTTTCAAAATGGAACCATTTTTTTATTTCAGAACAATTTTTAAATTTGGAAACATTTTAAAAAATGGAACCATTTTCAAAATGGAACCATTTTTAAATTTGGTTCCATTTTCGAATTTGGAACCATTTTAAATTCAGAACCATTTTTAAATTTGAAACCATCTTAAATTTGGAACCATTTTAAAAATGGAACCATTTTTAAAAATGAACATTTTTCAAATTTGGAACCATTTTAAATTCGAAACCATTTTTAATTTGAAAGCATTTTTAAAATGGAACCATTTTTTATTTCGGAACCATATTTAAAAATGGTCTCGCCGTCCTAGCCCATGACATCCTGATCGGCCTCGTCGTATCATGGGCTGGCTGGCCTGCAGACGAGAGCCCATTCCTCTTATCACTTTTTCCTTTCTACCCCTCAAAAAAAATTTTACTTTTGTCATTTCTGAAGTCAGATTCGACCGTCATCATTTTTTTCTTCTTCACATTCGACCGTGGCCGTTTCCTTGAGCTCGAACTCGACAACCATGGCATCCGAGCTAGGGTTATCGCCACCGGCGGAGAAACGCCAACCAGCGGCTCCCACCACCATCACTGATATCGGCGACGACCTCCTCCGCGAGATCTTCCTCCTCCTCCCCTCCCTCCCGAGCCTCGTCCGCGCCACCCTCGCGTGCAGCACCTTCCTCCACGCCGTCAGATCGACCCCCGCCTTCCGCCGCCGCTTCCAGTCGCTCCACTCGCCCCAGCTCCTTGGCTTCTTCATCGATCCCATCCACAACACTCTGCCAACCTTCGCCCCCCTCCACGGCCGCTCCGACCCGGACCTTGCCGCCGCCGTCCGTGGCGCCGATTTCCTCCTTACCCGCCTCCCGAAAGACAGCAGCGATTCCACCCCCTGGTGGCAGATACGGAGTTGCCACGGCGGCTACGTCGTACTCGTCAGCGTGAACACCAACCAAATCGCTGCCTACAACCCCCTCACGCAGGCACTGGATGTCTTACCCGAGCCACCCGAGGAATTCCACCTCTCCCGCTGCATCGAGTTCCACATCGTCTTCTCCGAAGAGGACCAGGGCGGATTCCGTGTGGTCTGCGTTCCATTTTCGCCGCTGCTCGTCGTTGTCTTCTCATCAGCCACTAGGGAGTGGGAGGTTGTGCATTCGGTGCAGACAGAGCCACTGCTCATGTCTTACACTGGTAAGCAGGTGAATGAATCCGTTTACTGGAAACACATGAGAGAGCCCTACATACTCGTTCTCAACACCGCGACAATGCAATTCTCTAGAGTGGATCTGCCGCCATTTTTGGTTGGTCCTAATCTATTTAAGCTTGGTCAGACCAAGGATGGGAAGCTCTGTATGGTTGGCGTTTGCGCAGATGACTCAAATGCAAAGATAGGAACGCTTTTTGTTTGGTTTTGGGGAGCCGATGATGATGGTGTTGAGAAATGGATGTTGTTACACAGCAATGCCTGATTTTATGTCTAGCTACACTAACATGTCTGTTTTGCGTAACTATAGTATTTCAGCTGCAGATCCTATAACATTATGAGGATGTAAAGTTTTAATTCTCTATCATGTGGTTTGTGTAGATTAAATGATAGAAAAAAGATATATAACCGATAAGGCGTTGGTGTAACATATTTGAGGCTGGAAATTCCTCTCCACTAAAATTTTATGTACTCAATGATTTGTAATGCTAACCTATAAGGCGTTGGTGTAACAATATCTTGTGTATCACTTTCATTGCTTAGGGCAAGGCTAAATCACCCTATCCTGTATCATTGGAATATGTAGTCTTGCACAATTTTTCTATACACACGTAATCTTACTTTTAAGAATCTTACTTACTCTAAAAGTCATCATATGCTTCAGGAGGATTCAGAAACCAAGTTAGTAGACTGTATGGCAAATGATGGTCCTGTGGGCTCAGAAGAATTTCGTTCTGTTCTTGTCACAGCCCTGCACTTGTACAAATAAGCTTTGATTAATGCTGATGGGGGAAAACTCTCGGAGCTAGAGGCCTTTTTTACTTCCTATATCAAGGATGCGAAGAAGTCCTGTGTGAGCAAGACCACTACTCTAGATGCATGAACTGTGAGAGATCGTGTCTTGAGGATAAGTGTCGACTTTGATGGCTACAGGAAAAGGGAGAAAGGAAGAGCTGAACTGCGTATTTCTTCTGATGAGATGGTTTCTTGTCAAGAGTTGTCAAGAGCTGTGCCAAGAGTGACAAATGTGCAAGGGGAAGTTGTCAAGAGTTGTTGCCTATATCCTTCTATTGGCCAGTTGAACTGTGTATTTCTTCTAATGAGATGGTTTCTTGTTTAAACGTGTTGCTACTTCAGTTTTTGGATTGTGTGGAGAGGGCAAGAGGCTAAACTGTGGACTAGTTCCATAGACTCGTAGCTAGGCAAAGGTACACTGGAGCTGATCATAAGCTATGTCTAATGTGTGTAATCATTACTCTTTCTACTTGGCAAGAGTTAAGTCATGAGCTTTATCTTCCTAGAGTAGCTGTTTGGGGTTTATCTTCCTGGAGGTTTGCCAGTAACTGTTTGAGGTTTACTACTCGGAGAAGCAAGATCATATGCACACTTCTTCTCATTTTGCATGCTTTAAGAAAGCATACAATCAACTCAAATTATTGTGTGAAGGAGCACCTGGGTTTTTGGTCAATCTTGCTCAAATGGACCCTGAAGAAGGTGAGACACTAAATTTTGACAATGCTGCTATTCATGCTTGATTGAATGAACTACTTAATCAATATCAGGTTATACTTGAGAAACCTACTGGCCTTCCTCCTCATAGAGATATAGACCATCAGATTCCCCTCCTTCCAGGTGCACACCTCCTAATATCAGGCCTTATAAATTATCACATTCTCAGAAGGAGACAGTGGAGACACTGATCAAACAAATGATGCCGAATGCTGAAATCAGACACAGTTGAAGTCCCTTCTCATCTCCTATTATCCTAGTGAGAAGAAGGACAAATCCTGATGCCTATTATGTTGACTACATGCAACTAAATGGCTTAACTGTCAAAATAAGTTCACTATACCTGTCACTACTGAGGACTTGCTTGACGAATTGTAAGGAGCAACCATATTCTCCAAGATGGATTTGAGATCTGATTATCTTGTATGCTTTCTACTTGATACACATAATGGAGCTGTTTGTTGCAATGCAGAGAAGTCGATCAACTTTGGTAGACACTGGTTCTTGAGAAGGGACGGTAGTTGTGATTTCAAAGAAAATATACATAATTTCAAGTTGGAAAATAACATCCGCATGAAGTTTGTCGTTGTTCTTTAGGCAACATGGGATCTCTTGAAACAGGCCGTAGCCATGCTATATTAATATAGCTAGCAACCAACGATACAAGAGACAAAGCTGGGGAGGCAGCACCCACACACACACCAAAAGAAAAAAGAAGAAAACAAAAAGGAGTCATAAACGATTCCGTCAAAAAAAAAAAGGAGTCATAGACGAATAGACTAAGCGAAGGTGACCCGCAACCGCTGCGCCCTCCAAAGACGTACCACCATGCTCATAGCACCAAATCGTCGAGTACCAAGCAGCACCTTCAAGAAGGAAGCAAAACGCTGCTGCCCGGATCAGTGAACTGGTCCTAGGGTTTCCCCTGACACACAGAGGGAAGTGGATGAAGGGTAGGTACGATGCCCTTCAGGAAGGAATGATGCCACCTGAAGGTGCCACGCGTCGGTGTTAGGCGAGCCGACAAGGATTTCTCCCGCAAAAACCCTATCCACATCCCGCGGGCGATTCGTAGAATAGGAGCCCCGCAAGGACGAAGCCTCGACGCTACCAAACTCACCACCCACCAACAAGCGCCACTAGGGTCACGAAGCCACTCTCGTTGTCTAACCGAAGCTACCATCACGAGGCCTGCAAGACGGAGGCGAGGAGTAGATTGAACCATGGTCAATAGTAGTGCGGCCCCGCGGGAGGGAGCTGCCTCCACCGCCGAGGGCGGTAGTCGACCGAACGCGGCCGCAGAGCACACCTGTCTCCATTAGGTCCGGTTAGGCCCCGTGGGCCCGTAAAGCCCCTGTAGAGGCACACGAGTCCTAAGAGGGTCCAGTCGGGCCCGTAAAGCCCGCTGCTACGATGCAACAAGCTGGCCGCCGTCGCCACTGCACCCTGCATGATCTACACCACCACCATCTCCAGAATGCGCCATAGGGCATGCCCTCCCGCCCTGACCCAGATGGGACCTGAAGGGCCAGATCTGGGCCGAGGGGCTCAGCATGTACCGTTGTCTGCTGCTCTGCTCTGCCCTGTAGCACCACGGACGCGCCACGCCACGCCGCCACCCGACCACGGCGGACCGCCGCCGGAGAAGACCGCCCCGCGAGGCCCATCCGATCACGGGGAGAAGAACTCCGCCGCCGCCGACACCGCCCCAGCAAAGCTCTGCGTCTCGTGCCGACGGCGGCAGGAGGGGAGGGGCGAGAAAGAGCCTGGAGGAGGGCGCGAGGCGGTTACGGGGAGGGTTGGAGGGGGGTTCTCGCTAGAGAGGACAATCTAGTTTTTTCCAATTGGGATCTTTTAAACACATTTCTTTTATTTGAAAATTGTTGTTCCCTTTGCTGTGATATAATCATCCTTTACATGGTATGATATTCAAGAAAGCAAATGCACTCCTAAGGTCGTCATTTGATAATTTCAAATTAGTCAGCCCAGAATGTAATGTTGTCGTCGGCTGTGTGCATCGTCATGATGCAGAGGCTGGGCTATGCTCCCATTTCTAAAAAACAATGTAATGTTGTCGTACTTTATTTGTGATATTTGGCACGCTAAATTCAAGTGGTATGATAATTTTTGTAATATTGTAGCACCAGTATTTGGTACGATTAATTGATGGAAATGAACAGTTGATTAAACAAGAATTGACTTCTAGAAATAAATTTTAATCTTACCATCCTTCATTGCAACAAATACTGGTCGTGATGTTATGATGCTGTCAGGAGGGATGGCGAGCACATAAGAGCCCTACAAGAGGCAGCATCGAGTGGCTGGAGGTTATGTCAATTTTCCCAGTGTGGAGTCGAATGTGAAGTCTGTCGATTTTCCCACCTTATTTGTCCATATTTAGTGAGGTGTTCAACGTGGAGTTAACGACTTGTATAATGGGACGGAAAAGGATATGGACGTACAAAAAAGACACCTAGATTGGAGCAAAAGATCGAGGTGCCGAGCAATGGCGACGTACTCCGATAGGGCCACGACGTACTCTTTTTTTTATAACAACAGCCACGACGTACTCCATTAGAGCAAGGGGAGACAAAGGTAGCGATGATAGGTGGACCTATAAAGAAGGATGAAGGAAAAATACTGACACACAGCTCATGTACTGGTGGGGGAGGGTGGAGAAGTAGACAAGAGGGTACATGATGATGGTTGTATAGAGAAGAAATTGACCTCTTAGGGCCCGCTTGGATTCACCGTTTTTTATTCCTGCCAAATGAAAACGACAGATTTCCTCAGAAAAATACGGACCATTTCACGTCCGTAAAATTATACCAGCCATTTCCGGTCCAACAACCCCAATCCAAGTGGGGCCTTAGGCCTCGCTTGGATGCTCGTAATTTAGGCCTAAACGACGGAATCCGTCGGGAGGAAACACGGACCTCCGATCAATGGTCCGTATAAGTTATAGTTCACAGCTCCATGGAGAATTAAGGAGGTATAAATAAACAAGCTTCCCGTCGGGGCGTTATGGGCAAGTCAACACAAAATAACCATGTTTCAAAATCAATTCACAAACTAATCTGTTTGCATGGCGCCTCCCGCACAGAGCCATGCTCTACAGCATGACGTTGCCTCCCATGGATTCATGGTCTTTAATGAGCATATTGGGGCGCCATACTATAGAGCCGCAAGATAGGGAGCCATTTGAATAGTCTCGTGTCTTGACTTGATTTACAACAAACTTAGTGCTGACTTTTCAACAACAAATTTATTTTATCAAGAAAAGGAAGGAAGACAAGACATTGGTGTTTATCACGAGCTAATTTCAAAAAGTATAGAATCGTTATTCTGACAGGCATGTTCACTAAATGTAACCACATTTCAACACAATCTATTCTTCAAACTATCTTTATTTTCCGTGGCAACACACGACTATTTAGCTAGTTAATGGTAAACGACTAACTTACCATTAAAACTTTTGGTAGGATGGTGTACCAAGCAAGCAGATCCCAAAAAATAATCAGTTCTCGCTACTAGGCTGACGATTAATTGATCTAAATTTTCCTAACTTGGCTCTCACATGGGCTTCTTTTCTACCCACATGTTATGGAGTACTAATAATGAACTGGCTCCTTGTAATTGTCAAAAAGGGTACGTAGTCAACAAGGATTAAAAAAAAAAGTGAATCATCCTCCGGTCCTTCCAATCGGATGCGATCCATCGAGCGGTTGAATCGTTTTTATACGATCGCATCGGCTGGCATCAAGCTTAAGCTGCGCATGTAGCGGTGTGCCAACTTTGGGCGGAGCCGTGTTGTGTCCTATGGTATGAAAAACCTATGGGAATCTCCGCCTGCCAGTCCATCGCCGGCACGGCGCCAGCTTCTTTAATCTTCCCGGCAGGCTTTTGCTGAATCTAGTCTTGTCGCTAGTTTCCGAGTTCGCCCGCCGCACCGAGGTTCCACAAAGAGAAACGACGATCTGTACCAAACAAAGCCGGCCGGAAAGAACTGGCCTTGTTAAAAATGAAAAAACAGCGAATTAGGATTTAGGAATGACCAAAGGGTGTGCCATTTGGTACTACTCCCTCCGTTCCAATTTAATTGAAGTCAATTAAATTGGAACGGAGGGAGTAGTTAGAGCAATTCCGGTGATGTAAACCCCTAAAATCTAGCCCTTGTGCTCCAAATATACATCACAAAAGCGGCTGCAGCAAAACCAAAAAGCAGCCACGTGTACGGCAACCGCCGCACCGAAATATCCCCTCTTCACTCTCGCCACCCGCACCGCCCCGCAGTGCCCCCGAATCCACCGTTCCCACACAGTACCGCCGCCGAATCCACCTCGCCACAATCGAGTCTGTCCGCAGCTGCACACGATTTTAGGCCTAATCCACCGCGCCCACACCCAACTGCACCGAGGTTGACCGTCTCCACGGAATGCCGCCATGTCGCCACATCTAGAGCGGCACCTGCTTTCGCATGGTGCGACTACTCGTCTAGGCGCTACGCCGCTGAGATCTCCTGTGATCGTCAACGTGTGTGTGGCTCGGCACATTCGATTCGACGGACCTGGCTACATCCCCTCGACTGTGGCGGAGTGGCTCGCTCCGGAAGTGTGGTTGCGTCCTAGGAAGAGGAGATGCAGCTCGTCGCCCATGAGTCCGACCGAAGTACGTGCAGGCGGAGTTGAAATTCTATTGGGCGTAGGATGTAGAGGCGAAGAAGAAGATCGACATGGTTGTCCCCTCGACGGTGACCAAGGTGGAGTCCAATGATTCCTCCTTGTTCAAGTGGACTAGCGATGAAGAGTAGTGTGGTGTGGTCAGTAATAAAAGTGTGGTGTTGCTAGAAGAGTGTCAAATTTCATTTTAAATTTGCAGGTTCTAGTTTAAATATAATGTAGTTCACGAATTCAAAGTATGCAATGGCGTTTGAATGGATGACCTATTTTATATCAGCGGTCGTGTGAGAAAAAAAGTTGGTGTCCTAAAACCTAATATTTGGTGCCATGAGAGCAAACTATAATGACAACCAGTGGGCTGCTGACATCTCTGTCGACGCCTTCACTATGGACCACATTGCCCAGTTTGTCACCTTGTGGGAGCTTCTTGATGACATGGTTCTTACTCCCAATGTGCACGACACGATCACCTGGACTCGCACGAAAAAACGGAGTCTGCAACACATGGTCTGCCTACAAAGCTCAGTTCTCAGGAGTGCTCCTTCTCTCCCATTGTTTGGAAAGCTTGGGCTCCGCCAAAATGTCGCTTCTTTGGCTGGCTTGCGGTAGAGAATCGGCTGTGGTCTTCTGACCGCCTTGCCATAAGGGTTGGCCGCACCTGTCAGTCTGCCAACTATGCAAATGTCAACCTGATACTGCCTGACACATCATTTTTGAATGACGCTTCTCCAAGCGAATCTGGCAGGTGGTGACTTCTTGGCTGTCATGCCTTCCCTCCTCCTTTGCATGGGATTCAGACGTGGCATGGTTTTACAGTATTGGCAGGCCGTTTCTCGCGCACCTACTGCCTTCACGGCTCAACACCGCCATCACTGTGATTGTGTGAGAGATTTGGAAAGAAAGGAATTAGCGGGTATTCAACAAGTCGGTGATGCCATCCATCCTCATGCAGAACATAAAGGACGAGAGCAAAAATTGGATCCTCGCTGGTACAAAGCATTTGGCCGAAATAACAACTTAGTATGTCGTGAATCTTTTTTTAGTTGGCCTTGGCCGTTCTATGTTTTCTCCTTTTATATCAAATAAATATAAAGGTAAAACTTTTGACCCGTTTGAAAAAAAAAGGTCATCTGTAATTGTGAGTTTGCTCTTAGTACTCGGCTATTTGTAACAGTACTCGACCATTCGTCATCTTACCAGCCAACGTTCTTCCTTTGGTTCCATCTAAAAAATGTTGGAGGTTCCCGCCTCTCCCCGTTAACAGTACCTCCGTATGTGGCAAGTGACGGGAAAGTGGTGTCTTTGTCCAATGGAGACTCGACACACCATTTCAAGGGGAGTGATAAAAAAATGCCACGATGACATCACGCACCCCACCAGCCTGTTTTTCTATGGTGGGCGGTCAAATTAACACCAAGTTGTAATACAAAATGAAGCGGTGGCTTGGCAGCTAATGTAAGACAGTGACATGCGCCAACTTTTATTTTTGAAAAAGCCAACTGCAGTTGGTTGCATTTGTTTACCGGTAGCTCCAATGGATAGCTATGGGGCGTGACGTGCGAACGATGATTTGGATGATCAACAACAATAGAAAATTCTGCATTTGAAGTGGATGGTTACAAGAGTTCCTCAATCCTGCTGCCTAGTCTGCAAAGGACCGCGAGAACATCTGATTACATCGTGAGCGCGAGCGAGCAACCACCATGGTGATGCTTTTTCTTCTAGTGTTTTCCATTCTGTCCCGGATTGCATCCGTGGAACAATTTGTATTGATGTGGTTTAATCAATAAAGCGACTGAAATTTCAAAAAAAAAAAAAAACACCATGGTGCCACACGCAGAACATCATGATCGTGGAGTCTGATTTAGGCACATCGGGATTTCAACGAAGGAAAAGTGTAAACCGGGCCACGATATTGCACGATAACTAGGATTTTTAGCTTCGGGCACCACGGCGCCCGTGGGCAATTTTTTAGAAAATAATTCCAATAGCAAATAAATGCTCCATGAAATAAAATGGGCAATCGTTTGTCCGTTCATATTTATTTTCACAAACAGTGTTGAGATTTGAATCATATGAAGAAACAAGTAGTGCCAATTTTGTATTTCTTGCACATATCATGCAACCTTGAATTTCCAATCTCAAATTTACCCGCTGACCCAAAGTGTGAAAAAAAATGTATGTATGCATGGTTGTCGTGTAGTCTGAACACAACTATGGGTCACGGGGCTCAGATTTGCGAGGCGTCATCATCGCCAAATGGACCGGCGCGTCGTCGGGGAACTCCATCGTGAAGACCTCCCAATCAATGCCATTGACGGGTGGTCCCATAATCAACGTGGTGGGCCTATCCGGACACCCCTTGCTAGCCAAAACATTGGAAGTGAAGTCGTGTCCGCACAAAACGAACGCACAATTCGCTTGATTGGGAAGCCCTCCAGATGTTTGGACCCTAGTCAGGCCAAAGGAGGAGGAGGGAGTGGCGTTTGGGGAGCCCGTTGAAGATGCTCTTATAGCTGAATACTAGCTTAGGTCATTGGCTGATATGCATTACACCGCTCCAGTTCTTTCCACCTATCTTCACCTCATCCCCACACCCCGCATGCTTGCCGTCTCACGTTACAAATCCATTGGGTCTTTAAGTTAGACAACACTTGGCCTCTGTGTCGCGAAAACACTTTCAACAATGCATTACCTCTAACGGCATCAACCTAATACGCCACATTGTTATATGTTGTTATCAAGTTGTGTGACACCTATCGACTCCGTCTTACCTATCTATCGTGGCGGCACTTTTATGCGTCATCTCACTTGAAATTTTACTAGTCCCCTCATGGGTCTCGCTAGTCCCTTATACTTCTAAAACATATCTATGTCTTCTTGAAGTTCAGTATAATGCATTCATTGTTATTTACCACTTTTATGGGTGTTTGCACTAAATTCTATTTAATTTTTCTTTAGCTTCAGGGGAAGAAAACCCTTTCTGTTTATCTATTCCTTTCGGGTATTTTCCCAAATCAAAGAAGTTAAAATAAATCCGAGAGTGAGTTTTTAGCGAAGGCGAAGAGGACTAGCACCTAGTCACCTGGAGCCACAAGGGGCACACGTGGCCCATGGAGCCGAGGGGCCCACGGTCCTCTTGAGTGGCTACAGTCTTTAATTTGCGCTTTTCGCGACACATTAGTCTTGGCCTAGCGTGGCTATTTATAGCCACAGGTGTTTCTCCTTACGACGTATGACACAATACAGATATAGCGCTGAAACATAATACTCCCTCCGTCCAATAATATCCGTCTCAAGTTTAATAAAAAATGGATGTATCCATACATGTTTCATGTCTAGATACATCCACTTTTTGATAAACTTGAGACAGTTATTATTGGACGGAGGGAGTATAAGTTACGCTAGGGCACCGCCGAAGGAGATTTGATAGGGAACCACCGTCAGCATCTCTATCACTGCCATTGCCTCTTTGCTGTTTTCCACCATAAAGGGTTGTAATCCACCACGTGACCATGGGTTTGTTGTAGTACATTGATCATAACTCTTCATGAATAATGATTTCTACACATTATGGTTGAATATTTGTAACTATGATGCTGGATCACGATTTATGAGTTTATTTATCTTATGCAAATATTGTTATGTTATATCTTGAGAATATTTATAGACCATATTTATTTCTCCTATTCTAGTTGCAAATAGGTTAGGGTTGCACTTAAACCCGCCGGATGGATGAGGGGTGCACGGAGATGACATAAACCCTAGCCCAATTTTACGGAGAAATATTTACATGGAACATGGGGACATGGAAGCGTAAGGGGAGAAATGGGATGATGGAGAGGGGAGGGTTGGAGGGTGGTGGCGCATCCGTGTCCTCACCTGCCTATAGAGGAATCAATGGTAAGTTTTTTCCCCTTCATGTATGTATTCTCGCTGCGAAACACTAGGCATCCGTGTCCTCACCTGCCTATAGAGGAATCATAGCGGTTCACCTACGATCTATGGACAAGGATGGTTACCTGCCCAACGGTGACTCTAGGGTAGAAGCCAAAAAATTTACCACTAGCATACGCCACCAATTAAACCATGCTCTTCCCTTTTCATGTCCCAGAAATCAATGTCGTGGTGAGGAATGTAACGGTGATCACCGACCATGAATCATGCTGGATGCTGTAAATTCTCACACATTGTAACCATTGAAATTCGAGGATCGACCCAATACTTTTACTGTATGGCTTCCCAAATCAAGCTAGCATCCACAGAAAAGTCAGCGATGTGATACGTCCATTTTGCATCACTATTTTATAGCATAATTTACTGTTATTCATTGATATATTTCATATTAAGAGGAGTTACTTATGTTATTTTGTCTTTTTTGCATGTTTGATGATCATTGGATAATTAACTGCCGGAGTCAGATTTCAGCTTGAAAAAGCACCGTCAAGACACTATATTTCTGGAGCTCTAAAAATATTTTCAAGAAGACAGAAGTTCCTATTTTATCAGAAGATGGTGTCAGCCAAAAGGGGAGGCTAAGATGGGCCAGGAGGGGCCCACACCACCCTTGGGCGCGGACCCCACCTTGGCCGCGCCCAGGCCAGGTGTGGTGCCCCTGGCCCACCTCAGGCGCTCCCCGTTCGCGTACTTCATCCCCAGAAACCCTAAGACGAGGAGAGAGCCAGAAGAAATATTCCGCCGTCTCCACGGGACGGAAACAACAGAGAGAGAAAAAGCTCTCCGGCAGGGAGAAATCTGCCGGGGAAATTCCCTCCCGGAGGGGGGGGGGGGGAGATCATCGCCATCCTCATCGTCATCGTGCTGGACTTCGTCGGGATCATCATCATCATCATCTTCACCACCAGCACCATCATCACCGCTGCCCCATCTCGTTCCGCTGTAACATCTAGGGCTATACTTTGTCTAGTTCATAGGGGAAACTCTCCCGGTGTTAATTACTCCTTGTGGTTGATGCTATTGAGTTTTATCGGTGAATTGAAGTATATGTTCAGATTGTTATTCATCATTATATCACCTCTGATCATGATCCATATGATGTCTTGTGAGTAGTTTGTTTAGTTCTTGAGGACATGGGAGAAGTCATGCTGTTAGTAGTGGAATTATGTTGAGTAATATTTAATGGTTTGATATTTAAGTTGTGGTGCTATTCTTCTAGTGGTGTCGTGTGAACGTCGACTACATGACACTTCACCTTTATGGGCCTAGGGGAATGCATTGTGTTTTTGGTTGCTAATTGTGGGGTTGCCGGAGTGACAGAAACCTAAACCCCCGTTAGTATACCGGTGCGCAAGGGAGCGTAGGATCTCAGAGTTTAAGGCTGTGGTTAGATTTATCTTAATTACTTTCTTGTAACTGCGGATGCTTGCAAGGGGTATAATCACAAGTATGTATTAGTCCAAGTAAGGGTGGTGCATTAGCATAGGTTCACCCACACAACACTTATCAAAACAATGAAGATTAATCCACTATGTGAAGCGAAAGCACTTGGCTAGAATCCCGTGTGTCCTCAAGAACATTTGGTCATCATAAGTAAACCAACCGGATTGTCCTTTGCTCTAAAAAGGATTGGGCCACTCGCTGCAATTATTTTTACTGTCTTTTATTTACTCGTATTTTATTTACCTGTAATATCAAAAACCCCTAAAAACTCGTCTGCTAGTATTTACAGTGAAACCATTACCGAAACTCCTTGTCAGCACCTTCTGCTCCTCGTTGGGTTCGACACTCTTATTTATCGAAAGTACTACGATACACCCCCTATACTTGTGGGTCATCACGATGTCACAGTCAGGAGTTTAGGTTAAGGTTAGAACGGATATTGCCGTTATGAACCATCACCATCAGCACAACTTACCTAGCGATGAGGTCAAGAACATCATCATACGCCCATACAAGCTTAACTCTAAGCTGGCACATACGCCAGAAGATGAACTTGGAAGAAAAATGTAAAAGATGACTTAACCGTCAACTCGGATGAAGCCATGCGCGTCATTATGAATGCTTATCGGAAACTTGTCTACGATATATGGGACTGGATCGTTAGCCTGTGATCTACGACCATCTAGAAGACAATGCTCAAGGTCACATGGGACCATTTTGGGACTCCAGCCGTACTACTTTTAAGATATGACCTATCAAACTCAAGTTATGGAAGAAGATCTCTCGAATGGTTGGAGTGCAAGAAGAAGATATCTACATACAAGGGGAGAACTCTTAAGACCTACGCCTATATAAATGGGGGAAGATGACAGTAGAATGGGACACACTGATCAAGTCATTCCCACATGACACTCCCATTCATTGCCGCAATCCACATTATAGCCCTTAGACCTTAGATCATCTCATTGAGTTATCTGTACAACTCACCAAGATCCCCCTTGTAATCACACCTTTGTATCATCCATATCAATAAATTCTAACGGCAATATACGAATTCATTCACTACCTATTGACCTGAGCCTTATATACCTAACAAATAAATGTACTCTTGATCCTTTAGAAGTGTGATTACCAAGGGTACAAAGATTATAGTTCAACAACGAGGTGTCCTACGGGCTAAGTTACATGAGAAGTTCAACTTCTACATTGTGATCCATGTCTCATTCTACTGTCATCTTCACTAGGGAGGGCAGGGGGGGGGGGGGGGGGGGGGTGGTTGAATAGGAGATTAAAATATAGCACAACAACAACAACAAAAATAATGAGGAATTCAATAAGTAGAATAAAAGGCACCAAAATAGAGTGAAGATATCACAAAGAAATCTAATCAATCAGAGGGACTAGTATGACAAACAGTGGCGAACGGGAAGAAGAGAGACAACGATCAGAAACAAGTACACATGTTTTTTTACTGGAGTTGAAGCTCTTGATACAAGCTCTACCTCTCCGTTTGAGAGGCTATGCACGCAAACCCTAGTCCACAAACATCGCCCACCTGTGGCTAAATCCCTATTCTTCCTTAGCGAAGCTTCACCCACTTCGTCCGATCACTGATGGTAGATCTTCGAAAGGTGATCTCCAAACCTTTACAAACTTCCCGCGGCAAGTCCACATAACTGTTGCTGGATGCCGACACCTAGACTTTTAGGAGATGCCAAATCTCCAAGAGTAACAAGCAATTATCTTTGGGTATAACTCGCCTTTGCTTGGTGCCTAGTCAAACTCAAACTCTCAGGTATTTTGCTCATAGAAAAAAGTGTGAGGCAGAGAGGGAATCCCGAAACAGTAGATTTGTAGATCTAAGAATTTAGTCAAGTTGCCAACCTTACTTGCTAGGGCTCGCGTGCTATTCATAGACAACTGGCATGATGGTTTATGTGGCTCAGTCACTTGTTCATATTTTTTTCATGTTACGCTAGATAATCGCACATCCTGGTACACTGTTTGAGACATTCTTTCGAATTCATCATGATAATTATTAGATGAGTTATGAGTACTATAAGTGGGATGTTTTTCATTAGGATGTTGCCCCTACCTGTGAGGACATAGAAAATTGTAAAAGAGCCATGGTGGCTACCAAAAAATGAAAAAGAAATAGAGAACATTCAAAAGATGCCGTGGGAGGCCAAATGAAAAGAGAGAGGGGGCATCATTACAATCGTTGTTTGTCCACACTTGCACTTGATGTAAGCACATGTGTTTTCATACATAGAGTTTTCATATGCTTATTGTTTATATCAAATGGGGATATTTACATTATAGAATTTAGCTTGTATATTCCAATGAAGATCTTTCTCAAATGCTCTAGATCTTCATGAGCAAGCAAGTTAGATGCACACCCCACTAGTTTTCATTGGAGAGGTTTTATATACTTATGCGTCTAGTGCATCCATTGTGTGGCAATTCCTACCCCTTTCACAATTCTCACTATAAGACTTCATCTTTACTAATGGTCATTTATAGTTGTGTGAGCCTTTATTCCATTGATCTTCAAACCTCCATTTATGTTCTACTTTGCCATAACCTCATGGTGCTAAGACCAAGGCTCACACTTAAGAGATGTGTGTACGTCGAATCAGTTGACGGGGAGAGGGTATGTTTGAATTCACCCAACTTGATCTTGACTTTGCAACAATAAGATTTGGTTGATGCTTAGTAGAGACACAATCTGACTATATCTTCTATACCTTATGTATTGTTTTCTTATATCCAAAGCATTGATTCATGAAAAGCAGTGACTCGATTATACATATTGTTTACTCATTGTTTTTTTTATATCAACTATAGATCATTATTTTGAATCATTCCTTATATTACCTGATTAAGATCATATTTGCCAGCATTCAGCATCAAAATTATTTTGCTATCATTTACCTACTCATGGACGATAAGGAATTAAGGTTGAGGATGCTGAAAACGTATCTATTATTTTTATTATTTCATGCTATTATTATATCATTGTGACATACTTTTATGATGATTTCATATCATTTTACAACATTTTTATAGGACTAACCTTTTAACCAAGCGCCAGTTCTTATTTTTCTTTTTTTGCATTGCAGAAAAGCCAAAGAATAAAGTTTTAGTAAAGATTCTGGAAAAATAGTAAATCGATTTAAGTATTTAACTTACGAGACGGACATGGAGGAACAAATGGGGCATTGGGAGGCCAGCCAGCTGGCACCGAGCCCCCACGGCGCAGCCCCAGGGGGCGCGCCGGGCCCAAGCGCGGTCACCTCCTGACTCCCCTCACAACTCCCTTTAGCCTATATAAAGCCCCGAAAACCTAGCCCTAATAAGGAGTTGCTTCAAAAAAAAAAAAGATACATAGCCGCCGCCATCTCGACAATGGAGCTAGATCCCTGTTCTGGTACTCGGCCGTAGGGGGAATTCATCACTGGAGGTATCTACACCACCGCCGCTGCCGCCTCCATGATGATGCATGAGTAGTTCATGATTGGACTGCGGGTCGGTAGCAGTAGCTAGATGGTTATCTCTCCTCCATGTTTCACAATGCAAAGGTCTTGTGAGCTGCCTAGCTAACATGATCGAGATCCATATGATGTAATTTCTATTTCTTCTGTGTTTGCTGGGCTATGATGAATTGTGATGTTATGATCAGATTGTGCATGTTATATATATGATGCTATTTGTTATATGAATTGCTTATTTATTGTTTTTACATGTTCTCCGATTTATGTGTATACTATGGCCAAGTTTTTGTGTAAATCTCCAAGAGAGAGTATGTTCGATAGTGGGTATTGCTTTCTTTGTACCCGAGTGACATAAACGGATAAAAGGGGTACTTAATGTGTTGTTGCTACTAAGGGTAAAACAACGATGATCATGTCACATGTGATGTTTTTGTTGCTAAGTAAATACTCTGCTGTATTCAACTTAATTTTTAGAGATGCAAAGTATAGAAACAGTCTCGAAGTGGAGTATTAGTTATATATGTTGTCTAGGTGGCGGTCTAAATATGTTTGACGTAATGCATGCCTACATGATAATGTCATGAACGTTTTCTATATCATAATTTTTTAATTCCAATTCTGTCATTTGGCCGGTTGTAATTTGTTTAACCAACAATGTTTAAACTTTATGGAGAGATATGTCTAGTGAAACTATGGCCCTTGGTCCATCTTTTTTACACTGTTTATAACCTCGTTTACTTGCTTTTCACCATCGCTTACTCGATGGCCCGTCTTGACTTCTATTGTTATTCATCACTATTTGCACACTACGTTTAATCAAGTTTCAGTTTCCTGAGCTCTTCACCATCACCACCAGAAAAAACCGAACTGTCCAAAAGGAGCTCACCGATGAAACTTGGCTGAAGGCGCTGTCACGTATATCATCGGTGGCACAATTGTCTAGTTTGCCTCGCTATGGGCGCGTCTACGTTCGGTGGTCTTGTAGCCACAGCCGAACACGGTCTCCTGGAGATGAACGCCCTCTGGAGTGTATTCTACGGCCTCGGCTTATCGATGCCAATTCGTGGGCATTCTAATCCATTCCGAACCATGAAAATTTGGAAGGCGCACGTGGAGCCCAATTTCAAGTTCTACGCATGGCTGGCTTGCACGGCAAGGTGCTCACTGCCGACAGCTTGGCGATCCAGGGTGGACAGACGACCCAATCTGCAAGTTGTGCCGTATCCACCCAGAAACTGTCCAGCACCTCCTGCTTGACTGCTTGTTCACCAAGACCGTGATGGCCAAAAGTTTCGCATGGAATGGCACCCTCAGCGCCCCTCTAGCGTCGGCGAGACGCGGCATCAATGAATGGTGGGACCGACTGCGGCTTTACCAAAGGAGAAGAGGCGCGAGGCTAGGGGAGCTATCATCTATGCCATGTGGGGGACGTGGAAGGAGAGGAACAAGAGGGTGTTCCTGAATGTGGCCCTCCTGCCGGACGCCGTCGCGACCTTAATTCAGGAGGTGATTGCGCATCGAGCATATGCTCACACTCAGGCTAGGCATGACTAGTCACAATGGGGAGTAACATAGGAGTAACATCAGTGCCACATAGGCAAAAAATCTGATGTGGCGGGTAATTAATGAGGAGAGAGATGGTTGTGGTAACTAGCTATGTTACCATAACATCACACATTTCAAGGCAAGATGAGTGTATAACCTATTAAATATGACACTACACACATGTTACTCCCCACTATGGAGATAGTAACTTGAGTAGTAACATATGCATGTTACTAGTCTAAGTTACTCCCCATTGTGACTAGTCTAATGAGGAGTAACATATACTAGTAACATACACATTTTACGAGTCTATGTTACTACCTTCATAATGGGTAGTAACATATTTGTGGTGTCATCCAAGGCTTAATTAATTAGATTGTGTATACTCATATTGTCTTGAGATATGTGATGTTACGGTAACATAGGTAGTTACTCCATTTCCATTTGTCTCTCTCTTCTTTAATTACATGCCACATCATTATTTTTTGCATATGTGACACTTATGTTACTAGTATCTATATTACTCCCACTATGACTATGGGTAATCTCAGGTAGCAGTTTGTTTTCCTGTTTTTTTTTCTTTGTGCCCGCTAACACCAGATCGCTTTCGAGTTGCGGGCTTGCGGCCAGCCAATCTTATCTATCGGGACACATCCCTAATCTAATCTCTCCCAACCCTAAACCATGCTTGATTAATCAGTCAGCTAACGATGTTACTCCGCAATTAATAATCCGTGACAGGGCAGCCCCGTCCATTTGTATCGCTTGCCCCGAGGTCCCGAGGTACCCGCCTCCCCTCGTCCACCACCGTCCCGTTCCATCTCCCTCCTGTCTTGTTTATTTCGCTTCCCCCTTCCCCACACCTTCCGGGAAACCTTGAGATCTTAATGTACATAAACATTTTATTTTAATCTAATCAGATGGTAGATCGACTGCCTTTTAACCTTAAAAAAAGCCTTAAACCCTTTCCCCAAGTTTTCCTACCAACTCGCTCCTCACTTACCGCGAATTCCAGATCTAGGTTTAGGTTTGGATGTACCAGCACAGCTCAAAAAGAATACACTGGATGGAGCCCGATTCGCGGGCACGTCGCCCATATAATAATTTATCGGTGCAAAATCACCGCCAGCTCGCCCATCAAACCAGCTGCCTGGGCGTTTATATATGCTCGTGACAGGCGAGTCGAGTAAAGACTCTTGGGCTGCCTATTCTTGTCACTAGCCATAGCCGTGTTCGAGCGGGAGTTGGATATGCCGGGCAGCAGTCAGCTGCATCAACAGGACGGCGGCACCGGCGAGTTTCTAGCCATCGCGGCTGCAAGTGAGCCTCGGAACCCACATGAACTTCGTTAACTCTTGGAGTCAGTACACAGTTCATTTTGATACTCGTCCCGTCAGCAGATGCAGGGTCTTTTTTTTTTCGAAAAGAGGAGCAAATTCCCGGCCTCTGAATCAAAGCAGATGCAAGGTTTATGACGAGGCTACCTCTTGGGGACCGACGCAGTCGACCGCTAGGATGTTGCTGGTGCTTGATCGTCCGAAGTCACTCCATGGCGAGGTAGATACTGCGGCACCAGCACGGACAGCGGCGTTCAACGCTCTACGGTGGTGAGTTGCTCATCTTCAACGGTAAGAAGCTGTCGACAGGACGGTGGCGATGTTAGACATGGCCTCCGTTGCTGCATCACCGCAGGTGAAACGCCCGTTTGGTTGCTTTGATACTCCGAGACAAAACTAGCCTGACCGGACGTCTAGCTGGGAAGTGCCGCAGGGTTGATCGTTGTGCGCCAGCAAAATCCTAGGTCTGGCTCAGATGGTCCGGCAGGCCACCAGAATCCGTGAAGGATGTCTCTCATGCTATGCGCCGCCGGATTCGCTCGAAGCCTCACATGGCGCGGCGTCCTGGTTCCCATATCCACCCTTCATCCACACCGCGGGACTGCGGGACATCAGCAGCATATGGCCAGCCCGTCATGTGGACTTCGTCGTTAGCATGATGGCATGGGCGCGCTGAAGACACCTACCAACCAGCGCAGAGTTCCGATTCAATTGTTGATGGCCTCACCAGCTGTTACATGCTTGAGTTGTGAACCACCGTTTGGAAGGTTGTTGTGTGTTTGGAATTTCCAGGTGTGGATACGGGTGCTTGGCAAATATGCTCTCCAAACCCATTCTCCGTATGTTCCTCATACGTTTTCTTTGGAAGTCTTCGCTTGTCCGGCTGATGCTTGTTCCGCTAGGTTGCTCTCCCTATACTCTTCATGGTAAGAAACTTCTTACAGTACCAGGAATGCTGTTGTTTGTTATTTTGCTGAGTGCTGATGATGGAGACCCTATTGCTTTGGTTCCAGGTTCATGGACATCCTGTTGTTGACGAGATGAGAAAATACAGAGAGGAGAAATCGTTATGAATATTTGCAACCAGTGCTCGTTGAATCTCTTATTTCTTGTATTGGTGAGTGCTGCTGATGGAGATCCTTTTGCTTCAGGTCTAGGTCCATGGACATCCTGTTGTTGACGAGATGAGAAAATAAAGAGATGAGAGGCGTCATGAATATTGCAAGTTGTGTTCCTTGAATCTCACGAAGGGATTGAGTCAGGCGATGTACCTACAGGTATATTTGTTTTCACAGTAGCAAATATGCCCGTGATGCCATCAATACGTCATCATATGTGACTATGTCTGCACAATACGAGTTGCAGCATTCGCGGGTTTCTACCAATTGTGATGCTAAGACTTATGAGACAGTATAGAAAATATGGCAGTTTGTCGAGCACTTGGAACGTGTGCAGCGGTGAAACAAAGCAAGATGTACCTGGAAATGTGAGGACATTCAGAGCTCCAGCCTATCAGATGAAGGAAGCGATGCAGCCGCAGGTCTGATACTTCCGCGACAAGCCTATACATAGAAGGAGGTAACAGACATGCATGTTGTAAATTTTACAGGATTATGCTAAACATTTATTATTTTCTGGGTTCTATCAACATATATTGCATATATAGTTTCATGCTCCATGTTGGATGAATGGTACTGGTCAGGTACTGCTAGGTCTGCAAGGCCTGGCCGGCGTCCACATCTTGCCGTCCACTTTCGCCATTGCCGCTTTCCCTTCTTCCCGTTAAGCCTGGAGACGAGCCGGCTCGGTCTAGGATCGGCCCGAGCCGCTCTTTGGCTCGCCCCTTTCAGCTTGGCTCGGTCTGGCTCTCTAGGCTCACGAGCCGCGAAAACGGGCGCTCGACTCGGGCTTTACAAAAGCTCGGGGTGGCTCGCGAACTAGGCGCCCTTCGTCACTGCCAGGTGGGCCCATGTGGAGGTTCGAGGATGACAACGGTCGAGCCTCGACATATTCAGTGCCGGTGACCAAGCGGTGTGGACGTGGGGGTGGCATCGGCGGCTGCCTGGCATACAGAAACAGCGCCCTATATAGAGTAAAAATGCCAGGTAATTGCTTTTTTTTTAGAAGTATGCCAGGTATTTGCTGCCGTGCTCGTTTTCGTAATGGGCCAGCCCTTGTGGCAGCCCAACCAACTCTCAGCATAACAGCCTACATCTTTCCGATTTTTTCTTTTTTGGGGGAATCTGATTTTTTTTTTGGGGAATCTGATTTTTTTTCTGTGCACGTGGATCAAGTTTTTATATATGTGCAAGTAGACCAATAACTCTTTCTGCTCGTCTTCTCTCCAACAATATTTGTATGAAGTACGTAGTTCAGGGTTTAACATTCCGTTTTCTATTATTCTTTGCACCTCAAAGAGATACTCAAGATTTTTTATTCCGTTTATGAAGTACGTAGTACGAGAATTTCAAGATTTTTTTACGAAATTTCGTATAAGTGTTTCAAAAGTTTTGGCCAGATTTGATGTTTGGCATTCACATTAATTTCTAAAAACAACAGTGTTGTAGAATAGAACCTACTGAGGAAACACCTAGGCCCTCAACCAGAACACTAAAGGTCAGTTCCAAGAACATGCTCTGCTACATTTTGAAGTGTAATGCCGATGTATTAAAATTTGACTGAAATTTTTGCCCTTCATACAACAATTGTTTAATTCACCAAGTTCGTTCGAAAGTTTGACGATTTTTTTCTGCCATAGTCCCCGTTTACATGGAGCACACTAGGGTGTAACATATATGGGAGATGGAGCATTCTTCTCGATCTTTTTGATCAGTTTTTTTTGGGAATATTTTTTTGATCAGTGCAAAAGGAAACTTTTGATATGCGTAAGAAATTTCTGGGCTTGCAAATCCTTTTGTTCTCGGTAGCTGTTTGATTCTGTACCGTCCGTTTCGTTTCTTGAGCTCAGGCGCTCGCGTCTCGTTCCAGGAATCAGGAGCCGCCGTCCATCTGGCAAAAAGACGTCAACCAAACTTGCACCCATGCAGCTCCGGAGGCCCCGAGCCAAGCGCCCACCGCCCTGGGCACGAACCAACAGCTGCATCCGATCCAACAGGCTACCAAATCGAAGAAGCAAAGTGGAAGACGAAATTTCTCGGGAAAACACCATATCCTTATCTCTCAATTTAGCTCATATCAAATAGGTATCGGCCGAGCACATCCTCTCCTCTCTCCCCCAAAAACCGCCCCATCTGCAATACCCTAGCGCGACGCGTACCTATGGCTCCCACCATCCCCAAGGAGAAATTGGCCCCGATCGCCGGGCAGACGGGCCGGCTGGCGGTGCGCAGCAAGAACCCTAAGCTGCGGGGGGCGGCCGGATCCTCCCGCAGGCGGGGTGGGCGTCCCACCGCAGGCAACCTCGACGGGGCAGGAAAGCGGACGAGGAGATACAAGCATGCTGACGACAGGCAGCCGGCTCGATCCAGGCAAGATCCCGCCGCCGGCGACAGCCAACCAGCAGCGGTTAGTCTCTTGCTCCGATCTGCTGTTTCTATCATGGGTTGGACTTGTTTGATCTGGTCATCTCTGACTTTCGTGATCAGATGGCGTGCATACGGCTTCAGTCTTTCAGCTAAGCCAGATTAATCAATTTATTATGCTTAGATTGTTTTGGTCTTGTTGATCAGGTTGGTATGATGCTTGTGGAGGGGGTGTAGGGTTTACAAGACCACCAGCAACTGTTGATAGTTAGATATAGGGTGTTTTTTATATCTGAATAACCGGTATGTTTATAGCTCAGATTGCAAAGGGGAATATATGTTTTTTCCAAAACTGCTGATGTTGTATTTATACTCTAGGAAATTTCATGATTGTCTGTTACATTCATGAGGCCATCAGCACCAGTCTTGTTAGGGTTTAGGTATAAATTGTACTTGCTCACAATCCACTAGTTGCACATGCTGCCTGGATGCTGAAGCAAACCTGTAGCAGCCAGCCAGCACATCAAAACAATCGAGGTAGCTAATCAAAACAAATTTCACAAGGCACACTAATAGCGATATGGTCACTAGTTAGCAAAATTGCTGCACATAGTACATTACCATTGAACAATGCTGATGGGCATGGCTGATAGTAACGAATGTAGGAAGCACCAACCATGGGTCCAATTAATTGAAGGACAGCTTGTAAATATCTAGATGAATACTGTATATGATACAACTTATTCAAGGTCGTCTTCCTCAGCATTGTCAATTATCAAATGCAGTAGCCATAGTACAAGTCCTATATGTCCGCCTTAGAAACTTATTTGCCTTTTGGCTAACATTACATGCACATGTTCTTTAATGGTGAAGTTCTTATGTTTAGAAACATCCATTTCCATGATCATTTCTATTGCTTTATGAATAATTTCTGTAGCACCTTCTAGCTCTAAGATCTTGCGGTGAAGTAAACAGTGTTATAGTTATGTTCATTTGTATCTTGTTCATTTAGTTCAGTTTAAGCGGAATATTACTTCCGCTTCCTGATGTATAATAGCAGGAGATGGTGCTAGGTTATTACCGTGCTCCATTTGTTATAAACAACAAGTGACACTTCAAGCTGACTAGTTTGTTAGATTAAATTCCTGACATGCTATAATTTACATGGCTTGTACCAGCGAAGTTCCATCACCAGATTGCTATTTGAATCATCCAAAATACCCATTGTCTTTGAAATAAAACAATTGCATCCTAGTGGCGAACTTAAGCTCATAAGAGTATTCTATTTAAGATGAACCTAAAATGAGAATTGTTTGAAACATAACACTAATTTCAAAGGAATATCTTGTTCATTCATAGATTTTGCCACTTAAGCTAAACTGCAATTTTCCGTTCAACACAATTCCATTCCGAGGAGTTACAAGGGGACGAAAGTTAATGTGAAATGTCTCTTTTATTAAGAAAGTTTTCATTATAAATTGAGTGTCCCTATATCTTGATAGTATGTGTATTGGAAACATGAGTCCAGATTGTAACTTTTATTATCATGCCTATAGTTCAGTTATAGTAAGCAAATTGGTGTACCTTTGTAATACAATTTTGATGTTGTAGTCTTGTTTCATCCAGGAAGAAAAGGATGATGAAAAAGAAGAGAGTGGTGATGAGAACAACCACCTTTCTCCGCCGACCAGTCCAGGACCACCACTTACATATTAGAAGCAATCATTTTGTGGATAGATGACATACTTCTGTTCATTAGGTTTTCTTGTCCATATACAAAGTGTCCTTTTTTTCCGTGATGTAAATTTTTACCAACAATACATGTCAAATGTGTCATCAAAATGACATCATTGTAAGCCTTTCTAATACTAATTAGATGGTACTCCCTCCATCTCGTATTATAAGATGTTATTACAGACAATATAAAAGTATATTGGTTGCAATAACATCTTATATTATGGGACGGAGTGAGTATATTTTTTTAGCATATACCACCCATGTTTTTGGGCCATGTAAATAGGGATGGATGGAGTATAAATGATACTATGCTTATGTATGTTGTTTATTCATTATAATGATACTTATCGTGTTATAATCATCCATTGGCAAGGTATATGTGATATATGTTTGCTCCTTATATTTCCTATAGATGGCTAGGTGTTGTTCATTCATCGTGTTTTTTTTATACATATACTATTGTTACAGCCGAGACAAATCATGCCCTTCTGTTGAGAGATGACCACGTGATCTCTTTATTTTTCTACGTTTCTGTTAGGATGTGTTTGGATGTAGAGATTTGGGACTGACATTAGACATTGTCATTTGCCTAGCACGAATAGCCTGAAATTTGTTTGGGTGCCCTTGATATTCAAGCGATTTATTTAGGATGAATATTGAGGTCCCGAAATGTGTAGGCTGTGTGCTCGCCATTTTTATGCATTCAGGTCAAAGAGTTCTCTTCACCCCCCCCCCCCCCCCCCCCATCTCGCCCTCCTTTTTCTATTCGTAGAAATCATTCCCATCTCAAAGTGCCGAGAGGAGTACCCACAACCCTTAGCACCCTCACCTCAGAAGAGGTTGGGGCCCCCTCCTCAGGATGGGCATAAAACCCAAAGGCCCAACGCGAACGTGAACCCGTATAGCCTGAACTCGAAAAACCAAAGCATCTATTTGGGTGTCTAATCCAGAAACCTGAATTTTATTCGGTAAATCTTGGTTTGTACTCCCGAAACAAGAACAACCCGAATCCCGAAGTATTATGAAATATTAGCCCAACATAGACTCCCGCATGACCAGCAGCCCTAAGAGCAAGTATAATAAGGTCCAATCAGCAGGCTATAAGGATTTTAATAATATATTTGTATTTACATGAAGGAGAGGGAATATGAGAGAGAGTGAAAGCGGGCTCTCATGCAAGAGCCAGCTGCATCATGTGCTCCTAAGCACTTCCTGAGAGTGGAACGTGGGCCAACTATTAATAAAGTAGTGTAAAATCCAACTATTATACTTGTTGGCTATTAGGTTGGCTATAGATGACATGACACAATCTTATAGCCAGCAACCGGCTATACTATTGTCCTTGCTCTAAAGCCCATCCTTGTATCGCAAGCCCAACTCCTCCACGACCGCTCATAGTCCCGCACATGAATAGGTCCCGCCGCCAAGAGGCCCCAACCTAGCCGCCGCCTGGGACACGGTTGGACGCCTCCAGGTCTCAGGATCCGATGCATCCCGCCACTCGCGCTCCGGCCTGAGAGCGGCAAGGAGCAACGATGTGTCGCCGGTCTTCGTCCTCCGTGTGTTGTGTCACAAGGAGTCGACCGACTCTCTCGACGGCGTGATGTGGTGGAGTGTCGTGCTGCGCCGGCCGCCTCCCTCGACGGTCTGCAATGGTGGAGTGTCGCGCTGCGCTTGCCACCCCACTCGACGGGGTGCATTGGTGCAGCCCCGCGCCGCTCCAACTTCCTAGCATCCTTCGGCTGTAACTTCAACTCCGCAGCGATGGAATTTTTTAAGAACTTCTCATGTTCGGGTGAATCAGGAAAACTTCGATCAAGCCCGCATTATCCGACACATGAATTTTCCGGTTCTTACTATAAATTCCGTGTGGCATTTTTCAGAACCTGAATTTAATTCGTCTCTGAATTTTTATTTAACCCGAACACCCATCTTGACCCCTTTCCTCCCCTATCTATTTCCCTCCATCCCGTATGTAGGTATGATGCCCTCCACCCTTCCCTCTCTTTATTGATTCGGCGTGCCCGAGAGATCCACCACTAGCTGTTGGTCGTCAACGCCTCAGAGTCAAGCCCTCACCCAAACCCCATCTCTATCCTCTCTCTTATCTCTACAACCGTGCGGTTGGCGACCAGGTCCTCAGTCCTCACTAGTAGTAGCTCGATTCGTCCTCCAAACAAACGATTTTTATTGGATCATCCAAGCTTAATCATGTTGTACACTCTTGTGTAATACCTCCAAGGAGGAGGGACTGAAGTGTGAAATAGTGTAATAAAAAAGAAATGGATGCAGGGGATTTGGAGAGCTCTCTGTTCTCCATATCTCTTCTATCCCTCTCTATTCTTCCAATTCCTACAACGGACATTATGGTATCCGAGTGATCCTGGTTGTCCCCTTCGTCCTGAGCTGCAACAAGCTCACGTGAGTAGTGAATCAACAGGAAAAGGTTCTCGTTTTAGCCTGTGTGAATTCTTAGCTTGGCTGTTCATTTGGATGCTGAAGAATACTGCTTTGATCTGTGTTCTGTTCTTGTTGGAATCTTGGTGGAGATATTGAGATGGTTGTTTTCCTTGGTTATGCACATAAGGTGTTTATTGAAATGTTAAGCAACACAATGTCACATGTGTTGAAGCCACATGAGGTCGTGATGGAATGCGAGTATTCTAGACTTAAGTGACATGTAAGAGCCTTTTGCTGGGATCTCCGTGGAAAGAAGGGAGAGAAGAATTTAATTAATGACCATGACATGGATAATGTCAGAAATTAGTAATAAACTAAGTGTTGAGAGTTTGTTTAGTATGACATGTGAGAAGGGTTTGGTTCCTGTTCCGATGAGTTACGATGAATATTAATTGTGGAAGTTAGTAAAAGTTGTTGCTACTGAAGCCAAAAACATGGTAAAGGCTGAGATGAACACTTGTTCCTTGACTAGTGACTTAAGGTTGATAGACTCGGGTGCCTCTCGACACATGGGAGGGTTAGGTAAAATATTGCAGAATTATACTCTGGACAGTGGGAGGAAGGAGGACGTCAAGCTAGTTGATGGATCTTCACAGCCCATATCAATTACTGGAGTAGTGCATCTCTACTAATGTTGAATGTTCAGAAAAACATTCAACAGCTAGTTGATGGATCTTCACAGCCCATCAAACGACCAGATGTTGAATGTTTCATATAAAAGTTCCAAAGTTTTTGTGGACTGAAACTGCAGTCTATCTAATGAATCAGATGCCATCTCGAAAATTATAAAATAAGACATCATTAGAGTGCCTTATAGGCGAAAACTCATATGTTGTGTCGTCTAATGTATTTGATCGTGTCTCTTTCGTGCATGATCATCGATGTGCAGTTGGAAAATTATATCCAAGAGGACTAAAATGTATTTTTGTGGGATAATCTAGCACCCACAAGGGGTATATATAGGTGTTGGTGTCGATCTGAAAGGAAAATGTTCACCACTATGGATGTGTGTCTTAGAGAGTCGGAGCCATTTTATGGTCAAGTAATAGATTTGTCAGACTTAGTTCCACATGGAGCTAAATATCCAAGAGGACTAAAATATATTTTTGTGGGCTACTCTAGCACCCAAAAGGTGTTGGATGTATGCCTTGAGAGACAATAAATATACATCTGTTTCATGATTAATGAATTATATCTTTATGCTATAACTGCTATGGTCTATAAATGTGAGATCTATAGGGAAACACATACGCACGTGTAAGGATATAATCAAACCTAGATCACCCTTTGTCCTGTCTCTTGGACAAACTCGTTAATACTGGATGGCGATGTTTTCCAGCCATGGGCAAAAGTTCTTGCCATTATTAATGAGAGCACATTGTTAAGTTTGACACTGTGTTTGGGAAGACCCAAAAGTATGATATACTACGAGATCAAGGTTTGGATTAAAATAGTATAGTCTAAGATTGGTTGGTTGTTTATTCCTTGGACCATGAGAATTTATGATTGTGTATACTAGAAGGGAAGCTTTGGCATAGTCAAGTATCACGGCCGTAACTGGGTGATCAAAACGGCTATCGCTGGGTAACCTTGAAGGTATATTATGATCATAGTAGTTCAAGACTGGGAATCACACCTCTAGGTAATATAGAGAGATACAACCTGGATCCACTCTAGTGGGAAAGCGTCCATCGATAAGTCTGCGCAGACAAAGAAGTGATATGAAAATATCATGGGATGCTCGAACACGGGTAAAGAGTAAAGGCATCATACCAGTAACAAGGATAAAGTGACATAGTAAATGAAAGCTATCATTTACGGTAATGTCATATATCTTGCCTTGGGTATTTGATGAGTATCGTGAAGTGATGGGAACTAACGTGTTAATCAAACAGGTTCATCGAAGTGTCTTCGCATAACGATAGCAGTCATTCAGAACGTCCATGGTTCTGACCCTGGCAAGTGATACGTTATCGAACCTGTAGGGGTCACACACTTAAGGCGTCAAAGTCTGCTGTATACGTAGAATGGTTAGGAGTAGAGTCGGAGTGTCACCTGGGATGGTTCCGACGTGATAGAATTATATTCAGAGATTGGATCATAAAGAAAGAAGGTTTATATAGAAGGAAATAATTATCCAGTATATTTTGTTGACGGACACTCGGTGTCCCGGATCATGTAAATATGTTTATATAATAAGGAATTAATTCTGGGAATTAATTAGACAAAACAGTAATAGATTAAATATTAATTTATTTAATTAATAAAAAGGGAACATTATTTTGGCCAATAAAAGGTGGCTGCCACATGGGCCCTAGGGGCCCACATGGCAGCCGCACCACCACTAGGTGGTGGCGGGCCAAGGCGCTAGGCGGGAGGCTCCCCCTAGCCAAAACCCTAATGGGCCTTCGGGCCCATGGGGGGCAAGGTGGCGGCGGGTGCCAGGGAGGCAGCTGGCCTAGGGTGGGCCCCACCCCCTTAGGCCGGTGCGACCGGGCGGGCCCCACCTGGGGCGGCGGCGGCGGTTGAGGCGGTGGGGGAGGGCCACTCCAACTCCTCCCTCCCAAGCTGAATTGGGCATTGGGGATTTTCCCCTTGCCCAATCCGAGTAGGACAAGGGGAAAGCTTTCCCCTTGCCCAAGTCCGTCTACCCTGAGGGCTCTCTAGTTCTAGATCTAATCTCTCTCCCTCTCTCCCATGTGTTGGGGTTCTCTCCACCATACGTACACCAGTAGCTCATAACTCTGGCACGGCGAAGCGCTGCTGGACTTTGACGGACGTACGTGTGCGAGCTCTCAAATGGGCGATACGTCATAGACGTTTGGCCCTCGCTCTATTGGATCAAGAAGGTTGTACGAGGGATCGGCGACATTCTCACCGCCAGGCTTGGCCGTGAGAATCTTCATCAGGCTTCATCGACGTCGTCACCGACAACTCTTCCACGTCTCGTTGTTGGTAACAAAACAGTACTAACTTCACTTGTATCTTCATAGTTGTTCCTGGACGTTGCGTAGGTCGGAAAATTTTAAATTCTGCTACGTAACACAATAAAAGGAGTATATATAGGTGTTGGTGTCCATCTGAAAGGAAAATGTTCACCACTATGGATGTGACTTTTAGAGAGTCGGAGCCATTTTATGGTCAAGTACTAGATTTGTCAGACTTAGTTCCACACAAGGAGGAAAATGCACAGGTAAGTGCGACAACCGCAAAATGTGGTAATTGGGACTATACCAATTCGTGTACTTGTAAGTCCAGTTATCACAGAGAGAGAAATAATGCATAACGCTGCTATGAATCATGGTATAATGATGACCATGATTGTATCACAAATGACCCACATGAAGGTGATAATTTAAATGACCACATACAGAAGAATGTGTAGGTACCTCCTCAAATAGAATAACCACATGTTGAGGAGCAACCTGCCCAGGGGAGCATAATATAGAGGAGGTAAAAGTAAACCCTATTCAAGCTATTGAGGACTTCAATGTACCCTATTGCTCAGAGAAAGTCATCAGGGTCTACATATGGCAAACTACCTAAGAGATTATGACATATCGAATTATGTTTCATATAACCGTATTGAAGATAGGTACAAGAAATTTGTGGCATCCTTAACCACGTCTGCACTAGCACCTCGAGATTGGGAGGAAGCAAAAGGGAATCCAAGATGGAAGGACACAATGCTTGAAGAATTGGGAGGACTAGAGATGAATGATACATGGGAATTGGTTAGTCTTCCTCCTATCAAGAAAGCGGATGTATGCAAATCGGTGTTTACAGTGAAGGAAACAACAAATGGTATAGTAGAAATGTACAAGGCTTGGTCGTGGCCAAAGGGTAGAGTCGAACACATGGCATTGACTATGATGAAACATTTTCACCTTTGCAAAATGGCTACAATCAAAACTCTTGTCTCATGTGCAGCCAATAAAGTTAGGGAATTCTTTAATATGGACGTAAAAATGCATTTTTCCATGGTGAGCTTCAAGAGGAAGTAAACATGGAGATTCCTCCTGGTTTTGGTACTGATCAAATAGTAGGGAAAGTTTGTCTATTAAATAAATCTCTATATGGGCTCAAACAATCACCAAGGGCCTCGTTCGGTAGACTCAAAGGAGTTGTTTCTGCTTTTGTTTATAAACAAAGCAATGATGATCATACTTTGTTCTTCAAGCATGCTAATGGGAAGGTCACTATACTGAGTGCTTAGGTTGATGATATTGTGATCACTTGAGATGATGAAGGTGAAATTTCTAAGATAAAACGACAGCTGGTTGAATCCTTCATAGTGAATGATTTGGGAAAAGTCGGTTATTTCACTGGAATAGAAGTTATACCTACTTCGCCCAAAGGATATATATTTCACAATGGTAGTATGTACTTGATCTGTTATCTTAAATAGGGATGTTGAATTGCAAACCAATGCGCACTCCTATGGAGCAAAACCGTCGTCTACTGTCGGAGGCAGGTGACCAAGTGGACAGGAGCCTATATCAAAGTTAGTAGGCCGACTCATTTACCTATCACATACAAGACCATATATTATATATGTTGTGAGTAGATATGAGCGCAACCCACAAAAAGGGCACATGGATGTTGTCTGTAGAATCCTCCAAATACTTGAAGGGGTGTCCAGGAAAAGGCATATACATACGTTGAGGTTGACAAGTGTAATTACTCTCTGAACAAAGGAGTTTATTCGCATGCGAGTTATTATAAGTTCTTATTCCAAGGCTTTAAGTTTGAACCCATTTTTTGACAGCTTTGGAAAAGCAGGTGTATACCTAAGCTCAGGGTGTTTGCTTGGTTGATGATCATCCACATAATCAATACACGTGATATGATGATGAGGAGGCATTGACATCTAAACTCAAGCCCTAACTGTGTCCTTTGCACTACAGCCACTCTGGAAACTCGAGATCGCCTATTTTTCAGTGATGCTTTGCCACTAGATGCTGGAACTATCTGCACATTGTTTGGCAGAGGACTACTACTGTTTCGGAGGCGTTTATTTCAGCAAAGAGTTCCTTCTCTGGCCCTTGTTTCATGGAAGTGGCAGTGATTGCGGCTTGGAATATATGGAAAGAGCATAATGGGTTTATATTTGAGAATTAGAGGACAACTTTTGCTAGGTGGAAGGCAAGATTCAAGAAGGACATCCTTCTGACCGCTCATAGGGTTAAACCCTCCAATCATATTGTTAAACTTCCTATTTTAGTCTTTTTTCGGCTTCCTTTGGGTTGATCCTCTCAACCTTTGTATATAGCCATGTAAATTGTGAACTGTGGCTGTCATCCTCCCCTGGATGTCAGTGTGATACCTTGTGGTAATAAAAAACTGAAATTTACCGTGCGGGTTTCCCCTACGGTTTGGCTGGTCAAAAAATACATATGTTGAGGGGCAGGTTGCTTGGATGATAGGAGGTCCACACCAGGCTATTTTGCATATGTAGTGGGGATTTTGGTGAACTGGAGAAGTAAGAAACAAGTTGTAGTATCTCGATCAACAGCTTAAGCAGAACATCTTAAGCAGAATATAGAGCCATGGCATTAGGTGTTGTGAGCTAATTTGGCTGAAAATATTGTTGAACGAACTTCACCTGGATTGTGGCATACCTTGTCACTGTGGTGCGATCGCAATGCTGATGTTGACATAGCAAATAATCCAGTCCAATATGATTGAATAAAACATATCAAAATTGGTGGACACGTCATCAAGGAAAAATTGGACAATGGACTCCTTCAACTCATACATGTTCGATCTGGAGATGAAGTGGCTGATATTCTAATCAAAGGCCTATGCATACAAATGTTTTGTAATGGATGTAGCAAGATGGGATTCATCGATATATTTGCCCCATCTTGAGGGGGAGTGTTGGTGTGTAAGATTCCATTTCCTTTAATTACACCATTTTACACTGGAGTCCCTCCTCCTTGGAGGTATTACACAAGAGTGTACATACCAACAAATCCCGTCGCTATGAATATGAACACGAACCAGGTATGTGGAGACCTGATTCTATGAAAGTGACCACGATGAGCTGAGACTCATGTAATCACCTCTAGGGTTATGTGAAAGAATTTAAAAAGGGTTTATTATTTTGGTGACCTACTTCGGTAAGTTTTCCTCGGGTGTGTCTTACTCACTTAATTTTTCACAGTTTTGCCATACTTGGTCTTTCTAGGCTTGCAGATGGCCAAACAGGACGTTTCCGTCTGGTCAACCGTGTTTGACCATTACTTGGCCTGACTAGTGGAGTCGGCCTGGGGCACTTCGTTTGGAATAACCCTTACGAGTGGGGCCGGGTGATAACCCACAAGTGTAGGGATCGTTTGTAGTCTTTTCGATAAGTAAGAGTGTCGAACCCAACGAGGAGCTAAAGGTAGGACAAATGGTTGGGAAATAGCACTCTCCATACCATTATCCTGCTTTATATATTATTGTTATCATAAGAGTGATACAATAGCTACGGTTATGATGTCATCGCCGCCGAGTGTGACTTTCGGCGACTTGCGACATGGAATGTGATGACGGGAAAATGGGGCGATCGCAAAAAGATATGTACGCGTCCACGTCATAGAGACAGATAGAATTTATATTTAAATTTAAAGTGCGTCCAAGTAAATAAGACTAATATCAAGTATTGCGAGTACATATTTCCGGAACTCTTACATTTTCATAAAAGAACCGTTAATTACATCTCCGAAGAGAAAACCCCTGATTAAGAATTCCAACATTTCTAATATACAAAGGATTACAAGTTTGCAATACATATGACTATTACAAAATATAAAACTAAGACTAAGTAGTCCTCCTCGCCATCGTCGCCGTCGGATGCTTGAAGGAGTATATTTTCTTCTTTGATTTATCATATGATTTCACATCATTTAGCATATGTTTCGTATTTTTACTTGCACTAATATCTGAAGTACAAGAAATGAGCATGTATCGGACACTTAGTTTATTTAATCGGCTGAGCATGCATGGACTTAATGGTGGTATATTGTTTGATTACTTATGAAGGTGTTTCATTTTACTTAGCCGAATAAAGCATCCGAGTGGTGCATGCAATTTGAACCATATAGAAACATGCACGTGATCCTTTCTACATGCATGAAGTGATAGCTGCATATATTTTTATTTTAATACCAGTAGATGTAGTACTGGTTACGAGATCAGATAGCATTTGGGTTATTTGCAAGGGTATGCACATTTAAAATTAATGTATTTCAATATGAGGATAACCATGACATGCAAGTTAAATGACTATATCTTTGATTAACCTACATGTATTTTTGTTTGATTTTTAGCAAGGCATAATTTGGTGAGATGTATATATTTGGAGTGACTTGGCTTGTGTCAATATGACCAAACCAAGCACATAATTTAGTGAGACATATGGTTTTTTAAGCAACTTGGTTTGTGTCAATATGACCAAACCAAAAGCCAATATTTAAGATATGTGGATTTTAGACAACTTGATTTGTGTCAATATAACCAAATCAAGCGCCGGTCTTTATGAAAGTATGAATTTAGAGCAACTTGGTTTGTGTCAATATGACCAAACCAAGAGCCAATATTTTGTTAAGATATATGGAGTTAAGACTACTTGATTTGTGTCAATATGACCAAATCAAGAGCCAAAATTTTAGTGAGACATGGTTTTAAAGCAACTTGCTTTGTGTCAATATGACCAAAACAAGAGCCAAAATTTTATTAAGATATATGAATTTTAGACAACTTAATTCTTGTCAATATGACCAAATCAAGAGCCGTTTTTTGAGAGAATATGAGTTTAGAGCAACTTGGTTCGTGTCAATATGACCAAACCAAGAGCCAGATTTGGAGACACATGCATTTAGTGCTACTTGGTTTGTGTCAATATGACCAAAACAAGAGCTTAATTTTCATGATCTTAAGAAGAAAACTCCATGGTGTGTGTCAATATGACCAACCAAAGAGTAAGGAAACATGTAGTAAATAATATGAACAAATCCCTAGTTTGTGTCAATATGACCAAACTAACGATTGAGAGGAGAAGACTCCATGGCTGTGTCAATATGACCAACCAAGAAGCAAGGGAGGAACCATAATCTCACCTTCTCCTAACCTTCTTCTTCTCCCGTGTGTAGACATACGGCGGTGGCCTGTATGCCGGCGGCCGGCGGCGTATGATCAGCGGGAGCGTGTATGTATATATGTGTTGGGCGATGAGCAGTGATGAATGATTGGTGATAGATGTCTCGGATGGTGTATGAGCGAGAGCGATGATGTGCGATATGCGCGATGGATGAATTCGATCTGATGAGCGAGAGGGTCTGAGCGAGAGATCGATCGTTGGGTTTGCCCCTGGTATTTGTAGGCGCAGGATGGGAGTTCTGCCTCGACGCGGAGAACGCTCCCACGTTCGCTATATCGTGGGGAAGTGGTGGTGGTTGCCGGTCTTCGTCTTCTTCGTCGCCGGTGGTGCCGCGGATCTTGGTCCTTGCTCTGCTTCATCCTCTTCGTATTGTACTTTCTCTGTTCTTGTTCTATGTACTGTGTACGTGGATTTGTGGTGAATATACGAGGGTGTTTGGATGTGTCAAAAAAAAAAAAAAAAAAAAAAGTGGGGCGGTTTTACGCTCCTCCTTTCTTTCTTTTCTTTTTCTGTTTTGGGATTAATCGGGTGCCGAGAAGCTGACCGAGTCCTATTTTTGAATCATCTAGAGCGCAGCATATGGGCTGCTAGCCTGCTCTGCCATGTGGGGCGTGGGCCAATTACTTAATATTTAATTAGGCACGGTGCCGGAAAATCCATGCAACGGACGTGATTATGAGCTGCATGTGGCCATGGGCTATTTACTTAATGCACAATTAGGCAAGCCGCCGGTAATTCCATGCATGCACGTAGAGGGCTGCATATACATATTTTTTTCACATATATCCCGATAGCATGTATTTTAACTAGCTCACAAATTTCTAGTTCCAACGGCTAGTAAAGATTATTTCTTTTATGTTTATTGTCAAACTCCTTTTGAAGTAATATTAGGCCATATTTTATCATATATTTTTCAATATAACTTGATCATATTTCTAGGGTTGCTCGGACAATGTTGATGATTTGTCAAGCGCTTGAATATTTCTTTGAAAACTTATTGTTGATAGCGATGTTAGGAATTTAGGTCGATATTGGACCAAAATCGCCAATGATGGTGATATATAATTAAATCCTTAGATTTATTTATTTAGTCTTATTTATCACACAAAAGTTCTTTTCTAGAATTTATTTACTTATTTTATTAAATTTCATGATAGTTAATCCTTTTTTTCAATCTGAGACAAAATTGGTGTCAACAGAATGTCCTGCTAGGATGGCTGGCTTTGGTAAATCTATTGCAAGGGTCAGACGAATTTCGCTGGAGTCTACGTGAGACTGGATGCGGACTTCATGTATAGAGCATTAGTTCATTTTGAGATACCGGTCGATAATAAAAAAATATTGGAAGATGGAGATACCACTAAAGCTAAAAATGTTTGTGTGGTATATTCATCGAGGTGTTATTTTAACCAAGGATAACCTTGTTAAACACAACTGACACGGAAATAAAAAGTGTGTGTTCCGTCCTCATGACGAAACAATCAAACACTTATTCTTCGGCTGCATGTTTGCTCGTTCTATTAGGACAACCACCCAAGTAGCTAGGAATTTGATCCTCCACGATCAGTTACAAATATTTTTGTCAATTGGTTAAATGGTGTTGAGCACAATTTAGAACACTAATTATGGAGCGATAGCCATTATATGGTCGCTCTGACAAAGTAGAAATAACAAGGTTTTCTTTTAATAAAAGTTCTCCTTTCACGCAGGTAATGTACGGATGCACCACTTTGCCATAATACAACGCCTGGAAAATCGAGACATTTTTATGGAGATTTCTACACGACTGGAAAACACGGCGATCGATAGTTTTATCCGACATGGAAGGCTAGGTGATCTTTGGATTGGGCCCCCAACGACATAGGCGATACAGAGCTTCTAGCGTCTTACTTGCCTATGTAATGTTTTATTTTCCATCTGTTATGAATACAATAGTGTGCATCCAAATTATGCAGACGCTCGTGTAATGCTTGGACCTTTAAGTAATAAATGCCCATTATCAGAGAAAAAACCGCAAACATGTGAGGCTAGCTTACGCGTGCGGGACCGCTCGGGCGGATTTCGACCGCTCGCGTGTGATGTTCCACAACAAACGATAAGGCGTCAAGAGGAAGAAGAACAATGCACCCCGGTCGGCCAAACCGCCTGTCTCTGCCACCCGCAGCCGGCGGCGCTCCCACGCCCTTCTCAAATCACCTCCTTCGCTGTCACTCCGGCCATCCCTCTAAACCTCCCCCCCCCCCCCCCCCCCACACCGCACACCCCTACCAATAAGTCTAGTCTCGATGACAGCCTTCTCCGCAGCGGTGTCGACGCGTCGTCGGCGAGCACCCCCACCCCTACCAATAAGTCTAGTCTCGATGACAGCCTTCTCCGCAGCGGTATCGACGCGTCGTCGGCACCATCTCGACCGGCCGAGAAGGATGGGGGCGCGGGTAGGGAGAGAAACTAGAAAAACAAAGGCGAACGGCAGGAGGGGAGGGAGAAAAATAAAAAGAGTGGGACCCAGATGTATGTCGCGCGCGTGCGTGAACAAAGGCTCGCGCGCTCGAGAATGATCAGTTTTGCTAGCAGATATCACATGGCTGTAGGACTGGCAAAATGTTCACTCTCTTTGATCTTTGTATGTCTCCATGACGAAAATGACACGAACTCTCAGGCAAAATATGTAGTTAAGGAATAGGGACTTATGTAACAGTAGTTAACCAACTGTAATTTACCCAAAACTCTATATCTATCTATACTTCTTATAAAATTGAAACCCTACCCCGCTATATGTAATTAATATTTCTATCTCAACATGCAAACTATCCACATCACTTACTCTTTTAGCCAACCAATTGTCCACGTCACTCCACTAACATCTATTATTTATTTTCTATTTCTACATTATCCACATGATCTTTTTCTTTAGCCATTAAATTGCTCATGTCATTCTTTTTTCGGCGTTCAAATGAGAAGATCAGACCATCTCACTATCTAATAACAAAATTAAATCATGTGTCTGGGAACAACGGAATAGTTTCGCCAATCAAGTGAATTTTTTGGTTGCATATTTCTATAGTCAACTATAAATTTTATGTGTTTAGTAGATTTATTTAAAGACACGGGTATCGTTCTAGTATTGAAGAAAGAAGAAGGCCACCGGAAGGATCCTAGGTTTGGCTTGGCTGCGCATAATTCACCCGCCCCCGTCACATGGATTGAGAACATGGTTCTTGGATCAAGTATGGAATCATTAGGCAAGATGGAGTATTTTTTTTCCTTCCAACCTTACCAGGCAAGTGGCAACTAGCTAGCTAGTTATAGTTGTGCGTCAAGTCAGGAGTCTCGCCATCACTTCGCTGCCGGCCTCCTCTCATGCTGTCATGCATCTCGGCCGGAGACCAGCATACTAATTTTTGACTCCGGCCGGTATCGGTATGTATACAACATCATTTTTCAGTTACATTTCCTATTACCGGTGGGTTTCGTCGGTGCTGACAACACACAGGAGCAACAATGGCTGCTTCGCTGCGACATCTCTGGAACAACTGGTCCATCCAGATCCTGGTGCTCCTTAGCCTGAAGCTACAGATCGTCCTCTTCCTCTTTGCTGGGATCCGCAGACGCGGAGCCCACTATCTGCTGCGGTTCCTGCTCTAGCTGGCGTACCAGCTGGCCGACTACACCGCCACGTACGCGCTGGGGCACCTCTCCATCAGGGGCGCGCACCCGATCGTCGCATTCTGGGCGCCATTCCTCCTTCTGCACCTCGGAGGCCCCGACAACATCACCGCCTACTCCCTGGAGGACAACAAGCTCTGGAAGCGCCACCTCCTGTCTGCCATACTCCAGATCCTGGGAGCGGTGTATGTCCTCTACGAGCATGTCGCGAGCACGTCGGCCTCGCTGCGGCTTGCCTCCATTTTGATGTTCGCCGTCGGCGCGGTCAAGTACGTGGAGAGGACGCGGGCACTCATACGCGGCAACCTGGACACCATCCGAGGCTCCGTCAGGAAGCAACCACCCGCCATGCACAGACACTTCCACCCTCACGACAAAGTGTTCAAGGGAGAAGAGTTGGATGAGGAGTCCCTTGTGCGGCGAGCTCACTCGCTGTTCCACATCTGCAAGCGCGCCATAGTTGATTATCCGGTGATCGAGGATGATTCACAAGGCCAAGATACCACCACCACAATGGTGGTAGGGGTCAGGATATGGAGATTGATGGAGACGGAGCTCTCCCTCATGTACGACATGCTCTACACCAAGGCAGCGGTCATCCACACCTGGTTCGGTTACTTGGTACGTCTCATCTCACCGCTCGCCATTGTCGCCTCACTGCTGCTGTTTAAGCTCACCAGCAAGGACTCCCACCGCGGAGCTGACGTGGTGATCACATACGTCTTGTATGGTGGGGCCTTGTTCATGGAGACGACGTCTCTGCTGAACGCGCTAGGCTCCTCCTGGACATTTGCCTTCCTGAGTACCACGAGATGGCGCTGGCTTCGATACACAGCCCTGTGCAACGAAAGATGGGACCGACTCAGGCGTTTGGTTGCCTACCTTCACCATCTCGTCAGGGTAGGAGGAGGAAGCCGGTACACATCAAGGAGGTGGTCATGCACCATAGGGCAGTACAACATGCTGCACTTCTGCACTCGATCTGAGAGTGTTCTGTTGGGCTGGCTGGCCAAGATGGTGGGACTAGGACTCAATGAGTGGTGGAACAGGTGGCATTACTCATGGGACATTGAGATGTCCGACCATGTTAAGAATCGTATTTCTCAACATATGGACAGAGTGTACACGGAAGGGCCTGCGATCAACTCACTAGGCATGCTCAGGAACAGGTGGGGCGAGGAGCCATTGATTCGCAACGGGTTGCTCCAAGGCATACTCAAGGACTCGCTTGGTGTTGAGTTCCAGGAGTGCATCATCATCTGGCACATCGGCACCAACGTTTTCCTGGCCAAGAGTGAGGAGGTCATTGCGGTGGGCGAGGAGGCATCACTCGATGTGGAAGCGATCAAGGTGATATCCAACTACATGATGTTTCTCCTCGTGGAACAACCCGACATGCTTCCAGGCCTCTCCCAGAACAGGCTGTACCAACGAACCTGCGATAATCTGCTCAAGATTAGGCGGTCGACTGATCCTAGGCACAAAAACAACACGAGTCTCTGTGCCAAGCTCAAGAATCTCTTCCGCCTGCACGATGACCCCGGTTCTAATTCCAGGGTAACCGATAGAGAGGACCTCGCGAAAACTATATATGATGAGTACCAGAGCAGAGGATTCAGCCACGACTCTCCTAGACTCCCTTATGTTGCTAAACTTGCCAAGCAACTGCTGACGATTGAGGAAAATGGCACCGCTGACTCGGTGAAACTCGTTCTTGATGTGTGGACGGATATCCTTGTCTACGCAAGCAACAAATGCAGCAGAAAGGCCCATGCCGAGAAGCTCAATAGTGGCGGTGAGTTGACAACCATCCTGTGGCTTATGGCAGAGCACTTCTACCAACTTTATCTGGAGAAGCTTATCAAAAAGGCTAAAAGTAACTCAGCTGGAAAAGGCATCAATTAAGCAGGGAGATGACGATCATTATTCTAACAAGGAAGAGAGATTTTATTCTATTCTACAATCCATGTAAATTGTTTGTATCTTGTTCCGCTTCTTGAATAAAGAACCCCATGCATTGATGCATTCTTTTAGGACAAGAGCATAGAGCTCATCTTCTTGTTTCCAGGCCATCGTACTTCTAGATTACAGTGAGCTAACGGGAGGGTAGAAATTTCATGAAACAACCCCCCAGTAAAATGGTGCGTGTGTGCAACTTGTCTAACAAAGATGTTATCGGGTAAAAAATCTCGCATACAATATGTGCATTACTATGTTACATACAGTGAGAGTAAACAAGCTCCCACTTGATGAGATGGTTCCACAAGATGCACGTTGGGTAACATGCTAATGCAGTGAGCATATGGGTGATTCATTGGAATCTTTGCATTTGGTTCTTGTTTGATTTTGGCTTCTTCTGGAAAGTAGTAAGCCAGTACACATGTTTTACACTTTTACTCAGCAGTGGGTACTTGATCTTGGGAGTATACTGCAAGGTGACTCCAGCATATGCAAATTCAAATCTTAGCCTAGGATGCACAGCTTTCTGCAGGAGTTTTTCACACGTGAAATAAATGAACACGGAAAAATAAGAAAACGAACACATATTCACTATTATATACTTGGTGTGGTGACCCTCTAGCCTAGGATGCACAGCTAATGCAGGTTTTTATAATCACATGTTCAACAGTAAGGTTTTATTCCGAAGATATATAGATCCGGGCTTCACGGGTTATTAGAACCGCTCATGGTTCCTTTCCCGTAACGACCGTAGTTTCTTCCCACAACAGGGATGGCATTGTCATAATTCTTTACACTCTGCAGAGGCACGCTAGTTTACTCACAAGTGTTTTTAACTTCCTACTCGGTGTGTTTGGCAAGGTCTAAGGCTCTAAGCCATGTAATGCCCTTCACAGTACGAACCGACACTAAGAACAACCACCATTGGCCACGACAGGCAGAAGGCATATGGTCAAATTTGTGTGTATGTGGCCATCGAGAAGTAGGCCGTTGCTAGGCTAATGACACTGACATCGGAAAATTTCATTTGTCCATCGCCAATATATATGGACAAAAATAGTTACATGTTGTTTTTGTCGGTCGCTAAATTTGGCAGTCCAAATGCCCACCACTCTGACCTATAAAATCACCACCCCTCTCGTCGCTCTTACAGTTCCCAACCCTAACCGCCTCACACTCTTCTCCTCACTCAATATTGATCTCTCTTATGGCGTCTCCTTATGGCGCCGATAAGGCCTCCATCACACAATCCCCTACGCCACTCGCGGAGATGCCGCCACCTCATCCTCATCCTCGTCGGAGAAGGATTGACATCCGGAGGTTGTGTGCCTCCTCCCCCGCGTCCTCTTGGAGCATGAGCACACGGAGAGTCATCGTTGTGTGTCCGATGAGGACATGGCCACCTTCATCTCCGCCGCCAAGTACCATATGGCACACATAGAGGAGGTTCTGTAATAAACGGACCTCAGATCGCCATTGCCCATGGACCAAGGGACACAGGCCATGGCGGCCTTTTCCTCGTCCCCGTCAAAGAGGAGTTTGACGCTAGCTCTGGTGTCTATTCCAGTGGCGGTGAATCCTCCAGCGGTAGAGCTAAGTGAGCACTACTAGGAGAAGGGTTATAGGTGGGTTGGCATTCTGTGGCGCACCCTTAATTGGTGCGCCACAGAAATATTTCTGTGGCGCATGGCAGCAGGTGCGCCACAGAAATTTTGGCCTTTCTGTGGCGCATCTGACGGCCATGCGCCACAGCCAATGCGCCACAGAATGTCATCTTTCTGTGGCGCATGCCCATCCATGCGCCACAGAAATAGCGTGGGTCCCACGTTCCAATTATTGGGCCTGGTCCATCTGGGGACATTCTGTGACGCATGGTGGCTGGTGCGCCACAGAAAGTGGCTTTCTGTGGCGCACCAGCCACCATGCGCCACAGAATGTTAGCTTTCTGTGGCGCACCAGACACCGTGCGCCACAGAAAGTTGACATTCTGTGGCGCACCGAGCTGCGTGCGCCACAGAATGTTGGCCCAGATCCACAAAAAGGTGGCAACACCCACTTTCCCCATGTGACCTTCTTCATTCTCCCCCCATGCATCTAGCTCGAGCTTCTCCTCTCTCCCATGGCATTTTGACCATCCTATTATCCATTATTTGTTGTTAAATCTACTTTGTTTGACATATAATTGGTGAGGGCTTGGGGAGAGCCTCCATATATATTC